>ML675618.1:35512582-36133851 GCA_007922155.1 Mesoclemmys tuberculata | reverse complement strand
CCGGCTCACCTTCCCCCAGCTGCACCACCGGCCGGGCCGGAAGAGCGAGCGCAGGACCCACGGGGGCGGAGTACATCTACCTTCCCCCCCCCTTACCCTGTAACACCAAACATAGGAGAAATCTCAGATCCAAACACACAACTAAGTAAAGCTGAGTGTGCACACAGCTAAGAAAAACCAGACTGCAGTTATGCCTGGCTATACTTATCTACACAATTAAATTCTGGATGTTTAACTGGAATCTCTCATTTACCTTATCTTGTAAGTAGCACACTGACTGAGGCCAGGGCTCTCCTGCCTCATTCCCTGTATAGTTTAAAAGAATAAATGCCTGAAAAAATTGGAAGGCCATTCAGTCTCTAGGGGAAGTTAAAATATACTGTATGTGAACTGCTGCTAAATAAGTGAGTACCTAAAATCTGCACCCAGTTCTCACCTGACTTGCTAAGTGCAATGAACAGGTAACTTGGAACCTCTGTTTCTTCCATTTGCATAAAAGGGCAACAATATTTGTCTAACTTATACTGAAGGTTTTTGAAAAGATCTTTGTAAATTGCCATATAATTGTAAACCATTATTAAGATTTACATTAGACGCTGGCATACGTGAAATCAGACTCCAAAGATCAAAGGAGTCAGAACAGGAGCTTTATTGGTGTCAATGCCACTACCTTTCTTCTCCTGTGTCTGGCTTTTAGGAACTCTACATCATCCAAATTTTCTGAACTGTGCTTAATTATTACATGCCTTTAGGATCGCTGCACAGACCTTATACTCTAAATGCATGGATAAATCATTGCAAAAGTCTGCACAAATAGGCACGTGCTGTTTGGACATTTGTGGTATTCAGATGTACACAAACATGCTGTGACTGCTGCCAGACCAGGTGCTGCGAGCTCTTGCCAAGGCTGTAGATGTCAGCTGAACACTGACAAACTTATAGCTGGAAACCAGACCAGCTCACCTGTATCTTAGTATTGTTCAAGATAGGTATTACACTTATAACAATGTATTTAGAGCAGCGGTTCCCCACTTTTTCGAGTGTGCTGACCCCTTTTCAATCTCCAAACATTTCGTGGACCACCACATGCTACTAGTTGTAAAATAAATTACAGTTGTAGGTTTTTAGAAACTATATGAAAATATTTTTTATTTGAAATTGTACATTTCCTTGGTGAGGATGTTATTATTTTTCTTTTTCGCAGACCCCCTGTAGTAGCCTCGCGGATCACAGGTTGGGAACCGCTGGTTTAGGGTTTAGACATTATGAAATGCTTGTAAATTGCTACCTGTATTAATCCTTTTTATATAATGTCTGTAATCCACGCTAAAAGGTAATACTTAAGTTTTTGCTTTATAACTGTAAAAATGTTTGCTCTGAACCTGTGACTCCAGTCAGGAGGGATGGTACCTCACCCATCAAGAAGTACTATCAAAACAAAAAAAAATGTTTATTGTGGAACATCACGACACAAAGACTTGATTAGTGGCCCTCTCACATCCACAAAGGTGCTACGTGCAAGAAAGCTCATCCCATAATCTTGAATTCTGGAAGAAGGAAATAAAGATAGCTGACATAAAATTTTCTCCATCTCTCTTTTGCTGTTTGGACTCTCATAGTGCTGGAGCTAGAAAACAGAAGAAGAGATCCCCAGGGTCAACCTGGGTTAGCCCTAAAAGACATTCAGTGCTGACAGATTACAAGAACTCTGGCACCTTTTGGACTGTATCTCATTTGTGTATTTTGCCTGCTTTAACCTGTACATAACTCACTCAGTTTTTTTCCCTAGTTAATAAATCCTTAGTTAGTTTACTATAGGACTGGCTACAGGCATTGTCTTTGGTGTGAGATCTGAGGTACAAATTAACCTGGGGTAAGTGACTGGTCTCTTGGGACTGGAAGCAACCTGAATATTATGTGATTTTTGGTGTATGGCAACCATCTATCTAGCTTGCCTAGATGGCAAGATAAACTGGTGTGCCCAAAGGGACTGTTCTAGTGTTTCAGGAGTTCACATTTGTTAGTGGTGAAAACTAATCAGAGAACACGTAAAACAGCTTGAGGTGTCTGCCCTGCTTTTTGACAGGTCCTGTCCTGAGTTTGCACTCATGGTCATAAACCACTCCAGACAGCATGACACATGCCTCGTAACTAAAGGCTGCATTCTGCTACCCTTAATCACACTGAACAATACCATACTCTCCAATCTATTTTAGGATTTTATACTGCTGCCTAGCTCTGTCCTATCTAAGCATCTTTCACATGAAACTGATAGCAATAATTAAGTCGCCAGGAGAATCTTTGGCTCTCATCCTTCTCTGGGGTAAAACTCAGATCTTTTGTTGTTGTTGGTTTGTTAATTGAACGGTTTGTTTAAAAACATTTCTGGAGATGTTTGGTTAGATGAGGGAATCAATCAATGTTCTGAGTGTCATTCTTGCTATGGTGGAAAGGCTTTCTCAAAGAGATAGTAAAACTGCTTGTAGAATAATTTACCTGATCCCTAGTAACTCTGTCATATAGTACAATTATTCAAATCTAGAAAATACAGCAGGAACAATAGATTAAACCACTTGTGAAGCTTCTGGAGCAAGCCGTTTTAAATTGGGATACTTAAAAAGAATAATTAGGAAAACATCCCAGAAGAGAGGTTAGCTCATTTTGTGAAACCTTCCTGTTCCCTCCCAAACACATTTTCTGATCAGCATCACACATTCTAGAAAAATTCTACAGTGATTTAAAATTAATGTGTGATGTTTCAAACAGATTAACAAAAAATAACCAAAGTTCTGACAAAGAGGTTAAAAAAACTGGATTATAAGTGAAGGCTTGTTTCCCCTCTGTGTATGGTACAGAATACTATCTCTGACACTTGCCGGGGGTATCTAGGGTTGTGAGGCACCTCATTACCACCTGGCCTAGTGTGAGGAAGCCTTATCTGTTCCTACGATGAGTCAGCTCCCCAACTCCCCAGCCATAGGCTACACTAATACTCCTATGTAGGTCTATAAAGGCCTTGCTCTCCCTCTCCAAGTTAGCAAAAGACATACTCCAACCCCCAAACCTTCTGAGCATCTCCCTGGAGTGTCTACAGGACACAGTATTTACAGATTTCTTGTTTCCAAAGAAGCAGTACACACCAGCTTACCAGTTTTATCTCAGATCACCACTGTGCTTGACTCACAGCACTTAGATATATTTACAGTGAAAACAAGTAAAAGTAACAAAGTATAGACTAAGTAACAGAACAGGAAACAAATGGTTACATAGCAAATAAAATCAGACCACCCATAAAAGGAACCTGTCTGAGACATATTACATCATAGTTACCTGTCTTAAAAATGTAATTTTCAGTACAGACATAGCTCCTTAAACATTATCTATACAACATTTCACAGTGATTATGAAGACCAGTGGCTATTGGCTCTTGATAAAGACCTCACATACCACTCTTTAGCTAATCCGACCCAGGAGATCCCTGTAAAATCTTATGCAGCTCCTGTGCCCTCTGCCAGTGGGCAATAAGAACCCCCTGGGTCACAACATCTCTTCATAACAATATTATTTTAGACTCTCCTTTATTAAACTAATGTAGTGTGGATCTTGTTTCAACTGAGATCATGCACCATGCTGTAACAATGCTGAACTCCCAATATTAGCTTAATCAAAGGGAGCACCATACTATGCTATTCATGCAAGACGTTATAAAAACGTTATTTTCCAAATCCATTTGCCACATTTCTCGTCTGTTCTTTCTAGTTGTTTATTTAACTGACAAAAATCACTAAACTCACAAAATCACAAAAATCACAATCACAAAATTTCAGATGAATAAGAGGACTTAAATATGAAAACTAACATCTTTTGACTGAGAGACAATTTGAAATGTCAGTTCCAGACAAATAACTGAGTAAAATTCATAAGGGCATAATTTATTAACACTGCCAAATTCTTTACTACTGAATTTCTTCTTCTAGTAATGACACAGAGCTGGTCCCCAAAAGCTTATATTAATCAGACACACACTACAAAGAAAAGAAAGATCACTCAGGCTCTGCCTACTGATTCTAGTTTCCACATCTGTTCTGAATTTGCTGCTGAAAGACTAATAAAACCTTGGAGAAACTGAAATCCTATTGGAAAGATAGCAGATCATGTCCTAAAAGAGAGTCGCCAGACCTCCCTTTCTCTTAACATAGAAAAGAGAAGCTTTCTGAAAAGTCTTGTAGAGTCATGATGAAATTTTTTTTAAACAAATATTTTCCCTACATTGTTGATCAGAAACTTCACTCTTATTAGGCTACTAGTCTGGAATTAGAAGTAGATTCACCTACGGAGAGGAAGAGCAACATGATCTCGGGTTCTTAATATTTCTTTGAAATTGTATTTCAAAGCTGTGCTAAACAAATCAGTCTGAGAGCATCAACCAAGCGGTTCACCCACGTTTACAACCTTTCTTTACCTAATGATAATTACAGATTGTACTATAGACAGCCTTTGATAAACACCATCAAGTTTAGAAATAAGACATCTGTAGGGACCCTTCTGTTGCCATGGAAATATCTTCAGGCCACACTGTCCTCTGCTCTAAACATTACAATTTAACATCTAAAATCTAAACCTCCACATTAACCCATTATTATGCTTTGTGTTGTATATCTTACTACAAATTATGGGCTAGCTCACCCCAATCGGATTGTTAAAAATGATATTAGATCACAGGCTACAAAACACTCCAAAAAACAGGGAGCACAAATTTTACAGATAGCACTAGCTATTGACTAACATACTTTCCATAATCCCTTTCCTAAATGTAGTATGGGCTTGATTCTGCAAGCTGCTGAGTGCTCTCAACTTTACTGGCATCAGAACCTGACAAGATTGCGTCCCAGAAAAATTATTTCAGAACACTCCCTCTGTATTGCCATCAGAGCTAGTGGGCAACTTACTTAAAAAAAAACAACCCACAAACAAAAAGACCAATTTGTTTAACACACAGGATAAATGATGATCAATAAGTGAGACAGTGGTTCAATGTTTTAGATATATAATCTTCACTGTTCGGTGCCTGATCCAGTTTCATTCATTACACATCATTCAACTACTTCATGAATATGCTCATGGAGGCACGGGTGTTTCAAACCTCTAACTCATACACTTCCCTACCTGCACATTGGGGATCAGATGCTCGGCTGGTGTAGCTCCACTGAAGTCCATAACAGCATAACACTGTGGATGTCAATGGAGCTATGCTGACTGATACCAGCTGAGGATTTGGCCCTGCATGAAATAGCAGTCCTGTTGGGTAAAAATATCAGGGTCATGCTAGTTTGGAACAGCCTGAACTTCATTTCCATTCCCTGTACCAGGAGAGCTTAATGGAACTGCATTGCCATGACTTATTCTTCTGAACCCTGGCCCTAAAAGTCCTCCTTCTCTAGGAAGTTTCCACAGTCTGGGGCTGCATGGAAAAAGCTTTACAAAGTCAAAGTCTGTATTACCAGTTTAGCAAATTCTGCAATAATCTGAGAGGGAAATATGCACAGGACACCCATCTTCTAACCATGCCCCTCCACACAAGTTTGCACTAGCTGACAGTTACAAAGCTTAATTTCAATGTAAACATTGTTCACGCATCACTATCTAACAGTGATACCTGATAAGCAGCAGAAACACGATGGGGGGGCACTTGTACACAAAATTCTTACTTTTTAATTAAAAAGAAAAACAAAGTTCTCTCCATAACACAACCTCAATCTAGTTAATTAACATCCATCTGATAATTGCAAACAAACAATCCAGCAGCATTTGGATATTTGCAGATGACCACTGGTAGCATTATTGGCACCTCAAATTCAAACTGTATTTTGCCAAGAATTATTAATCTTTTTAAGAAAATAACCGAAGTCCCACGAGCACCATACATATGAAAAATATTCCTCAGATTTGCTAGGGTTTTTTAATTTTAAAGTACACATGGATGTAGAGTTTTAAACTAATCTATTTTTAATGTAATCAAACCTTGAGGCAATGAAAAGCTTTGTAAATGGATAATGGCTCAAACAATAAATGTGTCAAACGAATACACTTCCTAGGTATGAGGGCTTCATATTCAGCAGCTGAATCCACTGAAATAGAACTTTTTGTGTGACATACAATAGATGCACAACAAGGAAGACTTGTATTGATTATGTCAAGATGGCAATTATAGAAGATGCCTGTCATCCTATATTCTTGGATTTAAAAAAAAATATTTTAAACACATTTCAAATGTAAAAAACAAAAGAAATCAGAATTTTTTCCTGTGGTCCTTGCATGCTTTCTTGTATGCCAGTACTACAAGCACATTGGCTAATTTCAATTCCATTCCACATAGACCACTTTCGAGCCACAGACCACTCTACTTGCACAGTGTCTTTCTTTGTACACCAAACGAGGAGTTTCTGGAAAACTTCAATTGAGATGTTCTGTCAGAGTGTGAGGATTGTATCACTTTAAATATTATATCTGGGAACAAGATAGATTCCATTCTGGCACAAATGTAGTTAATAGACTGTAAGGAGATGTTCTGATCAAAGAAATAAGGAAGAACATGTTTTGGTTTCATGCAAGTTTATATTTTTTTCTGATCAAACCAAACATTCTGCACTTGAAAGGCAGGGCTCACCTTTGTTCCCATCAGGTAGAGGATGGAACTTTGTTCATTTGTCAGCCCTCAACAATCATTATGCATCACTATCAGTATTAACAAATCTGCAGGCAATCCCCTCATTCCCACCTGTTCAGCCTCTACAAATGAGACAATCAATCAGTTACATTTGTACAAGTTGAAGGCCATTTGACAGTAACCTGGGATTGTGCAAACTGATGGCTCTACTAGAAAAGAGTGGGCTTTATTACTCAGTATATTTTAAAAGGAAAGAACTGAGTTTGGGTTGAATATGCAGGGTTGGTGGTTGGCAACTGAACATATTTCATCTGTAGACTAAGCAAATTTGATATGACATCAATAAGACACTACAAATATGCAAAATGCCATCTTTAGAGTCACTTTTCAGAGCTGAACTGCACTACGCCCACTCAAACTTCAGATAGTGTGGCATGGCTCTTCAAGCTTATTTAGCAATTTCTCACAGGGAGCAAACACACACCTGTGCTTTTTACAATAGACTGATTTCTAATCCAGTTCTGGGTGCAATTTAAGGTGGTGTTTACACTCTATACACTCGTTAATCAGTGGATGACTGGTTACTTTAGACACAATCTCTTCTCATGTTCTTCCAGGGCACTTAAGGTTAGAAAAGGTTCTCAGGCTAAAAACAGACCAGATTAAAACATCAGGGGGCTGCTATGGATCCTTCTGCTAGTTAATAGAGCTCAAATTTTTTAGCCTTCAGGGCATGATGCAAAATTCTTCCTTTTATTCAAACTTTTTTCCTGACGTAATTGTAAGGTTTATTTGGGAGGAGGCTGACTAAGGCTTCTAAATTAGATTAATCTTTTTAATTGAGTGTGGTCCAGTTTGTTCACTGCTTTTTTTACTGTAAATCTAACATGTTGTGTAACTAGTCTGGCCTGAGTATCGCTCTGCCAGAGTCTCTTGCAAATGGTGAGAAGTAAGTTTAGTTCTAGACCATGAGTTCACCAGTCTCAAGCCTGGGCCAACAAAATTCCTAGTTTGTCTCCCCAGAGTCAGGGAGGAAAGTCTAAAAAGTGAATCACCAGATGAAAATACAGACTTGAGAAACAAATGTCTAACAAATCTTTGTGAGTTGCTATTTTCTATGTGTCATCCCTAATATTAGGTAAAGGTATGGAGTTGGAAGAGATGATGGTCCAAAAAAATATCAATATACTCTGTGCATAAGAACATAAAACTGGCCATACTGGGTCAGACCAATGGTCCATCTAGCCCAGTATCCTGACTTCCAACAGTGGCCAATGTCAGAAGCTTCAGAAGGAATGAACAGAACAGGGGTATTAGCTGTGATCCATCCCGTCATCCAGTCGCAGCATCTGGCAATCAGAGGTTAGGGACACCCAGACCATGCAGTTGCATCTATGACCATCTTGGCTAGCCACTGATGGACCTATCCTCCATGAACTTATCTAATTCTTTTTTGAACCTAGCTATACTTTTGGCTTGGCAACATCCCCTAGCAGTGAGTTCTCCAGGTTGAATGTGCGTTGGGTGAAGAAGTACTTCCTTTTGTTTGTTTTAAACCTATTGCCTATTAATTTCATTGGGTGACTCCTGGTTCTTGTATTATATGAAGGAATAAGTAACACTCCTTTATTCACTTTCTCCACATCATTCATGTGACCTCTATCATATCACCCTAGTCGTCTCTTTTCCAAGCTGAACAGTCCCAGTCTTTTTAATCTCTCCTCATGTGGAAGATATTTCATACCCTAAATATTTTTGTTATCCTTCTCTATACCTTATCCAATCCTAATATATCATGTTTTAGGTGGGGCAACCAGAACTGCACACAGTATTCAAAATGTGGACATACCATGGCTTTATGTGAGGACATTTTGATATCTTCTGTCTTATTATCTATCCCTTTCATGTTAGCTTTTTGACTGCTGCTGCACATTGTGCAGATGTTTTCAAAGAACTCCCTGCCATGACTCCAAGATCTCTTTCTTGAGTGGTAACAGCTAATCTAGACCCCATCACTTTGTATGTATAGTTAGGATTATGTTTTCCAATATACATTTATCAACACTGAATTTCATCTGCCATTTTCTTTCCCAGTCACCCAGTTTTGTGAAACCCTTTGTAAATCTTCACAGGCTGCTTTGTACTTAACTATCTTGAGTAATTTTGTGTCATCTTCAAACTTTGCCACCTCACTATTTACACCTCTATCCCGATCATTTATGAATACATTGAACAGCACTGGTCCCAGTACAGATTCCAGAGGGACCCCACTATTTACCTCTCTCCACTGTGGCAACTGATTCCTACCCTTTGTTTCCTTTTTTGATATCTACCTTTTGTTTCCTGTCTTTTAATCATTCACTGATCCATGAGAGGACCTTCCCTCTTATCCCATGACTCCTTAGTTTGCTTAAGTGTCTTTAGAAAGGGACCTTTCTCAAAGAATTTCGTAAAGTCCAAGTACACTATATACACACTGGATCACTTGTCCATATGTTTGTTGACCCTCTGAAAGAATTTTAATAATTGGTGAGGTATGATTTCCTTTTAACAAAAGCTGTGTTGACTCTTCCCCCAAAAATCGTGTTCATCTATGTGTGTGAGAATTCTGTCCTTTATAGTAATTTCAACCAATCTGTCTGGTACTGATTTTAGGCTTACCAGCCTATAATTGCCAGGATCATCTCTCAAGCCTTTTTAAAAAAATCAGTATTACTTTAGCTATTCTCCAGTCACCTGATATAGAAGCTGTTTAAGTGATAGGTTACATACAACAGTTAGTAGTTCCTCAGTTTCATATCTGAGTTACTTCAGAACTCTTGGTTGAATAACATCTGGTCCTGGTGACTTATTACAGTTTAATTTATCAATTTGTTAGAAAACCTCCTCTATTGACATCTCTATCTGGGACACTGTCTCAGATTTGTCACCTAAAAATGGCTCAGGTGTAGGAATCTCCCAAACATCCCCTGCAGTGAAGACCAATGCAAAGAATTAATTTAGCTCCTCCGCAACAGCCTTGTCTTCTGGAGTGCTCTGTTAGCACCTCTATCATCCAGTGGCCCACTGATTGTTGGCAGACTTTCTACTTCTGATTTACTAAAAAAATTTTTTTTGCTGTTAGTTTTTGTGTCTTTTGCTAGTTGCTCTTAAAATTCTTTTTTGGCCTGCCTAATTTTACTTTTATACTTGATTTTCCAGAGTTTATGCTCCTTTCTATTTTCCTCCGTAGGATTTGATTTCCAGTTTTTAAAGGATGCCTTTTTGCCTCTTACCTTCTCTTCTACTCTGTTGTTTAGTCAAGGCAGCATTTTTTTGTTCCTCTTTGCACTTTTTTTTATTTAGGGTATACATTAATTTGAGCCTCTATTATGGTGTTTTTAAAAAGTTTCCATGCAACTTGGAGGCATTTCACTCTTGCAATTGTTCCTTTTAATTTCCATTTAAGTAGCTTCCTCATTTTTGTGCAGTTCCCCTTTTTGAAGTTAAATGCTACTGTGGTGGGCTTCTTTGGTATTCCTCCCCCACACCCCGAGGGTGTTAAATTTAATTATGGCCACTATTACTGAGCAGTTCAGTTATATTCACTTCCTGGAACAGATCCTGTGCAACACTTAGGACTAACTCAAGAATTGCCTCATCCCTTCTCAATTCCAGGACTAGCAGCTCCAAGAAGCAGTCATTAATGGTGTCTAGAAATTTTCTCGCTGCATCCCATCCTGAGAGGTGACATGTACTCAGTCAATATGGGGACAGTTGAAATCTCCCATTATTATTTAGTTTTCTACTTTTAAAGCCTCTCTAATCTCCCTGAGCATTTCATAATCATCATCACCATCCTGGTCGGGAGCTCGGTAGTATATTTCTTCTGCTGTACTCTTATTATTCAAACATTGAATTTCTATCCCTAGAGATTCTATGGTACAGTTTGATTCATTTAAGATTTTTACTCTATTCGACTCTAGCTTTCTTTCACATATAGTGCCATTTCCCCAACAGCATGATCTACTCTATTATTCCAGTATATTGTGTACCCTGTTATTACCGTGTCCCATTGAGTATCATCATTCCATCAAGTTTCTATGATGCCTATTTTATCAATATCCACATTTAATATCAGGCACTCAAATTCACACATCTTAGTATTTAGAGTTCTTGCATTTCCATACAAGCACTTATAAAATTTGTGAATTTTTAGTTGTCTGCATTCATGTGATGCAATTGAATGAGACTTTTTTTCCTTTGACTGTTTCTATTGAGCTCCTACCTGTACGTTATCAACTTCTAGCCTTTCCTCTTTACAAGGATATACAGAATCACCATTAATAGATCTTCCCCTAAGCAATGTCTCTGTCCAAACCATGTGCTCCTCTGCACCTGTTGGCTTTCCCCCCACCCTCAGTTTAAAAACTCTTTTTTTATTTTACATGCCAGCAATCTGGTTGTAATGCCAGCAATCTGGTTCCACTTTGGTTTAAGTGGAGTCTAACCTTCCTGTACAGGCTCCTCTTCACCCAAAATATTCCCCAATTACTAATAAACCTAAAGCCCTTCTTCCTGCACCACAGTCTCATCCAGACATTGACCCTGTCTACCTGGCCCTCCACCTGAAATTGGAAGCATTTCAGAGAATGCTACCATGGAGGTCCTGGACCTGAACCTTTTACCCAGCAGCCTAAATTTGGCCTCCAGGACCTCTCTTCTACGTTTCCTTACCTTTCCTATTCATTGGTATCTACATGTATCATGATCACCGGCTCCTCCCCAGCACTGCACACAAATCTGTCTAGATGTCTGGAGAAGTCCACGGCCTTAGCACCCAGCATGCAATTCCTTACGCACTTGTCCCAGTTATCACAAGCCCAGCTATCTGTATTTCTAATAATCAAATCCCTCATCACTATTACCTGTCTTTTCCTAATAACTGGAATCCCCTCCCCTGAGGGGTAGCCTCAGTGCGAGAGGATACTATGACCTCACCTAGGAGTAGGATCCCAACTATGGATCATTTACTTGGGCTCCAGTTTGATGTTCTCCTTCCCCCAGACTTTCATCCTCTTCATCATCACAGAAGCTGTCAGACTGTGTTGGGACTGCTCTTCTGTGTCCTGAAAAGTCTCATCTGTGTATTTTCGGTCTCCTTTGGCTCCTCCAGTTCAGCCATTCTGGCTGCAAGAGCCCGTACTTGGGTCTGTGATGGCATGAGCTGCTTGCACTGCATGCACACATACGCCACCTGCCCACAAGGCAAGTAATCATACATGCTTCATTCAGTGCAGTAACGTGGACAGCCCCCACTCTGCTGTCGGGCTTCTGCTTGCATTATTTTTATTTTTGTTGTGGTTTCTTTTGTTTTTTGGTGTGTCTGCTTGAGTGTGTTGGCCTGAAGTTGGAGAATGCGAAGTATATCTGGCTCTCACTTCCTCTCTAAACCCACTTGCAAAACTCCCCTGCTTGTTTGCTGCTCCTGTTCGCTAGCTCCTCTGGTCACTTAGGAGATGACTTTTTAAAACTCTGTTCTCCCTGAGTAGCCTCGCCCCCTGGTAAGGGGCTCCTAAAGGGATCAGGAATCAAATCCTCATTAAAAATTTCTCAGCCCTGCCTAGCAGGATGCTAGGTTCAGCACACATCCCTCCAAACATACCACACTATAAACTTCAGTCAAGCAGGCACACAACAAAACTAACAGATAATAAATTTACCCTAAATGTCACATAATCACTCCTCCTTCACCTGGAGAACTCCCTCACAAAACTCTCTGCCTGCTTCCTGCTCCTGTTCACTAGCTCAAGATTTGATGCTTAGGAAATGCAGCCCGAGAACTGGGTCTGTGCTGTACACTGTATTACACAGGTGCTAATGGAAGGAGAAATGGGGCATAAATGATGGTTCATGACAATCTGAATAAAACTGTTCAGAAGTCATCAGGGTGGTTCACTATTTAGTGGCTGTCCGAACACAAGTGAAGGAGTCCAGTTATTTGTGATATCGATATACGACCCCAAACAAAGTTGCCTTGAGGAACAGAAGGAAGAGATCAGGCAGCACCTGAAAACCCTAGCAGATATGACTAAAGCAGAGAGATCAGGCAGATGCTGGGATATTATATACTGGGATCACAGAATGCAGAGGGTGCTGCTTTGTTTAACGTGTTTAGGTTATCAGTGGGTGATTGCCAAAACTTAGTTTAAGGAAAGAGAAAATAATTATCACACACCTCGAAGCAGCAGAGGAAGCATACAAATAGATTTCTTGCTAACCCAAGTGAACCAGAGGAAAATGGTGAAGGATTGCAAGTTTATCCTGAGTGAAACAGTTGCACCTCAACAAAAGCCATTTGTGGTGATGGTCATGATTGGCAAATGGACCTGGAGTGAGACATGCATCATGATGTGGAGAGTGCTCAGTGTGACTGCAGACAAGTTTAGGGAGACAGTTGCAAGGTTTGAGCCAAGAGGTGCACAAACTGGAACAGCAGAATTGGAATGATATATCTTCATGAACTTATTGATTTGAGAAGCTGAGATGATATGTGGATGTGCTAAGCTGAGTAGACGTAACCTAGTGGAGAATGGGCCTCAATTTACATAAATCATTCCATTTACCTTGTGCTAGACTTTCTCTGTGTGCAACAACCTTGTTTACAGTTCTCTGTCAACTTCTCCACTTGCTGCTTCCCAGCCCCCAAGATATCTAAAATCACAAATCTGATTTAGGCTTTGACCCATGATGTTTATATTCACCTATATTGGTTCTATGCAAGGCATCCACAACACTTCAGCCTTTTCTTTAGTCATTTTGAGATCATAGTTGGATAAGTTCCCTATTCCAGGCATCAATTGCTACACCAGCTCTTCTGCACAGATCAGAAACATGGTCAACAGGTACTTAAGACTTGAAGACTTTGAAATGAGATCTTTGAGGACAGTGAGTAGGTGACACAGCTGGACCACATGAAAAAATGATGCCATCAGGACTGAGAACAAATTCAGAGGTACCAAAGAGAAGCTGGAAGAGAGGAGGTATGATATGGGCATGTATGAAGGATGAATGAGGGGAGTCCTGCGAGGGAGGCATATGAAACTGGAGTTTGCAAGCAGGGAACAAGAGGATAACCACAAAAATGGTGGATAAATTGTGCAGGGGAAGAAGAAGTGATATGGAGTGAGAATTGGTCCAGCAAGTCTGGAAAAGACTGATCCAGCGACCTGATCCCAGCTAGCTGGGAAAAAGAAGACTCTAATGTGCTGTATAGATGTGTTCAGAGCAATGTGATAGGTGCCTTTTAAAAAAGTCTAAATAAGTAAATAAAAGTTTTACAATTAAACAAATAATAGATACTAAAAGCAAGAAATGCAAAATGACTTCACAATGGAAACAGCCACATTTAAACTTGTTGAGGCATGTACGGAAACCCCTATACATGTATTTAAACAAAAGCAGACATTCCATCTAGTGTGGCTTTTCATAATGTGATATTACACCATCAAGTTATTAAAATATAATTAGAAAAGCAATATTTAATTTAATTTTTGAAAGGTTAGAAGGTTACAAGTTTGAGTACCTATGGGTATTAATTTGTCTTACTAACATGTTGCTAAAATAAATGATTAAATATAATACATGTGACTATATTGTTTATTGTTCATTTTTAGGCATAGCCACTTATTGGCCCCTAACTGGGACCCACTCTGCATATTAAACTTCTAGCAGATAGCAGTAGCAGCCTGGCCGGATTTCTATGATTCTAGAAAATAGCACAAATTGGATTTTTGTTCCACATTTGTAATGAAACGGATCAAACAGTTTTCTTCAGCAATATACTTTAAAGTGAATTCCTTTACTTAAGCTCCCAGTTATGCTTCATGTTAGAAAGCAGAGTTAAACAATTTAACAAATTTAAATCTTCATCTGACTTTTGTCATTAAACTCTGTTTTCTAACATGAAGAAACAGTCTGATCCATTTCATTCCTACCTACAGAATCACACTTGCTTGCATCTGAAAATGTATTTCCAAACCACTGAACATACCAATGAGGGATGATTTTTTTAAGTTAAGTACAATCCCCTGTCCCCAGTAATACTATATTGGAAACCATTTGAAACAAAAGATTATCCTCACTCTGAATGTTTTAGCTTACTGAAATTTCTAGAGATAATCAGCAGGACATCAGAATAAATAATGTGCTCATACATTATTTTTGCTCAGTCATGCCAGGACATTCTTACTGTTTCATGTGAGATAATGATGTAATAAATCTTAACAGATCGGTATCACAGCACTCCTTTTTTGCATGGCATAGTCCGAGGTTTCTAACATACATATACATCATCCTCGTAAACAAAGGCCTTGGTCATGCAAGTCCTTGGGTAGTATAAAAGCTTGATATATTCCATCACAAGTGAGAATGGAGGCTATACATAGATAACACCAATAAGGTTAAGGACTAGGTGTAGTCCTTCATGTGCTTAATGAACCTTAAGCCTTAAAAATAAAAAAAAATAAAAAGAGGCAAACTGTTGGTTGAGAATTAGGATGTCTGAGAGGAGAGGAGATGGGCTTTAGTGCCATCTTCATTACTAAAGAGGTCCTTACCTATGCAGACTGCTTTTTGGTCAGGCTGTGCTATTCGACAAGAATACCTCATCAGATGTGCACTCACGAATACAGGAATGGGTTCCCCAGCCCCATCCTGCTCACCAGTTTTTTAGCACTTACATACAATACTCCCAATCTCTGTGGTACACAATCAGTCCTAGAGAATGTAACTATTTAACACATGCTTCATTACCAAGGTGACCCCTCAGTTACTGCACCGGCTCTAGTGCTTGATCCAGCTCCCACTGAAATTAATGACAAGGATACTATTGACTATACTGAGAGCTGAATTAGGCCCTTAAAAATCCTCAATATACCACATTCTCCAAAACTTCAGCATCTGAAATCATTATCCCACTACTGTGACGTTTCTCATTTATTTGGGAGTATTATGTTGATCAGATGATAAAAAAATCTAGTATTTCAGATTAACAGTATTTTTCATTTTTCAACCTAGATCTTTTTAGAGAGCTGAATACCAAATGCAAATAGCATACGCCTCACTTTCAGTGCTCTTTGGTAATGCGGGCTTTGAAATGTGTTATAATTGGTTATTTCTATAGTATAATATTTCTATTTTAAAATAATCACTTCTTCTCAGCATCTTTTCATGTTGTACCGGAACAGATATGAGAAAAAGAAAACACTGTAGTAAATTAGTGGTAGGAAAGTTTAGAATATTATGGAATAAAGAATGTTGACCTTTTTTACTTCCTCAGTTGTTCCTTAATTTGTGGGGACCTCAATTAATTTTCTGCAGTTTTCATACCAACCTGAGCATTTTATACTGGGAGGCATCACCAGAGTACGGGAGCACTTCCCAGGTTAATAGACTGGCGTGACAGGGTTCCCTAATGGATTGCATGGAGTCTTCAGAGATATTCCTGGTTAACATATTCAAAGGGGGATGGTGAGAGTAGATTATTAAAAATAATGTAACCTTTCATTTTTAATGCATATTTCCCTTTACATTTCCACTCACCAGTTCTTCATTACCAATTTTGACTTAGAGAAATTACTGTGTTGCCATGGCAACATATTCCCACCCTGAAATTCCATCACGTTAACTTTTCTTTCTGTTTCTGAAAACTGCAACTATCGCCTCTCTCCCACCTCTTCAAACTGCTATCGTCTGTACCTCATTACTCCACATAGGTTTTTAATTACTTTGCATCTGGTTTTAAACTTCAGTCACCTTGTTCTCTGGTAAAAGCACCCTGTGATGCAGTTTTGGTCTAGCTGTATTTCACAAAATGTGTGTTCACATAAAGACCTGTACCACCAAATACGAGGGTTTATAATCAGTACTCTTACAGTCCTATTGCATGTATCTAAAAGATGAGAGTCTAATAAATATTATTAAAATCAACAAAATATCTTGAGAATTTACTAAGCTTGAAATATTGATTAGAGTAAGGTAAATCCATCTGCTGACATTGCAGAAGCTAGGTCTGTTTTTAATAGAAAAAATTGGCATAATATGTTCTCAAATACAATACATCTTCATGATACACTCTCATTATAGTTAGCATTCCCCTTTCTCTATCAGCACTAATTACCTGAAAAGAAGAAAGAACATGCTTCTTCTTACAGATTAGTTAATTCAATAAAAGAATTTGAATGGAACCAAGAAAAATATTGATAAATATCCCCAACCCAATATATATTCACTAGTAGTCCAGGGAAAATCCCCCCCACACACACACACTCTGAAAGTGTGTCCTCTTTTTGCAGATTTGTATGGAAAGGCATTAATTTTAATAACAGAGTTGAAGCTATTTAACAGGCAACCATTGTGTTAGACATGCATTATATTACTTTTGGATCTCTCACTCTAGATTTTAGTACTCTTTTGTAATTGCTTTAGATTTAATTCAGCTAAAATTTCATTCATCTAGGGTTCAATTTTACAAGCTGCTCTGGCCCCAACCATCAGTGCAAAATTCCCTATGCAACTGAAACTTGGATTTACTTCTTTTGAAGTTTTGCCCCAGTGAAGACTGCAGGTAGGGTATTACAGTGCCATTATTTGGAAAGAAACAAGTTATTTTCTATAATCTACTGAGACTATCAAATTTCCGAAGAAACCAGCTGTTTCAGTCTTAAATCCTCTGGTAAATGTGTGATTGTTTACTCTCAAGATTAAGGTCCTAATCCAACTGCCCTTGAAGGAGGATCAAACCCTAAGAACTCTTTGTGGCTGGTTAGAAAAAACATAGGTAAATTTAAACCAGAAGTAATTGAACACTTAAAAGACTCTGTACAAACAGCATGTATGTTTATTTTATGATTACAGTGGTCTTAAATTACTGTCACCTATCACATTGGTAGTCTAAATGATTACTTAAATACTTTCAAGTGCATTTCATGCTCCCAATAAATCAGATTGGAGTACATATTTCTGCTTCTTCTGTACAGATTTTTTTTTCAAAATGTATTTAATGTCAATGAACTAAAATATGAAGTGTTTCTTTAAAGCAAAGATGAACAACAAACACTAAAGATTTCAGTTTTTAGTTTGCAGTTTCATTTAAAGTAAAATTCTATAGCAATCCATCAATAATATATTTTCGGTTCTTGGTGTATCTCTAAATACTACTTTTAGAGTTTCCTGTCACAAGTATCTGTACTATTATTAGAATAATAAAGGTATTTTATTAACCTGCTGATTGCAATTTTTGGATATGTGGCATTTGTTCAATAATATGGTACCTGTATCATAAATTCAGAGCTATTGAGGTTCTAGTAGGTTACCTGGTCCATCACTCTTCCAATTCAGGATTTTTCCTAAATATAATTTCTAGTGCTTTGTTACTTGTATGGATGCACCCAATGTTCTATGGTAGAAACAGAACTGTGGCTATCCCTTTACAGATCAAAACTACCTGTATCTCATCAGTAAACTATGATGAGAGACATTACATATGAAAACACGACGACAGATATATACTAGGCAAATGGCAACACTTAAACTGTTTGAAAATAAGTAGGGGAAACAATAGTCAACTGGTTAATCATTTTGGACCTGAACCTGAAAAACCTTATTCGCTACAAGTGGCTCTTCTCCACAAGAGAAATCCTGTTGAAATTAACTTTGTCAATTTTGATTTAACAATACAAAAGATACACCTATGTTCAAGCTCTTGGTGTCCTAACAATCATTAGAATCATAGCCACATAATGATATCACCCAGCACTAAAACACAATAAAGATAACCATACTAGCCAATAAACACAGCAACAAAACATACTCCAATTTCACACTAACCAAAATCCCTCACCCTCAGCCCTCCTCAGAAGCCTTGCCAGTTGGCTTTGCAGTGCTCCCAAGGGTCCATAAATCCACGCCATTTTTGACTAAATGGGCAGGAGTAAGTGGAATGAAGGGACCTCTTCCTGCTACTTCTTTTATAATGAAGGAACTTGTGCTTAAGCTCTTCCTCTGATCTCAGTGGGGCAAAGGGATCTGTTAAATAGACAGGCCCCAGATAATGTAATGTTTTATAAGTCAAAAAGAACAAGTTAACTATACCAGGAGACCCAACAGACAACCAGTGCCAATCCCAAAGCAGTAGGGCCATGTGTTCCCAGGGAACCACACTGCTTATCAAATTGGATGTGGTTCTCTGAAAAAATCTATGAATGAATTTAAAATATAGTCTCATAGAGATTAGGTTTGAGATTCCAAAGGTACATAACAGTGGCAATTTCAGGTAAAATGGAAAAAGGCCATCCACGTCACTGTTGTAACATCAGAATCCAACAATCGCTCAACCACCCACAAGTTGCGTACCTGAGCAACCCACAGTTACACCAGTGTTAGCCAGAAGAAACTGCACAGGCTTTAATGGAATTCTTCTGGAATGACACTGAAAGAACTGATATCAAAACTGGAATAGAAGAAGAAGAATCTAAGACAGCAGTCGCAGAAAGCAAATGGCCATTTAAGTATCACCTTTCTTCTCCCTATCTGAGCAAGGTAAAATGAAAACATGTTTGGTAGTCTTTGAAAGGTTAATTTAATTAAAAGTTGTATACTATTTCAAACGCTAAAGCAATTTTTCCTAACACTATACTTTTAAGTTCTGTATTGGCAATTTTTTAAATGACCCAAAAACTATTGCTATATAAGCCTTTTATCATTAAATATATAAAACAGTGTTGAAAGCTGCTGATATTGCAAATTGTTTATACAATTTATTTGTATCCATTCCTACACCCCCTTGCCCCCCAACCATTGCAGTATCTGGGCTCCCTATACTGTGATTGGAGCACCATTCTTTCCTCTTCCATCTCTTTGCATTGGCTAAAGATCAAGAAACTATATTAACATTATTGCAAGTGCTTTCCACAGTAGCACTTATATGTTACCCTGTTGTGGTTAAAGAGGGTGTTTTCTCACAATCATATGCATCATGCATGCAGATCAGCTTCATCCTGGGCAAAAGCTCAAGAACGTACCATTATAATTAATTTTATAATACAGGTATTTTAAATAAAATGTCTGAAGATGCATGCTCCATAATACAATCATATATTCCATGTTCATGTGAACAAGACTGGCAGTGTGGATTTCCAGCTCTCCCCGCAAACGGAAGAAAAAAAAAAACTGACACCAGAATTCTCTGCTCCACAGTGCTAAATAGAGGCAATCTTCATATTAAACTCTTATCAGTGCATATGTAAATTATCAGGCATTATTCTTCAGTACAAGAACAGGAAAACGATATCAGATAACCTAAAAGAAAGGCACAAGAGAAACTCGCAGCGCCATTCAACCTACCCTAACAACAGATATTCTGGTATTGTCAAGCTAGTGTATGATGAGAAAGTGAGAAAGCACAGGGCAGAAAGCAACGAAATCAAATATCAAAAGCAATGCAATGAAAGTAAGTCACGAGAGAGGAAGTGTCAAATGATCTAATATAATGGCGATTTTGGAGTTAAGAAATGTCCAGGCCATCCAAATCCAAAGAATATTGCTATCTTTCAGGTATATCCTATCTTTTGGGAGAGAGGACCAATTTGGAAGAACGCTAGGGAATTCCCAGGCATTGCAGTCTAGAACAGAACAATGACAAGAATTTCATTTATACCCAGTACATAAAATCAAGTATGAAGACCAAAGCTGATATCAGTATAGTCAATCTTAGTTCTGATGTTTATTTTGAATAAAGAAATTAGGAGACTGATGCTAGAAACCAGCCAGTGAATGTGAGTGGTATAGAGATGAGGGGTTTGAATTCATGTAAGAGTGAAATGCTTTCTAGACTGATGACATTGGTGAGCACTAAAGGAATGGGGAAAACTAACAAACTCATGTGTTCAAAAAAGGCAGTGTTTGTTATAGAGAATGACCTACTACTAGAGGCAAAGGGATAGTCAAAGGTCTTTCACTTCTCTAATTTCTATGAAATCTTAGTTTTACAATCAAACAACAAGACGTACAGAAGAATTAATGTGAAAGCAGACATCTTTAAATAATAGTTCATTAAATACTCATCCTCCCGGCATGAAATAAAGGAAAAACTCCAGTAAAGCAGAATCCTTACAGGATAGAAAGTAAAATATTCATTAAAAATACTGTTTATAAAACCATCTCAGATAGGAAAATGAGAGTTAAAGAACAGCAATAAACAAGAGAAAAATAAAAACAATCCTTTTCTCATAATAAATAAACAAGATTAAAATAATTTTAGCAATATTGCAAGATGGTGGAGTTTATATCACACAGCTAAGAGATACCGTAGTGCTACAAATTACTATACTGTATTGCCTTTATATTTGTTTTATTTCTGTTAAGCTGCATTATATATAATAAAACAATTTGTACTTATAGAGCACTTTTCATCTCCAGAAAGTGCTTTACAAAAGTGGGTAAGTATAATATTGCCAGTTTACAGAAGGGGAAACAGTCACAGAGTTTGTTTGTGACCACATTTACACAGGAAGTCAGTGGCAACCATAGGACATAAAGCCTGATGTTTTCATTCACTATTCAATGTTCTAACTGCACTGCCATGTTTTCCTGCCCAAAATACAGACTTTCTGTCTGATTCATAATACAGTGAGCAACCTGAAGCATGTAAAACAGATGATTTCACTTACTTGTGACATCACATCTAATTCCTCCAATTTTCCCTATCCTGACTCTGTATCCCCAATTTTCTTTTTTAAGTATTAATCAACTTTTCTTCAGCTCCTTCCCATTTACACAATCTATTTTTATTTAACATCAGGGAAGTGCTCAGGAAATGGGCCGGAACAACAGCTATGGAAAACGAAGCTCTCAGTTTACCCACCAAACACGCACAGCAAGGGCAGTAGCTGTGCAAGCCTCAAGTTTCCTCACGCTGCTGCCTGTCAACTTGTTCCACCTTGACAGAGAGACCTCAATGAAGTGTGCAAAATCAGTTCCACCAAAATCAGGCATGCCTGATTGTTGACCTATATATGGGACCAGTTTTGGTCAAATAAATAGACCAAATAAATAAATATAAATACTTCTATAGATTCTGCACTCAGTTTGAATCAATTTAATTTTATTTCACCTGGCTGTAAACTGAACTAAAGTTGGGATGTCAACTGTAGCATCATACACACAATAGGATGGGTACCCAATTTTTTATTCCAATATGAAAAGGAATTATTGGCATCAACAACTGCAAACTGCATTATATTGGAAATCAGATCATGCCTCTATTTTCACTGACAGTGGAACTGTAACAGATTATATTGCTATATAATATTTTCAAATGGCTCAGTGAATGTATCACATTCATTAACGTATTGTACAGCCTCACATCAGGCAGATATCAAAGTCCAGAAACGTATAGCTGTTAGGGCTGATTGAAAATTTTCTATTTTGTTTTCTATTCTGTTCTGATAGAAAATTAGGTCTTCAAACTAAACAATTTTCTACAAGGTGTCTGCTTTCTACAGAACATTTTTACATTTTATACAAAAACCAGACACTCAGAAACCTAGACATTTGCAGCTAAAAAGAGTGATTCAGAAATGCTGCCACAGTACCCACAGAGTTGTAGTTCCCATGCCTTATGCCCCCATTCTCCTCTATGCCGTATGCTCCCCAGCCACACCATATCTCTCATGATATGATTTGGTAGCTCAGTGGACTGAAGTGCATCATGCAACATGTAGTATGGTCAGGGAGTCAGGCCCACAGCAGAGAACTGGGGTGCAAGTCACTTGAATTGAAACTCCCATGAGGGACTGCAGTGACATTTCCAAAATCAACATTTTTTTAATTTTAGGCAGAAATGTTTTGGTTTCAGGGGTTTTCTTCCTGCCCAGAAAGTCAAAATCAGTTCTAATAGATGAGGACGCCAAAGTCATTTTATGGCAGTATCACGACACTAACTGGAAATCAACTAAACAGCTGTACAATGGCATCTCCAAAGCATGGAATAGCCCCCCCAGCTCCTATGCAACAAACACTATCCTTCTCCTTCAAATCTATCCATAAAGCCCATTACTTATGTGAAGTCTTCCTCCGTTGAACCCCTCTCTGGTGATGCCACTTTGCCTTCTTATATTTGTACTGGTCACCTTTTCCTGCCATACTAATCTTCGTTAGACTGTGAGCTGCTTGGGGAAGGGACCTTGTCTTTCTGTGTGTTTTACAGTGTGCCATATATGCCTGGTGCAAAAAATAAATAATAGTAAATAACTATTATTATTGCAGGTATTTGAAAGAAACCCATCAGAATGGCATCTAAGCATACTTTTAACCAGTTAAACAGAACCAAACTCAGTCACAGCAATGAGGATCGTGTTCTCTGCAATGTTTCACAGCAGCTGATTCAGCTGCCTTGGAAAGGTGAACAATGGCAGATAGTCTGTAAATTATGTCTCAAAGGATTTCAGGTCCTACGGTTAGTGGAAATTCTGGACAGGATGATGCATGTTACAGCACACAATATCCCATCTGCTTTTTTATACCTGTAAAACTTGTATAACTTGACAAAGTGATTGTACATTCATTGGTATCATCATTATAGGCAGATCAAACAGACCCATTCTACAATTAGGAAAGCAAAATTCTTATAATTAAAAGCTGCAAAAAGATTGGGCATGTTCATATATTAGGAACTGTGATGTGGTAGGATTGAAAGAGTCCATTTGTATCATTGTTGCTATCTGTTCTACAGTCACAACAAATTTTGTACAAAGTATGTCATGTAAGGTGTCAATGGGAAAGTCATGATTTGCCAAGTCTGACTAAAACTAACACCTGAGGAGGTTCATAAAGCAATTAAGCAAATGAAGAACAATAAATCATCAGGTCCTGACAGCATACCAGCTGAAGTACTGAAAGCTGGGGGAGGAAAGCTGATAAACAAGCTCCATTTGTTGTTCTTCAAAATCTGGCACACTGAAGAAATCACCGCTGACTTACGCAATGCTAACATCGTCACCATTTTTAAAAAGCGAAATAGGGCTGATTGTGGAAACTATCGAGGCACTGCCCTCCTCTTCATTACTGGAAAGATTTGTGCTAGAATCTGATTGAATTGTCTGCTCCCTCATGCAGAGGAAGTACTCCCAGATGTGGCTACAGACCATTATGAGGCACCACTAACATGATTTTCACAGCGAGGCAGATCCAGGGAAAATGTCAAGAACACCAGAAACTGTGTATGACTTTTACTGACCAAAGGGTTTGAATCTGTCAACCGTGAGACTCTGTGTAAAATAATGGCAAAGTTTGGTTGCCAAAGCAAATTTCCCAACACTGTAAGACTCTTCCAGGGCCAAATGACTGCCTCCATCCTGTGCAATGGCTCTACCTCTGAGCCCTTTGCATTCAAACTGGCATAAATCAAGGTTGTGTACTGGCACCCACTCTCTTCTCCATTTGCCTAGCAGCTATGAAAATGCTAATCCAAGACCATCTGCCACAGGGTGCTGGCATTCAGTATTGGACTGACGGCAACCTCTTCAACCTTTCTCGTCTCCTTGCTAGAACTAAAGTAACATCGGCAATGATAACTGAACTCCAAAACACAGATGATTGTGCTGTTGTTGCACATTCAAAGGAGGATCTACAAACAGTTCTCAACTACTTCTCAGAAGCTTACAAAAGTTTAGGGCTAAACCTGAATATTGGGAAAACAAAAGGTCTCCATCAGCCTCAATCATCAGACCCAGCAAGGAAGATCTCCATGGTCAGAGAGGAACTGGAAAATGTAGAACACTTTGCCTACTTTGGCAGCCATATTTCACAGAGGGCAAACATAAACATTGAGATTCAGCAAAGAATCCATTGTGCCATCCTTGCCTTTGGCAGACTGTCCTGCTGAGTGTTCAAAAACCATGACATCAGAACATACGCTAACCTTTTAGCTCATAAAGTGGTGGTAATCCCAACTCTCCTCTTTGGCTGAGAGACTATAGCTGTAGGCTGTGAAGTACAGAAAACACCTAAAAACCTGGAATGCTAGCACCAGCACCTTCTCCAGAAGTTCCTCAACATAAAGTGAGAGGATTGCCGTACTAACATCACTGTCCTCATAGAGGCTAACGTCTTCAGTGCTGAGGCCCTGATTATCCAGTACTAGCTGAGGTGGAGTGGGCACTATGTGTGCATGCCTGATGCACACCTTCCAAAACAATTGCTGTATGTCCAAGACACCAAAGGAGAAAGGAAATGGAGAGGCCAAAAGAAATGCTTCAAAGACATATAAACCACAAAAGGAAATGTGATTGGAAAGTCAAACACGAAATGAGTATTCAGTCACTTTGAACTTTCCAGGTTGCTATTTCAACAATAATTAATAGTTCAGCCTATTTTCCCACACTTTCAATATTAGCTTATATACATAAATGTTTTTAGTCCCAAAAATGAGATACAGAGCAAAGGAAAAGACGCCACGCTCCACTTCACCATCAGAATAAAGAGCTGGTGCTGCTATCTACACATATAGACATGCTATCAACTTTAAATATTTGGAAATAAGACGGAATACCAGGTTGGTGGGGGAAGAGAGGGTTATGAATAGAATGGTCCCTCTTCTTTCTTTCCTTCTTTCAATACACCCTAGCCCCGACTCTAAGCAGAATCTGGGAAGCAGCGACACTGAAAAAGATTTGATGGTCATGGTGGATAATCATCTGAACATGAGCTCCCAATGTGATGCAAAAGAGCAAATGCGATCCTGGGATGCATAAACAGGGGTGTCTCAAGCAGGAGTAGAGAAATGATTTCATCTCTATATTTGGCATTGCTGAGGCTGCTCCTGGAATACTGTGTCCAGTTCTGATGTCCATAATTCAAGAAGGATATAAATAAATTAGAGGATTCAGAGAAGAGCCACAAGAATGATTAAAAGAAATAGAAAACATGCCTTATAGTGATAGACTAAAAGAGCTCAATCTATTTATCTTAACAAAGAGAAGGTTAAAGTGTGACTTGATTACAGTCTTTAAGAATCTACATGGGAAGCAAATATCTAATAGGCTTTCCAATCTGGAAGAGCAATACAATGGCTGAAAGTTGAAGACAGACAAATTCAGACTGGAAGCGAGTTTTTAACATTTTTAACAGTGAGGTTAATTAACCAATGAAACAATTTACCAAGGGTCGTGGTAAAACCTTTAACTACCTGAAAGGGGCTTCCAGGGAGGATGGAGCTAGGCTGTTTTCAGTGGTGGCAGATGACAGAACAAGGAGCAATGGTCTCAAGTTGCAGTGGGGGAGGTCTAGGTTGGACATTAGGAAAAAGTTTTTTACTAGGAGAGTGGTTACCTAGGGAGGTGGTGGCATCTCCATCTTTAGAGGTTTTTAAGCTGAGGCATGACAAAACCCTCGCTGGGATGATTTAGCTGAGGATAATCCTGCTTTGGGCAGGGGGTTGGACTAGATGACCTCCTGAGGTCCCTTCCAACTCTAATATTCTATGATTCTATGATGGATTTTCCATCATGGACAATTTCTAAATCAAGATCTGATTTTTTCTAAAAGATATACTCTAGGAATTTTTTGAGGGAAAATTCTACAGTCTGTGGTATACAGATGGACAGACTATATGATCACAATGGTCCCCCTGGTCTTGGAAACTATGAATTATATTAGAAGGCTAGACTGCAGGCTGTATGATTCCCAAAGGAACCTAACAGCAGTCACGGCTATCAAGACTATGCCAAACTATGATTCAATATGCATTTTGGAGAACTTTGAATTGAAAAGGGACTGTTTTGTTTAAAGCGTTATTTTCGCCACAAAGGCTTGTGCCTCTAGAATGATATAGCACTTCTGTCATGGTGAGGCAATTATTGTAGTTACCCTGTAGAATTATCACGTTTGTTATTATGTGTATATAACATCATAGGTGCGCATGACATATATTAAGATGAGAAGATCATTTGTCAGGAAGGGAAATACACTTAGGAGAGCAATATTAGCCTTTTAGTAGGTTTGTCATTCTTAGTCATTCTTTTCAACATCCTGTTACGGTCAGCAATGGGAATGGAAATGGAGAAAGCAGAAATTAGGGTGTGACTTCAGGATGAAAGAAATGATCTTTGAGCAGAGATATGAGGAAAGAGAGTGAAGTGGTGAGGATGCAGGAGGGTAAAGATTTGAAAGCTGTTGAGAACTGAGAGCACTTTACTCTATGTCTCTGAAAAACAGTGGTGTGGCACTCCTTTACACCTACTCCAGCAAGAAAGGACGAATAATATATATTTGCCCCCAATACTTTGGTTTGGGGTATCAAATATAGCCACATAAAACAGTTGCCATTGGGTACATGTGATACATATTACCAAAGTGATTCAGATCAATTGGGTAATGTTACTTACATGGCTTCCATGCCTCACCTAATTTGTGATGCATATGTTTCAAATTTTGCATCTAAAAAAACCACAAAAAACTAAAATCCTTTAAACAAAACTAGGGCCTCCAAACACTTAAGCAAATGTGTTACTTAACTTACAAGAGTACAGTTATGCATGTTCTTAAATGTTTTCAGGATGTGAGCCTTTTAAACTGTAATATGTAGTAGGGCTTTCATAACTTCGTATTCAAGCCATTTAGCACTTTACATTTTAGCCCATTGTTGAACATTATTTCAGTAACTGAATTCATTGGCAATTCTGTTATTACTGAAATGAATCTAACTTGCATGTTTCCTTAGTGCAGGGTACTTTCTTTTTTTTTCCAAAATATTTCTAGCTGCAGCATGAACATAACATTTTTCCTGATGAAATACCTCATCTTCTCCTGTAAAGAAGTTGCGTTGCTTTTTATATGTTTCTCTCTGAAGCTGGTTACTGCATGCAAAGATTTTACTGCAGATCAAAAGATCTCAAACAGTACAACACCAGAGAATACTAAATGATAAGCAAATTCAGATTTCTAAGGTAATTCTGCCAATTTATTAGCAATGTTATTTCCTGTTCCACAGGAGGAGAAAGTAATAATAAAGCTTTGTTAAAGGGCAAAGCAGTAGCTTTTGTGTAATGCCTTTTCTTCACTCATGATAAAGTCATTAAGTATCACTGTGTCTTCTTGAGAACTCATACAACAGTCTGCACTAAATCTCCCATGCAAAATTAAGTATAGCATTTCACTGAAAAATAAGCATCCACTCACACTAATTCTGGTGCTTTCCTGAAATCATAAATTTACCCTAAATCAGTAAAGCTTTTCAAAGTGCAACTGCTTAACATTTCTCAAAGCAAATTGGAAATCCATTCATTCCCCTACCTCTATTCCATATTTGTCTAGTGATCTCCATCTCCCAGGTCTTGTCTTCACTGCAATGTTAGCCTGAGATATAACTCGAGTGTTGTCTATAACCTAACTCCAGTCTACATATTTAGCTCCAGTTAAATTGTGCTTTAAACCCCAGTTAGCTAGCCTGTTGTGGAGGGCTGAGGTAGGATGACTTCAAGTGTTGCTGAAGCTACTAACTCAGTGGGGAAGTACTACTAATACACTAAATACTAAAGCACTCCTAATACAATCATTCTGTGCAGCTCGAGTGTTGTTTTGCAGTGTGACCAATCTTATGTGATCTAGGCTAATTCAAGATGAATCAACTCACATGTAGGTAACTTGAGCTAACCATGCAGTGAAGACTAGCCCACATAAAAACCTACTTCTAAAAGTGGAACTGAAATCAAGATATGGGTGCCAACTGAAATTCTGTATATCTTGATTGATTCCAATATGATACATTTTCCAAGACACAGTTCTCAGAAGGCACAGAAATTAATACATCATCAGATTAACACTATTTTCCACCCTGATTTTGAGAGCCTTACATACTCAGGTAATCTGTAGTATCCCTGGAGCTGGCATACTGGGGGGACAAAATTTCATATTTGTATTGTGCAAGTCTAGGAAAAGCAATATCTTCAACAAACAGGATGGCACCTTTTATGCTAACCAGTAGTCAGACACCATTAATTTATTCATGCAGTAACTCACAAATCTTTTTTTTTTTGGCTTACTCTGGAACCTAAAATCTATAATTTAACCGTTAAAACCCAAAGCAGACTGAAAAGCTCTAGAGACTTTGTTACAGTTTACTTTTAAAGCTCTCCTCTCCCAGCTTCTGCATTCCTCATATGCTCCCATTCTTTCAGGTTCTACTAATCCATAGCTCATACTTATACCGCCTCTTTTCTCACCAGTTTTAATTTAATCTCACCAACAATGCAGGATTGTTTTTATTGGTACAGTTTTCAGTGTTGTGTCTAGTCTAGTTTTAATCATCCTGAGTGATGGGAATTTCTGCCACTCTTTTAAGGTGACTTAGATAGTAAATTCTTTGCATAGAGACCAGGTATTTCTATGTGTTTTTATATCATCTAATACAATGGAATCCTGATCCTAATTGGAGCCTCTGGATATTATTGCAGTACAAATTAATTAATTAAAAATATTTCACACTGTAACAGATTCTACTCAGTATTTTTTTACTACTATTTAGCCTAAATCATCACTTTCATGGGCTATTTATTGATTGACATTAGAATCATAAAGGTGATTTATTTCTCTGGATAGATACTACTTTCCTGCTCTGTGATGGTCTATACTATTATGTTCACCAATTTTACAAGACTATGATTAATTTTGTACAAAATATGCCTTGTGGGATATCATTTAAAACACCATAATCTGCTGAACATTATTGTCCTGGTAAAATATGTGTATCAACTTTTTATGTAAAGTTATATGTTTCCACTGTATAACATTGCTGTAACATGTTCCAGAGTTAGACAGTTAGAAAGGCAATCCCAAACCAGTTCTTCAGAGACAAAGACACCCACAATCAGGTATCAGCATAATAAACTGGACAATCACTTACTTAAACAACTATTCCTTGGCAGGAAGAAAGGTTTGAGTGAGTACTTTACATGTTGGCAAAGACACAATGGAAGGTTTCTATATAAACAGATTGCCTGTCGCCTGAACCCCAGCTGGATGTAATCATCAAAGAGGCTAGAAGGATATAAGAATGGAGGACACACACAATCCAAATTACCTCTCGATCCCCCCATTTCTACTCATGGCAGCTACAATATTCAAATGACAAAAGAAAGTACCATTGAACTGGGGGAAGGTTGGTCCTGGATGGAAGGCTCTGCAGCCAGTACAAGCTGTTGTAAACATCTAGTCAGACAAAACCCTTTTGCTTTTAAGTTCACATAGCTTGTTAAGTTACGTATTAGCTTGCGTTTTACTCTTTATTTCTTTTATAACCAATCCTGACTTTCATGCCTCATTACATGTAATCACTTAAGATTGATCTTTCTGTAGTTAATAAACTTATCTTATTGTTGCATCTTAACCAGTGTGCTTGCATGAGAATGTGTGTGAAACTCTATTTGGGATAACAATTCTGGTGCGGATCATTTTCCTTTGAAGAAATGACGGACTTTCTATGACCTTGCATTATTCAGTAGTGTGCTGGATGACAAGATGCACATTTCTGGGGCAAATTTTGGAACTAGCGAGTTTCCTGGTGTTGCTATGCAGTTTAATTCATGAGTAGCTGGGCAGAGCATTCATGAAAGATAGCTGGGAGTGACTTCACACACAGCCTCTAACATGTAAACAGGCCAGGAGTGGATGTTCTTACAACAAAGCAGCATAAGAGGCACCCCAGGTTGGAGAATTAAGGGGACACAGCTGTTCAAAAGTCCAGACTGTACTCTGGGTAATGTCACATGCTTCAATTAGCAGTGAAATACATAAACTTCCAAACTAAACTGTGTTCTTTGTCCAAAAGCCTCAATCACTGGAAAAAGAGCAATGATATTTTCTGAACATACAAAAGTCGATACAATTTTATTAAAAAAAAGAATGAAAGAAATTAGGGAATCGAATGAATTGTTAATTTCTTTCTATTTTCTAAGACACCAAGAAGGTCTCCTGGTATCAAGTCACACTTTACTAAAATATGGAACCGTTTTTATTAAAGGGACATGTGGCACTCAGCATAACTATTGGTTTTTCTCTGTTAAAATATATTCTACTATGTATATATTTGCCTTCTAGTCAGTATTAAGAAAGGTTTATGATATACATGGTCATCATGCCAAACATCCAGAAGACATTAGAAAGATTACCACTAATGGGTTTGTCTTTTCAGCATCGTGGTTCATAAAAGGGCCCTGTTTTGTTGCTTTCTCACCCTCCACACTCCTGTGTCCTCTTTATAAAGCTGTATGGATGAATCAGAATTCCCTTAAATGGTGTCTTTCCTTTCAGAATTAAGCTAGGATGACATTTTAGGCAACTGTTCTTCAACTTCAAAATTCTTCAAAGGGAGCCCAATAAAGCTCAATCTTCTTCCCCATATTGTTCAAAATCTAAATGAAGCCAGTGAGAGAGGAGCGGGAAAAACATAGGCTGAAGCGTTAACAGCTAAGAGCCATCGCTAAATCTCAATGAAATAGCCTCTTCTATTACATCTAGTGTCTAATTAGGGCATCGGCCATCAGAAGGTTAAGTTGGTCTGCAATATATGAATCTCTTTGGATACCTCAATACTTCTGGATACCCATATAGGATACTGTCTTATGGCAGATCCTATCACCATCATCAGATGCATGGTCATCCACATATTCATGATTTCCAGGCTTTATTTTTGCAACTCATATACAAGAAAGAAGCAACACATCTTGATGAAAAAACTCCAGTACAAAATTCAGTAGCTCTTCTGTTTAGAAACATCGGCTGCTGTGATTGTAACAAACTAGCATCCAACATTTGCTTTCCACTGAATAAAAAATCTAGTTCAATGTCTCTCTTCCAATAATCAAAGCCTTCCATGAGGTCAGATTTAATTACCTGAGTGATCATCTCCCCCTCCATGATCATAATCTCTCAAAGCAGCGGTGTTCCAGCAGAATAATGAAAAAGTTTAGCACAAAGGAAGGACTGATGGAACAGGTGCTACATGGCAAGTTCCCCAAAATACACTATAATGCAGGGCACCAGGTTGCCATGGAACCTAGGAATTTAATTCTGGCACCTAGTATTTCTCCTAGTGAAAGACTGAATCCCGAGGGAATCAGCTGCTCTGGCCAGGGTGTCCCGCCACTGGGCCCACATTGTGGGAGAGGGGCGGGGGAAAGGGGCAGGGCCGGGAAGGGAGAGCGGCCATCGCGCTCTGGCCAGGACGCCACTGTGTCCATGTGGCAGGGCCTGGAGGGGAGAGCGGCTGCTGTGCTCACATTGTCTGGCTCCTTAATTTTTGGGCTGGCTCCTAGCTACAAAGCAAATTGTCGAGCCCTGCTATAAGGTACAACACAATGTAATTAGTAACAGAGAGCAGAACATAGCCTATTACACTCTCCATACAAATTTTATTTATTATTCTTTTTTGACAGTACTTCCAAAACTTTTGCCAAGCTAAACCCAACTAAGGATCCACATAGTTCCAGAAAGTTTCAATATATCTTCTTAGAGTACTAACTGTGCTCCACTCCCAAAGGATGAGACCGGCAATTCACAGATGCGTTTCCCAGAGAACTAGCTTCAGGAAGACAACAGAAAGAAGAGCACACGATGCTGGGAAGGAACTGTACACTAAAAAGTCTGGAAATGATTACCAAGACACTGAAGAGGAAAGGGGAGAAATTTATCTGGAAATCCTACTCACCCCTTGTTCAGATTCCAACAGTTCTGTTTTGACTCTGACTGCCGGCATCCCATCAAGCATTAACATTCTGTTCTCAAAGGTGTTGATGTCCTAAGGAAGAAGGAGAAGAAGGAAAAAAAAAGAGAAGCAAGGGTCAACAAAAAAAATGTTTGGCTCAGTTCACCTACAATACTGCACATGCAGTACCAGTGCATGATTTTTGCTATAAGTTCATTAAAATGAGGATGTTGGAACATCTATTTGCTAAACCCCGAACATGAACACTCATAAAAGTTTAGAAATTAGTGTTGTTTGGTACATAGTTACCATCAACTTGTTAATTATATTAAAAATACTGTCAATTATCCTCTCAGTTACCTATATGTATGGAAATAAATCTCTGTGGTACCAATTTTCTGATTTATTCTGATTTTTTCTGAATTATTTCTTCACTCAAAGCAGACAAATATGTATGTATCATCTTTCATTCACTGTTGAGCTATTAATGCTCACCTCCAATCCACCCTGATGCCAGCCTCCATCACCCATTTGTTAAATTTTCAAACAAGCACCTTTGTGCTTTCTCCCACACTGCCCCATATGCATGAGAGGGGTTCCCCATAAACATCCACAAAACCAACTCATTATCCATCTTCAGAATCCTCCTCAGAACTCTCTTTTGCTATGATAGCTACAAAAAGCTTGACAACGATAAGGCTGTTGGTGTGCTGAGACTACTGCCTATCATGCTGATCAATACTGCCCCATTGTTTCATTGTACTCTACAACCATTTGTCTGTACCATGTTTTCTCTTGTTTTATACCTAGACTGCAAGGACCCTCTTTTCATTCTGTGTTTATACAGCACCTAGAACATTGGGATCCTGGTCCATAACTATAGCTCTGAGGCAAATCAAATAATTAATAGTATTTGATTGATAGATGATTAGATAAATCAAAAGATAGATCAATAGATCAATCCACAAATGAAGTTATTCAGGAAGAGCTATTTCTGAATAGCTATTTCAGAATAACTCCATGTATTAACAAGCCCTATATCTGATGGGGGGAAAAAGTCCACAAACATTTGAGCAACTGCATTCCCAAATGCTTTGTTTCCATGATAAGTAATTTTTAATGTAAGAAAAGAAGAGAATAGTGTCCTTTGGAGTGACAGAACAGCAATGTTAAATGAATGCTCATAGATCATTTTCAGGGACAAAGTCTCAAAGAGAAATACTCTGCACTTCTCTAGCACATTTCATATGAGTATCTCAACTACTTTTACAAATAAGCACTACACTGTGCCTTTAAGGTATAGCCTGACAGCAATGGGTAAAAAGCTGCACCAGTGAAAACAACAGGGTAGATGAAGACAATTCCTCCATCCTCTTCTACATCACTGAGGGCCAGATACAATCTCTCTTAGATACACAAGCATAATATTGCTACAACTATTTTACAAATTGAACAATGAAGGGACATACAGGTTAAAAGTGACCTTCTCAAGGTCACACAACAAATGAGGGACAGAGTCTGGAACAGAATGCTGGAGTCATGAATCTAAGGCCTCACTGCAATCAGTAGTCCTCTCTCTTCAATAATGTAATCTAATAGGATTCTATGTATTCCGCTGGCAGCACATCAGCATAATACTGTCTAGTACATTTATTCATTTTGAAAGCATGTGTTCACTACCGTATTTCTTCATATAATTTCTTTTTATTTCACAAGTTGAAAAGTGTGAAAGTTGGTGCTAACCGAAATATAGCGACCCTCGAGGGAGGAAAGAAGAGGGGGAAAACAACTCCTGAAAAGCACAGCAAATTTAATCACATGATTACCTTTATAAAGTTTTTGGGGAAATGGAAAGAGAACACTATTAGGAAAGGGATGGATAATAAAACAGAAAATATTATATTGCCTCCTTATAAATCCATGGTACGCCCACACCTTGAATACTATGAGCAGATTGGCTTGCCCCATCTGAAAAAAGATATATTGAAATTAGAAAAGATGTAGAAGAGGGTAACAAAATGATTAGGGGAATGGAACAGCTTCCATATGTGGAGAGATTAATAAGACTGGGACTTCTCAGCTTGGAAAAGAGATGACTATGTGGGGATATTATAGAGGTCTATAAAATCATGGCTGATGTGGAGAAAGTAAATAAGGAAGTGTAATTTATTCCTCCTCATAACATAAAAACTAGGGGTCACCAAATGAAATGAAGAGGCAACAGGTTTAAAATGAATAAAAGGAAGTACTGCTTCATACAACGCAAAAACAACCTGTGGAAATCATTGTCGGAGGATGTTGTGAAGGCCAAGACTATAAGAGGATTAAAAAAAAAAACTAGATAAGTTCATGGAGAATAGGTTCATCAATGGCTATAAGTCAGGATGGGCAGGGATGCAAAACCATGCACTGAATTGTTCTTAGCGTCTATTGCCAGAAGCTGGGAATGGGCGACAGGGAATGGATCCCTTGTTCTGTTCTGTTCATTCCCTTTGAAGCACCTGATATTGGCCACTATTGGAAGACAGGATCCTAGGCTAAATGGACTGTTGGTTTGTCCATTCTTATGCTATGAACATGAAACTTGGTCAATCAAAAAAAAAGCAAAAAACCCCAGAAAAATGTGTTTTAAAGTATTTTAAGTACTACACCTGCCTAAGAGTCTCAGTTTTCATGACAATGCTATAAGTCGGGTCTTAAAAACATTTCTACCTCCGCACTTGCTGCATAAATAACTCACACTAAAAGAGAAAAACTTAGACTAAAACAGGAAAAGTAACACCTCAGTTCTCAAGGTGCTCCCCAGAGGTAGACCCATGAGCCCACTTGCGGTCCCCTTGTCTTCAGTGAGACTCTATGTAAAACTTGCAGGATCAGAGTGGCAGAGGGAACACTGAAATTGTCCATACATAAAATGCTGCCATAGGCACCAAAGTCAACAAGCAAAACAAAACTTCCTTTAATCTTTTAATAATCATCTTAGATACTACAATAAATTACAACGTTTCAGACAAAGTAACTGACATTGAAAAGGCAAGCTGAATTGTTCAGCTGTTCCCTTCTAAGATCTCTCTCCATAGCATGGCAAGCTTTAAATGGTGGATACAATGAAGAGCAAGAGAGTTAAAAATATAGTGTTTTAACATAATTTCTTTAATTAGCTTTGGATACCTTGATTTTTAACAGGACCTGGGGAGGGAAGGTTGGGAGAATGGAAGGATTTTGATGCCACAAAATAACTCAGTGAAATTGTTCCAGACTTAAAATTCCTTTTCCCAGGAATACTTCCAAGGGTGGTGTATTGTTTACTTCTCAGGAATGACTCTCATGTTCTAGGGCGTCACTTAACTTCAGTGGTTTGGATGTGGTTTAGGGTGGAGAAGCAAAGGCAGCCAGCTTGGCATTCCGTACTGTCTAAGCTTTTATTCCACTAGCTACGACATTCCTTCCCTTTTGTGATTTATGAAAAGCACAGTTGAGTTTTACAGCAAGATCAGGAATATACTGTAATAAAGCATCCCTTAGGCTGTTTAGTTTGTAGACAAAGAAGGATGAGCTGATATTGCTTCATATCCCTAAGGAGGTCTTACCCGAATGAAAAAGGGAAGAGACTTACTTGTGCAGGCGGTACAAGCAGAAGGGGGTGAAAAAAAAAGACAAAGAGCGATTCAGAAAAGGCAGGTTTAATGAACTGTTAGAATCTGATTAGAGGCTAATGTCCCTTTTAGTGCTTTGTACCAATTTATAGCTGATATACTTTAACCATTTTCCCCACTGGCTGTGATAAACTCATTAGTTTTAAAAATGCAAGCTAACCAGAGTCTTCGAAGTTTAAAACTGATAAATCATGGAAACCTGACTAGTTCATGTATCATTTAACACATTTACATTTAACTAAATTTTCATGGCTCCCCTCTCTGTTGCCTAAAATCGTATTTCTTAAGGGGTAAATTTTGCCTTTTGAACTGTGGTGTGAAAAATGAGAATAGCGAAAAGTTTTGGCTTTTGGATCACATATAATTTGGACTGGGAACAATCACAGAAACAGACTTCTCCCAAATTATTCAATCCTTGTGCACTTATAACGAACTGGACAATGTGGGACATATCCTGGGACATGGCCTGCTACCTCCCAAGGAGGTCTATTCTGTATGTTGTAAGTATAGATGAAATGTTTGACCCCACATTCATGTATACAACTGATCTTTCAAACCTATGATCTCCTGCTCCAACAGGCATTAACTCTGCAGTATGTTCAAAGCCATTCAGGAAATAAAACATAATTGCCGAGGTTTGCATACAGTGTGTAATCATCTAAGGAGAATGGCCTCAATTCAACCCTACAGAGGTAAGGGGTACCAATCATATTCTCTTTTGTGCCTCCACGGGCAGCCGCGACAGATGGAGCATTCACACCTGAATGAAAACAGGCTACTGTACTGCCGCCACATGAGGAGAATAGCTTTAATTTATTATGGTCAGGTCCATAAGATCCTGCCAAGAGGTTACCACGGAGATGTACTGAATCAGCACATCTTTCAGGTCACACTTCTTCCCTGGCTGGCCTCACCCAGTTTGTGCGCTGTGCCATCGGGTTTAAGTTTTCCCCACACAGCACAGACTGAAAGTGCTCTGAACAGATCTGAGACTCCTTTTCCCTTCCCAATCAGATTGTCTACGTAGCTAAAAATGTTAATTTAAAAATGCAACAGATGTGAAGTCCTAGAGGACATTATCAAACCAAACCCTACATGTTCCTAATCAAAACATCTGTTCTCTAGAATTGATAAACCAATTGATCCTAAAGACAAAGGTTTATTTATCAGTGCCATCAGTTCAGATCTCCCATTGCTCCTGTTTTGATGATCATTGTGCAGAAAGCTTAGTAAATAAACAGACCCACAGTTCCATTCTGTGTTGTTTCTTTCATCTATAATAATAAATGCCATAAACAATCATCTCTCTCGTTTAGTGATTTTCATCAGTAGGTCTCAAAACGCTTTACAAAGGAGGTAAGTATCATTTCCATTTTACACATGGGGAAACTGAAGCACAGTGAGGGAAGAAGCACCCATCATATTACCTATCAGGCCAAGGGCAGAGGCAGGAATAAATTCTGGTCTTCTGAGGCCCAATCTAGCACCTAGTAGGAGGAAACATTATTATTAAGGTTACAAAAATGTTGCCATTCTACATGCACTGCCTTCTTCGTATGTGTGCATTCATCACCTACTGAAGCTTTTACCCTCATGCTGAATTTTTTTAAGCTTGGTTTCCATTTGAAGGTGACTTTTTTGTTGGAAGTTTGATCAAAACTTGCTTATCATTTTTGAGCAGGAGAGAGAGAGAAAAAAAAAACTGGACACTTTTCCAGATACAAAAACATGACTCTTTTTGGAACAGCTCTAAAAGGAAATTTGACTGTTGCTCAGAAGAGCCTTTGAGTATAAACTGGTTTTAAATTTGGCCCAGCTATGGTATATTTGTCTTAAAAATCACATTACATTTTTAACAACCAGAGCAATAGATAAAGTGAGCGTAAGATGTACTTTCCATGCATGCGTGATAGTTTTCTTGCATATTGAAGAACAAATACAGAAAATTTATAAGAAAGCAACACATTTTAGTCGTTAATGAAGGAGGGCCTTTTAGAATAATAATACCTAACTCTTATATAGCATCTTTAGTTGATAGATCTCAAAGCACTTTGCAAAGCAGGTCACTATCATTATCCTGACCTGAAACACAGATAAGTGAAGTGACTTTGCCCAGGGTAGCCTACAAGCCCAATGGTAGAATTTCAATCTCCCAAGTCCTAGTTCAGTGCTCTATCTCCTAGATCTCATTGAACTGAAGTTATCTCATCTGCAATTTCTTTACTCGTATAATGGATGAGTCTGGATACCATAGTTTTTTATTCAATTTGGAATACTGCATGCAGTGTTGAGTGCCCTAATATAGGAATATGACAAACTGGAAAGAATTCAGAAGACAGCAATAAAAAATATTTAAAAAGGATTTGAGAGGAGTCACCAGGGAAGAATGATTTAAATTTTTTTTTAAATGTTTAAATATGCATAATTTGAAAAAAAAAAAATGAGAGAGAGAGAGAGAGGTGTTTTCACAAAAATTCAAGTATCTTAGTGGTTTTAAGAGTAAAGGAAAAGAAGTGTTTGTGGTACTCCCATAAGAAATATGTAAAAACAAAAATGATGATGAACATAAACAAAAGAAAATACACACTGAACATAAGCAAAATTTTTAACAATAAATTTGATTAAACTATGGAATAGTATCCTAAATTAGAATCTTTGCTGTAAGAATTAGAGCTTGGCTACACTACAAAGTATTTGCCACATTAGCTTTGAGATCTACCAATAAAAAATGCTATATAAGAATCAGGTTTTATTATTCTAAAGGACCCTGCTTCATTAATAACTATAAAGCATGTTGCTTTATTATAAATTTTCTGTATTTGTTCCTGAATAATCACACCAACTGAAATAACTCCCTAGTAGAGATGAAGCAGAAGCTCACAGGAGTTCTGCCTGTGTAGCTAAACCACCTCCCCAAACAACACTATCTAAACAAACAGAAGCACTCTCCTGTCTGTAAAGTTGCATCTATATCAGGGCTTTTGCTGGCAGAGCTATATTGGACAAGGACATGATTTTTTTCCCATAGACCTAGCCAGCACAGCTATGCCAAAAAAACTTTGTAGTGTAGGTGAAGTCTTACTCAAAAGTAAAGTGATCAAGATACTTTGGAATGTGACATGAGAAGAAATCTTGCTCTTGCAGGGAAACATACATGACCTAAAAGAGCTTTTCCATCTACGATTTCCATTATTCCACTTTGACTTCATTGTCTTTCTTAATACATTCACCAATCCAACATACACTACATATTTTACCGTTAAAGCACATTCAAACCCTAACCCCAATCTACTCATAGAGAAGCCAATAGCTAAACTCTATACCTATTGACTTCAATGGATACAGGATTGAATACTTATCCAGTATTTCCTATGTGTGTCGTAATAATATGGCTTCCTGTGAGAACAAAGATCTTTCAGCACAAATATATACTCAGCATGTGTGTTCTAGCCTCCCTTTGGAATATATACGAGAATACTAAAGGCACTATTTCATGGATAAGTAACAACTGGATTTTGAAATAATCTTTATGAAAAGGGCACAAAGGGACTATATATCCTGAAAAGATAAAAGGAGATATTTCCCCTAAAGATTTTCCTTCAAGCCAAGCAACAAAGATTCTGCCAGTGACATTCAGAGCACTCTAGTTGAGACAGCTGCAACAAAGTCCTCAAGCATGTAAAGTATCTGTCATTTACAATGACACATTTAAAATAAAACAAAACATATTTTAATACTTACATACAATTTAAAATTTAAAAAAAAAACGTTATAAAACTGTACACTTCAGAAGTGAATAGCCATCAATACATAGAATCATAGAAGATTAAGGTTGGAAGGAACCTCAGGAGGTCATCTAGTTCAACCCCCTGCCCAAAGCAGGACCAACCCCAACTAAATCATATTTACATATGATTTACATATTAATGTATCTAAATTAAAGGTAAGTAGACACCCCTAAGTTCCTTTTCACTGATTTCAATACCCTTTTATTCTCCCCTTCCATTCAATTTTCTGAAGAGTTCCAGCCAACTCCAGTAAAGGAGAACAATTTTTGATCGGAGAGCAAATTGTTGTCTAAACATATATTTCAATTTGTTCCATTCAAACTTAAATATCATTGCACTAGTAATGCAGATCTGATTTTAAAAACAATGTCTTCTTGGAATATTCTCCTTTCCATCCCAGCTCTTCAGTGCTTAGTTTATTGTTTGTAGCTGAGATATTTTAAAAATATCATTATATTATATTAAATGTTATTATGAATCCTGTATGCTCATGACTGATTCAAGTCCAAAGAATCTGTAGTTGTCTTCAAACTTTTGCAATAATCTTGTCCCAAAAGGACAATGTGTAATTTAACCTTTGCAGAAACAGATATTTGAATTTAAAATATGCCATTGTTGCGTTTTTCTATCTTAATGGTACATTCTCATTCTTTAAATGTTTTGCGCTTAATCCCACAGACTGCAGAGTGGTGCTATAGTAAATTTGTAAAGCCAAGCAATTAGTGCTGAGCACTCGGGATTTAATCTCAGCAACCTTGCAACTTGTTTGATCATTTAGTACTGATTCAGCAAGGTTTGCCAACAGTCTCATTGAAATATACATATATACTCACATGCTAAAAGTTTGGCATGTGGTTAAGTACCTTACTGAATCACGGCCTTTTATCTGTACATAGTGGCTATAAAACAGGACTAATCTGAATGGTGGTATTTTACACATACAGTACTTTACACATACAGTACAGCAAAAATATCAGGACACCAGGATCCTGACAAAAGGAAGAAAGGAAAACAGCAGGATACAGACCATGGACTTCAGAAAAGCAGACTGACTCCCTCAGGGAGCTGTTGGGCAGCATCCCCTGGGAGGCTAATATGAGGGGGAAAGGAATCCAAGAGGGCTGACTGTATTTTAAAGACACCTTATTGAGGGCAGAGGAACAAACCATCCCAATGTGCAGAAAGAATAGCAAGTGTGGTAGGCGACCAGCTTGGCTTAACAAAGAAGTCATTGGTGAGCTTAAACACAAAAAAGAAGCTTACAAGAAGTGGAAGCTTGGTCAGATATCTAGGGAGGATTGTAAAAATACTGCTTGAACACATAGCAATGAAATCAGGAAGGCCAAAGCACAATTGGAGTTGCAGCTAGCAAGGGATGTGAAGGGGAACAAGAAGGGTTTCTACAGGTATGTTAGCAACAAGAGGAAGATTAGGGAAAGTGTGGGCCCCTTACAGAATGGGGGAGGCAACCTAGTGACAGAGGATGTGGAGAAAGCTGACGTACTCAATGTCTTTTTTGCCTCTCTCTTCACAGACAAGGTCAGTTCCCTGACTACTGCACTGGGTGGAACAGAATGGGGAGGAGGTGAACATCCCACAGCCCTGAAGGAACAGGTCCAGGACTATTTAGAAAGATTGGACATACACAAGTCCATGGGGCCAGATGCAGTGCACCAGAGGGTGCTGAGGGAGTTAGCTGATGTGATTTCAGAGCTTTGAAAGCTCGGGGCAACTGGTGGAGGTCCCCAATGACTGGAAAAAAAAAACAAATATAGTGCCCATCTTAAAGAAAGGGAAGAAAGAAGATCCAAGGAACTATAGGCTGGTCAGCCTCAACTCAATCCCTGGAAAAAATCACACACCAGGTCCTCAAGGAATCTATTTTAAGGCACTTAAAAGAGAGGAAGGTGATCAGGAGCAGTCAACATGGATTCACCAAGGGAAAGTCATGCCTGACCAACCTGATTGCTTTCTATGAAGAGGTGACTGGTTCTGTGGATGAGGGGAAAGCGGTGGACGTTATATACCTTGACTTTAGCAAAGCTTTTGATACAGTCTCCCACAGTATTCTTATTAGCAAGTTAAAAAAGTATGGGTTGGACAAATGGACTATAAAGTGAATAGAGAACTGGCTAGAGCAAAGGGTAATACGAGTAGTGATCAATGGCTCCATGTCTAGCTGGCAGCCAGTCACAAATGGAGTGCCCCAGGGGTCGGTCCTAGGGCCGGTTTTGTTCAACATCTTCATTAATCATCTGGAAGAGGGGGTAGATTGCACCCTCAGCAACTTTGCAGATGACACTAAGCTAGGGGGAGTGGTAGATACCCTGGAAGGGAGGGATAGGATACAAAAGGACCTAAACAAATTGGAGGATTGGGCCAAAAAGAATCTGATGAGGTTCAACAAGGACAAGTGCAGAGTCCTGAACTTAGGACGGAAGAATCCCATGCAAAGCTATAGACTGGGGACCGAAGAGCTAGGCAGCAGTTCTGCAGAAAAGGATCTGTGGGTTATGGTGGATAAGAAGCTGGTTATGAGTCAGCAGTGTGCCCTGGTTGCCAAGAAAGCTAATAGCGTATTGGGCTGCATTAGTAAGAGCATTGCCAACAGATCGTGGGAAGTGATTATTCCCCTCTCTTTCACATTGGTGAGGCCGCATTTAGAGTATTGTGTCCAGTTTTGGGCCCCCCACTACAAAAAGGATGTGGACAAGTTGGAGAGAGTCCAGCGGAGGGCAACAAAAATGATAAGGGGGCTGGAGCATAAGACTTATGAGGAGAAGCTGAAAGAACTAGACCTGTTTAGTCTGCAGAAGAGAAGAATGAGGGGGGATTTGATAGCAGCCTTTAACTACCTGAAAGGGGGTTCCAGGGAGGATGGAACTAGGATGTTTTCAGTGGTGGCAGATGACAGAACAAGGAGCAATGGTTTTAAGTTGCAGTGGGGGAGGTCTAGGTTGGACATTAGGAAAAAAATTTTCACTAGGAGGGTGGTGAAGCATTGGAATCGGTTACCTAAGGAGGTGGTGACATTGCCATCTTTAGAGGTTTTTAAGCTGCAGCTTGACAAAACCCTGGCTGGGATGATTTAGCTGAGGATAGACCTGCTTTGAGCAGGGAGTTGGACTAGATGACCTCCTGAGGTCCCTTCCAACTCTAACATTCTATGATTCTAGGTGTGCACAGAAGAATTAGGCCCCTCTTGTTTGTTTAGCCCCTACCCAGGGGAGCTTCCATATACTTCCCTCCCTCACACCTCTTCCCGCAAAAACCCAACAAAACCAAAAACCCATGAACACTGAGAGCAAACCTCTGTGCCTGAGCAGGAGAGTGTGCATGTAGCCAGCCAGAGCATAATCCAGGGATAGGTTTGCAAATGTCAGCCACTGAATGCAAATGAGATGCACAGAAGCCATTTTTGGAATTGCCAATTAATGCTTTTGTCAAACAGGAGCAGCAGCTCATTTGGTTGTCCTTAAGAACTGCACATAGGAGGAAGTAAGAGTAGGGACAGTCATAGGGCCAGTGATTGACTGAAATTCTTCCAAAGCTTCCCAAAAGACACTCTCTCAGCCAGATGCTCAAATGCCTCATGAGATATTCTGGACACAGATCTGTCAAATGTCTGCAAACCTGCAGCACCCACACTCCTCAGCTCACTTTACCTTTCTAGTGAGTGTTCGCCATGCTCAGCAGCTCTACCAGTGGGTCTGTGCTGCTTTCTCATATTCTTCATCCGAACTCCTGCAGGATCAAGTGCTCCGTCCCCTATTAACAAGGAATTCCTTTGACAGGTCTTCTAAATCAAGAAGAATTCAGGCTACCTTCACATGCTCCTGAAGTGTTTTCCATTGTCTTGATGTTGGTAGGACATTCAAATATTTTCATGACTTAATTGGCCTGCAGTGATGGAATAACTTCATTTTTGTCTCAGAAGTAGGATTTCCTAATGCATTATAAATGTTACAAAATTCTTCAATTTTCACATTATAACGTAGGTTTAGACGTGGGATGAAAAACCATTCATGTTTCCATTTTTGAAAAATGAAGAATCAGTTACTCCGGGGGAGGAACGACTTGAAATTTGCTAGATTATTTATATTTAAACCTAAAAAAATGAATAACTTTAAGTGAAGTAATTTTGGAGGGCTAATCACTGACTGTACATCTCTTAATCTGCTTTCATGTCTGCAGAGCCATGAGTTACAGTTTTCCTGGCTTCTTTATTCCAGTCACTTTTGAATAAACTTTCCATGAAATATTAGAATATCTTAATTCATTCGTGCATTCTTATTTCAAAGTTTTCAATCATCTTGAAAATCTTGATATTGTTCTTGAATTCTCAGAATTATTTCCAGATGAAAATTTAAAAAACAATTCATTTTACAGTTTTTTGCCATCTCTCTTTGATGCTCATATTACAGACATCATTAGTCTTTTCGTAGCTGGGCCCCGTTTTTCCTGCTGCATTACAACCTTTTATCAGTTTTTCCAGCTATGTATATTTATTAGTATACTGAAGAGATCAATGGAACTTTAATATGAGACTTTTAAAGGTTTTCCACTATCATAGGAAATTTTGCCAGTCTTCTCTCTTCGTTTTGTGTCTTTGGAAACTGTCTGGGATTAGTGGCAGGAATGCTCTGCTAATGAAATGCTCCATGACACTTTTCGTCAGAATTTTGCTATGACACAGATGTGCCAGGCAGGTAATATTATCCCTGAGCCAGACCATCTTCTCAATATTTCATCAAGGGGGTCATGTGTGGTCTCTGCTGAAAGCTAAGAACTAGCTGATTGTCCTGGTTATTGTTAAATGTTTGTACAGGAAACTATTTTAGAGCTATGTAAATTGTAGGATATTATGTTCTAAATCTGCTGGGAGTGAAACCTATCACCTGAAGAAGGGAAGCCTGAGAGCTGATGCAGTCAATGTAAGGACGGTGAACATCCGTGGAGACAGCCTATGTTTACTGCCTGGAGATTTACAAAGATAAATGAACACGAGGAGAGTTCTCAGAAAAGGGGCTAAGAGACAATAGCTTGTGACTATAAACAGGCAGCAGATGGCCCAAATAGTTATCCAGTACAGAGGCAGCAGAAGCAATCTCATGAACTGGTTGTACAAATTGTGGGTGTCCAGAAGATAGGGGACCAGGCAGTCAAATGGAATGAAATGGAATTGTAAACTCATAGCTTGCAGAAGGAAACAGTGGGTCTCGTGGAGCCCAGGGCAGTGTGTCTGTGTTGCCAGCAGCAGGTGGATGAAAAGAGTTTCTCCTAGTGGGCATAGCCAGGGCTCCCTCCTGCTGTAAACAGGCAGCAGTGACTTACCCTGGACACTACAAAAAAGTCACACTTGCACATCACGAAGTGAATCCCATTTTTACTTATCTTTTGCTCCTTTGTAACAAGAAAGGGTTATTTCCAGCAGATATAAATTGCATATCTATGTTAAGTATTTCTAAGATAGCTATCACTGTGATTTCAAAGTGTGATTTCATGGTGTGATACCCTGTACTCCATGTTCACCACTTTTATATGGGTATGATATATGTTGCGTATATATATGCTTTATGAGATATTTGAAAACTCGCAATCTGCTGAATATTATTATCCTGTTGAAATGGGTGTATGAAGATTATATATGAAGTTATGAGGTTCTACTGTAGGATTGTTACTGAAATATGTTGTAAGTCTGGATAACACCCACAAAGATAAAGACACACTGGCAACTCCAGACAGGTATCAACAAAGTCAAGTGGGTGATCACTTACTTAAGCAGCCGTTCTTCAGCAACGGGGAGGTGTAACAAAGAAATTTAAATTTCATCCTAGATATACTTTGAATCGCATGTACACAGGGGACTGCTTGTCTACACCCTGGTGGGAGGTAATCCTCAAAGAAAGGAGAAGGGTACAAAAATAAGAGACAGCGATTTCCACATCACTTCTCCTCTTTCCATCTCTCTGCTCATGACAACTCCCAAAGAACTAAACAAAGGGGGAGAATGGTCCTATGCTGGAAAGGGACGCAGCCTGTGAAACATATTGCAGCTTATGGTGAGACATATCTTTTGCTTTTAAGCCTATTAGCTTGGTAAAGTTAGGAATTAGCTTGCATTTTTATCTTTTTATTTCTTTTGTATCCTATCTTAATAGATATGCCTCTATCCTTATAATCATTTAAAATTTATCTTTCTGTAGTTAATAAATTTATCTTATTGTTTTATCACAATCAATATTTGGATTAAGTAGGGAACCTCTACTTGATAAACAAGCTTTACCCAGTGTTGGAATGATGGATTTACAATCTGCTTACACTGCCCAGGAGACTACTAAGCAGTGCAAGATGCACATTTCTGGAGAACAAGGCTGGGACTGGAGATATGCGGTAGTTACCCTGCAAGTAATTTATGAGTAGCGAGCTAGTAGCACTCAATACTGTGTAGCTGGGAGCAACTTACATGCTGATGGTTGTGTGTGAACATAACCTAGAGAGGTGGTTGTTCACCAGCAAAGCAGTGTAAGAGGCGTTCAAGGCTAGAGAATTAAGGGAGCATTGGAAAAAGCACTAGCAAATATACTGAAAAAAGACAATCCTGCATCAGAAAAGGGGATGGACTAGATGACCTAATCATTTTGCGATTCTACTTATAACTCTAAATGCCATTCCCGTGCTAATGCAGTATTGTTCCTTATATGTTTCAATGTAATTTGTCCAGTCCAGTGTAATTTTAAATGACACCTTTGTAACTGGATGATAGGCCCAAAAGGTATAGCAATGGGTAACTAACCTTGAAAACAATCTGCATTTAATCTGTATTTATTGTGGAAAAATATACAAGGTAAGTTACAGGAAGAAAACAGATGTTGGATTTGTTCCCATTTTCACTGGCAAGAATATCTTTAAGTCCTTTATATACTGCAATTAATGTTCATTTATTGTAATCAATATATTGTTAATTTCTCATATTACTTGTCTGTAAATATGTACATTCTTAATTATAGAATAACAATCATAAAATCATAGCGGTGGCAAAGGAGAACAATCTAACAGGAAGAGACGTTAAACATATTTGACAAATATAGTATCAATTCACCACATACAAGTTTACTTTGCTACATTTACTTACAGTGGGAAAAAACCCATTTGGGGGAAGTGCAAATTCTATGAGTTTCCCAGACCTTAAGAAGAGCTCTGTGTAAGCTTGACTTGTTCTCCGAATTACTCACTGGTTGCTTCACTACCCCTCCAGATTCATAGAGCTGATGCCCATTTTCACAAAGCAGATGCCCAAACAGCTTCCAAGGGGGCATTCTGAATTAGGAGAAAGGAGAGTGCATGCCTTAGATTCCCTAGTTGTGACTACAAAGCATCTTCACTGATGCTGCATGTCCTGTAGGGAGAAGTCAAGGAGGATTTCTCTCATCTCAAATTCCCACAGAAACTGACTGTGCATTTACTTACTATTAATCATCATCATCATCATCATAATCTTCTAACATTTGTAGAAAGTCTTTAATCTCAAAGGAGCATTTAAAAACTATACACTGGAATCCCTTATTAAATGCACCTATCTCTAGAGTGAAAGACAACAGATATTTAATAGCACACTACAACATCATAAAAGCAGTTTAGGAAAACAAGCATCCAATAGAAAAAGCAAAGGAAAATTACGTAGGTATAAGGTAATTAACTACTTGGGATTTTTTTCCAGAAAATCAGGATTAGCAGCCCAAATTTTACCATAAATTCTTTATCACATGTGGTTATGTCTATGGCTGTGTGAAGTGTTGGTCACGAAACCCCAAACTATTCTAGTTTTAGGTTTTATTCCCAAACTGAAATTCAGAACAAATTCATCAAAAGAGGGGAAAAAAAAAAGACCACTTTAATGTATTCATTTTTTGAGAGAATTTGGACCATGTGTGAAATACAAAGCTGCATTTTATTTTGATATGAACCTGGATAGTTTTGGCTGAGTTTCCCTTTGGGATTTCATTTTGGCTCACAACAAATCTCCAGGAGTGGGAAACTTTATGGATCATAAATGAATACCGGGTTCAAAAGAACCCACGTGAACAGCAAACAAACAAAACAACTTAATCACATTATGTCTCCACTGACCCCTGTAACTGCGGTGTGACATTAGTTCAGCAGGTGACTCAGAAGGATAATTCACATTTGCAATATCATTAACACCATACCTTTTGGTGTGACCAACATTTTCCTTATAGGTCTCTCATGCTAGCACTAACCATGCCACCTCTTCCTTGTTCCCCAAACTAGGCAATGGCATAAGGATCTACACATGCAGAAGCTTCTGAAATGTGACTGTAGGGGGCAGATTTTTAAGGCATTTAGACACCAATCTGCATCTGTAGACAACTAAATACCTTAAAAAATCTAGCCCTCAGGCACTTGGTTAAATCCACAGAACAATTCAGTGTCTGAGCTATGTATAGAATCAAGATATCTGTGCCTTATCTCCAGATCATACTGCCTCTCTGTATAGTCATTTGCTTAAATTATACTTTGACTTGGCCTATATAGTATGAAAAAAAGAAAGTGGTCTGATTTCAGGAGGGCCCACGAGGCTCAGAAACGCAAGCAGCGGCCAAGCTGCTCCCTGTCAAACTGTACAGCCTCAGTATGTACCTCTGGCTACGCAACATACTTCAAGATCTCGTTCTATCAACTCCCTATGCCTGCCACATTACTTATTGCTAATGAAAGAGCACATCTCCATAAGGGATTATTGATAATTACTGCATTGGTTGCTTCAGATATGCCAGCAGTTATTTAAATCACAATAGCATTCACTACAACATGGCAATAAAATTTAACTTAACAAAATTATTGTCTTTTGATCATTTGTATTCATAATTAGTATTTACTGAATAACACCAGATATTTGGTTGAACAAAAAAAAGTATTAGTTACATATTTATGGAACTTCTTGTCCCAGTCATACACAACAGAACTGTGCTTAATAGAATGCTAACTATTTAATAAAGGACACATTTCAAAGTTTGTACTTCAATGTATTTATCTATTCACAAATCTAAAAAGGCAGTTTGAAATGAAAATAAAAAGAAAACCTGTTCACAGCACTTTCTGATGTATAACAAAGAAATAAACAAATCACAGCCTTTATGTGTCTCTGAAGCAAAGGGAAAAAAGAGAAGATTACTATCAAGTGGTTAGTCACTTTTGTTTCTCAAGAAGAAAATGATGACTGACGTAGCTCTCCACTGTTCTTTGACTACAGTTGCAAGTCAAGTGACTCTCAGTTATTACTGAATTCTCTACTCTCTATACTTCTGAAGCAGTATAGAGACTTTATTTCAGTCTCTCTCAAGAAATAAACCCAAAATGGGTTGGAAAGAAAGTGGAGTGAGGAGTGAATTAAAAGTTTCCTCAAGTTTGCTACAGATACTGTGCTTATTTGATCCATAAAAGAAAGGTATTAATTGAAGAGCTTTGCTGCTGCTTGGAAGTGTGACAAACAATTAGAACAGAGGCATTCAAATGTTATTTGACAAATGCTGTAAAAGCAAATCTTTTCAGATGATTCCTTTTGTTTAGGTGATAGCTCTTCCACCTGCTGGAGATAGGAAAGGAAAAAAGTTTACATATATGGCTTCCCTTTAGATAGGGCTAAAGTGACAAGGATTTTGGTTGCTTGCCTCCATCTGCTGGTAGGAGGACATAATAGCCACAGGTTGACAGAAAAACTATTTCTGATCATCCATTCTCTGAAGATTATTTGAAACTGTCACACACACAGCCCTCGTAGAGCTCACCCTCTGGCTGGATACCTTCTATACCTGTTATCCTTGAGCCCTCCTCAATGGGCTCCTTGTGTTTTAATGTCCCTGGCTTGGGGTTTCTAGGCATATGATTCAGGTGCAAATCCTCTTTCTAATATCCCTTTGAGAGCTTAGCCCTTGCAGTTCAACTGCTGAGCCCCTGGGAAGCATTGACAACTGAAGTTCTCTGCATAGCTTAAACACACTGTGACGGGGTCAGGCCAGACGGCTATGAAAAAGTACTAGAAGGCATGTATATTAGCCCCAGGCTCAAAAAAGCCCTATTCCCTGGGTAATTCAGCTGGGGCTGATTAGGCAATTAGGCCACCTGGGGCTGCTTAACTAATTAGACCACCTGGGGCAGTTTAGGCAATTAGGACACCTGGGGCCAATTAAGGAGCCCCGCCCCAAACACTTAAAAGCCTGCAGGGGCAGGTAGGCAGCGTGGGTTGTGGAGTGAGGAGGTTTGGAGTTGAGAGTTTGCAGTTTAAAAGCCTGCAGCGTGGTGCTGGCAGCCTGGAGCTAGGAGACTGCAGCCTGGCAGCCTGCAGTCTGCAGAAGCTTGGGAGCTGCCACAGTTCCTGCCACAGCACTGGAGGCAGGCCACCAGCTGGGGAAGCAGGAAGTGGTCCACAGACTACCCCAAGGGAAGATAGCAGTACTCAGGGGCAGAGCGGGCCCCATCCCCTCCCTAAACCTTCCCCCAGCTGCCCCACCGGCCGGGCCGGAAGAGCGCAAGACCCACGAGGGCGGAGTACATCTGTTCCTCCCCCCCCCACTCTGTTACAACACCCACTCTCAGAATTCCAACTGGGTCTACAGTTTAACGCTTCAGGATCACGTGATAGGAAAGTAAAACAGACACACAGACTTTGCATAGAATTCAAAACACAAATACTCTTTACTTAGCATGAGAAATACACAGATCTAGACAAAATAACAAACATGCTTATACATGTTTATACCTGCTTCAGTTTCCTCAGCACACTGGAGAGCTCTTTGGGTTTGGGCGCAGTCTCTGGGTGTCCAGGATTCATGCCATGCAACTCCTGGCATCTCTTCAGAATCATAAAACCTCTTCCCATCCCTAGGTCAGCTATCCTTCTCTGACCTTGGTTGGTTCCACAGTTAAACAGAAGATCCCTGCTATGAAAGCTTGCCTGTCTCCTCTTCCCTCCTGCCAAAAGCTTCCTGTTTCTTGCTTCTGAGAGTCCCCCAAGTTTATATATTCCTCTATAAATACCTGGGGTTATTTGTTCTTCTGCTGAGGATTTCCCACTCCTCCTCCATGCAGAGAAGTTGGAGGGACTAGCCTCTCCTAGCTTCAGCCAACACATTATCCAAAGGTGCATCCACCTCAACAGACAACCACCTAAGGTTTTTATGACTAACTATTGTCCCTGGTTTAGCAGAGAAATGCTACAGCCCATGTCAGCAAATGGTGGACTCCACAGTCATATACTGGCAGTCCATGATACAACAAATGCATAATAACTTCATAACATCAACAAGAATTCACAGACTGCACACAGAAAGATTCTCTAAGTTGTCTCCAAACTGTCACAGAAGCAACAAGGAATTATACAGTGCCATATATACCAGACACATCAGTCCAGCATGGCTGATTGTCACAAGAATCCCACAGCAGTACCCAGGGGCTAAACATGGGGCATACTTGGCTCAACAACAAAGTGGAACTTTACAGCAAGTGCTGTATATAATGGATGACATCACCCCTCAAAAGATCTCAAATATCCTGCCTCTACCTTCTGTCAGGGAGGAACTATAACCCTAACCTATACCCAAGCATTTAGAATAGTGTAGAAGATCTAAGAAATTTCAGATTTGTTTTGTTGACAGTTATTTGCAATTGTGAGTAAATACAGTTTAATTCAAGGTTACATCACAAGAGTAAGGCAATAATTAAATAAAATTGATGGCTGCAAATGGACCAAAGAGATAATTCCATAGAAACTAAACAATAGTTCACCGCCTTGCAATTTATCTTTTGCACATTGCTTCACATCATGCATAAGAGTACAGTAATTGCTTGTATGCATTTTTTCTCTGAAGGAAGCAAACTGCTTATTTGAACACGCCAGGAGACTGGATGTGTGAACTGATGATATTCAAGCTTCAAATGTTATCTCAGTGTAGGGAACCTGATCCTAATCCCATTAAGGTCAACAGTAGTTTTGCAATTCGTTACAGTTGGAGCATTATTGGACAAATGTTTAGTACAAGAGCAGGCCAAATAGTATTCTTTAGATCAGGCTTTTTTCAGTTGGTGAATGAAGTGTAAACTATTCAGGGTTCCTGTGTGTGAAATGGAAGTTGTAATTATTTGCCAGATAGACTGGACAAATAATTTTCAAGTTATGAGTTGTTTATAAATTGTTCACTTCAACTATTAGATATTCATTATTTCTGGTGTCTGATTCTTCACATGGTATATCTTCTGATCCCGACTGTGTGATTTGAAATTTTTAAATGCTGTATTAGAATAATGAGTGATGAATAGTGAATAAAGCAAACAATGGTGCAAGCATACTCAGGTGCACAATCTTTCCAGAATTGTGGCCTAATTTTGCATTAGATATAATTACGGTCAAAAGCATCATATACTGAGCATATGCCATACCCACGGACTTCAACAGAAAATACTGAAAACCTTTTCCCAACATTTAGAGCATTAAAAATCCATGCTCAGATGAAGAGTTATATTAAGTGGTTAGTCATCCAGGCTAGAGGAAACTTGGCATGTATAATCAGAAGACTAAAAATAAACACTTAATAGAAAAGAAAAAGCAATAATTTTATAAAAATGTGTTTAAGCCATTGATCAGTTAGTGATTTGAAGCATGGAACCCACTGTAATTGGTCAATTCCTTCTGGGAATGGAGAATGTGACAGCCAATGTCCTCCTTTGTCTTATGAGCTGGAAATGTTCCTCAAATGGATCACATACAGGAAAATCAACAGTTACATATGTTTTAATTACTTCACAAAATTCTGAAATTTTTCACAAGGCTCCCACCCAAGGCTGGATAGTGAAACAGAGAGCTGCCCAATTCAGAATTTCTTGCTCCTGATAGTAACTGGACTTGGTACTGGTCACTATGACAGAGAGGATGCTGACCAGATGGATCACTCATCTGATCTGGTGTGGCAACAGCTCTGTTCCTGTAACGATGTGAATTATTTCACAATTGAGTCAGATCATCAGGATTCATCAATAGGGCTTAGCCTGGACTCTAAGTGAACTCTTCACAAGATGCAGGGCATGGGACCTTTTGTTAACCTCTTTCATTACCTTGCCTTTGAAAGCCCAGTGTTATGACCTGTCCAAGTGCACTCACATAACTTGTAATTTCATGCATACTTCATAAGAACAGTTGCTGGCAAAGTACTAGAACAATACACAGAACTGTGTGTGACTGCGCAACAAAATGGCAGATGAAATTCAATGCTGATAAATGCAAAGTAATGCTCATTGGAAAACATAATCCCAACTGTACATAAAAAATGATGGGGTCTAAGTTAGCTGTTATCAGTCAAGAAAGAGATCTTGGACTCATTGTGCATAGTTCTCTGAAAACATCCACTCAACGTGCACCAGCAGTCTAAAAGCTAACAGAATCATTAAGAAAGTGATACATAATAAAACAGAAAATATCATATTGCCTCTTTATAGTCAACTTGAATGTGTGCAGATCTGGTTACTCCATCTCAAAAAGAGATATATCATAACACTGGACAACAAAGATTTTGCTTCCTGAATACTTTTGGGTGTTTCTTACGGATTTTGGGCTGCTGATTACAAAAATGACCATGAAATTTCCCTATCACGTACCGTTTTTTGAAATCGCCTATATTTGTTATTTAATTCATAATTTAAGCCTATTAAAATGTTGCCCACAATGTAAGCTGAAAAGTTTTCTATCTTGTGTCCAAGCATGCCTGGGCATGCACTGACACTGCACCTAGTGCAGGCCACACAACATGCAGTGGGAATGCTAGGGCTTAGGCAGGGCGGATGCTGGCAGGACGCTTTTTAGAAAGGCTATGAAAGCATTTCTCACACACCGTTCTATGCGTTGCGTTTATATCAGTTTGTATTCATGTTGATGCGCTTACTCTATGCGCATGGCATATTGTGTGTACTCACAATAATAAAGCAATTGTGTTTTTAGAAGGATTCGAGATAGCATAATGTCTCGCCAATGTCGCAATAGCCGTGATACGTTTCTTGTCAATTACAGAGCACCAAACTACATGCAGCTGGTTGACAACATGCTTCAAGCATAAAAAATCATGAAGTGCAACATGTCACTAAAGATTCATTTTCTGCATTTGCATTTAGACTTCTTCCCTGCAAATCCTGGTGCAGTCAGTGACGAGCATGGTGTAAGGTTTCACCGGGACATGGCGGTCGTGGAAAAACGGTATCAGGGCAACTGGAATCAATCAATGCTGGCCGATTATTGTTGGACACAAACGAGAACCCTCAGACACTGAGTACAAACAAAAATCAGCAACAAAACATTTTTAGCTCAGTTGAACTATTGCAAAGCATCAGCACCGTTATGCGATTAAACACAATACATTCAATAAAAGTTAATTTCTCGTTTCTCCAAATTCCTGCGTGATACAAGTAGTCTGAAATTATATTTGTGTTCAGCTTCAAGCAGTCTAGCATAATCAAAAAAAATTTCTGAGGAAGCAACACTTTCAAAAAAATTTGTTGTCCAGTGTAATTGGAAAAGGTACAGAAAAGGACAACTAAAATGATTAGGGGTATGGGAACAGCTTCCATATAAGGAGAGATTAATAAGACTGGGATTTTTCATCTTGGAAAAGAGATGACTAAGGGGGGATACGACAGAGATCTATAAAATCATGACTGGTCTGGAAACAGTAAATAAGGAAGTGTAATTTAAACTTTCTCATAACACAAAAACTAGGGGTCACCAAATGAAATGAATAGGCAGCAGGTTTAAAATGAACAAAAGTAAGTATTTCTTCACACAACACAGAGTCAACCTCAGGAACCTTTTGCCAGAGGAAGCTGTGAAGGCCAAGACTATACCAGGGTTGAAAAAAGAACTAGGCAAGTTCATGGAGGATAGGTCTGTCAATGGCTATTAGCCAGGACTGGCAGAGAGCGCTATTTGCCAGAGGCTGGGAATGGCTGATAGGATGGATCACTTGATGATTACCTATTTGGTTCATTCCCTCCGAAGCACCTGGCATTGGCCACTGTCAGAAGACAGGATACTTAGCTAGATGGACCATTGGCTGACCCAATATGGCTGTTCCTATGTGTTGTCATTATCATCACTGCAAATACAGTACAGGTGCAACCATAACATACTCAATGAGATACATATCCTGTATCTGGTATTTAGACCAGGTATTTAGATATTAGGTATTTAGGTCTGGTATTTAGACCATCAGTAGCGTTCTGTGTGATCTTCTGTGTGAGTGAGTCTGATATAATCATGAATTACTGCTAATTAAGTCCTATGTGTCTTTAATACTTCATTAATGAACTTTACTTCAGTGCGTCTGGTTGCATGGAGCTCTAACATAGCATTGTGTTATCTTTTTTAAAAAATAGCATCACATTCCCATTAAAATTGTATAACAGCCTGAACTATGTCAGAGCTTTCAAGAAATAATGTACTAAGATAACTGGTTGTTTGGCATCATGAACTCTTTATTGTGCATATCAAACCCTGAGTTACACCAATACGTTTAACATTTCTCTGTAGTACACATGCACAATTTGCTATTATGTAAAATACATATTCCCTACATGTGATTTAATTATGCTATATAACATGCTGAAAGTGATTTTCTGTTTGCACTGACTGTTTCACAAACGATATAATGTATTTATTAGAATATAATGTGTTAATTAGAACAACTTTGCATCATAAGCTCCATATGTGCTGAACTGCTAATATTTTTGAAGCAATCTTTTCTGCACAGTGTAGTTTGTCTAACAACACAGCAACTCACATGCCCCCTACCCTTCTCTGAAGAACCCTTGGATCATTAAATATGTATGGGTGCCAAACTGCCCACTTGATCCCTTCATTATTTGGTGGAGGTTTAGTAAACATTACTAAAACGTGTTTGCTATGATTTTGGTGTACGTAAACACTGTGGTCAGGAAAGCAACGGTGACGTGATTCTGCCTGATGTTGGATACAAATCTCTGAACAGTCAGTGACTCATTCATCCTAAGCAGGCAGTTTACTGCAACTTTTTATAGTAGATGTCTGCGGTTGTATAATCAGTTTACAAGAATGTCAGGGAATATTCACAGGTAAGGATACGATTCCATCACAGATTCTGTGACTTTTCAGGACCTCCCTGACTTCTTCTGGGTCACAGCTGGAGCAGCTGTCAGCCCCCAGCCCATCAAGCAGAAGCCACCAAACCGCTAATCAGCAGCCAGCCTTGGGCCAGCCAAACACCAGAATTCAGGTCTATGAGTAAGGATAAGATTCTGTCATGGGTATTTTTAGTAAAAGTCAGGGAAGGACAGGTTGCGAGCTTCCATGAATTTTTGTTTATTGCCCGCGACCTTTCCCTGACTCTTACTAAAAATACCCATGACAGAATCTTATCCTTACTCATAGACCCTAATTCAGGAAAGCACTCTCCATTGGATGTAAGCATAGGAGAGGTTAAGCAGAGTTTAATTATAGTAGAACAACAGAGAAGAATAGCGGTCCCCCCCATATAAAGCAAAAGCTTTATAAACTAAGGGGTTATGTAGTGATAAACCCAAGAGCATGTTCCTACCAAAGGATGCCTTTCCAGAGGAACGGAAACTTACTTCCAGATCTTCCTCAGATAAGTCTCACACACTTTCCCCCCAGTGCCTCTAGGGACTTTGGTGCATAGTTTCTAAGATGCTTAGCATGCCAACCAATGCAGGATTTTTACATCTTGTCTGCAGCAACCTGGGGTCGTAGAGCCTTGGAATGTTGGAGACAATGATATGAAGAGGATATAGCAGGAGCATACGCTCCATATGGTTGAGATAGATCTTTAGAGCTCTAGGAATGCTCATTTATACCCAACCTTCCAAGGATAAGAACAAAATTCCAGGAATTGTGGAAAGATTATGTACCTTGAACAGAAAGGTTTCTGAAGCTATAAGAATCACCTTTTCTGCATGACAAAGGCAGCATGGTTCTTGTATGAATATGGGAATTAATTCCAAAATTTGCCTTTCTGAGGTAATGTCAACTAGAAAGGCCAGCCATAGGTTTGTCTAACTTGTCAGTGTGATTAAACTTGACAACTGATACTCTAATGGAGAATCTAATGTGCCTGTCTACATACTGCTGCTATGGCTAGTACCCATGTTTCTAAGGTGCTTGGTTGTAGGACTCCAGCAAACCTCCCAGAGAAGCTTTAGTGTAGCTGAGATCATCAGACTTTTGGGATTTTTATATTTGTATCACAATAGCATTTAGAGGTCAGGACCCCATTGTGCTGGGGGCTGCACAAAGAGGCAGTCCCTGCCTCAAAGAGCTTTTTCCCTCTTCCCAACAGAAACGTAAACTTGACCAGATCCATGAATGAAATATCCTGGTTGTGTTCGGTCTGGATACCAAACTGTATCAGAAGTCAATGGTACTACATGTCTCCTCCTATGTCCAAACTGTAGGTGTTCCCGGCCTGAATGAAGAAGTCCCTGCTTCTACAGGTACAATTTGAGGTCCTTGGTGGCAATTCCAAAGTGCCCTCTGGGCCAGTGGAGGACTAGGAAGAGGTCCATAACTCTCCCTTTTCCTATCTTCTCAATCCTCTATGGAAGAGGAGAATCTGCTGCCTAATCAGGACATTAATTTCATTACCACAGAGATGCTCTGACCTCTTGTTACTCCCTGGTTTTGGAAGGGATATAAACACCCATGCCTCAATCATAAAACAACCCCTAACCAGGAAACTTCCTCTGCGAGTAACATAACTTGCTGTAGATAGTTTCTTGCCCCTACTACTGATGCAGATGGTACAGGTCACTGTCACAGACAGAAAATTGGATTTGATGGATGACTGGTCCAATCCCATATTGCCATATGGCAACATTTGCGAGTTTTGCCCTTTAAAAAAAAACAAACAAAAAAACCAAGACATGTCCTGAAAGATTTTCAAATAAACTAAAAGGCATACTATGATATTTTGGAAAACTGTTTTCCAAGTATGCTTGTTTTCACAGTGAGAATGCAAAGCTCTACAGTGAAAGCTGGGTTGGCTTTCAGCATGTTATTCGTACTCACCTGCCCACAAAGGGGCATTTGGATGACATCCAAAAATGACACCTAACCTTACTTTATATCAAGTGTATGGTTCTAAGTCCTCAAAAAGGAATTTCTGCAGTTGCATTTTGAGAAATCCATTCAGGGGATGAAGATGATGCATAACATAGCAATCCGATCCATTGGAAATAACTGACCACTAATGACCTCTCAGGAAATGATTGATACAATGAAGTTTTGGATTTACCAGTATAGTAAATTTACTGCCAGAGCCACGTCTGTTTTGACTTCTAGGTGAGGTCACCAGATCGAAAGCGCTTCTTGATTTTGAGGAACTGGTAGGGTATGAATCCTTTCCAGCAGCTGTTCATTTATGAAGGAGTTTGCTTCTTTGGACAAGGTACTGATTGTCATGTTGTCTATTCATGAATATAGGTGCACAACATGCAACCTGTGCCTTGCTGTGACTACCACTAGCCACTTAAGACTATGGGTTGATCAAAAGGAAGAGTCTCGTACTGAAACCGTGAGCTCCTGTGCACAAATGCTCTTTCTGTATTTGTCATACTGAGGATTTTGTGATTCTGAAGGAAAATTCTAAAGTTTCCTTGGAAGCTTTCATTCCAGACTGTTTCCTTCTGGCATACCCCTGGTGTTGGTGGCAACCAATGAATAGCTATGCTGGCTTTAACAGTCGGGTTCAGGCCTTCTGCAAACTCAGCTGCTAATCTCCCTAATGTTTCCACTAGCTCCTCAACTGTAACTCTGTATGCACAAAACATCACCTAGAATGAGTAGTGGCTATTTATGAATATAACATGGCTTCTTTGTAGCTACCAAGTTAGAATCTATTGTTCATCACAATGCACATCAAGACAGAACCTGAGCCATCTCACTCCAAACAAGGATCATAACTCTTACATGGATAAGCCACTTGTTTGCCACAAAGTAGACTTTCCTTACTAAATACATGAAAACCCTTTGGTCTGAAAGGCTATAACTAAGGCTTTGAAATTGTTGTGCAGTGTGCCATGACTCTATGGTATGTGGTCTTTTCGAAGGAAGTCCCCTTCTGAAGGTATGACTATGTCTTTCACTGGTGAACTACTGCTGCGCTTATCTGAGGCTCACAAAATGTATGAAATTTCTTTGTTTTTATATAAACATTTTAGGTTAAGCTTTGGTTTAATCAGATATCCTCATCTGAATCTCATGATGCCCTCAAAGGAAGCATTAAAGGAAACATGCAGCTAACAATGCTTGAGAGGGAATATATTTTATTAACATTACTGAGTTCCTTGCAAGCCATTGATTTTTTTATTAATTTTTTTTTAAATGCACTTTTGGTATTTCTTACTCTGGCTGTTTACAAGAGGGGGGCAGTATACCACTCATTTTGGAATGGGGCCACACAACAGAGAAGTATTGGTACACGTACCTACATTGTAGAAATAGCTTGCTAGATGTCCCCAGGAGCATGAAAGGCTGCCTGCTCCCCCAGTCTGGTTAGCACCCAAGTAAGTACTGTAGGCATAAACCAGTACCACTCGGGGCTGTATTCAGTAAGTCAGGATCATTTTCAACATGGGAAGGGATTTCTCATTTAACTACCTGTAATCCCATGATTCATGTGGAGAAGAATCCTCATGTGCTTCTGTTCTGGCCATCGTGCTCCTAAGGCTTTCATGTGGAACAAGCCCATGGAGCAGGGGAGAGGTGGATAGAGTCACATTCCTGCCTTTCAGAGTAGGAGCCCCTTTCCCTAGCAGAGCGAGGGTCCTTGGGCTGAGAGAGAGACAGGCACATTTCTTACTAGGCTGCAGGCTGAGGCAGGGTAGCACGTGAAGTGCAGGCTTCTCTGCAAACCCAGACATGCTGCGGGGTGAGGGTGGGGCACTGAGCATGGTACCAGTCACAGAGATCTGATGAAGGAGATAAAGCCCAGTCAACACTCCCTCTGGGGGAGAAGGCAAAGGAGAAGTAATTCCTGCCTTAAGAAGTACACACTTGTAATGCCCTATCAGGACTTGTGGTTTTGGGGGTTTATTGATTTCATTTTGGGGATTTAGTTTTAGCAATTTTTGAGTTTAATGTAGATGTCCTAAGAAAAACAAAACAATGGGATTTTTCACAACTTTTTCTCTGTACTATGTTAAAGCGCACTAGGGAACCTTTAGACCACACCACTGGGGTCTGCATGGACCAATTAATGTGCAATACATTACAGTGCTATAGAAATAGCCCTATAGTCTGTGTTACTGCTCCGTATATATAAGCTTTTCAGTAAAAAGTAACCATTTACAGTGTTTATTGGATAAATAACATTTTCTTTTCTTCCTTTTTTTTTTTATTTAAACCGGGGGCATTTTATCAGTGTTTATCAGTTAAAACTTAAAATCAGAAGTCCTACCTATCAGGAACAATGTAACTAAGAACATTTCTCCAAATGAAGTTACAGACCATATGAGGAATGATTTTTAAAAGTTTCTCAATCAGCTTGCCCTCTCACACACACACACACATACCCTACCACCAACAAAATAAGAAAGCACTCTCTATTTTGGATGTAGCTGCTACCCTGCAGTATTTAGGCATAGGTGCCTGTAGAAGGTGAACTACCACCAAGAGTACCACATGGTCAAGCGGCAGTGTAGCAAGTCATCTCACTATTGAAAACAAAGTCTTTTCTTTCAGCACCCGACTCCAAGGGATTCCAGTCCTTTCGTTTAGCATGGGGACTTTGGGGTCTGGATCATGAAACAGTCAAGGTCTTTTCCAGTTGGGCTCTCTCCTGAGGTGAAGGCTCCGGTTGTTGCAACATCCTCTTGGAGTGGTTGGGGAGCACAGACCCATCCTCTCCACTGGGCCCCAGTCCACGGCCCAATGCCAGGCGCCTATGATCTGAACTTTGGGGTGGTAAGCAGCCAACCCCCAGACCACTTCCTCCTCTAGTCTCCTTCAGCTTCACAGAGTAATCTTCAACCAAGTGTCTGACCTGCACACTCAGTCACTTACCTCTCCTTTGTAGGTTTGCACAAGTCTACACTGTCACAAAGCCAAGTAGCCCCCACCTGCACAAATAGTTGGTTTGGGTGAGAAAGCAATGGTCAATTAGATTCAGAGCAAAGTTACAGCCAAAGCTCTTGCTTGAAGCTGAAAGTACAAACAGTTTTTCTGCACTATTCCTATGGTTCTGATCCTCCAGTGTTCATCCTGCAGAAGAAACACACTTGACCAAGTAATGCAGAAAAACTAGAGAAGGGTGAACTGGTTTGAATAAATTAAGGTCTAAATGTTCACCCATCACAAATCTCTTAATATTCAGCAACACCCTAACACCCTAACCGTACCTCTATTTCAGGGCAGGTCTGATGTCTTACCATATATAAAGTTGGGCACCTAAGGCTGAGGCTATTATGGTAGTAAGTAAGACTTTTAATTAACAATTTTAATCCAGTTAATTATTGTTTTGCATGATATTTAAACATATACGGTACATCTACACTGCAATAAAAAACTTGCGGCACCAAGTCTCAGAGCCTGAGTCAGCTGACTCAGACTTGCAGGGTTTGAGCTATGGAGCTAAAATTGCAGTTCATATATTCTGGCTTGGGCTAGAGCCTGGGCTCTTAGACCCTCCCACATTGCGGGCTAGCTGATCTGGGCCAGCTGCGATTGTGTTGTGGGTTTTGTATCACAGTGTAGATGTACCCATAAGTGCCAAGACTACCACATCTGCTCCAGGGTGCATGCTGCTCACCCACAGAATTACCAGTGAATATTTCCTTTTACTTTGTAAAAATCATACTATTAACACTGAGATATATGTAATTTTTCAACCTCTGAAAAAGCAAACATCAACTAATTAAGTCAGAAACCATTTAAAAATCCAACTGAAACAAAGGAAGTGTTTGGCTTCCTGTGTGTGAATAGCCAAGATTATGCATACATTATGTTGACTATCTTTTCAATATAAAAAGATAATCTTTGCTTTTTGCAAAGAACACGTTATTAAGGCCATACACTCATACACTGCAATAAAATAAACCATCATGCAGTCTCGAACTTCTATATCTCATCCATTATGTAAATCTCTCAACAGTAGCTCGGCAAACACCAGCTCAGTTCCATTGAAATTAATGCAGTAAATAAGATTACTCACACATCTAAATCAATTTTCATTTTAGTAGAATCAGTGCAGTCTTCCTATTTCCTAATCGCAAAGGGGGCATTTCCTATGTGATCTACTCTTGGAAAAGCATGTTCCCAAACCCAAATCCATATAATTTTAAATGTAGTACAGTCTAGTACAGCAAGAATATTGTATTTGGGGTTCGTGCTTCCTTCTAAAAGTGGAAAAATGAGTAGGGAGATGAAAAAATAATGGGAAATATTTGTTAATCCAATAATTTTTTAACCAATTGTTATTTTTGAGTGTTTAGGTTTGGCAATACTAATCCTGTATATATATATATATATATATATGTAATTTTGTGTTCCATGAAGATTTCCACTGCATTGTTACATGTAAAGTTTGAGTGTTAAAGCTTTTGTTTACATTCTAGTAATGCCCAGATGTCCATCACAACTGACTGCAACAAAGAGGGCTGCAGTGGACTGGCATCAAACTGAACTGAAACAAATAACTAGAAGATCAATATGAGGCAACAGCCCCTCAGAAAAGAACATGCCCTTCCACGTGTAAGAAACTTCAGAGCTGGAACCTTTGACACTTCCACATTGACATAGGAGGCTTAGGAGAGGATCTCATGGGAGGACCTTGTGAGGTTGGGCTTGGCAGGAAGTACCACCCAGCAGGACCCCAGTGGTGGCCCCTCACAGTCCATTGATTGGACAGTAGCAGTATTTAAACCAGGAAGCCATGAAAGGGAGCAGTCCGAGCAACAACACAGACTATCTGCATGTCACTGCTCCAGACCCTGCTTGAGATAGACCCTGGAGTTCAGCTTCTGATCCTGGGGTTTGTCCTTGACTTCACTATTTGATTGCTGTCTGTAACCTAGCACCTGACCCTGATCTCCTGATAACCTGACCCTGTCTGCCTCCTGACACCTGACTCGGCCTGATTCCCACTCTGACCACTAGGTCTGACCACCTACATCCTGGTCATGACGATTTGCTCAAATCACCTGTGTCCTCCCACAGATGGTGGCAGGGGTGGGCCGCCCTCTAACCAGCAGTTCCCCAATGGCCCAGGACCTGCAAAATCAAGTCATCTGTCTGTAGGGGGAGAATCTTGCACTACAGACCCATGCTACACTGTGTGCACTCGAAGCACAGACCTTGTGTGAGTAACTATCCCAGTTGCAGGCTCAGGTATGCAACTCACTGCCAAAGCTCAAACCCTATGCAAGCAGCTTGCACACTCAGGAAGAAGTGGTGATACTTCATGCCCAAACAGACCACATACCACAGGAACTTGTCTGAATGCTTTCGTAGGGATCATCGTAAGTTCCCAGATTTCCTGCACTAATGCAGGCTGTTCCTCCAGCACTATCTCAGAACGTAACCCATAGACCAGATTAAGGTGGGGCTAGCAGTCAGCCTGCTCTCCAGTGAAGCGCTCAATTGAGCTTTACCCTAGTGGAGAAAAACAGCCCAATGCTCTCTAACTAGGACGTCTTCTGCAAGCTTTTGTGATCATCTCTGATGACCTGCATCGCATCCACTCTGCAGAGCTGCCTACCAGAAGTATCTCCAGGGGCAAGGACCAGCCACTTCCTATGCTGCCCATTTCTGATGGAATGAGGCAGCCCAACTTTACCAATTCCTGTGGGGGTTCTATAATGAGGTAAGACGAGCTAGCCTCCATCAAAAACCCCACCCACCTAAGCAACTTTATTGACCTCACCATGCACATGGATTCTTGGATGTGTGAACGGAAGGAGGAAAGGAAGAGTGGCCCAACACCCCCAACCATCCGCCCTCCACACTAAGGTCTGTAGAACCCATGTAGATCAACCTGGATTATCAACATCTGACCACAGAGAAGAGAAAGTATCGATGACAACCGAATGTCTGTTTTTACTGTGGGGGACCTGGACTTCCCTTTGCCTCCTATCCAGCTCAAAAGAACTCAGGAAACAAACCAGTCCACACCTAGTAGAGGTACAGTCTGAGCACCACCAAAGCACCATGATCCAGAATTTACCCCTGGTTCAAGTAGAACCTGACCTGAGAACCCTGGTGTCTCCCCACATTTGCAGTTGCTACTGTGGTGGCAGGTCTTGGGGCATGCACAGTAGATCTCCCCCCACAACTAGCAGTAAGAGACTCTGGGACTACTGCAGTAGCCAAAACTCTCCAGATCCCCCTCCAGCCAAAATCCACACTGGACCTGGTGGAGATCATTGATGGGTCACCCCTCTCATCAGGGCTGCTGACTCCAGAGACCATCCCCTTAGAGGCTGTAATGGAAGGGCACCAAAAAACAATATGCTTTGATGTGATCCACTCCCCATTCTCCCGATAATTCTTGACATTCCTTGGTTGGAATGGCATGACCCGTATATCTTCTTGTGGCAGAGGAGCATTAGCTTCTCCTACCAATACTGTTAGAAATCACGCCTCCAATGAAGCAACCAATTCACAGGATCCTAGGGCCCCAGGATGGGAGGAGACTCTAGGAAGAGAAACCCTGGGACATGGAAGCTAGCCAGATGGGAGCAGCTCCAGAGCAGAACCTCAGTGTCCCTGACAAATACTGCAACTAACAGGATGTGTTTGAAAAAAAAAAAAAGCAAGCTCATTACCTGCAAAGAAGACTATGACTCCCCAACAGACCTACAGTATGGGGCAAAGATGGATGGGCCTAGGGATGGATATACTCTATGTCTGACCCATGGCTGGAGGCATTATGTGGCGATATCGATGAAAATCTTGCCAAGGGCTTCATTCAGCAATCTACATCACCAGTGGAAGCACCAAAACTCTTCTTGAAGGATGGGTCACTATGCCTTTGCATGGACTATTGCTCCTTGAACCAAGTGACTATTTGTAACTGGTAACCCCTGCCCTTTATTTTAGAATTGCTAGATCACCTGAGGACAGCTAGGATCTTCATGAAACTAGATCTCTGGGAGGCATATAATCTAGTGCGCATAAGTCCTGCGTAAGAATGGGAAACCGCTTTTCATACCTGATATGGGTCCTTCATATGCTTCATCATGCCATTTGACTTAACCAATGCCCCTGCAACATTTCATAAATGATGCATTCAGGGGTACCCTGGACCAGTATGTGATTATCTACCTCAATGATAAACTCTCATTTTCCAAGAATGCTGAGCAGCACTACAACCATGTTTGGCCTGTCCTGGGGAGACTATGAAACATGGGTTGTACGCCAAATTAGAAAACTACACTTTCACCAGGCCACCATCAAATTTTTTGGGGTACAACCTCTCCCAAGAAGGAATCCACAAGGATCCACAGAAGATGAAAGCCATGTGCAAGTGTACAGCACCCTGAAGCCTCCAAGAACTTCAACGTTTTCTGGGCTTTGCAAATTTTTATAGGAGATTCATTGCAAACTTCACTCAATAACTCTCCTGACTTCGCTCCACCGCCAAGTGGTGCTAATGACTTGGTTGCCCAAAGCCCAGCTTCCTTTTGACCATATAAAGGCTGCCTTCATTATGGCTCTGATTGTGGCACAACCTAACTCGATTCGTCCATTTATAATGGAGTGTTGGGGGATTGGCCATTCCTCCCTGTCAGTCTCTGAGGGAGGCCACACCCCCTCCTTACCCTGCTCCGGCAGGTGTTGGCCAGGTCCAGGTTAGGGGAATGGTCCCTGGGCTCAGGCGAGGTAGCCCTAAGGCCGTACGCAGTCTCAAAAGGCCCACGGCGAGGCGACTCACAGTCTTCAAGGCCCCCAGCGGGGCAGCACACAGGTCAAAGGCCCCCGGCGGGGCTGCACACAGGTCAAAGGCCCCCGGCAGGGCTGCACACAGGTCAAAGGCCCCCGGCAGGGCTGCACACAGGTCAAAGGCCCCCGGCAGGGCTGCACACAGGTCACAGACACTCGGGGGGGCAGGGAAGGGGGAAGAGGATGCAGGCCCACCTGACTCCACTGCATCCCAGCCCAGGTCCCTATCCACAGCAGAGGGGTCTGCCACGGAGTCAGCGGGGTCCCAACCACAACACACTGACTCTCGGTCTGGTCCTTCAGGCTCCAGACTAGGCAACCCTTCCCCTGGGCTATGTCCTGCCCCCTTTCCCTCAGGTACCTGCTGCGCCGCCGTCCATTCATCCTCAATGGGTGGTGGTAGCTCCAGCAGCTCATCGGGGTACACAGCCAGGGGCAGGTTGTAGAACTCTTCAATCTCGCCCGGGGGGGGTAGTAGGTCCGGGAACTCCTCTGGGAGGTCAGCAGGGGGCAGTTCCTCCAGATCAGGCCTGGTCAGGGTCTGCGCCTCATCATTCTCCAGGGGAGCCAGGGGCAGCTCCTCCACATCTCGGCCTCCTCCTCATATGCGTCGGGCAGCTCCTCTAAGTCCTGGCCCCTCTGGGACCCCCAGTCCGGTGGGGCGTCTGACTCCAGGGGTACCCCGGGGTACCCAGCTGACCGCAGGGCGGTCACCGGTGCCTGGGCCCTGGCTCTGGTTCGCTTACTCGGGTACTGGGTCCCGGCCTGCTCGCCTGGGTACCAGGCAGCAGGCAGCTCTGGAGCCTGGAGAGGCACGTCCTTCCTCGCAGGGGGCTGAGCTCCGACTGAGCTCCTGGGCTTCTCTTTTATACTTCCTGTCCCGCTCCCTTGCTTCCGGGTTGGTGGCCAGGCAGTCTCTGGCTCCTCCTCCACAGGCCTTGCCTGTTTCTCCGTGTCAGTGTCTGAGGGAGGCCACACCCACTCATTATATGGAGGCAGATGCATCCAATGTGACTCTAGGCACAGTTCTCTAGCAGCGACTCAGACCCAGTCAGTTCTGCACCCTTGTGCATTCTATTCCCAAAAGCTTATCCCCAGCAAAATGAACTAAGAAATACTGAATAGACAGCTGCTCAGCATAAAAACTGCATTTGAAGAATGGCATCACTACACTGAGGGAGTTTGCACTCAGTATAGATCTTCACAGACCATAAAAAGCTCGAGTACCTCTGCAAGGCCCAGTAGTTGAACCAGAGGCAGTTAAGGTGGGCTGTGTTCTTTTCTTGGTTCAAGTTTATGATTATCCACCTCCCAGGAGGCAAAATGGGAGAGCAGATGCTCAATCACAGAAGAAGGAATACTATTGGAGAAGCAAAGAAACAAATCCTGATCCCCCTACATCCTGAAGCCTGGTTAATTTGCCAATGCCACAATTCAGTGAGGCCTGCTCCTTCTCATCTGGTCTGCACTGAACGAAGATCCGTTTGCCCAAGGAACATAGTCCATGCCATTGGGAGCTAAGATGCACTGTCCCATGCTGGATGGGATAACTTACTTCGACAAGCACATATGTGTGCCTCCACAGTCCTGAAACTGGAGGTGCTACAGCTGTCCCATGACAATCCACTGATAGGTCCCTTGGCCACCAGATGACCTCCTGCATAGTTCCTCACTTTTTCTGGTGGCCTGGCATGAAGCCCAAGGTCCACACATACATGGACTCCTGTGACTGCTGTACACTAACCAAGACAACCTGAACCAGACCCCTTGGTACCTTAGTACCCTGGACACTACAGCTAGGCTGTGATCTGCCATCAGCCTAGATTTATTGTGAAACTTCCTGTGTCTGATGGCCACACTGTAATCTTAACAATTGTGGACTGCCTGACCAAAATGGGCCACTTCATTCCCTGCAACCAGCTGTTCTCTGCTGAAGCTACCGCCTAACTCCTACAGCACAACGTGGGTCAGCATCACAGACAGCCAGACCACATAGTTTCTGACCGAGGCCCACAGTTCACCTGTTGCTTCTGGCGTGAAACATTCAGGCTACCTGATGTCTGGATATCCACCTCCACTCCGAAACAGATGGGCAAATGGAATAGACCAAGTACTGGAGCAGTGCTTGAGGTGCTTCGTAAACTATCATGAATATAACTGGTCCATGCTCCTACCATATGCTGAGTTTTCTTACAATAATGCCAACTATGCCTCTATGGGTCGGAGCCCCTTCTTTGCTTTGTTCCACCCCTATTTGTACCTGGAGTTACAGCAGCCTCCCCAAACTCTTCCACTACCAACTGGTCCAACAGACCTATCTTATTCAGGAAGAACTCAAGAACTACCTAGAAGAGGCAAAGAAGACCTACAAGAAGCATGTAGATCATCAGCAACAAGCCCCAAATTTACAGTAGGCCAGATGGCATAGCTCACCATCAAAATACCTCCAGACTAGGTGACTCTCCTGTAAATTGGACCACCAATTTCTGGGACCCTTCCCAGCATGTCAGCTGATTAACCTGGTTACCTTCAGAGTCCAGTTTCCCCAGTCTCTCCAAATACTCCTTTCTCAAGTCCTATATTGAGAACCCCTTCCCTGACCGAACCACATTGCCACCTCCACCAGTCAAAATCCAGGGTCACAAGGAATACAAAGTGCATACCATCCTCAATTCCCGACGGACACATGGTTGCCTGTACCATCTAGTGGACTGGAAAGGCTATGGCTGCAAAGAGAGAACTTGGGAGCCATGCCTCTGACTTGGTGAAGGAATTCCACAAGACTCATCCAGACATCCTGGACCACCACCCCCCCAAAGGGGTCCTGAAGCAGGGGGATGATGTGCAAACCCACAGGGCTAAATGCTGGTAGCATGGGAGTTCTGGGCCACTGATGTCCCCATATCACTACAGGATGCTTAGGCTAGGCTCCCACAGGAGGATCTTGTGTGGCTGGAAGTACATCCAAACAAGACCTGAGTGGTAGTCTCTCACAGTCCACTGATTGGACAGTAATCCAGGAAGTCATAAAGGGGAATTGTCTGAGCAACAACACAGACAATCTGCCTGTCTCTGCCCCAGACAACGCATGCAACAGACCCTAGACTCCATCTTACGACTCTGGTTTGTCCTCAACTTCGCTATTTGATTACTGTCGGTAACCTGATGCCCGACCCTGGTCTCCTGGTAACCTGACCCTGCCTGTCTCATGATCGTTGATTCTCTGTCTGCCCATTGGCCTGTCTTGGATTCTGACCTCCTGGTACCTGACTCAGTCTGACTCCCAGCCGCTTCTCTGACCACTAGGTGTAACCACCCACATCCCAACTGTGACACCATGACCCATCACTAGCCCTGTGCACACAAAAGATTTACGAAGCACCAAGAGCAAACAGAAAATATAGTGCAGGAGGCATAAATATGGTCTGGATTTAAATTAGTACTAGGAGTGTCCACTTCCTCTTCCTTTAGTACAAGTATCCTGGGGTTCACAAAATACATATCTAGTACAATACAGTACAGTAGTCCCTCTCTATATCGCGGTTCACTTATCGCGGCCTCACTGTATCGCGGGATTTTTAAATTTTTTTAGTGTGATTTTTTAGTGTGCCCTGCGATGCTGAGTCTCCCCCTCCGCCACCAAAATTGACAAGGCAGAGTCAATTTCACGGCGGAGAGCAGTTCCTACTTCGCGGATTTTCACCTATCTAGGAACGTAATACCTGCGATAAGTGAGGGATCACTGTACAAACCCTGTCAAATCTGTAGGCAGTGGATATCAGCATTAAAATGACAGATTCTGTCTTATATGTTATTTATTGAACTGCATCACATTATTGAATGCCTTGGCACAAATACAAGTGACAAATTGCCATTGCATGTTATTCTCTGAGTTATGTCAAAAGTACTAATATCTAATTGAGTTAATTTCTACACTAAGGGAATGTCTACACTGCACATTTAATTCAGGCTCTGACTCAGGTTTGAGTCCAAGTCCCCCTTCCATCTACATATAAATCAGGCTGACTTAGGTCAACAAGCACGCAGGACCGAGATCCTACGACCCTGCTAGGCGGGGTGACTCAGAGCCCACATCCCACTGCAACTCAAGTCCAACCCATCAATTTGCAATATGGCTGCAGATCACGCCACAGACCCAAGTCAGAAGGTCTACATAATGCAGTATGGACATGCTAGCAATGCTGTGAGATCTGGTTCAACAATTGTAAACCAAAGTTTATAATAAAGTGTGGCTGCTCAAGCACAGACTCAGAAACTCAAAGTCCATAAGCTTGGGTCCCACAAAACCAGGTTTACAATGTAGGATAGACATAACATATATGCTCATGATCAGTCTGGATCCAAAACAAAAGCAGAAAGGGAAGACCCCACAGAATTTCCAGTTCTAGTTCAACATAACTTTTAATTGTTTCTTCTCATTATGGTTGTCAAATATAAATAATTATGTTGCTCAATGGTTTTGAGACTTGAAACTTTCAGTGATAGAAGTACTCATAGTTTCATCCAAATATTTAAATCCTGATTAACAAAAGACCGGAGACAGCACATTATTATAGGAAATAGTATTGCAAATCACTGAACTATAGATTTTCCTTGCTAGAAAAAGCATGTCAGAACTAAACAAAATTTAACCTCGTGGAAATGCTAAAAACCTGAGGAATAGAGCCTAAATATTTTAAATATTGTTTATTAGGTACGTGGGAGTGTTGTGTCAAACATCTTCAGTCATATAGATTGAAAAGGTCTTGTCAAATAGCTTAGAAACTAAATATTTATTGTTTCTCTTTTAAGCAGTAGAAATTAGGTCATCAGAATTATTTAATAAAATTTTTATTTAAAAGCTTTAGGTATAAAAAGTGAAATGAGCTATCTGAAAGCTTCTTTATTCCCACAAGAAATTGCTGTAGTGGGGCTGAAGCTAAGACCACAAGCATAGGTACTAGGGGGCCACTTGAAAACTCCAGTCCGCTAAATGGAGCCTGCTAAGCTGACAGTCCCTGTAAGAGTAAATGGAGCCTGGGGTTGGCTCCAGTGCTAGACCAACCCTGGCCTAAGAACACTTGGCAGTGCTCCCTGGTGAGATCATCCACACAGAATGTGGCTGTGAGGATGTTAGATCATGCCCATTGTATAGGCATAGGAAAACGCAGTACATAACTGGGATCAGGTATAGACACACTCTTATAAACTCTTTAAACAGTATGTGAGCTGTGTTTTAGTGGTTGCAAGTAGTACCTGTTCACGGCTGTGTATTGATACTATCAGCTCTTTAATGCTGGAACTGTGTTTTACCTCCGTTTATAAGGGGACTGGCACATTGTTGACACTATACAGATAGTTAATATGTTCAATATAGCATTACATGAAAAAACCTTCTGTTAAAAGAACATAAAGGCTGTAAAATCAAGCACCCAAAAGTCTGGAAATGTCAGGATTCAGGCTTTTTATGCAAACCTAAATCAGCCCCCTTGTGCATATGTATTATGATACAGTCGTTAGCATGATCACATGCTATTTTCTGCTAATCTCACTCTCAGAAGTAGCTGAATGTTTTAAGTGAAACTTTCTCCAAACACCTCAGTTTGGAGCAAACACTGGACATGGAAAATTTCAACCAAAATGGTTTAAGTTTGGCAAAGCTATAAGCAACTGAAAAAAAGGCTCTTTTAATAGGAAGTGGTAGGCAACCTTAACTATAGACATCGCTACCTGTGCAGCCTATAATATTAAGAACACACCTATACATTTCAAACCCAGTTTAAGCGCTGCAGTATAATTAAAGAGTGTGCAGGTCTGCAGAGACAGATCCTGAAACTTTGCTAATTTGGGACTCACAACCATTAACAATTATTTTTCATGGAATAATGAAACAGACTAAAAAAAGATACGTTTATTTTACAACAACATTTTGAATTTCTGTAGCATATATATTATTAAAGAGTTATCAAATATTATTAGTAATCAATATTTTGGTCATATTTGTTAGTAAACAGAATATAGATGTTCAGGCCTGCCTGTAAAGGCCCATGTTTTGTAAGTATATCCTTATAATTTAGCTGGTCATAGAGATATAAAACAAAGAATCAAAACCACAGGCCTTCTCTCACTGTGACAGTCTGAAGCCTTGTACTTTGGCTCAGATGCAGGAGTGGCGGCCATAAGCTGGGAAGTGTGCAGACAGACACATACACACATTCCAACATAACATCTAATATCAGGCTGTTAGGACGATGATTCAGTTAACACCGTCAGGTAAAGAAAAGATCCTAGAAGGAAACTTGGTTTGATGGCATTCTGTCTGGCAAAAGAATTACTTATCAACAGTCATGGTTGTAATATCTACACTCCTTATTGTTTTGTATTTACTGTACCCAATTCTCTATTATCTATTTGAATGATATCTGTCTGGTTCTTTGATTGTTTCTGTCTGTTGCATAACTAAGTGAGATCAGTTAAGGTGGTGGGATATGATTGCTTAAAGAATTATGTTACAATATGTTAGGATTGGTTAAAGAATCATCTTGTAATACTGTAGAAGAAATGATTGGTTAAGACACATTATAAAAACTGAGGTAAAACAGAAAGTAGGAAGGGAGATTTATTGACGTAAAGGACTGGAAAGTCCTAATGGATGCTTGCTTGAAAAGATCCCAAGAAACCAATTGTATTGCCTGCTGCTGGACTCTGGACTTCTATTTCTGTTAGCGAACTAAGAACTGAAAGGATTGGGGGGTCCTAACAATATTCTGTCTATTCTATATTCAATCTAAATTAGTACCTTTTCTGAAAGTTCCTATTGTAAAATGTGACCATATCATTTTCTCCTCTTTTGCAGTTTCACCCAAAACATTATTCAAACTCTTATAGGTTTCTGTGATTCTCAATTCTTCCTCTTTCAAAGAAGTTTTCAGTAAATGCAAGTTAAATTTAAGAACCACTACTAAGTCTATGCACCAAAAATATCACAGGACCTTTCCCAACTGAAAGGAACTCTTTATAGCTGATGGCCCATGTAAACTTTTTGGGCTTCTCGGCCACAGAGGCTGCTCTTGCTCACGATTCTAAGGAAATTCACCTGGGCAGTTCAGTACCTCCCAGATGAGCAGCTTTTATTAAACAGGTGTTGCGTTTTTCTTAGTAGGCCAACCTTTTACTAGTGAAAGGTCAGCCTATTTTAGTGCCAGTCTCCACTGCCTCCTGAAGTTTGAATGTCCAGAATGACCACAGATATCCAGTACTTCATGGTGCACTTTTATGAAATAACTTTTCAACATATATATTTGATATATTTGTTTCTAAAATGTGACTATTTTGAATACAATGGTTACAACCCTGTTTGGTCGCTCCCCCTCCACCAAAAGGAAGAGTCAAATCACACAACTGTAACTCCACCCGGTCTAAAAGAGGTCAGTTCACAAACCAGCCACCCAAATAAGACTCCAGGCCTAGGCTTTGATGAACGGTTCTTATGTGTATCTAAGTATGTGTGCTTTGGAATTCTGCCCTCAGCCAGCTGCTGAGGAGCCCTGAGTAAACACACCAAAATAGTTGCAGACTGAATGGAGCAGAGCCAAAACCAAGACCCATAAACAAGAAACCATTTAGGCTATGAAAGCAACTGCAGAGCAAAGACTGAAAAAGTGGTATAGAATAGGTTTTATACTGCTGTTAGTCAGAAAGGCAAATAGGAAGGCTGAAGCAGAAAGGGCTCATTGCAGACATCTTAAATGACTTTACTTCTTGGAGCACATCAGTTTTGGAATGGACCCCAGCAATTTTTCAGCAAACAGGATCAGTTCCAAATCCATCCTGCCCACATCCGACCTGAGCTGGCTCAAAGCTGAATCCAAGGACGATTGAGCACTGAGAAGCTGCAGTGTTCTGGATGTGCATCCATCAGACCATACACTATTCTAACAGCGCAAAAGAAAGAGGCAGCAGAAGATAAAGCAGATAATGTACACTTGGCATAAATAAGAAAGAAAATTTCTACTTCTCTTCTCTTTACTGAGGATCAGATTTTGGAAAATTCAGCTCCCCCTCATCTTCCTGGGCACTCCTGTGTGTATATATATATATAATATTAAAAAACCACAAGTTAAAGCAAATGGGGCATATGCCTATGGTTGTGCTCCAGCAGCTATTCAATATCAGATCATGATTGATAAATTGAATGTTAACTGAGCATTATAAATATTTTTTTAAATAAAGAGCAGCACTTTTAAAAAAATCTAATTTTTTACCTTTAATAGGCTAATCCTGAATAAGTGCTGAGCACCAATGGAAATTAATAAGAGCTCATAGTCTCAGTACGCATCTAGGCCAATGCATAACAGTAATCACACATCCCACCACACTAGTACTGGAATCCTGGTAAGAGGATGTGCTCTAAATTCAACAAACACAGTAGGAAAATGTGAACCTGATAGGAACATCTCAGCAAAACTCAAATGCATTAATGACAAATGATCACTGAAAAAAATTCTTTGTCTTATTGTTTCTTTAGTTTTAGATAATGTGTGTGTTTTGTGGACAACCAGACTGTAAGTTGTCAACTGGGTAATAGAATTGAGTTGGCTTTATATAGTACCTTTCATTGCAACTTTTGGAGATACTCAGATACCACAGTGACAGGTTTCCTATACAAATTTTGATAGATAAATCTGCACCTTTAAAATAGTTTGTCACATCATATTGTAACTATTCATTTTGCTGTGTGCCTTTCCTCCAAAAGGTAAAATTTAATTCTTTTTAACTTTTAAAACTCTGACGTCCATGTTCAAATAGTTGAAGAGAGATCTGTTAAAGGATTATAGAGTAGGAAGGACTCTTATGTTTCTGATGTAGACAGCCTTGCTGGAGCCATCCTCTTTATAAGGGAAATTAAGAGAGAGATGGAAAGTTCTCTTCTCCTAAGCAAAAATATAGTGACTATATTAATGAAATAGATGAGAAAGATTATTTCCAAAAATATCAGAACTTCCTGATTGCTTATTTATGACTACACAAAGCTGCATACGATTACTATCATCTTGAGTTTTGATTTTCCCAGATAGGAGAAATTCATACTTTTAAGGATTTTTCTTTCCCAGATTTGGTTAGGACAGCCAAGCCAGACTCCCCGGCAGACCAACATAGGGCTAAAGCATACCAACTTAAAAAACAAATCCCTGATGATGCAACAAAAGTTTTCTCTGATGATAATGATATACAATAAAATTTATGTTCCCAAATAGAAGTTATATTTGGACTTAAGTGGCCTCTAAACTCACTGGTGGCTTTCCCTGTAGGGGAAAAAAAGAAGTCAAAGCCGAAACTTAAGGTGAAATTCTATCCCCACTGACCTCAATAGAGCCAGGATTTCACCCTTAGATTTTAACAGTGGCAGTAAAAGTACCACCTGCCTCTTTGTTGCTGAAATTGTCCAGAACCAGTCTTAGCTCCAGAAACAGAATTTTTACTCCCAGGGATTGAATTTGCCCACACAAAAAGGCTCTGTGAAAACAATTGTATGATTTAGTTATTGCATTTTTATAATCTTAAAGCAGAAGTTTAGCAGTCTGGTTGTAGAATGCTTCATTTTGTATAGAGTGCATGTCTTCTGTCAGGCAATAATCAAAATTCACTGTCTTCCTTCCTCATCCATTACATATCTAGGTCAGTTATCAGCTTCCCCAAGATTACTGGGAAGCATAACCTGAATTGTATGACTTGGACACGTCTAGACATCATCATGCTCTCTGCAGTTCTTCATTATCTTTGCTAACACTTTGCAGAGAAACAGAAAGAGGAAATAGAGAAAGGAATTGGAGACACCACCATGAGAATGAGAATGCATCTCTCCCCACTGCACTTTTACCCAGAAAACTTAGGAACATTTCAGTTTTGTTACAGTAAGTGGTGACAAGAAGTCTCTTAAGTTCCCCACAGGTAACACAGCACAAGGTGGCCCTTCCCCTTTCAGAATATCAGCCATAACTTTCCTCATCTCAGGAGATATGATGAGCACTTAAGACTTTCCGCCCTGACATAACTTCCTAATTCTAATGCCTAATAGGGTCATCTAGTCTGACCTGGTTCTTCTTCTAGATCACAGGAAGGTTGTCTCTCTCACCAACCAAAGCTGCTCCAATAAAAGATATTACCTCACCCACCTTGTCTATCTAAGTAAATAAGCGTCCTTATCCTAAGGTAAGGAATACTGTAGCACTGTTGTCTGAACACATCTGACAAAATAGATGTGTAAGTATCCGGTTTCATCTGTAACAGGCTGAGAACTTTCCAAACTAACAGCAACTCCAACTTGTTTACACATGAATAAAAGGGTCTCTGGTAGCTCTCTTGGCAATCAAGGAAGTCTCCCTAGTCTGTCTTTAAGATATCTGTTTGCTGCAATTCAGGAATGTGTAAGTCTAACAAAAAGTGAAGTTCTAATAGTGTTAGTTTTTCCCTCCATCTGATTTAGCCAAGAGCGTTGTAACACACAAAACCCAGTTCCCCAGCAGTGTGAGTTTTCTTTCATCCAACAGACACTGGTATCAGAGAAGAGTCTTTGAAAAAGTCAGGAAGTTGAGTTAAGAGCGATTACACGAGCATTGTTAGTTTTCTCTAGATGATGGTGGGAGCACATGTCACCTTCTGGCCCATATATTCACAGCACTGAGCACAGTGGGAACAAGTACTACTGAAGAACTGATAATAGGCTCTTGAACCATGAAATGTTTATGATCAGAACCTTAGTATCCACTGTAATTACTAGGAAGTCTCAACAGAGAAGAAATTAGAATAGACTTTTCTGTGCCTACTAAAAACTCCAAGTGGATTATTGACAAAAAACAATTTTTTTTAGCCATTCTGATGTTCTTACAATCAAAATACAATCTAAGTAAATAAACAGTGTTGTTATAGAAGTGTCGATCCCAGGATATTAGAGAAATAAGGTTGTTGAGGTAATATTTTTTTATTGGAGCAACTTTGGTTGGTGAGAAAGACAGGCTTTCGAGCTACACAGAACTCTTCTTCAGATCTGGGACAAGTATTCAGTGTCACAGCTAAATACAAGATCGAATAGATAATTTAGCATAAGTAATTAATGCATATTCTAAGGAACCATTCAAAGTGAAGTGGCCACTTCACACTCTGAGTTCCTTTTCCAGACCTGAAGAAAAGTTCTGGGAAGCTGGAAAGCTTGTCTCTCTCTCCAACGGAAGTTGCTCCAATAAAATATATTACCTCACCCACCTTGTCTATGGAAGTAAATAAGCATCCTTATCATAATGACCTTAGAAGATGACTGGTCTTGTTGCCATGGTGAACCACTCTGGGACAATGCATAAACTGAAAACTCTTGCATCCAACAGATATTGCACTTCCAGGAAAAGCTAAGTTTTGTAATTGGAACGCATGAAAATGATGAGGAAAGCTTTGCTTAAATCTGTGTTCAGTAACTGACAGTCATCCTGAGATCTTTCAGAATGCCCTGCTTAAATGAGTTGCTGTACTCCAAAGCAAGGTACTGCCCATTGTATTCACCATTACAATGCATTTACTCTTATGCAGATGGCGAAGCAAAGACTGTTTCTTTTAAGCAACCTTGAAGGGGCACTGGTTAAAGAAGTACCCCAGCTAAAATCTAAGCATTAGTAGCAATTAGCTCGGGGAACAGAGGAAATTTCAAAACCTACTGAAATGAATCATTTTATAAACCATGCAAATTAAAGACAGTGATGTACTGAGGACCATCAGAGCCTGTTCCCTTATAACCACGGGAAGTTGTGCTGCGGAAACACGTCGCTCTTAAAAGATGACACTCCCGAGAATGATCAAAAAGCACCAAGTATGTAACAAAGATATCCTATTCTATTCAGTTTTTCATACTGCACTCATCAATTAGGCATTCATTCAACTCATCACTGCATTCATCCAACAATGCATTGAGCTGCATAACAAGCATCTGTAATGGAAGATATCCTCCATTTAACAATTACTTCAACGTTGTGCATGGTAAGAAGAAACACCCTGGAATCTCATGCCATTCATGACATCAATTGAATTGCATGGGATTTAAGCCAACACAGAATTTGTCCCAAAGCATACTTTTCAAATAAAAATAAGCATTCCCACCTGAATACTTTCCTTTAGTTTTCAGTTTTCTTTTGAAAACGTAGCTTTTTAAAAAGATTTTTTTTAAAGTGTATCATTAAACTCTGTATAAATTAGTTTCCAACAGAACCTTGTCTGATAGACATGAAGTTCACAACATTGGTTACTACACTTAGTGTGTTTTCTAGGAAAATATATATTTCTGACACTAGCAGTAATATTTATAATGCTATAATATTTATAATGTTGTAAAATTGTCAACAAACTTTTATGGCTTTCCTCTTCATATGAATATTCAGTCATCCATTCATTCCTAGATCCACCTCAATCCTGAAAAAAAATGTTAAAACAAAATCAGTAATCATAAATTAATTAGATGGGCACCAAGCAGATAAAGCTTTCTCTGTTTTATTTTCATTTCTCAACTTTTATTGCATACTTGTGCAAAAACACAGGGATCTGCTTTGTGATGAAACAGGTATTAGAAGAACACTGAGTTTTTCAATATTTTAAATAAAGCAGACTGAATATGTCAAGTACTAAGTTGTATCTCATGCTTTTCTATTAATTTATGTTTTTGGCAATATTTTTCTGTCAGTTCAGTTTCTGAACAGTTACTTGCATGTTCAAAATTTGAGCTTCTTTGGATAGACAATAGGTCACGTGACATACTTCATGACTGGATGGAGTAAGTCTTTGGCAGGCATCCAGTCCGAGTACTCATGATTTTGATTTCAAAATTTTCTTTTTTTAGAAATATTTTGCATGATTTGATTAATATTTGATGTTTAGAGCAAATATTCTTGCTATTAAACTCATTCACTAGAATATTCACAGAAAAAGAACATGCCTAAGCAAGACTGTAGCAGATCTAATCATTTGAATTAATATTTTTAAAGGTTTGCAGAGTACATGTACCAAATTTTTCTCATAGCATTAAGCCATGGGCAAAACATGACATAAAAAGAAAGAGACTAAAACAAAATACTTTTATTTTCTTTGCTTCTTCAGATTAGATAGAATATACAAATTCAGTAGATTCTGCACCAAAGCATATTCTAATTTCTGTAAAGCCTTCCAAAAAACCTTTGAAAAAAAGCCAAAACTGTTGACTTTAATTACTTGACACTATGTCTTAAATCTTTTACCAGAAATCATTCATATAACTGGAATGGACTTCTACTTACATATGTCCCCTTTAATAAAGTAGGCTGTGTGAATTCAAGACTAAGTCTGTTGTCAGGGAGCTATTATAAACAATCTGCTACAATTTGATTTTTTTTTTCAAACTGAGGTTGTCTCTCAAACAGTGACAGAATATATATAACCTGTTCATTTTTAGCCACAACCCAATATTTCATTACTATTATACATCCATTAACGTAGCTATCAGGTTTAAACATACAGAGCAGCCTTTATCTTTAAAATAATAAGAATCTGGAAAAGATGCAAAAGTAGTAAACATTAATGCAACCTACTAACATCGCAGTGACTTACGCACCAAAGCCATATAACTTTTTATTATTAAGTCTTAATCCAATACTTTCTTAGAAATAAAGTACATTTTAGTTCCAAATTAACATTCAGATGAGTCATAAATGGCTGTAAATTCCCTAGAAACATTGACCTTAGTAAATGTAATTAAATTCTGCAGGCTTGCAGTATTCTAACTACTGTAGAATATTTGTCTCATCTCTGATGTGTCTTGGAGAGTGTCTTTTTTGTTTAATCTCCTTTGGCTTTATTTGAACTGCTTCAGAATTTCCATTTCATGAGGCAAATTTTCTTTGGCTTACTACTGAGCCACACTGAGCATTGGACAAGATCTATCTTTTTTTTTTTTTTTTTTTAAGAATTGCACTCTGTAGGGAGATGCCTTTGATACTGGGCACTTGAGCCAGCTTTCCTGTGTCCTAAATGTACACACATGGTATGGTTATCTAACCTTGACTGCAAAAGGACTCAGTCAAAAAACTGTTAAATTAAATGTAACAGCATTTGAAAGCTCCATGGGGTGTCCTTCAGAGGAAAGCTCCTTTGACCTGTAATTGTTTCCAGTTCTCCATATTTTCTCATCAGTTATTTCTCCACACAAACATCCTACAGTGCAACTTAACTTCATGTTACCAGTGAATGCTGGAAGCCTTATTAGCTCACTGTGGCTATGGTAATAATGAGAACAGGGATATGTTTTTCAAAACTGCTTAAGTGTAGCTATCTTACTAATCATAGCTGCATTTGTTTTACATTATTAAATCATGTACAATGGCCCCTCTGGTGAAAAGGCTACTTCATTAACAATGATGAATGATTGGTGTTGCTTATATATTCTCCTTTGCGTGTTTACTCAATTTACTGAGCACTGAATTGTTAGTTCCCTTTCACCTTTAGAATGTCAGTTCTTTTTCGTCCTCTTTGTGTGTGAGGTTGAAGGCTCATGAAAATTTTCCTGGTTGTCCCAAGTCCTCAGTTAACAGAGTAAGTACATCATAGGCATCAACAATCAGGTTTCCCACAACACTAACTCATTGTTGCTCATTGACCCCCACGCTTGAGGGAGAGAAGGGAAATAATTCTCCAGGGCATATTCAATCCTTGGACTGTCTAATGAGATGGGTAGCAAATAACATGAGTTGTAATGTGGATATCTGCCACCACTTCAATTCACATAGGCCATCACAGAGCTATCAAAAGGTAAAAATGCTGATCACTTCTGATTTGGGATGGATTTGAGCTGGAAATGAAAAGCTACACATTAAATTGCAATTTCAAAGTCATCTAGGGCATGTCTACACTGCACACTGAAAAAAAATCACACAACTTACAAATCCAAAATACATTTCTTTGTCAATTATATTACCACCAGGGAACTCTTTCTAGATTTTTTTAAGAGAATTTATTCTTCCAGGTTTGAATAAAACTGCTATGAAATACTTGTTTTAAGCAGTAAATTGAACGTGATGTGAAAAGTCCAAATAGGAACACTTACATCCAGTATCAGTTTGCAGAAATGTTTTTTAGTACCAACAGAAAACCTACAGCACAAGATAAGAGGAATGGAAAAGAGAACAGCACATTCGTTTGATCTAAGACCCTTAAATGACTGAGGGCTTTCTATGTAATCACAGAGCAAAATCTCTCACAAGCATGTAACGTCAGTCTCAAGGTATGTCTTCACCATGAACTTTTGCTGATGCCAGTTACACTCGCACAAAGCTGCCACAGTTAGAATAATACTTGTGCGTGCACATACTTGGCTCCTTACATGGGCACTGCACATACTCCCCAAGAATGCTTGTTTCAATGCAGAGTGTGGTACCCCAGGGGTAGGTAACTCAGTGTGCAGCGTGCTATGGTCCAATGTGTTGTTCTTTTTGGGAAGTTTTCGCAATGCGTGGTGGGGCAGAAACAAGTAGCACAAGGACAACTGGGAAGGCAGGGTCTCATTTCCAATGCCATCTCTATCACATAATTTTCATGCCTATTTGGAAAATTCAACTTGCACAGGACTTGTCATTGGCCACCATCTCTGACAGAAGCATGGAGGCTATTGTCATGAGTGTTCCAAGCTCAGGACACATGAACCTACGAGTATCTGCAAAGCCACAAGAAGAGCCATGGGGAACATGATAATTTCTTGGGAGGGCAGATTGTTGGTGGCCTTCATGGAGCAACTGCAAATGGTGGAGCCCACTTCTGGGCCAAAGAAAGAAGCACTGACTCATGGGAACACATCATAATGCAGGTTCAGGATGATGAGCAGGGGCTGCAGAACTTTTGAATGTGCCAGGCCACATTCCTGGATCTGTGCACTGAGCTCACCCCAGCCCGCCAGAGCAAGGGCACCTGAATGAAAGCTGCACTGACAGCAGAGTGATGATTTCACTCTGGAAACTTGCAACTCCAGATTGGTATCGGTCAGTGGGAAATCATTTTGGAGTTGGAAAATCCAGTGTGGGGGAAACTGTCATGGAAGCATGCAGGGCCATTAATCATCTCCCACTATGCAGAACCGCGACCCTCTGAAATGTGTAGGACATAATGGATGGATTTGCAGCAACGAGGTTCCCGAACTGCTGGAGCAACAGATGGCATCCATATCCCTATTTTGGCACCAGACCACTTTCGCCACAGAGTACATCAACAGAAAGGGCTATTTTTATATGGTTACACAAGCGCTGGAATGCTTCACCAACATCAGGGATGGCCGGTGAGGGACAGGGCATGACACTCACATCTTGAAGAACACAGGACTGTTCAGAAAGTTACAAGCAGGTACTTTCTTTCCCAGCCAGTGGATTAACATCGGCGATGTTGAAATGCCAATAGTGCTCCTGGGGGACCCAGCCTATCCTTTATTCCCCAGCTCATGAAACTGTATGCCAGCCACCTTGACAGCACCAAAGATTTGATTACTGGCTCAGCAGAATGACAGTTGACTGTTCTTTTGGTAAACGAAAGGTTTGTTGGCATAGTTTACTCACCAGACTAGATCTTAGGGACAAAAATATCACACAGTTATAGCTGCCTGCTGCATCCTATGTGAAGCAAAGGGAGAAAAGTTGCCACTGAGGTGAAAGGGAAATGGCCGTCTGCTGAGTTTGAACAGCCAGACACATGGGCTATCACAAGGGCTCAACATGGAGCTATATGGCTCAGGCAGGTTCTGAAAGCGAGCCACAGTAATGCGTTGTGGTGTACTGTGCACCACCTGGCCCTACAGTTTGGGGGCCCGTTAGGAATTGTATGGTGCTTGGTGCGTATCTATGAATATAATACTGACAATGCACCTTTTAATGTTGTGGTGCTTCCTGTACATTTGTAATTATTACACTGTGTTTGTTACTGATCCCCTCTGAGTTGCATCATGGTGCACAACAAGAAGTAATTGGGTACTTTCACAATTGCCAAGCATTATACTGTATATGTTGGGAACCAATAAAAATGAACTGTTTACCAAACAATACATTTTTATTTACTAATGAAAACACCTCAAAGATTGTGTGCAATTTAAAAGCAATTATATTAAAACCTTAATATATTTATGGAACAAAGTTTAAAGAAGAGGAAGGAATACTCATGTCCATTTTAGCTACAAACGCATCTCACTGTGGTCAGTGGATATGAAGCTACAGCTGCTCTTAATGACTCCAGATATGGAGTGACAGAGGTAAGGATGTGGCCCCTGATGCCAGGTGGAATGTGGAAGGGGCCTGTAGGGAGGTGCTATACTGGAATACTCCATGGACTGCAAAAGGAGGCAAGGCCAGGATTGTTGAACCTGTAGTTCCATAAGAGTCCACGGTTGGAGAAGCCCCATTATGTCCTGATGCATCTCTCTCTCCTTTTCCTGCTGGGACTCCTGGGCCTTTCTGCTCTTTTCTTCTCCATACAGTCTACAACATTCACCCTCCAAGCCCTCTGTTCATGGTCTGATTTAGCACTGGCTTGAAGAATCTCACTGAACACGTCACTCCGAGTCGTCTTCTTTCTCCTCCTCATCTGTCTCTGGCATTCCACAAGTGTGGAGGAGAACTCTTGACTTTTCTTCATTGCAAAGATTGCCACTATCATAAAACTGACCCTCCACTTGGCTGAAATCAACCTAGGTCTGAAGCACAGCTAGCTGAAGCTGAACCTGAACCAGACCGGTGGTCAGAAGAAAGCATTTGGAAGAGTTGGCAGCTGCAAGGCAGTCTCTTTCAGCTGAAGGCACACAACCACAACTGATCACCACAGAGAGTAGTTTAGGAGTGCTCCCGCATTCCTTGCTGACACTCATCTCTCACATTGAATAGCTTCCATCACTTCTGGCTGGCAAAGAGACTCTGAACCATCCTGGCAGAAGATGTCGTAGGCTCAGTAGTACATGCCTCCACCACCCCCGGGTGGGGTATAACAATGCTACTCACGTGCTTAAGTGCTTTGCTGAATCTGGATTTAAATAACTATATCCTCAAGACAGCAAATGCCACATTTTGACATATCCAGACTTATCAATCACTTTGTCACGTCATTTATTTTATTATAAAAAGGAAGCATTTTGTCTTACTGGTTTCCCTTAAGTTTGTGCTTATAGTTTCTTCACAACCTTCAAAGGCCCTGAGTCACATCAATCCTGTGGAGGAGGGTTGAATATGACTTTTTCTTCTTCTTCTCCATCAATGCTGCTCTGGGCATTAGATTGCTCTGGTTGTGTGAGAGCAAGACGAGGTGCTCTCTTCCCTGCTGGAAGTGAAAGCTCTGCGGCAAGGGATTTTTCAGTTCAGATCTCCAGCAGTACATTGGTACTAGATACCGGTAGGCTTGCCCTCTTCACTAGATTTCTAATTCACATCTAAGAGTCTGCCACTACGTAGTAGCTTGGGGCTACGCAATACACACAATCTTTTAGTACCTTTAGGAAAGGGCTTCCAGACTATTTTAATTCAAACCCTCCAAAACTAAGAATCAACCCACTCTGCCATTAAGGGTTCTGTCAGAAAGATATTTAAGATTATAATTCAGATTGTGAACCACCGTTTTGTCCATTGTGATAGCAATATTTTGCCAGACGAAACAAAGAATAGGTTAAAATGCCAATATGTATTTATTACATGTTAACATTAAAATGTATAGACTTGCATGGGACTGAAAGGACATTTGTAATATATACAGTACCAACCTGTTACAGTGAGGCCATGTGTTTACATTTGTTCTGAAACAAAGTTGCTTTTCATAGTAGCTTCTCTTAAAATTTTTGTTTGGGGTTTATTTTCTTTGTGTCCAGGGCACAGGTTTATTATTGTTATTATTATTATTATTATTATTAAGGATTTTTACATATTGATGCAATGTGTTTGTCATAAACATTATCTAACATTTAGTCTAAATTTTCCTGAAGATTAATTTAGTGCTTCATATTATGATTTTCATCGTTATTTTGACTAAAACTGAAAGAGAAGCAGGAGTCACAGAAAGTGGGATGCTTGTTGCTAGGCAATAGGTGATACCAAGCTCTCAAACTCCTACAGCATGAAATATCTATAAAGACTCCTATAGTGAATGACATCTAGTAAAGAGAGAAATCAGAGACTCGCGCTTCCCGGAATGCATTGTAAGTCAAGGTAAGCAGCAGCAGCTATGCCACCAATCCAGTTCCCAGGGTATATGGAAGTAAAAATGCTACATTATGAGAACATGGGGGTCTGATCCAAATCCCACTGAAGACTACCCTTGACTTTAATTGGAGTGTGACGGGCCCATGGAGAGATGTCACTGAAAACAGTGTTTACTGGTAATCCATATGAGGAAACCTTATCAGTAAGGGACCACCACACCACTAAGACCCTGGCAGAGAAGATACCTGCATACTTTGCTCATCTGGTTACAAAGTTTAGTTTCTACCATTTCATTATGATGATATTTTTAGATAGGAAAGGAGTGCATTGAGTGACCTACTGGCTGGGAGTGGAGGATTTATTAACTGAAGATATACAATTTCCAAGAATTCTTGTATATTTATCTCAGTCCTTTCAAAGCTTTATTCAAATGAGTAGTTCTTGCTCTAGTGAGTCTACCCAATGTCATCTGAATAAAGGTTTGCAGGACTGGCCCCTTTTTCTTTACGATATCTTAATATTTGAAACTAATGAATTATTTAAAAAGACATACCCTATTGGTCATCTCTGCTTTCCTACTTTCAATTAGGAAGACATTTGAAAGAAGGACTCGGCAAACTCTTAATTCTCCATAAAGATAGGGAAAAGTTCTCTTCTGGTGTCTTATTTTTAAATGGCTCAGTATTTTGGTATTTCAAAAGCAGATGTACAGTAACATAACAGGGAATGCACTGCCCTTTTTCAAATTTTGTCCATATGTATTTTAAAGAGTCCTTCATCTGGAAGTGTTGGCTTTCAGCCCCTATAGCCTATTTGTCAATAAGAATTTGGAAACTGAAGTGCAGATATGAATGCACTAAAAACCTTCTGGTATACCAAATAAAAAATAGTTAAAATGCATGTGCGTTTTTTTTTTTTTTTTAAGGCAAAGAGTTGGGTTTTTTTTCATTTTGTGAATTTTTAAATGCAAAGTAAATTCTCACCTCTTAGGGGTCACCAAGCTGAAAAGATTCATTTCAATAATAAGTGGTGTTTAAATTATAAGAGGGCAATTATTTGCCTGGAGCAAAGAAAAGTAGAATCATTCCTCCCCCTGCCAAATTCATACAAAATGCTGCCAGTTAACTTTGACATTTCCAGACATTTAACTGAACTGCTTTGCAAACATTTTCTTTTAATTTCTTAGGTTTTCGATTTATGAAAACGATTTAAAAAAAAATCACTACTTCCAAGACATTAGAGAATGCTCTGGGTGGCACAATATATGCACATAGAACAAGAAGAGTTCCTGTGAAATTCTGCCTTATTCCACGCACCTGCCTATAGATCATAATCTATTTACAACACTTCATTTTAAGTAAAATTCCATAAGATTTCTTACACATCCATATGCAAAGTTAACAAGATGTTAAGAAATCATACATTAAATGAGAATTTCCATAAAATATATTGATTCTTAATGCCAATGTGTTTTACTAGTAACTGACCAACATTCCATTTTCACATAACAAAAAACAGGACCTGTGCATAGAGTTTCTAAACTGATACTGTTTTGCTTGTCAAATCAATATAGATTTTCAACAGATTGTTGAAATGTATATCCATGATCTATCGACTGGTTTGACCAACTTTTCCCACCTCCCACCAACTTTTTCCTTTTTTAGTATAGCAAAAATGAACTATTTTCAGACCTTTCATTCTAAAAAATGTAGAACCATTTTTGCTGAGACCTTCAACAACATCCACAACAACATAATACTCCCAGGATGAGAACAAAGATGCAAGATTTCAACTATAAGCATTTGAAAATAAACTTTTAGAATGGAAACAATCATGCAACCTTAATTTCTTGTTGGAGCTATATTTGTGACTCAACATCATACTTTAACTCCACATAAAATATGCTTAGTTAATTAGCATAAAACTGCAAAATTAAGGTCAAAATGTGAAATCCAACTTGTAGAAAAGAAAGTGAAATTCATGACACCATCAGCCCGTTTCTCTATAGCCAAAAGGAAAGGGAAATCACAGAGCAGGATTAACCAATCCCAGTTTTTCTATAGTTTGCCATTGTGGGCAAAACATACCATTTAAAAAGATGTTCAGTTCCTGTTATTGAATCAACCACCTTTTACGTATGGCCAGCTTCAAAAAGAGGACTGAAATGTCCATGCACAGCCACTTTTTGCATAAATATATTCCCACTGTGGCTTTTCCAGCAATTTTTCTCACCTCTGCACCAGAGTGAGAGGAAGGAGCATCAGAACCTTGTCTACCTAATTATGGAACTAACAGTACTTCTAACATTTAAACTTGAACATAATGACTTATGTGTTTTGGTAATTTTGCAAAACTAGCTTGATGCATGTAAGTTTCATGCTCCAATTTTTCCTCCTCGTCTCCCTCCCTCCCCCACCCCCCGCCACCTCTGCCCCCTCAAGACACTCTGGCTAATCCTGTATCAAGAGCCTTCATTCACACTCTACCCATAGATTTAGCATCTTTAGGATGTATTCCAGACTAGGTTCAGGACTGGATGAAAAACCTCTCTTATCTTTCCTGCAATAGAAATGCAGTATTATCTGTCTTCATAATCTTGCTTGAAGTTACAAAATAATCTTGATTTATTTTCCTGCCCATTTTCAAAATGAAGACTTTTTTTTCCTATTAAGAAGTTGCTAAATTCCAGCAGCAACTGGAGGAACAAACGCAATTTTTGCACTCACACACATTTATAAAATGAAATACTATGTAGCACATTCAATGAGGTTTAACACTAATTCGACATAGGGTGTATGCATGACAGTTCCTGTGCTAATTACTACCTTGGATATACCAAAAATTCAAGAGGCTGGGATTGATCTTTAAAGCCCTAAATGAACTGGGACCTAACAAAGTGAGATCATCACTCTCCTCAAGTGATACTTTGGCATATGAGATCAACTGAGGTGCTCAAATCAACAGCCCTCTGGGTTAATAAATCTGGGGCTGCTGGCAAGATCACATTAGTTGAGGTTCCATCTTCATCCAGTCTGTTGGCTTTCAGAGGCCATGGTGGAAGGCATATTTACTTTCCCAGAAGGAGATGGTGGGAAAGAAAGAATTAGAGGGGATAAGGGCACCATTTGGTTTCAAATTTAATTTGAATCATGATTATTTATAGGAAATTTTAAATTATTTTCATCCTTTTTTGTACAGGACCAGGAGCACTAGATAGGTGCATTTAAAAAAAATGCAAAGCAAATAAATGGCCTACCACATTTTTACTGTAGATAAACAATTCAGGAGAACTAGCATAAAACCATCTCTGTATGACATCAGACTACTTCCCTGTGTTCCACACCAAAATATACTGTACAGTGCAGCCTCTTTTACAATAAAAAATAACTGGTAAAAGAAAATGCATTTATAAGAACGTCCATCTCACTGAAATGCAAAACTGGCTTCAAGGGTGACCCATACAAGGAGCAGACTTGATGAATGAATTCATTTTCCATGCACTAAGCCAGTTACCTCCAATTTCCACTGCTTGACAGAGCCTCCTTACATGAAGGTCTGTTAAAGGAATAAACGTCTTTCAAAAATACCTTTTTTGGTAACGAAGAAATGTGCTTAAGATGCTACTTTGAGAAAGAATGAAAGATGTAAGCGTCCAGACTCATACTGCAAATATACTAATTTTTCCCAAAATTTAGTAGCGAGTCATTTCAGATTTGCTCTCAGGAAAAATAAAGGAGCATCAGCAGAGCGGAAAAATCTGAACAGGGAGAAAATCTTTAACACTGTGTTTATATGCAGTGGCTTATGTAAACTCTGGCATGTCTTTTCCTTTTAAGCTTTGCAAGATGTTGTAAAGAAGTTAAAAGATCAACACTGAAATTCAAAATAGTGTGCACAAAACGTTATGCTGCTGCTTCTGTATAGTAGCTCAGGACCCAGTCTGCCAATTCCAGAAAAGAAAAAAGTGGATCATTCCTACAAATGAGGAAGGTGAATGTACAAGCTAGAGATCACTGAGTTAAACATAACCAAAAGAAGCTTGTGAAATCTCTGTTTCATTACGCTGCAGTCACAACCCACAAAGCAAAGGCAAACGTCCCATTTTAGAAAGAGATGGACTCCACATGTGCCTTACCTATGGCTGGAAACTCAAACTTCCGACTGTTCCTAGCAGTTTAGTTATTGCGGTGGTTTACTGACCCAGCAAGACAGGATGATGGAAGCAAGTCACCCCAAATTCTGGCTCCTCATCAAATCCTACATCAAATTCAAGATTCTGTGGGTAAATCCTCAGATATTCTGGAAGAGTGCTCAGTGCAGCCTTGGAGAGGCAAAGTGGAGGGAGATGGGCAAGGAACTCGATGGCCACAGCACCGAGTTCCAGTGATTCCCACCCAAGCTTAACAGCCCTGGAGGGAAATCCTTAGCTGGCTGCTTAAGGCCCCTGTCAGTTCTCTTGAACTACTACTGGAAGAAAGCAGAGAGACCCAAACGTCTTGGACAAAGTCCTGGCCCCAGCACTGGATCTCTAAGGCCCCACCTGGGTGGGGCTGAGCTACCAAGGTGCACCTCTCTGAAAGAAGCTACCAAAACAACTGTGGACAATAAGGAAAAGAGCAACTGTCAGCAACACTCCACATGTCAGGAGCCTTCTCTGCAGCTGATCCACAGCTATAGCATTCTCTCCTCTGAGAGACTGGGACTACTATAAATCTTAGTGCCTTCAGAACCATACATATTTAAATATTAAGAGGGTCCTGTTGTCCCTGATTTAAAGCAAAAATCTATTCTCTGTTACCCAGTGCAATCCCAATGAAGACAGTACCAGAGGCTGGAGTGGAGGAGGGTAAGGTGGAAACATGGATCATATTCCAGTGTAAGGTATATATCAAGGTATCCCACTGACATCTATGTTAGAAGAGCATGGTAGCCCCTACCCACCAATCTCCATGTATACCCAAAGTCAGAACAAGACCATATATTTTTGTGGTTCTTCGATGAGACATAGAAGCACTGTGAAAGAAGAAAATAAAAACGGAACCTACCTAAAAACCATAATGTTACTTATGTTTTATCATCCAATCCCTGGTCTTCTTAAACCCAATAAAAGTTTCACCACTGTGTTCAAGAGAACTAGGTTCAAATCCTTTGTCTGAATTAATATTAACAACAATTAGAAATAGTGCTTTTTTAGAAGGAGCACATGGGAGGTACGTACATAAAAGGAGAATTTTGAAGTGTAATTAGGTTGATGGATTTTATAAATATCTATAGGCTCTAGCCTGGGGTCACTACATGACAGCAATGTTATTATTAATCAGTTTAACTAGTCTATTCAAATGGCATGATACAACAGTGGCTGGTAAGTGTCTATTTTTAATAGGAATGTATACACCCTAAAATTGATCAACTGACCACTAGTTTTGTCATTCATCATTTTTATGACATTTTACATAAAATGCATTTACTTTAAAATAGTACAGATTAGATGTATTACTCTTAATGATCATACGCATTACAGACAAAAAAGCTGTGAAAAGGGAGAAAATAGACATCTCTGCATGCAGGGTTCTGAGCAAGTCCCTCATCAGGAAGGCTCCACTTCTTTTTGTTTTAATTTTGAGAAGGGTTTCCTTTTGGGTGTGGTTATAATGAATAGTGTGCACAGGCCCACCGAAAGAAATTTCAGGTCCCAGGGCTGAACAGTCCCACCACCTCCTTCCGCCGGTGGCCCTGCCCACAGTACACCCCAGGCACCACTCCCCATTGCTCGGTCCCCCTCCTCTATTCCACACTCCTCCTTCCCTCAGGTGGCAAGCAACAGCTGAGTGACGAAGTGGGGGAAGGGGGAAGGAACCTGGTGAGAAGCAGCAGGGGGTCCAGCGAGGTAGGAGAGGAGGAATGCATGCAGCAAGCAACATCAGGGGTGGGGGGAATGAGTGGGCAGGGAGAGATGAGCTGCAGGGAGGCTAAGCAGGGAAAGAAGGGTCAGGAAGAGAAGAGGGGGACCAAGCAAGGAAGGGGGATGGTGGGGAGGGATGTGGCAGCGAGTGGGGTGGGGGCAGGGCCTGGGCAGAAGAGGGAGTGGATTGTGGGCAGGGCAGAAGATGCAGAAGGGGGAGCTAGCCTCTCCAAGGGAAAGCTTTCAGTCTGCCACCCATGGATCAGGCCCCTTTTAAAAATCACTGGTCCTTTGGGCAATTGACCCCTTTGCTGCCCTGTCTGCAGGCCTGTGTTTGTAATAATATGTATAAGTAGCTGAAATTCCTCCTTCCAGTGTGCATTCCTTTGCATTGTCTGCACTGAATTTAGTCTACAATCATGCTGATTAGCTATCTAAAGCTAGACTGTGCCATTTAGGCACAGCTGAAAATAAGAGTTGACATGACACCACACCATCCCAGGGGAAGCACTAGAAGTTACTTTGCTGGTCAGTGCACAGGTACCTTAAGTCCTCAAAGAAGTAGGAATGAGGAAGTTCCCATGATCCCCACCAACAATTCTGCCTGGGCCTTCTGTAGGCCACACAGGAAAAGAGGTAACGGGATGGGAATTTTTGTGTCTGCATGTCCACGTAAGGTCCAGCAAGAATCTGGCCACCAGTTTGTGAATTTTCTCACAATTCTTGGCTCATCAGCATAGAAGTCATGCAATTTTTCTACCATGCCTACCCCAAAGCCACAAAGAATTGCAGCCCCGCTCTCAGCTGTCTCATCACAGGAATCTCCTGTGTGGCATGCCAAATGGGTAGGCAAAGCTATATACCACCCCCTCCAAATGCAACAAACGGATGCCACAAGAAAAAGTTGATAGTTGGCGAAGATGGGATCTGAACATATGAATATGTACAGCCGGAGTAAAAAAAACACACTAAAAAGAAAATGTACTGTATTGCCATGTAATTTTCTGACCAGCTCTACAGAAGCAACTGAAGCTGGAAATTGGATATTAAGTATATTCTTGAGGGGGAAAAAAACCCATAAAATCTGCATGACTTGAGTTACAAGTGCAATTTTAAGAAATAAGCTAGTGTTGTTTTCTAAAGTACAGAAAAATTAGGAAGAAAATTTTATCTAGCAGATGAATCTTAAATTTTCCCATAAAGACCCTAATCCCAAAATGAAGACTTGGAAAAATAATAATTTGGGAATTTATACACTGAAATGGTTGCATTTCTCCATTAAAGTAACTGGCAATACAGTTCCTTGGTGACTCTTCAGAACATTTTAAATTATTGTATTCTTTTACTGCTTTTCATCTGATGATATCAAAGGGCTTTACATACGTTAAACCTCATGTAGCTTTTAGGAAATACTGTATACAAGTATTCTCCTCATATTACAGAAACTGGAGCACAGAGAAGCTAAGGCCAAGTTTTCAAACAAGGGTGATTGACATTAGATATCTTACTCCATATTCAGATGCATCAGTAAAAGTGTCCCCATTTCATAGGTGCTGAGGGCTTGCTGTTCTCACAGGCTTTGGTGGGAGCAGGAGTGGGCACATCTCACACAATCAGTCAACAGGTGCTGTTTTATTGTGTGAATAGGCATTTAAGAGCAGCCCTTTTAACTGTTGCCTATCACAGTACTCAAAACTGTAGATGCATTATTCACATTTTCAGCCTTCTGGACAGCAGCTCTGCCCAAGTGCAGCAGCCAAGTGTGCAGTCACCTGCTTTCACTTGCTCATGCTGTTGCCACAAGTTAATAAGGACAGAAACTGGAGACTTTCTGGGAACAAAGCAGAAATAATTGGAGTGTTCTTCCTTAAAAGGGAGTATGGGGTGGGAGAGGGGAAGTAAAATTGCTGAGTGGGCCTGAGGCAATGTAATTTGTTGGCAAAATAGAAGACTGGCTTTGGAACTTTGTGAGTCCAGGGCCCCAGTCTGTAACCACCACGTAGTTCACATCAAAAATCATGGACCAGCCTTGCGTTTCACAACTTACATTAGTAAGTTTCCAGCACAGTCACATTTCCCATGCAAATCACGCTGTGTGTGAGAGGCATTGTCATGGGGTTTACCATGCCCTTTGAAGCCCCATGCTGAAGATCTTGCAGTCCTACTACACCCAGCTCTAGGAATGGAGCAGTGAAGGTGGGTCCTCCAGGCCTGCCTAGAAAGGCTGCAGCAAAGCAGCCAATCAGACCACAGCAGGCTCAGCTAAAAGGCCCTACACGGCTTAAGTAGGCCAGTTACTGATTGGGACCAGAAGGGGGAAGGAGGCTTGGAAGAGAGGGAAACTCCTCAGACAAGGAGGCCTGGGAAAGACCCTGCTCAGACAGAGAATCCAAGATGAGGAAGGGACTGAGTGGGAAGCAGCCCAGAACAGGCAGCAGCAACTACTAAAGGGAAATAGTACAGGGCTGCTGTTTATAGTTGGATTGGAACCTGGAGTAGTGAGTGGCCCCGAGTCCCCCTACTGGGCAAGTGGCCTAAGCACTGATGGGAGGATGAGGCTTGTTCAGACGCCAAAGTGAAGGGGAGGACTTATAGGGACAGCAGAGAACTTCTGAGGACAAAGAGTCTCCTGGGAGAAAGCAGGGACAGATGTAAAGCTAGCCCAGAAGGTGCTAAGAACTGAGTCCAGAGACAGGATTGCAGATACCAACAAGGGCACAGTGATAGGCCCTGCAGGACTTTGTTACCCCTGAAGGGGCTCCTTCATGCACTTTGACTGTGTGAGATTTGGCCAGAGGGCTGAGCTACTGAAGACCTGTCTGATGAAAGCAACAGCCAACAGGGGGCACCGAGAGCAGAGAACAGAAAGAGTTCAGGATCGCACCCTCACTCCCCCCACCCCCGCGATAGGAAGCACTGACAAAAAATGTGTGTGCCCTGTCACAGGCATAATAAATCCCACCACTTGAAATAGTGGACTAAAGTCTAGTTCTAAAATGCTGCATGGATGCTGCATGAAATGGATTTCAATGAACAGTACAGTACGTTTGTGAGAGGAGGACCAGCTTGTTGGAAAGGACTGAGGGCAAGGCGTTTGTCAGCAGTGGGTGAAGGGAGGGAGAGAAGCCTTTGTCACTGGATGCCTAAATACAATACATTGTTCCAAGTGAAACAGTTTGAGGCAAGAGAAAGGATCTTGGTGAGGCAGCAAACTAGGAGGGAATGACAAAGTTTCCCCTACCCCCCACTTAAAAAAATGTGGAGCCCCATACAGGTACTTTACACATGTTATGAGATGGTTCTGGTTGGACTTCCTCCCTCCTCAGTCAATTGTAATCCTGTCTGGAGTTGGTTGTTGTTGTTGACATGTTACTCTAGGTCTCAGAAGGACTTGCCCCTGGCCTACAGCAACAATAGCTACAGAGGCTCAAGATTCTGTTTCCAAGACACCAGCAGTCCAGGGCAGAGGCAGAACAAGCTGGAAGCTACTATCAGAATGAACCATAAGTCAGAACTCACAGATCAAAGGTTTGGTTTTACTTTTGGCTGTTGTCTGAGTGGAGCCGAGAGAGGAGCACCATAGCCGGGGAGGTCCCCACTAAACTTCCCATTCCTACACAAAGGAAAACTTTGAACTCTGTTGGTGGTCACTGACTCCTTGAAGGGTGTCAAGCCCAAAAGAGACCAGCACCCCAGGAGGCTGCAGAGAAATTCCAGGTCAGGGTACTGAGATCCAGCCTCATTTCCCATTAGGTTTCAGACCCGGGACCCTCAGGACAATCCTACTCTTTCAAGGATGAACACCTTCAAATAAATCCTGTCTATAGAGACTGGGAGTGGCTAGCCCAGCTACAAAAAATAATGTTTCCTCTTTTGACATTCACACCTTCTCATCAACTGTTGTGAATGACCTCATCCATCCTGACTGAATTTACCTTGTTAACACTTGCCCTCCTCACTGTGATGTATGTAACTCACCCATCCTTGCATGTGTATATATATCTACCAAACTCAAGTTTCCACTTCATGCATCCGATGAAGTGGGGTTTTGAGCTTATGCCCAAATAAATTTGTTAGTCTTTAAGGTGCCACAGGACTCTCGCTGTATGTCTATTTATTTATTTTGCTTGTGAGTTTTAAGCTGGCCAGTGGTTACATCACTGCATTACTCAGGAAAGAACTTATTCTCAACTCGCTATTTGCCTATGCAGGTGCTGGAAGGTAACTAGGTGGTTTGGGAGACTGGAGAGTTTAAGGTATTTTTGCTATTTTATTATTCTATTTACTCCTATTCTTTCCTTACCCCTTATCATTTGTTCTCTGTATCTAATAAAGCTGTTGCATCGTTACTTGGGGATTGTGGTAATTATTTACTCCTTGTATGACTGGACTATACTCTGGTATATTATTTGGTAATATACCTTTTCCCAATGGACACAACCCCTTCCATGCACTAGTTCCATGCACTAGGACGGTCCCTATTTGGTGGAGGCACATCCCAAAGATAAACAACCCAGGACCCACATTCTGTGGTCAAAAAGCAAAAGCTGGTCCAAGCTGCCAGCAACAGGGAGAAGCTTAAGCCACAGCTTAAGGCTGGAATCACACACTTTTGTGCCATTGTTTTACACTGTAGTACTTTTTGGAGATGCCTTGAGATTAAATCTCTTCAGGGCAGGAATACTTTTATTTGTTTATACTTCTCCTTATACTGATGAAAATAATGTACTAATAAAGAATGGAATTAACATAAGAATACAGCAAGTACTACTGGATATTTTAAAAACAAAGTTCTAACATTGATTATTAGCAAAACATGGAATTCATCCCTCTTTAAAAATTGAACTGGTAGGGATGCAAGAATTCATCAGCATAATCACAGTTGGATGAATGCTTTGCCCATTTTTCTGGCAAGATGTTTTGGATCAAGGCATACCAGCAGTGGGACACATTTATCAACCTCATAACCATTCCTCAGTGAAAGTCATTGTTTGGGTCAATCTGGGACAAAAACTGTACCAAGCTTTCTGCAGATAGTTGGGCAGGGAGAGACTGTCTAAGTTGCCTGGAGTTCTTTGCCTCTCCAAAGTGGGAAAGAAGAGATCAATGAGGTGAAGACTATCATTCCTCCCATCACTGCATCAACCAGCAGCACAGGGGTGCAAAGTCTACCCCCTCTTGCGTGTGTTTCAAGGCCATGCTCCCTTTGTTTTCCCCAAAGCACCAGGATGTGTTGTGCCCACTCCCATCAGGCAGTGCTACTTTACTCTGCCCTTATCAAGTTATTGAAATGATGTTATTCTGTTGAAGCTAGCTGAGTTTTAAAGTGGAACAGGAGAGTTTACTTGTATTCCTGACATCAGCACAAGTTGACTCATGTTTTCAGAAGGTATCTGCATAACCGTTTTAAGATTCAGGGAGCAAATGACATCTAAGAACCAGTAACTACCTAATTACTAAATAAGTGTAAAATTATATGTGATCTCCTATGAACAATAGTTACATAGGAATTGCATTATAGTACTAACTGGAATTACCTAGTGTAACAGAGTGGGGGGGGAGGAACAGATGTACTCCGCCCTCGTGGGTCTTGCGCTCTTCTGGCCCGGCCGGTGGGGCAGCTGGGGGAAGGTTTAGGGAGGGGATGGGGCCCGCTCTGCCCCTGAGTACTGCTACCTTCCCTTGGGGTAGTCTGTGGGCCACTTCCTGCTACCCCAGCTGGTGGCCTGCCTCCAGTGCTGTGGCAGGAACTGTGGCAGCTCCCAAGCTTCTGCAGACTGCAGGCTGCCAGGCTGCAGTCTCCTAGCTCCAGGCTGCCAGCACCGAGCTGCAGGCTTTTAAACTGCAAACTGCAAACTCCAAACTCTCAACTCCAAAACTGTAACCTGTAAACTCCTAACTCCACACCTCCTCACTCCAAATTCCACAACCCACACTGCCTACCTACCCCTGCAGGCTTTTAAGTGTTTGGGGCAGGGCTCCTTAATTGGCCCCAGGTGGCCTAATTAGTTAAGCAGCCCCAGGTGGCCTAATTGCCTAATCAGCCCCAGCTGAATCACCCAGGGAATAAGGCTTTGCTGAGCCTGGGGCTAATATACCTGCCTTCTAGTATTTTTTCATAGCCGTCCGGCCTGACCCCGTCACACTAGTAAACTACAGCAATATATGATTACCTAATAAGTATGTAGTAGTTACCAATTAAACTAGATGGAGTTGATACTGCCAACCTCAAGTGATCTCAAAAATCATCAGTCAGGCCTCAAAAATATCATGAAATTGGCTTACAAAAACATGAAATTTTTTTAAAAAATACTTATTGGGTTATTTTTATTTGTCTTCTGGGTTTTTAGCCTCTTAGGTTCACATGTTCAAGCTTTATTCTGCCCCCATGAGGTCTAGAAACTTAGTTCTTTTTTAAAAAGTTGGGTTTTTTAATGATGTTATCACATAAAGCCCTAATGCCGGCAGTCAAGTTATGGGAAAGATAAAATATTGAATAAAAATGAAAGAGTTGACAATGCTACATGTGCTTAAACTTTACACACAGTTAATAGTCCTATTAGTCAATAGGATCACTCACAGTGCATAAAGTTACACAGAATGAGCCTTAATTGTTTCCTTTAAAAAGACTAACATTGAAAGTAATGCTGGATTGGAAGTCACATTGCTTGGGTTGTTAAAACTAGACTGGAAAATACACTGAACTGTATGAAACAATCCTGGATAACTGACAGCCTAAAACATCTTTTCATCCTCTAACTTCTGTAATTCAGTCATATCGGCCCTCCTTGAATAAGAGAGGACTCAGATTTTTATATTTTATACAGTTCTGTTGTGCCTTGGTATCTAACTTACACACTGTATTCAGAATTAATGGTTACATTACCATACATATGTCCAAAGACAGACCTGACGTTCCTTCCCAACTTAAGCTACCAAGTGAAATCAATCTCGTTGATTACCGTCTAGCAGAAGTACTGGCCGGTAAATATGCTGCTTTGTTATTGGGAAAAGGCCTGCTTAAAGACAGGAGCCTCACACTGGGCCTTAAAAGTGCAAGACTCAGGCTCATTCTGACGTCTGGGAGTGGGTTTTAGTTCACTCCAGTCTCTTTATCCCGGTTTTCTTTTTTGTCTCTTCCTTGAGCTCATGTCCCTTATTAATTGCTTATTCACTTGTGCCCCAGTATAAGCAACTCCATCACTCACTTCCCCCTTCCGCCAAATGGGGATCACGTTTTCGTTGAAGGATGAACTAAAATCTTTTCTTTTAGCCTATGCAGGGCTATGAAATGTTTTGAGATGTTTTCTATGACAGACATGACACAAAATTAAAAGAAATTGTTATAACATGAATATCTGTGATGAATGTAGTCTTCACACTGCATTTGAGCACTTTGGCTATTAAGGCCACATCATATTCTTATACTACTGATACTGGTTAAAGGTTTATTTCATGGAGAGCAGAACACAGCTTTTACTTTGTGGTAGACTATTCCACCTGAATGCTGCAAATAGCACTCCACATTTTTAAATGTTTGGACTAATATGGAGAAATACAACCAATTCATCATAAACCAGTTTTGCTCTCAATTAAACTGAAGTAAATCAAGAATAATTTCCATCTGTGTAACAGAGACAAAAATCTGCCCCTAAAGCACCAGTGATACCCTAATGTTCCAAATTCCTGACACTATTTTGTACCGACACTTTAGTGAACTGAACGCACTTTTTGCTGTATGTAATAGCAATCACAGAGCAGGCCTTATTTGATGGTAACATTTTTCTTCTTTGACATGGTTTTCATGCATAAATATGCACACATACAAAAAAAGTATATCCAGGAAAAAGTAAGCGGGGGTAGATGGGAAACATTTGCAGAGAAATCCCATGTGGAATGGTTTGTAAAATTTTGAGGAAGTAGCTAGACTGCATGACTCATGTTGCAAAGGACAGTGGTGAGCTTCTTTAGTGCACGGGGATCTCTATGCCCAAAATAGCGTTCAACCTGACCTCTAGAAAGCACCTGAAGCACACAAAATTCATCTTTACTGTGTTAAGAATGTCTATAGGGATTTGCATAAATAAAATTGATTAGATTATTTTAAACTCGTTTGTAAAATGATGGCATAATTTGTGGAGGATGGTTTTGGTACAGCTGTTACCATTAACTCCTAGTGATCCCAAAATCCAGTTGAACAACTGGGCTCATGAGAAATTCTTCTTTCAAAATGTATTCTTAGTAAACACTCAGTAATGATGTTGATAGCAATGTAGGCTCAAAATTTCACTTTATAATAAAACAGACCACCTAGGATGATAGGAAGTAAAGAAAGCTAAGAGTAGCATCAACCAAAAAAACAATTCTCTATATAGTATAGGCTACACTGAAAGTTAATGTTTCATGAAGGCAGAAGGGGAGATTGTATCCAAAGAAAAGGTTATCACTGGTGAAACTGTGGCCAGATATATGTTGCAACATTCACATTTGGCAACTGTCAACCTATGAATAGTAATCCCTGTACAGCTGAATCCTGAAGAGCTACCACAGTAAAGGTTCTATTGGAATTTCAATTATAAACCCTTATATTTAATTAATTGTAACTCTATCTTAAAATTTGCTGTAGGTTATAACTTCCTCATATCTACAAGAAAATGGACTTGATTAAAAACACTTGAAAATATTTTAAAACAACAATTTAACTAATTTTCAGATGTTGGGGGGAAGACTTAAGAATAAGGATTTCCAATTTTTTAAAAACAATTTTTGAAATTAAACATTGTTTTGTTTTGCTTTCAAACCAAGTTTAACAGGACATCAGTCTTAATCATTCTACTATTTATTTATTTTAAGAAACAATGCAAAAGCATAATTGCTACAATCCTGAGATCGAAAGAAACACTGACAAAAATAATGTTCCATCTGATACCAGCAGTCAGATTTTCCCAGCTTGAATGTTCCCAGACCTTGGAATGATTAGCCCTAGAGAAATATCAGTATATAAATAAATGAACCACTATTACTTACAAAGAACCCACTAAAAATACTCAGTCAAAGAGTTAAAGTTTAACCCTCCACCACTAAGGCTTATTATTCCTTCTCTCCCTTATTATCAATCTGCTGTGGCCTGCTGTGTCTTGATAGTGAATTGAAACCTTAACCTTGGGAGTTTGGGTTTGGTTGTCCCACACCCACCATCCGCACACACTTTTTCTTTCATGGGTTTGCTTTTACATTTGATTATAATTGTGATTTATAGATGTATTTTCCAACCAACAAACTACTGCATAGTGGAAGTCATTTTTTGTCTCACTTCTCTTGTTGACTGATCAAGTGACAATAACACAAGTTCAGTCCAGCGATCCATGTGCCTGTCTGCTTTCGTGTCTCAGTAGTCACAGCAGCATGTTAAAATACAAGCAGTCAGGAAATCTTGACAGTTCCTTAATCTTTAGGGTATCAAATACAAGAAGGCAACACTTGTATGGAAATTTTCTTGGACCAAAGCCAACACTTTAAACATCTTTGACACATTGAGGAAGTTAGAAAAAATATATATATAATTTCACACTGAAGAGGTAGCTACTGATCAGGTCTGGCTTTGCAAAGACCAAATTTACTAAGAGTCCTTTAAGTTAACTGATTACAGTTTTACAGTGCAGTATTTAGTAAACACAAAACATGCTTCCGAAACACACATTCCAAGAGTCTACTTCAGATTTTTATTGCTGTTATTGTAGTTGGACCAAAAAAAAAAAAGAATCATTTCAGTGAATGGGATTAAAAATATCATTTTATGTGAAATCAGAATCACTGACCAAAGTGGTGTATTTTCAGTGATGTGCACAAGTGACATTCATAGACTCTTTGATACTTGGTACTCAACCTAAAAATGCCAGTAAATAAAATAAAAATCTACAGAATGCATCAGAAACACAGAAGTTTAAATATGATGACCTCTACATACTGGCACACAAATCGTGACAACTAGAGTATTAGAATTTGTTCTTCTGTGCTTTTTCATATATTTTCTACTCAGTGTTCTTGAAAGAAGTACATTTTTAGACTTGGCAACAAAGCCAAACAGTATTGGTATAGATGTATTAGCATGGAAAGATCAGTATACTATTTCACATTCAAGATAAGGCTAATAGGCAAAAACAACAGAGATTTAAATGAATTCCGAACACAAAAGACTGAAAAGACAGCAAGGAATAAACCCTTCTCTTCCCAAGATGTCTGAAGAACAAAATGGATAACTGTCATATACCACTCCTACCCCAGCCCCCACTAAAATGCCTACTGGAGAGGAATGGGGCCAGACAAATTCCATGCACTTGATCTTAGTTTCCTATAAATTGTCTCAATGTGGAAGGATTAGTAAACAGCAGAATCAACTTCGTAGAATTCAGTGCTAAAGATCTCTCATTTAGTTTGATAGCAAGCCTTCACCTCCATGGTCCTGCTCTGGCTTCTGCTTCCCATAACTCCCCACCTTTGCAGAAAAAACTCTGAAGCAGTGGAAGGCATGAAACATAAGTTAGTGCTCCTTCAAGCAATATTAGTATAGTTTTGCTACTCATGGAGGGAGCATACCATAGAGGACTCCTCTTCCTCCCAGATACTGTTCTCCATACACAAAGGATACGTCTATACAACAAAGGTGTTATAATAGGCACCCCTGGCTTTAAACTGGCTAAGGCAGATAATGCTAGTGAAGATACGGCAAGATGGGCTTTAGCATGGGCTAGCAACCCGAGTACGTACCCAGGGTGCCTGACAAGCACTGAAGACTGTGCCACCACATCTTCACGACTACTGTTACCCCAGCTAGGTTGTTGAAAGCTAATACAGGTATACCCATGCTACAATTACACCTTCACTTGTAGTGTAGACATACCATATAGAACTTTTATGGGGCTGGGTACAGGGACTGATGAAGCACTCCTACCCTGCCACCATCTCCCAAGGGATATGTGCGCAGTCCAGGCCTTAATCATCTGCTATCACAACAGTTAACATTAGATTGTGGTTCACCTGCTCCCACATCTTTGATTCACCTCTTGCATCTAAAGGCTTATCTAGAACAGGAAATTACTGATGCAATATATAATGTACTTACACTAATGCAAACCCCTAATGTAGACACACTGCACCAGTGCAAAACAGAGCTTGCACCATTATAGCTATCCTGACGCAACTTCTGTTTTAAGACCAAGCACCATTTCTGCTAATTACCTCAAACACTGGCACCAAATAGGACAAAATTTTCTACTGTATGTACAGCAAGGAAACAATTGCCTGAAATGTTAATGTTTACCTGAGGTGTTTTAAGAGCAATCTAAGTTCGACAAAGTTTTAAAGGGGGAGAGATGAAATCCCCTCTTTTTTCAATAAGCAAAGTTTCAGAATTCATGATAAGTTCTTCATCTCAGAGAGAGTTTAAGGGATTATTACTGCAACCGTTTGTAAAGCACTTGAAGGATGAAAAAGTGGCATACAGAAGTGGTGTATTATTATTATTGTATAATAAATATTGATACCTAGGAGCAAGAGAAAACAAACTAAACAAAAGAGACATTTTCTTTTCCTCCCTATTTTTTTTTACTGTTGTGGAGCCTGGAGAGAAACCTGATTCAAAACCAGCTTCCTGATATTCATGTAAGGCTAAACCATTCTCCTAAAAGTGGCCAAAGGAAGTTCCTTTATGCAAATACCATGTCCCCTAGCTAAATCTGTTTTCTGACAAGAGGAAACACTGTTGCTAATCTCAGTCAGATGAAGTTTCCGGATACAGCTGAACTCTGTAATACTGGCACATCTAGGTCATTACAAAGGTCCTTGCAGTTGGTGATTTAATTGGTTGTGATCCCTGGTGAAATACAGATTCCAGTACACGGTCTACATTTTTTTTCTTTTTTAGTCAACCAATGTAACATGAGTCACAGTAGGTCAAGCCAAAGAATAAATCTGTTTCACTGAATAGGGTGTGTGTTATCAAAGAATATTTGTGAACACAAACCATGTTCTCACCATGATAACAACCAAAGCAGGAGGATGGAATAGAAAACACAAAGCCCCTTAAGGTAACCAAAGGGCTAAAGGTGTTATTACAAAGGCACAGGTGCTGTTAAATACCTTTAATCTCTGGGGGTTTCATTGCTGCAGGAAAATCACATCCACAGACTTACTATAACACGATTATAGTAACATACAAAAAGACCTACTATCTATTTTAAATAAAAGAAATTGATCATTAAAATGTTAGACATTTTTAGCTAGGTGGATGTGAAGGGGGCTCTTTAGATCATAGAGTATCACAGGTATTAAAATCTACCTTAATTGACAGCTGCTAATCTGAATGCTTCTTTTCTCTAAACTACTTCAGAGGTTTAAATTATTGTACTACTAATTTAAAGTTTGACAACAAAATATTGCTGAACACATTTTCAGAAGTTTGCGCCCATGTAGCAAACCATATCAGATGTCCTGGACAAACATGGACAAAGCACTTTTAAAAACAGCTATCCAATCTTTGCCCCAACTGCTAATATGCATTTGTGAAACACCAGAGAAGAGAAGGGGACTGCAGAGGCAGGGAGGAAGTAGGTGACACAGAAAAATGGAAACAAGAAATGTAAACATATGTACAGTAATACACATTATCCCAGCTGCATATTCTTTGCTGCCCAGGAATGGAAATGGATGGGTATTAATTCCAGTGATGCCTACAGATTCAAAAAGTGAAAGTCCGCCCTGAGTTGCTTTTGGCTTATCGGATTAAGGCACATCCGTTTCCATAACCAACAGCATGCAAGAGAGTGATGTGGCTAGCACCATGCCCAACGGCCTTTGACTCGTCTAACCCAATCGATCAGGTACCCATTTGTACTGGGTGGACTGGAGGCTGTCTTTCTGTGTGGGATCAAATGAAACTTGAATCCACTACTTCTAGGCCAATAGCCAAGCAACTCAATCACTCAGCCACCATGCAAGGAACTCCATAGCTTACTGCTGTCCTCATTTCTCATGCTACTTTGTGTAATCCTAGGTTATATCACTTTAAAGAATTCTAAGAGGTACTGTAGATTATCCAAAAGATAAAAATATGCATAAAAATCTGTTCTTTGTTTTTTGCTTATTTTTGTCTTCTAAATAACTAGGAAATCTGGTACATTAAATTAGATGTAGGTTAGGGAAGAGGTCACAGTACCTTGAGATTGACCTTGTCCTTCTCTCTTCTTTACACCAGCTTTAAAAGGTACATGCTTTTTGGTCAATCTGAGGCTTGTAGAAGTTTCCCATCCTGAAGCTACTGCTTTGCTGTGTGATTCAGCATGTATTAGAGTCAGGCCTTCTATCAGTCACAGACAGGCTGCTTTGGCACTAATTGAAGTGACAGTCTACACAGTGGAGAGACATGTAAGGCAGCAGCACTAGGAAAGCAGCCTTTTTAAAATAAATATGTATAAGAAAAAACAGGAGAAAAAGAAAAATGGAGACTGAAAGGAAAAGGATTTGAACAAAAGCAAACAGAAGGGGGAGAAGAGATAACGTTAGAGAGGGAAAAGTTTCAGCATGTAAAATAACTAGAAAATGATAGGGCAATAGGTCACAAGAAAAAGCACTAGCGTCTACAGCAGGCTCAACTCTAGTGGACCAGAGCAGCAGGATTCCTCTGGGTGGAACACAGAGGGAAAAGCAGGTCTGTTGAGGGGCAAAAGGACATGAGTTGAATAGGTGTCTTGCAGATGGCATCAAAGAGGCTGTCAGAAACAGAGGATCCAAGAGAGATACTTAAGAAAACGGCCAGGGTATTAGAGAAAGCAGAGTAAAATTGCTAGCTTGTCTCTGCCTGCCCAGGAATTTCCCATGATTTACTAGACAGGCAATTCTACTGCTGTGAGAACCCCAAGAGGTTCATAAAGTGGAGCTGTTATGGACTGTCCTTTCACATGGAGCTGCTCCCATGTGTTCCTTCTCCTTCCACAATTAGGTCTCTGGTGGATGGGGGTTTTGTGGAATGGGAGGAAAGCACTGCATCCATGTAAATCTCCTGTGACTTGTCAAAGGACAGTATCACTGAAGCAAAACACAGATAATGTAAGAAGCCTTCAGATTGATTAAAAGAGGGGTAATTGGTGAGAATTGGGCTCAGGGAGAAAAATCAGGAAACGAGAACTCCCACTGGCCCGTAGCAACTTCCAGGAGCCAAAAGAAAAAACAGTTACATACGCAGACTTACTAAAGAGGCAGCTAGAAATTTAGATGACATTTTTCACTGAAATTCCTAATGGTGACCCAAATCAATTTTTTTTTTGCAAAAATATATAAAAGTGTTGAGGTTTTTCCATGCTGCTCTAGGGAAAAAAACAGCCAAAAGAATCTGCACAGTCAAAGATTATAATGTAGCAGTCCATTATTGTAGTTCAAGACCTACGTCAAGGATTCTCAAACTTTTTCAGAATGTGCACCATATATTAATACAGAGTTTCTGCTGCAGATCTGTCTCTCCCATTCATGCATAATCTTGTAACAACTACGGCAATTGCTTACATGGAAATGAAATATTAGAAAAGTAGGTAGCATGTTTTTAGCTGAAAGTACAGAAGAAGTGCCAGTATCATGCCAATTCCCCCAGACCACCAGCAATTGCTGCCTGGCCACATTTTCAGAACTCATGTAGCTCAAGTGTTCATGTGGGCGTATTCAAAAAAACTGGATAAACTCGCAGAACTATAAAAACTTTTCAAGTAGTCTCTCTCTCTCTCTCTCTCACACACACACACACACACACACAATTAACATTGAGCTTGTCAGCATCAATTTTAAACAACATCCATTGAAAAAAGTCTTCTTGAGCAAGAAAGTTATGGGTTACAGATTTTTTGTACAAACCAAGAATCTGACTGATGATAAAACAGAAACCAATTCTCCCAGATATAAATGAAACACAGAAATATAAATGATAATTTTTCAGAAGTCTACAGAGCGTAACAGTGAAATTACATGTAGAACAATAATAATAATTTTAGTATTTATAGCTTAGTAGACCTCATATAGTGGGAGGAAGGATGGGTCCGTGGTTAGAGAACTAGACTGGGAGATCAGACTTCTCCTCCAGACGTCCTGTGTGGCCTTGGTATTTTTCTTTATCTATCTGGTGCCTTATTTCTAAAATAAAAGGACTTTGTCCCTGCACTAAAATAAAGTAACATTTTCTAGGTTAAAGGTTGTGATTATTCTTCATAAAAGTGTAATAATTTCTTACAAGGCAGAAATGAAGAACATAAAAATCTACCCTAGGAAACCTCGACTGCCTCTCTGCCATAAAACATGGAGATCATTTTTGGTTGTGTGGCCAATCTGTCCTTAGCAAATTACTGGGAAAACTCAAGAGGATTTTACCTGCACCCAACTCCTGCAATTCACTGCACCTGTGCCAAGTCCCTGTTGATTTCAGTCAGGCTCTACACAGACATAGCTGTCCATGAATTGCAGCATCCCGGCCCATGTCTTCCTCTATGCCATGTACAGCATGAAGCACAATCAGAACTTAAATATTTTAAGGAACAGACAAGGTAGAGACCCACAGATCCACTAAGTTATAAGGTGGATAATAAGAACAGAACGTAGGTTCCTCTCAAGGACTCCTCTCACTACAGCCATTAATGCTGTTATTCCATTCACTTCAATGCAAGGTGGAATTGCCAGATTTTGTTTAAATTGTTAACCCACACGTTCAGAAAGGAAGATGCAAATTCTAGTCTCAGAAAAGCAAAGCAAAAATCTGAGCTTGAATGTAACTATATGTGAGATTTCATTGTTTTAACATTTTATCCATTTTTGAATTTTAAAAAAATAGACAAAATGGTAAACTTTCAAGAAAGCTAATAATAAATGATTTCCTTTTTATGCCATTATTCTTAAAATGAAAGGAACAGAATTGTACTGAGTACAAATCAAGTTTTACGCCAGTGGATTTTCAAGTGGCCACCATCAGGGGATTATTACAATAAATTATTATAATGGTAACATGTACAAGTATTACCTGAGGTATGGCAGCTACAGTTTTATATATTAGTTTTCACTGAAAATAATAGTAAAATATAGCTTTATAGCACATTTAATTAGGATTACATTGTATAAACGTGACTGGAGACAGGAAAATCCCTGCGGCTTTAAATTGAAACCCTTGAGTTTTTAGTACAGGTTTTAGCTAATCCTTCAAAGGTAGAGTATTGTGAACATTCGTTTTTCCTGTATATAAATATCTGCCCTGATTCTGCAGGGTGCCAAGAACCCTTGTCTCATATTGAAGTCAGTGGATGTCTGAGGTGCTTAGAACCTGGCAAAACACCTTGTCAGGCTGGCCCCTATATTATTAAGATCACTGCTACACTACTTTGACCAAGAGACTATGATTGTGGCAATGGATAGTTTTAATCTTTTCTACATGCACAAGCCAGACAAACTTGCAGTAAAATAAGTTTACATAGTCTGAGGGTTCTAGTTTACACCCCCAACCCCTACATTCAGAGTGTGGAAATGGCATCCTTAATTGACCAATTTTTGACTAGGTAGTTCAAGCCATGCTTTATCAACAACTAGGTGGTCCCGCACATCATGTCATAAGACCCAAACACGCACATCATTCAGAACCCCATGTAAAACTTAACCATGACAAGGAAGTTAGGAAGGTATATCCTTATTTTTGAGGTGTGGTCTAGGAAACCAGGAAATCCCAAATTATAATCCTGATTTTGTCCCCCTCCATGGGACTTGACAAGTCCTTCACCGTTCCCTACCTCAGTTTTCCCATCTGTAAAACAGTGTAATATTTGTACCTCACAGAGATAATAAAAGTACTAGTTAACGAATGTAAAGCTCTGGAAAGATGTGTTAAATTCTAAGTGTTATTATGTGGATTGAAGCTCTTCCATAGCTTTTTACAATTACAGTGGACTGGGCTTGTAAATAATTGGATGCTTTTTGTAAGGTATTTTAAAATACCATATGACACAAGATTTATATTTTTTGTTGGTGTGTATACACATTAGGTTGTCAGAAACCCAGACCTAAATAAGAGCTCTCTGTAAACTTGAAAACATATCTCTCACCAACTGAAGTCGATACAATAAAAAATATTACCTCACCCATCTTGTCCATCTAATATCCCTGGGACTAACATGGCAACAAGAACACGACAAACAAAAAACTAGTGAGCAGATGTTGCCAGGATGGACCTCGGCATACTTAAAGGGACTTTTTTTCCCAGGTCTTTGGGGTCACCTTAGGTTGATCAAGCTATCAATGTCGCCCATGTAAATTTTGCCATTAAATTTCAATTTGAGCAAGCTCAATGGGTATGAAAGCGGACCTCTTATGAAACAGGGAATGATGCATAAGGAGGGCTCTGCTAAGTGAAATGAGGATGGGGAGAGCATGATTATTTTTTATTTTTCAACTCTTACTCTTAACATCATAAATGTACACAACCTGGGAGCTCCATTTAACATTTAGCTACTGTGTGAATGCAGGCTCTGGAAATATCCAAGGTACGCAGTAATTATGGGATATCCTGTGAACAGATTAATAGTTAAATACAGTCCATATTCTAGCTCCATAATATGAAAGGTGCTTAGCTGTGTTACGTGTCTTTATCTTCTTGCTGCTTCACAGCAACCCAGTGACTACATTGGAAGTAATACATATTTGCCTATAGGGATCATTGTGTAGTAAACAAAAAACAAAACCAAAAATAACAGAAAAACTTCCCTTAACTGACCACTAAAGGGACTGAAAGAGAGCACACTGCCTCCAAAAAGAAGCAAACAACAGCATAAGAGACATTCATGCATACATTCAGGAATACTTTGGGGTCTTTAAAGACAAGAAATAGTTACGCAAGAAGGTTGGCCTCTGGTGCAGTTTTCAAACTAACTGCTGTGTATGAGCCGCACAGGCAATAGTTTTAACTCCAATCAAGAGCAGAGTGTTATTTCTCTGCAAATAAATCATTTCCATGATCAGCTGATTACTGGGATATATACCTTTTGCAATTCTATTACTTTGGGGTTTCTCAGGACATTTTAATTGATAGTGCTAATGCTCACTTTCATTTAAAAGGCTTCTAGCCTTGTTATGAAGGTAGCCTTCAAACTACAAACCAGTTGCTAGGGTTTAAGCTTCATCACAGTGAGTTTTCTGTAGAATCAGTGGCCACTCGGTCCCCACTACCTCTCAACATCAGCATTTTGAGCCATGAACCAAAGGGTATGGGTCAATCCCAATATTAGGACGGGATCTTCAATTAATCTGTAGATTTTGAGAGTCACCTGTGCATTAAATTTCTTTTTCCCTGCTCAAGAAGAGGTGTCCAATAGGTCAAATAGCTTGGCTGTGGTATTTGGCTGTGCAGGAGGAGAACGTGGCCTCTCCCAGGCCTGTTGGGGAGGAGAAAGAGATACCCAGCCACCTTTGGCATCAACAGTTACCTTGAAAGGACAAGAAAGAACAACAAGGGTATGTCATCATAATGGGAAAGGAAAGAAATGGCGATAGGAAGGGACAAGCAAGGAAGGGAGAGATAGCAAGAGTAAAGAGATGAACAGAGGAAATGAAATAAATATTGAGAGAGAATAGAAAAGGAGAGCAAAAGGAAAGAGAAACATAACATGAGACAGCACAGAGAGCTAGAGAAGAGAGTATAATAATAATGCAAACTTCTATAGTACTTTCCAAATGGGTATTTTAAATCACTCTAGTTAATTAAATAACCTTTACATCACCTTGGTGAGATAGAGTAGTAGTGTATCTAGCTTATAGAAACAGCAGCACAGGAAGGTTACCTGAGCTGACCATTGTCACACAAAGTCTTTGTTAGACTCAGGTCACATGACCACCCTTCCCCCAGGGCACATATGAAAGAGACAAAAATGGGAGGAAAGAAAAGAGACACAGAAGTGTGAAAGAATAAAACAGAAAACATCAGACAAGTACGAAAGACATTGGCATGGAGATAGACAGAATGAGTCAGAGATGGAAGGCAAGGAAAAATGTATAGAGAAACAAGAAAATAAAAGGGAAAAGACAATCTTAAAGCAAGTCAGTTGTAATTCTTGTGATGTCTTTATTTTCACAATATATTTATCTGGCAGACTTCCTATACCTCTGTTCGGATAGAGAAAAAGAGGACATGACTATTTTGCATGATTACATTACCACTGGCTAGCCTGAATTCTACAGATCAACTATTGCAGATAAAAAGAGACCAAAAAAATCCACACTTTTCCAGAATGCTTACTAAACCATCCATCAGATGGGGCACCCACCACTTCTGCATTATTTGAAGCACTGTCCCCTGAAAGAATTTTTTCAAATGTTGTCAACTACAATGTCTAGAGCCTAAGCAGTCAGACTCTACTTCACCTACAGCAAAAGAGGCCTGAGTTATCCTAAAGGTGATCTCACTGTCCCAGTCCCTACAGGACTATTTTAAATAATCAGTTCAGAGGGGATTGGGCCAAAGTTTAGTCCTGCTCTGAAAGCCTAAGGTCCTTATAAATGCCTCTCCACCCCAGTGTACACTTTAACAAGGTGTGAGGGTATCTGAATTTTCCAGGCAGTTACACAAACCTAACACTACCTAAATGACAGTAACAGTAGTTAGCAGCAGCTGAGTACACTGCAGGGGCAGCAACTCCATCTTGCAGTGAAGCCACTCCAATACCCAGGTCCTATGAATTTTTCTGAAACTGGGATGAGAAAAACAGGGCACTTTTCTGTTAACCTATATTCTTTCCACGCACTTCAGTTTCCAAACATTGTCTTAGATACATGCTAGCAAAACTGAACAAAGCAGCAAACATTTGGTTCACCCACCACGTGAGATGCATTCAACATGAAGATGTCTCCTACAAGACTGTATCAATTTTCCAATTTTCTCTTAAAGATTATAAAGCTGTGAATTTCTCGGATTCTTTCAGCGTTTTTGGCTATTCCCCCCAACAGACACATATGTGTATATAATAAAAACAATTGCACACAATGCCAATCTCCATGGAGCCATGAAGGATTTTATTTTTCTATTTGGCTTTTATGCTTTCTTGCAATTTCTGAAATAAATAAATAAATAAATAAATTCAAACAAATAACTCAGCCTTTCCTGAAACCATACAGAAAGGATTCCTTTTGCTAGAAATCTCTCCTCTTATAATGTGCCAATTTAATTTCACAAGCTACAATGACAAGGAAGTCACATAGCCTTAAAAACAACACAGAGAAGAATGAAAAGAAGAAATAGAATTACTGTTGTTTTTAAATCTCCCTCTAAACAGTGGCATGCTGAGCTCAGAATCAATTTCAGTCCAATACATAAACTAGTAAGTAGGCCAAATTCTTCTGTCCCTCAAACCTGCACAGCCCCACTAAGCAGTTGCACGTACAAGAGTACAGATTATCCCTCCTTATGCATGTTTATTGATTTTATTTTTACTATCATTGCATATTAACTGTTGCTACATTTTCAGTAGTGCTTAAGTGACAGACACCTATGTCCCTGGGAAAGTCAAAGGGATTTAAATGCCTCTGTCACTTAAGGACTTTTGAATTACCCTGTTATTTATTTTTGTTGTACTACTTCATATATATCTGTCTTGGAGTTCCTCAACAGGGCTGCTATTAATGTTCCTCTATCTGTGCAACTTGCTGCTTTCATCAGGGAATTAAACAGACGCAGTCAAGGCAAATTCATTTACACTATGGTTCTTTGCATCGCTGATGACAGGGTAAAGAGGCCTTACAAAGTGTGCAACCATAACTTACACTTTCAGTGCAAGGCCCCTTTAGACTGCCAACACAGGGGCCTTAGTATAATAGAGACTCTGACGCAGCCAATTTAAAAATTACACTTCTGTCCATTTTTTAAACATATTACTATCATTGTTGGAATCAACACCCCAAGATGATAACAACTGGAAGAGGTGGGATGAGATGGAGTCTTTAGTTTTGCAGTTTACTTTTGAAAATGATCGCACATTTTCAAACCATTCCGAACAGTGAAGTTTGGTCAACTTCACTGTTTGCCCCTGCACTGTCAGCAAGTCTAAGATTCTGCAAGCACCCATTTGCAAAAGGGCCCCTGCACTTAAGTGCAGCCCCCATGAGGCAGAGAGGCTTCACATCGGCGCACGTTTCCTCGTTACAAGAGAGGCTGAGTCTCCCACTCACGTGTGCATTAGACAGAAACAGACTAGAAAGGTAAGCAGAATGCTACTGGAATTACCTCCATTACAGAAATGGCATCACAGTTTTGGCAATACGACTCTTCTAATTAGATGGGATGAAGTACTGAATTTTAAAGTGAAAACATGGCACTGTGCCGAACAGGGTGGGGTATTCACGGAAAGAGTGACTGAATGCCCTGTGACTATATTACCCACTCAGGTACCCTTTAGGGAACAGACACCACACTGCAAAACAGAGTGCCCTCATTTCATTTTAAACACTAGTAATGCTATAGAAGGGCCATTCTTACCATCAGGTGGCCAGATGGAACCACAGACTGTTGAAAAGAAACAAACACAGATCAATAACTACTGTTTGATTCATGTGCTTTAAATATTGTCAAAACATGTTCTAGGAGAAGGCTGGTGGGACTTCACAGTGAAAGCTGAACGAACGCAAATACTTCTATATGAAGAACTAAACAACAGTTTAATTACACTAACTTAAATAAGGATGATTAGGCATCCTCAATCAGATAAGGAAAAAAAACAATGAGAAAAGCCATTAAATTTAAAGAGCCAATCAAATATCAAATGTTCTTTGTAGCATGCAGTCTATATTTCTTCAACAGCAGGAATTTGTGAAACATTCAAATAAAAACAGGAAAGCATGAATTCTATGAGGGATCCCAATCCAAACTCTTACAGTTTTAAATTGAAAATAAACTCTTTCGCTAATATTTTTTCCCCTTTCCCATTTATGAAACAGTGATTTTTGCCCCCCTCCATTTGTTAAAAAGCCCAAACCCACATCTCTTTGCTTATTTTTATCTTTGTGTTTACGCTGCCATCCTTCCAAACAAGCAGTGTAAACAACCACTTCAGAACCCTCTGTCTTGTGCTGACTTGTGTCACAAAGGTTGGGTCATTCTTACCCTTCTCACTCATGACCAAAGATTGAGGAAATCCCCTAGTATTCCCGAGAAACTCAGGGCACTGCTTTTGCTTGAAGCCCTCAGAGAATATAAACAACCAATTTATGAACCAGCGTCACAAATATCAGTACAGCCCTCAGAAAAACACTTGTCAGTTAACTTACTCTCCCTCTGAGGGATACATAGCTGCCTCTAAAAAAAGCAGAGAATAAATTACATCCTTGCCAACACCTGAAAACCATAAATAATTTTGAATGAAAATCACCCCAAAACATAGTGGAATAGGAGACAAAATGAAAAAGTGGAAAATAATGCAATAAAAAGTGATTGTCCCTACCACTGCTATTGGTTTTTGTGGGGGTTTTTTGGGGGTGGGGTGGGGTGGGGGTGAGGGGTGGGTTCTTTGTTTGTTTTTTTGGTTTGGGTTCTTTTGATTCTCAGTATTGCATTGATGGATTTAACAAAAGAAGCTCTACTCACCTCACTTGTTCAGTCTCATTGGCTTCAATAGGACCACACAAGTGAGTAACACCAGCAGATTTTGTCCCTTTATGTTTAGCATGTAGTGGTTTTGGCCACCAGATTTTAAGGACCAAATACAGAGGCTAAAAGATGGTGTCCAGTAAAACTAGAAAGGAAAAAAATAGTCCCTTTGGGAATTAATCTGAATTAAAAAATATTGGGAATAAATTACTACTGATTCCCTCCTACTAAAAAGGAGCTGTTAATTCTCAAATTGAGACAGATTGTGTGGAAATATTTATGATGTATACACATATCTACTCTGAACAAGAATGGCTTGTTTTGTTTCTGATCTGAATTGCAATTAGTCCATTTTCACAGCCATTCTCTTTCCCACAAAACATTCCTGGAAAACTGAAAGGCAGACAATGCGCTGAATAGAAACTTCTCTGTTATCGCATGTAACTCTTATAATATACTGTTGAAAATCTCAAAACTGCATGTAGCAATTTGTTCACACAAAGTAGGGAAACAAGTTGTAAACTATAATTAAATAAAGTAATCGAGCATGCTGTAGACCTATATATTTTTTGAAATGTGGAACATACTGGTCCAAGGATACTGAAATATTTAACAACAGTGCCCATTTGAGGTATTTACTGACATAAAAGTATTTTAATCCTTTAATGACCACAGGCTTCTATCCCTCCCTCTTCCTGTTGTCCAGTAAGGTAGAAGTACAAACTTAAATAACATCCAGACCATGCTATTATCATTCACATGTCTATGTGTCACCTACCATGAAAATGTAAGAGAGACAGATGACGATGCAAATAATACACAGGGATGACATTATAAAACTTCACTGCAAGGAGGATGCATTTATTTGATTAATATCCACTAAGACAAAACATTATATTTCAAGAGTGACTTACTCCTTAGAAAGGTGGTAAAAGCATCTGAAGATTAATATAATTTTCCTACAGCACAGCAGTAAAGAGAATTCCACTCACAGCAGAGAAGGGGTGTCTGAGAAATTGGGGCGTAGGTGTAACACAGAACATTCCAGATGAACTCTATCCTCAAGAGTTCAAGTTCTAGTGGGAACTTTTATGCATAGAAATTACATGGACTCTGTAGTACACCCTGGAGTGCATCCTCAGGAGTTCAAGCTCTAGTGGGAACTTTTATGCATAGAAATTACATAGACCCTGTAGTGCACAGGTGAGGCCAATTTGTTAAATTACATTATATTTCTGCAGTTTTTCTTTGTAATATAAATACATACTGAGCAGAAACAGCAAAACAATGAATACATACTGCAATGATATTATTCATGAAAACCTTCTTACCCTGGGCACAGATGGATGACTTGTCACTGTGCCCAGAGGGATATTCAAGCCAAAAGATGATGCCAGATAAAGGGACAATCACAAGCCCACAGACCCATCCTATTACAAAAAATAAATAGTGAAGCTTTTTTTGTTGTTTTATTTTTATTTCCCCCAGTACAAGAGTAAATTGCATTCAGGACAGTTCTGGGAGACCTTTAAATATTTAGTGTGCTACCTTCAGATTGTTCTTGTGGCAGAACTTCAAAATGGGGAGTCAAACATAGTGCCACATACTCTGCAGCAAGCTTTATTTAACTCCCGCTGGATTCTGCTGCATTGACCACTCTTCAAATTCTGTATCAACTTCAAATACATTTTTAAAGGAAGTTAAATTTATGCTGAATTAAATTTAAAAAGGACAAGTCAATCAGTTCCTAGTTATTTGTTTGATATTAAATTACTCTGTTTTCTCTGCTCTTATATTTTTTTGTATTTCAATGCACTGCAGAACTTTGTACTGAAAATGTGCAAGTGTAATGATAAAGTTGACTGAGGAGGAGCTGTTTTTGGAGACAACTGGGGCTCCTTGCACCTGGGAAGAAAGGAGAGATGGTTTGGGAGTACAAGGAGGACGTTAGTACTATGTTCTGGTCAAATGATGAACAGCAAGGCCGTTAATGATGACATTTGTTTGTTTTAAAAAGTTAAAATCCAAATAGGATGAATGGGGCAAGGCATGCCTTTCAGAGCTAATTTTCAAAATGTTCATACACACCACTTATATCAGTTTACAATCTTTGTTCAAGTTTGGAAGTCTTCTTTGCAAACACAATTTTTTTTAATGAAAGCTCAGATGCTGGAGCGTGATTCTGTTGCTAAGAGGTGAATTCAGTGCAAATCCCCACGGCCACAGATTACATGAAGCTCTAGATATAATCACCATCCATTCGGTATAAAGCAAGGATAATGGTGCTGTGTGTAGGTGCCTGTCAGAAAATCTGTACCTATTAGGGGTAGAAGTTGGTCACTCCTACAATATTCTGTTTCCTCTCCCCACAAACCTACAGAAACGGTACCACATGCCTCTCTCAACAGGAGCTGTGGAGGGCAATTCCTGGGCATGGTTCACATGACCCCTGCAGAAACAGTGTACACAGCCAACAAGACAATGCAGCCAGAAAGAACATGGGCACACGTCAACAGTGGTTTTGCAGCAAAGAGGTGTGCTGAATTGGCAGATGATTAGGCCATTTTCAAGCAGGGACCAAAGTGTGACCTATTGCAACTTTGTGAAATTATCATGGAAATTTACCAACCCCAACACAAAGTCTACTTTATACTTTATACTCTAATAATATTTGTTTTATGTGTATTGCACTGGTGCATGCTGTTTTGCTATAAATTTATTGATTTAAATTGTATAATTTAAATCTTATTTAAAAAGGACAAAATCCCCACATTTCTTTTGTTACATAAAATCTTAAATATATTTTTCTCTTTATATTACATTCATTATGCAGTTTCATCTTCTAGTATATACTGAGTTTATATAGAGTGAAATAAAATGAACCTACTATCCCTTTTAAAAATATTTATTCTCTAATACAGCTTTTTATTTATTTTGTAGGCTTAACTAGGGAAAGTTAAGTACTGAAAGTGAGTCTGGAGAGGCTGGTTCCTTTAACCCTTTTCATTTGTCCAATAGGCTTAACAAGACAGGTTCTGAGCAGAACTATTTATGCATTATGGCAAGCCTTAAGAACAGACTTCAGATTTGGTACAGTCTCACAAACTCTTACAAAAAAAATGTCCATTAATGAAAGCTTAACATGGAAATAGCAGCACCTAATTTGCCTCAAATTCTGAATTCCATAAATAGGAAATATATCAAAAATCTGATTAACCATCAACTGTTCTTACTTGATCCAAACTACATTGCCCATTGATAGAAAAAGGTTGCAAAAATGAGAATGAATTAATAAGCAGTCCTGGAGTCCGTCAACCACAGGGTTTATCTCAGTGGAAGCATGCAAGATTTAGAGAGGATTGGGGAGTTCACAGCATGAGGGATTCATCTTATTTTATATAAATTCTTATATGGTCCAGATCACCATAATATCTCAGTGCCTTCCAGTAGCAAAGTAAGTGACATGACTAACATCAGTCATATACGGTTTGTTTTCTCTCTTAACCTCTCCCTAAAAAGAATATTCTCCATGTACTACTCATCTCACCACACTCCACCACATTATTTTAAGAAAAAGTATGAGAAATCCCATCTATTTATGGATTAAATAGCAAGAGAAGTTGGGGTGATTTAAATTAACCTGAGAAGTGTTGGGTTCAGATTTCCTTCAAGAATCATACATGCTCTGTTGCTTTCAAAAGGGAAACAAAAACTACAACAATTTTAAAGTACATGAAATCCCTCAGATTATTTTGAAAGAGCTGAAAAAGTGTTTGTTTGTTTTTTTAAAAAATCTTGCCTGCAAAGCAATTTATATAATAAAAACAATATACTAGCACTAATCTGCTACACTATCATAAACGAATTCAAGTATTTAGTCCTCAGATGCCTCTGATCACTTGTGTAATATAAGTTTCATTTCCCTGTCTGCACACAAGAAAGGGATGAAAAGGGAAGAGTGTAAAGTACAGTTGGTGACAAAGTGTGGAATCATGCCTGCTTTGGTTAAGGTTGCACAATTATTGCCATTCTAACCCTCTGCTTGCAGCCACTTAATTTTCAGAAACTCTCACCATTTAATATGACATTTCCCAGGCTTGGTCTCTGCCTAAAGAGGAGGGTTTGTTTTGGAAAGTTAGAAAATAAAACTTTTCAGCCATTTTGAAACATGAGGAGAGTGGAAAGATATATTTTGCCAAATATAAACACAGCTGTGGGTAGAAAAGGAGCTCTGCCTGCCTCATTCCACGTGCATCTCCTAAGATGAAAGCAACATAGTTCCTAAGGCTTGGACATGTGGCAATCTCTAATGCAGAATTCCTGATATGTACTGAAGAGGGGCCTGTAAGGTTCTTGGGTTAGGATGCTCTGATGGCAAATATATCTATATCATGGAATTTATTTTCTTTATTAAAAATACACACACACACACACACACACACACACACACACACACACACACCCCACCAACAAAAAATTTTAAATCACATGCCTTGGTGATATTGAGGCAATATACCTAACTCTGTAGTTTGCAAGCTTATTACCCGCATGCCCCAAATCTTCTGATATACTGATATTTCCATTTTTCTACAGTAACAAGGATGAAAATTCCCATCTACTATTTGATGTGGCCTGTGGACAGTGCTTTCCTTCCTTTATATGGCATGCAGGCAGAGGTGCTCTATCAAACTGCAGTATGTTTCAGTTGTCTCCAAACAGGTAGCCATTGCACTTTTCCAGGTTAAGTTCATTCACAGAAAAGATACTTAGCCACTTCTGCCTAAATTCTAGATTTCTGAGCCTAAATACAAATGATTCCTGAGGGCTTTTTTGAAGACTTACCTACATGACAGGATTTGGAAAGCTTGTTAAGAGTATCCAGGAAAGAGAGACACTTTACTACTTCTCTTTGGTTTCTACAGTGAAATGTATCTCCCAATTAGGTGGTTTGGGGCTCCTTGTTCTTTTTAAACACTTCATTCATGTCCTTATATTCCATATCCTGCTCCTTGAAAGGAACAGAAGTGTTCAACAATTGCAAATGCCTGTATTTCGATCATAGTTAGGAAAATAAATATTTTCTTGCAACCATCTCCAATGTCACTGTGAGAAATATTACGGGAGTCTTTGTAAATACGTTTATAAGTTGTCAGTTTTGCATCAGAGTAGACACTAGCCATTTTCCCATAGAAAAAAGCAGGCCGTGATTTTGTTGAGGAAGCTGCGACTTTTAACACATACCACAACTTTTTATCGTTGCCAAAAATTTTAATGACATTGTAACCTCATATGCCTGATCACACCACCACTCAGGACAAGTCTACCCTAGGTAAAATCAACATCCCTGAGAGATGTAGCCATACCAACCTAGCCCCTGTGGACAGTGCTAGGTTAATGGAAGAATTCTTCCGCTGCCTGTGCCGCTGTTTCAAGCGCAGACAAGCCCTCAGTCAAATTTGGTGCAGCTGCCTCTCCATCATGCTTGCCTTCGAGAGACAAGTGGGACACACCGGATCTCTTCTGTACTGCTGCCCTGCTTTACCAGGCAGGCTGTATGCCTTGAAAGACTGTACCCAAACCACACATTTAAAACCTGTGGCTATAACTTTTGAACCAAAAAAAGAAACCAACCCAAAAAACAAATCCCACAACTTTCTTACAGCCTTACCTCTACACGGCTACTTTTACCTTGTTTATTTTAATTCCTTTCTTTTTAGGAAACACACTGATCCCCTTGATATTCCCATCCTTACGGCTAATGATTTTCTTCTCTCTCCAGAACCAAATAATGCAATGACGCCTTTTTAATCAACTATAATTGCTTTACTTGGATGACGACAACAAGAAACCAAACCAAAAAAGCACCGAAGCCAAATAGTTGGGCTGGATTCTTAGGAAGATGCAACCTAACCTCACTCTCCAGGACCACAGAGTAGCTTACAGAGCTACTGCACGAATGACCATGTATGCCCCTAATCCTCTGGCCCTAGATCTTACAATTCACTCTTTCCATGTGCCACACAGTCGAACTCCTATTGCCTTGCCTCTGGGTCATACATGAGTTTGTGCCTCCCAAATTCAGCTCCTCTGTTCCCTAGCAGAACCAAATGCAGATGCACCAAAGGTGGTGGCCTCCATTCTTCCCAAAGGGAACATTAACAGCTGCATGGTTTAACAGTCAAAGGGTTAAGAACCGTCACTTCTGACAAATTTTCGCTAACTAATCATTTTGGATTTTTCAGTTTTTGGGTGCCCAACTTCAGACACCTTAAAGGGCCTGATTTCAAGACAGTACTCAGCCCCCTTTTCAAGGTGCCTCAAGTTGGGCACCTAAAAACTGAGACAGTCACCTTAATTTCCTGATTTCCAGGAAGTGCTCCATTTTCCATTTTTGGGTGCTCATCTTCAGACAACTTGAAAGGGAAGCTGAGTACTTTCTTAAAATCTGGCTTCTTTAAAGTCTCATGCTGGACACACAAAAATCACTAGGCACTTTTGAAAGTCTTATCTGTCAGTGTGAAAGTTGCACTCCCAGCCTTAACTCTGTCCCCTCCCCCCCTTAAAAACACGAATACACAGCACATCCAGCAACTTCCCCAAAAGCCTGAAAAAAACAAAAAAAAAAGCCTGCTAACTCCAAAAACCAGTGCTCAGCATACCAGCATAACTCTCACTGAGCCCTGTCCCGCCATCCCAGAATGCACTTGGTAGCATGCCCCAAAGTAACAGATTAAGACTATTCAAGAACAACAGGGAGAAAATGACAAAGCCCAGGGCTCCCCAAGAGAATGTGCTACCAACAGCTGGCCCCCTCTTATGTACCTCAGAGTCCAGCTCAGGCACTTCCTCTTATCAGAACACTGCCACCAGTGAATAGGGAGCTAGGAGGTCTCTCAGACATGCAAGTCCCAGACTTTTTTTTTTTTTTTTTTAATTAATATAGTAGGTCAAAATGAACCACTTAACCTCCACCTAGAAGCCTAGAAGTGAGAGGCTTCACCACCATCTCATGACTAAGGGCATCAGAAATAGCTGTTAGATCCACCAAAAGCAGCAGGGACACCAAGGGCCTGACTGTCCATTGCTCTACAGTTTGTGGAACTGTTTCAACTTTTGCAGTTTGTGCAACCTGCTGCTATTCCAGCTGCACAGTTCTACAATGACAAGGCAGTGGAGGGGCAAGACAGTGGTGATTCACGTCCTTTTTCTTTGTCCCCCACTGGAAGGAGTTTATCTGCCTGGTCTCTTTGCCATGCCAGTAACTCAATGAGCATCACTGATCAAAACTAGTCTTTGCATTTGCACCCTCCTGACATCGCCATGCACCTAAGTTAGCGGATAACATTAGTCAAGTTCAGACTGAACTTTCTGCTCAGTTCCACGAAGTTTCCCTGCAACATGGGAAACTAGTATCAGCCATTGAGCGAAGACTGGATTGTGATGTGCAGCATCTTGTCATTTTTTCCCCATGCTTGCCTATTTACACTGATTTCATGCATGATGCTTACATGATTAACCAACTGAGCAGTGATGGGTGAGCAAAGGGCCATCCCCTAACGCTGTTCTTTTCTTCCTGCACAGGAGGCTTATTATAAGTGGCCTAGCTGGGAGCAGTTCTGTGCTAGCTATCATGAACACTGAAAGGAATGGGTCATAGAGGCAGGATATCTGGGGTCCCGGGAGGAAGGGAGTAGTATTGAAGGCAGTTGGGAAACAGTACTGGAAACGACCAGGAGCTAGAGCCCAAAGAGCCTTAGCAATTGAAGCTCCCACAGTACAGACTTCAGTTATGGTCAACCTGGTATTCACTACAGGAACTGTGTAAAGCCAAGGTCGGGACCACAAAATAACAGCGATACCTTTAGCTGTTAGTAAGTTAGCGAAAGACTAACATTTACACCAGCAGTACAGGTGTAAACAATAGGCAGGTCAAAGATTGGGCCTAATGTCCCTTTTAAAAATCCGCTGGAAATGCAATTAACAAAGACACTCACCCACTTCTGAAGAGTAACAAGATAGAGTGTAAAGTTCTAATGGAGGACAGACAGCAGAATAGCACCAAAACAGATTTTTTGGAAGTTGGTTAATACAAGCATTTCCAACAAGAAAAATAGCAAGTCAAAGGCCAAATTAATCTCTTGCTGCTCTATTGAAACTAACAGATTTGCAGAGTGGGGGGAGGTGCAGAATTCTTAGCACACCATGTGTAACCTACTTGATTTTCATGTTAATTAGGCTCAGGGTAAGTATCAGTAGTTGATGGACACTTACGATTTTACTGTAGTATGCTAGCCAAACGTTTGCCTTGTATGTGTCTAATTTGTTGTTATAGACAAGATAAATAACTGCTTTCATAGGGTGCTTTATGCATAAATATAGTCTAATTAAACAGGAGCAGATGCATCACTTGGGGGCTTATTCGCCCCATGACCCATGTCTGGAAGTCCCATGGATCTCCAGGCAGATTGAGGGGAGAATGTGCTCCTTATAAATAAACTGTAATCCAGAGAGTTTCTTTACAGGTCAGTAGTCTCAATCTGAACACCAAGTCATTTCGTGACTGAAACAGATTTACGTGGCAATTCAAATCATACTAAGAACATAATGTTTGGACAAAAATCAAACTAGTGAGGCCTCTCTCTCATCTTTTTTTTTTTTGGGTGCGTGTTTTAGTTACTGAAAAAGTATTTTATTTCTGTAATGGAGCAAAGATATTGACTGGAGTTGTCTTTTAACCCAGTCAAGCGTGAAACAGATTTTACAGGGTTCACACTATAGATTTCTAACCTCTGATTCAAATAGCTCCAGGGAAATGAGAGTTTCCCCTTCCTTGTCCTCCCCAGCCTAACAGCAGCAATTTCATATTCTGTTTAATTCAGCACCTTGCAGCAGCTCTGAGAGACGTAGCAACTTTTTTTATTTGGAGACTTTGTGGCAGACTTTAGGTCATGTTTTCAGTGTCTCATCACTGATATTTAGATTTAAAACACTAATTCTCAGCACTCTTGCTTGCTATTCATAACGAAAGCCACAGTGGAATCTTTCAGGTTTGTTTGCAGTTGTGGTTTCCCTACTTCTTGTAAACAAGGCAACTTCCTGTCTCAGGGTTCCCACTGCTAAATCAGGTTGAATCATGGCATCCTTCACAGTCATGACCCCTGTAGCATGCATGTTACAACTCTGTCTAGTTCTATTAACTATACATTACACTGAGAAAGCATTTTGGAAGCAACATACAAAGCAGCTCTAAACCAGCTAAGAATCTGCCAGCATGCTCATTTAGACTGAATATGGTTAACTTGAGTCCTTAGCATTTTAATGCTTTAGAAATAATATTGTTCTACATTAAGTGCTCTGTGATATGAAACCTGTTGTCTGCCTTTAAATAGCTGCTACAGCAATTAGAGCAGCTTCTCATTTCAGGGTCCCAGAATCAAATTATGAATCATTTTCCATTCTAAACATATGGATATGGACACACAAAATGGGGCTGTTAATCAAGGAAATTAAAAATGTCTTTTTTACTAGATGAAGGGAGGATTCTTTGAGGAGTGGTGATTTTTTGAAAACAGCATCTTATCTCTATTTCCTGATCCTGTAGTGGATATATTTATTGCACAGCATGGCATTCGATGTGTTTTCTTATACACTGATAAATTATATATGATGTGTGTCCTACTTCTTATAGTACTACTTTTCTCATCATCTCCTGAAGGATTGTGTCAGTTAATGATAGCCTTGGCATTTCTGACCTTTGTTTAGTCAAAAAAATTCCATCCTGTTTAAACAAAGGGTTCTGGCTGCAGCTTTTGACAGTCACCATTTTGCTTACCCATGGCAACCTATTCTGTTCAATAGCCAGCGTCACAGCAGCTTGACACTGAGCCATGTGGTGTGGAGACTGACTGTTTCAGAAAACAAAGACATAGGTACCCCAGGCCTTTTGCTAGGACTCTTGTGCAAACTTCCTCACATTTCTGATCTCTCAGAACCTCAGTAGAGTTGAAAACTGTGATGCTGTCACTCACCAGAGAACGTTTATGCAGAAGAAAAATCATCTTTCTCCTGCTTGCTCTTTCTGTGCGTCTGTACTCCAGCTGCTCAGTGCACTATGTCAGTGTGTTAAAATAGAACTAGCTTGATGACTTCACTAGTTTTCTCAGGCCTCTAACAGTTGGTAGACCTCTAACAGCCTGCTCCTCAGTAGAAAAGGTTGGGTTTCCCCCCCACTCGCATGAATATTCACTTTCATTCTGACTATGGAAAAAAAAAATCTTGCTTTTGAACACAACTTGAAAAATTCACTGACCTACCCACGCATGGTGAGTAGGACGCCTGAGCGAGAGTCATCTCCTTCTGCAGAATCTAACTTTCCCTTAAAAAATTCTAGTCCTTGTGATGGCAAAGATAATCTTCCAAACATGAACTAAGTTAAACTAATGCAGTGCTATCTTCTCAAGTCTGCAGACGTATGATACCTCGAGTGCCCCAGAGGGCTGCTCAGAGCTTTGCCATGCTATGTGATATATTACCACCTTGTGAACTGCAATGAAACTGACAAGAAATCAGATCAAATTTCACTCTGCTCCTACTTAGGACATGACCAATAATGGAGGAAGGCTCTAAATTCCAAGAGAGAGACAGAGAGCCCCACAGAGATATAAATGTCCCCAAGAGCAGCTGAAGAGGTGATGAAAGGATAGAGAACTGGAGCTCTTCCGCCCACCTATGATACATGTAGGTCAGTGGTTCCCAATCCGTGGGCCAAAAGTAGCCTGTGGGGTCTTTTAGAGTGGCCCGTGGTTCCCCTCCTGCTGGCTGCATAAGGGAGCTCCTGCCTAAGTACCCCGGTGGACCAAGTTGCTGGTGCAGGCTCCTTGCTGCAGCCAAGGGGATGGAAGATCAGCGCTCCCTTCCCCCTCCTCCAGCAGAGAGCAAAGGGCTCTGCCTGGGTCCCTATGCACTGGGTCCCCGCTGGAGCCAGAAGGCAGGGAGCACTGATCTCCTGATCTCGCTGAACTCCTTCCCTCTGGCTGCTGTGGGGGGAGGAGCTGCTGGCGGAGACTGGTGGCCCTTTAGGGTTGTAAAAATTTTATTTGTGGCCCTCGAGCCAGAAAGGTTGGGAACCACTGATCTAGGTCAGGGGTGGGCAAACTTTTTGACTCCCAGGGCCACAATGTGCCACAGTGCGTTCTAAAATTTTACAGAGGGGGGCCAGGCTAGGATCGGATGAATGGAGCACCGAGCACCGAACACACTGCACCCCAGCAGCCAGCACTTCGGACCAGTCTCCGCTGTGAAATTGACTCGTCCTGGTCAATTTTGGCGGCGGACCTGGAAGCGCTGGGTGCAGTCTCCGCCGTGAAATTGAGTTGTCTGGTCAATTTCGGCGGCGGAGCTGCAGAGTGGGGGCTCACACTAGGGGAGGAATTTTCAATCTGGTCCCCTACTCACTAGGGGAGCCGCGACTTACAGCGGCTGAAGAGCCGCATACGGCTCCGGGGACGCGGCTCGACGCGGCTGAAGAGCCGCATAACCGTGGCTGAAGAGCCGCATGCGGCTCGGGAGCCGCGGTTTGCCGACCCCTGATCTAGGTGAATTGAGTGGAGACAAGGAGGGGGGAATAGTGAGACCATAGAAAAACCCGGAATATTGCACAAGAAGGTTGTTCTATCATTTTCAAACACGTTAACAAAATTTTCATTGAAAATACTGTCACTTCACTGTGGATTAACTATATCATAATCTGAGGATATTTTACTATCGAGGATGTAAATCTTCATCTTCAAATCAGCACACAGTTTTGCTTCAGCTATACATCACAACCTCATGGGCTAACTTCCATGCACAGCCAGAAAGGAAACAGTGCAAATGCTATATGCCATGACCAGGATTTCCCCAAATCTGCAGGACTGGCATTGTGTAAAATCTCAATGGGTACCTATACGTTGAGCTGGAGAAGAGAATTCTGGCACTCTGTTTAAGAATGAGGTGACATAATCAACTCATTTTCTCGCTGACATTTTGATTAACCCCAGGCCACTAATGCCTTTGTTTATCCCTGGATTCCTAAAGTGATTTGTGTACTGGTTCAACAGGGCTGAGCTCTGGCCACAATGCAGGCACAGAATAGAACTGCTCTTACAGTATTCGTTTGTGACCATACTGGAGGCCAAAGCAAGGAGATGCAATTTGGCTCATTTTGATTAAATTGCCTTGTACCATGTAGACCTGAGGAGTAACATTTTCAGAAGCGTCTAACTGATTTTGGAGCTTAAGTCCTATTTTTAAAGCCCTTACATCATTCAGGAGGTTAAATCCCCACTGAAAGTAATGTGATTTCGGCTCCTAAATGATTTTAAGGGCTTTTGAAACTTTTAACTGAGATTTATGTTGAGTCAGAAATACAGACATAGATCTTTTGATGAGACTCCATCTGTTTATTTAAAATGACCCTCACTAAAGCTGCTGGAATAACTGCACATAATCACGTGGTACACAGCTTCTTAAATTAGAGATCATAGGGGACTTACGACCCCCTTAGAAGACCAATCTGTTTTCCCCAAAATGGACATCTGCTAGCACTTCATTAAGAGTAGAGCAATCCTAGTCCATTTCCTCAACAGTAGGTACTGAGTATGTGAATTGCCACTTTTGTTACTGCTGATGGCCTGAAGTTGAAAAGAAGCAGAGATCAAAAAAGCAGAAGAGGAAACAGACTGAAAGAAAGAATAAAAGATGGTGATGGATAGACAGAGGAAGGAAGGAAGAAGTAAGGATTAAATCAATAGCCCTAGAATATGTGATCCCTTAGTTTGGTCGTTGTTCATTTTTTTAAATTAACAATCATTTGGATTATGAATATTTTACAGAAGGCTGACCAAAATCAAACCTGTGATGTTCAAATTGTCATTTGGGACAATTTTATTTGGCAGAGAATCCTGAACATACAACCTGGAGACTAGTGCCACCAACTCCCACCTCCTGCATAGTCTTTGGCCTGCTGCAGACTAATGGCCATGCAAGTCATGCAGGTAAGATACTTCTGACCATTCCCTTTGACTGAGACAGAGAAGACAGGGTGTAGTTTCCAGAAAGTCTTTACTCTTCAGTCCCTTTTCTTAGAGATTCTCTTTGGAGGCACTTGTATGAAGTTACCCATGCAGCAGAAATCTTAACCAGCACAAAATTTATTAAAAACAGAAAATAAATGGAATTAAAACCTAAAACAGTTTGCTTTACGTTCTCTGATTTATGCTTAGCATCAGCTACATTACATAAGTATCTCTCACCATAGTTCCAGAGGGCAGGAGAAAAACAAAGCAAAAAACAGCTTCCATTTTCTGAAAGGAGTCCCTTCTCTCTGATCATTCATTGGTCAGTCTGTTAACATCACTTGCATTCTAGAGAGAGATTTTTTACTGTGTCCAGAGCTCTCTCTCTTATCAAACTCACTTGGCTAAATCAACCTACTTGTCCAGACAAGCCTCCTTTAATCTAAGGCAGCCATCCCCCTTTCCAGAACAGTTTTCTCTAGTTACCCAGGCATACCTAATAAGGTGTTGGGGGCACTCTGCATTCGCTAAGGAGTAAGCCATTGTGGATACAAAACTCCTTTAATGAGGATTAAGAGCCACCTTTCAAACACTTAGCAACCAAGCTCAGAGACTGTATTCACAGACCAGTCTGAATATCTCCACCACAAACAGTTTCTGTGCAGTCCTTTCAAGTAGGCAGATTGACATTTTCGTCAATATTAAAAACCTCCCTCCATCACTGTGTTATTTTGAACTACAAATTTGGGACAGATTTTCTGTCACAGCCCCAACCAGAAACACTGAAGAATTTCTAATTTAGAAAGTTCTGGTATACCCAGGAGTTGCCAGTGCCCAAATTAAAGGTTGGCTGAGTCCAATACAGCCAAAAGGAAGGTGAGTCTACAGCCTTCTCATATGGACTGTGGGCAATTTGCAGCTGCATTTTCTAACCTGCACTGTAATGCATAAATTGCCATGGATTTACTGGTGCTCTGCAGAACACTTGTTCAAAACACTAGTGCTATCTCAGAACTGGTATCCTATTACTGGTCAGCCCAATGATGTCTAAGGCTGAACCTTAACCAGTGCTCCCACTCACGCTCCACAGAGTTTTGGTGGCATTTCCCTTTCTGTCCATAGGGAAAGAAGAGCTGAAAGAAGAAAAATGCTCCTCGCAGTCACCTCTCATTCATTGTGGAAAGGAGATCAATCTCTTCCACAAGTTGCTGTTGGGGGCAGAGGAAGTTCTTAGAAACTCCAGATGAACCCCCAAAGGGAGGTGGGAGAGAATATTTGGGTGTCCCTTCCTGTGTGAGAGCAAAGGGGAATATGTGAAATGGGTAAATGTGATTGTGAGAAGAGTGAGTGAAATGGTTTATTATTATCTATTATTTGGACAGGAAGGCCAGAGAGGTAAACAAAGTGCCCTAACTTAGTGCATGGGCTCACATGGAAATCTGATCCCTTATTTTGGATCCTAAATAGGAGCAGAAATCTTTTAAACCCACCTGATTCTGACTGTAGCTTGAAGCATGGAGCTCTTTGAACATGTAGCCCACAGGGTCCAGTAGACTAACAGTCTCTAGTGGACATGTCCCTTATTTGGCAATTATCTCTGTTCAGCAGCGGCCCCCAACAGATGTAGCAGGATTGCAAAAGGCCTATGACAGACATGTTGCTGAAGATGTGAGTGGAGGATCACACAACTGGCAAATTTAGTATTACTGACTCTCTAAGCAACTCCATTTTCTTGTGGAGCTGTAAATAGCTTTTGCTTTGCTAGAAGTGAGAAAGGATGGCTAATAGGCCACACCCAAAGTCATACCATTTGTCTTCTATGCTTTTACCAATTTCCTCTTGACTAATTGTCCCTGACTCCCTCTCAGCATGTCTGATCACTTTGTTCAAAAGTGGAGGGAAAAAAGAATCTACCTCTAGTTTGAACCCTGTAAGGGTTCAATAAATCCAGACAAACTCACACAAGCTCACACACTAAAAAAAAGCGGAGTTGATATTGCGGCACTGGCAACAGCATGTGCTAGTCACCCAAATCCAAGGCCACCCCCAAATCCAAGCATGAGCAGCTTAGCCTGAGGCGCTGCCCATGACACAACGTCCATAGTGCACGAAAAACAACAGTATCTTGAGCTGAGTTAGTATGATTGCCAGCACAGTTAGGCAGACTTGCATCTCCCAGCTGCAATATAGACATAGCCTTGGAGACCCATAAAAAGTTGTAGTTTCAAAACAAACAAAAAAATCAGTGAAATCAGTGAGACAGCGCTGATCTCAACTCCCCCAAGCATGGCTACCACCATGCATAATGTTAACACTTAATTTAATTTCTATCGGGGTATTTTGGGAAGGTGCGGAGGGTGTTGGTCTATAGTTTCAAATCAGATGCTTAAAAAACAAATATGGGTTTCATCTATCATAGGTTGAAATAAGTTCTCGTTGAAAAATATGCTGACCTTTGTGCTTCCATAATTTCGGTAGGGGGGGGTTGGAGGGTGGAGGGGTGAAGAGATAATGTGTTGAAAGTACTGAATCCTGTTCAGTGTTCCTTAAGGAAATTCTTTGTTCAGAATGTTTTTAGAAAAAATAGTCCACAACTGTATTTGTCCTTTGAACGTTTCAGGATTTGATTTCAGTTGTACCAGCTGCTGAGTAAACTATACTGAAAGTATAAAGCTTTGTTTCAAGTGTGGCCACACAGAAGCTCCCTTGATGTACTCATAAACATAGAAAATACCAACAAACAGCACTGCAAAGACCAAATCATTACAGCAAATTACAGAAAATGCATTAACCATGGAACAAGTAAAAGGCAAGTCAGTGTTGCTTGAAGATATTGTTACACAAGCAGTAAGAATGACAAAAGAAAGCCAAACATTTTAATCTTTAGTGGTTTTGCAGCCAAAAATGAGACTTAAAAAGTAGCCTACTTTTAATATTTCTTATTCAGAAATATACAGCATGACATAATAGTTAAGCACCATGTCACCAGCTAATGTTACTGATAGCTTACTAAGGATTTGTTAAACATTCGGATTTGCATGCTATCATCAACACTGCCTTAAACTTAGAGATTTCTGTAATAACCTTCCCTGATGCCATTAAACTGTTAACACTATCTTTTTCCTGGTTTGATTTGTCAATTGATGTTTAGAAGGCATCACATTTCATCTTCCCCTGCCTGCCCTGGACACACTGCTGATGCTGCAGTGCAGTGCTGCACTGCTAAGGATGCTGCCCTTCGAATGACATCATAATGCAAAATCTCTTTTACCCACTACAAAGAAAAGAGTAAAAACTAATCCCTGTTTTCTGGCCAAAAGACTCTCTCAATACAGCAAGTTATACCAGCTAAGCCTTTGTGTGAACTATTACTGAGTGCTTAGTAACTGCCATATTTTCAGCTCACCTGCTCTATCAATTTCTAACTCATTGCTGTAAAGCGTGTCAAGATACCAAGAGCATGAAAACCTTACCTTACTGGCTTCTGCCTCTCCTGTTACCGTCCCATCTTCCTCCTCCCCTTTACATCCAAGTTCTGAGTGTGCTGGCTATTCCTGCTTCCTCAGTGTTCTCTTCTCAACTCCTTCTCCCCTGGATCTTCTGCAATCTGGCTTCAGCCCCCTCCAATCTACTCTACTGAGACCACTCTCACTAAAGGTCACTACTGAACTGCTTCCAGCCAAGTCCAAGGGCCTCTTTTCCCTCCTCATACTCTTTACTCCATCTTCTGCCTCTGGCAGAGTCAACCACTCCCTCCCCCTCCTTGCACTTGATTTGTTCTCCTACCTTTTGGACTGTTCTTTCACCACTTCTCTCAGTAAACCCTCCTCTCTTCTTCTCCTGAATCTCTTCGTTTTCCCTTGGAAATCTGTCATTTTCCCCCTGCACCCAACCCCTGGGTAACCTGTTCTACTCTCATGGTGTAATTGTTTTTCTTATTTCATAAGCACCCCAATGCATGGGGTGCTACACAGGACAGTCCCTGCTCAGAGTAGTTTACACACTTCAGGGAGACACACAGATAAGACACACTGAAAAACCAAAAGGCAGTTATTATACAAAAGGAAAAAATTCTTCTCTAGTAGTGATCAACAGCTTGATGTCTAGTTAGCAGCTGGTATTAAGAGGAGTGCCCCGGGGTCAGTCCTGAGGCCAGTTTGTTCAACATATTCATTAATGATTTGGAAGATGAGGTAGATTGCACCCTCAGCAAGTTTGCAGATGACACTAAGGCTGGGTCTACAGTGACGGCGGCAAATTTGCCGCCGTCACATCGATTGCTCTGGATCGACTGAGCTGTCTGTATAGACGCGCTCAGTCGATCCAGAAAATGACGCAGGAAAACCACCCCGGTAAGTGGCGTAGCACTGTGTCGAAGGGAGTGCTGTTTCCTTCGATGCAGCGCAGCGTGGACGCCGCGCGGGGGAGACGCTGCAAAGTCGATGGAAGGTACACAGGTGATTTACGTCACTTGCATATCTCCCGTCAACTGCCGCCGAATCGCAAAGGTAAGTGTAGACCGGGCCTACGATGGGGGGCAAGGTATTTATGCTGGAGGGTAGGGATAGCATACATAGTGACCTAGACAAATTGGAGGACTGGGCCAAAAGGAATCTCATGAGGTTCATCTAGGACAAGTGCAGAGTCCTGCACTTAGGACAAAGAATCCCATGTACTGCTACAGACTGGGGACTGACTGGCTAGGCAGCAGTTCTGGAAAAAAGAACCTAGGGGTTACAGTGGACAAGAAGCTGGATATGAGTCAACAGTGTGCCCTTATTGCCAAGAAGGCTAACAGCATATTGGGCTGCATTAGTAGGCGCATTGCCAGCAGATCCAGAGAAGTGATTATTCCCCTCTATTTGGCATTGGTGAGGCCCCATTTGTGTACTGTGCCAGTTTTGCACCTCCCGGCACTACAGAAAGGATGTGGATAAATTGGAAAGAGTCCAGCAGAGGGCAACAAAAATGATTAGAGGGCTGGAGCACATGACTTACAAGGAGGGATTGAGGGAACAGGGCTTTAGTCTGCAGAAGAGAAGGATGAGGGGGAATTTGATAGCGGCCTTCAACTACCTAAGGAAGGATTTCAGGGAGAATGGAACTAGGCTTTTCTCAGTGGTGGCAGATGACAGAACTAGGCGCTTTGGTCTCAGGTTGCAGTGGGGGAGGACTAATTTGGATATTAGGAAAAAACTTTTCCACTAGGAGGGTGGTGAAGCACTGGAATGGGTTACCTAGGGAGCTGGTGGAATCTCCATCCTTAGTGGCTTTTAAAGTCTGGCTTGAGAAAGCCCTGGCTGGGGTGATTTAGTTGGGGTTGGTCTTGCTTTGAGCAGGGGGTTGGATTAGATGACCTACTGAGGTTCCTTCCAACCACAATCTTCTATGATTCTATAATACAGAGTTTGAATGTAAGTGACAGATTAGTGCTTGTGGACCCATGGGGACCTCATTCACTGGGACCGGGAGATTTTTCTATGCGTAAAGAACATGGAGAAAGGCACAAAGACAAGCATAGGATAAAAGCCCTAAGCAAGCAATGAGCTGACGTTGCTGAAAGAATGAAGAGGGTGACAGATCAACAAAAGTAACCAGATCCAAGAGGGAGATTGGGGAATGTTTGTGCAGGGCTTTGAAAGCAAGGGTGGGAAATTTTAACTTGATACAGCTGGTAAATTGGAATTACATGGTCTAGTCAACATGGAAGGAAGGTAATTTCTGCAGATGTATTTTGAATGGAAACAACAGTCAGAAGAAGGAGAATCAAATAAGGAGAACAGCCACAAAAGCCAACGGAGGACAGTGTGAAAAAAGAACTATCCTATTACTTATTAATTTAAATTGTACCCAAAAGCACTATTAGGAGTGAGGACCCATTGTGTTAGAGATTGTACAAACGCATAAGGAGACTCAGTCCCTGCCCTGAAGAGCTTACAATCTCAAAAACAGAACAAAACCCAAATATTGTAAATACAAGTTCCATGTACCTTAAAAAGATCACTAGGACACTCTGTTTAGTCCTCAATTGGCAACTGAAAATCCAGCATTCCTTCCTTCATGACCAGCTGCAACTCATACATAATATGGTGAAAATTAATGTCTTATCTCCCCACATCTCCTAAAGTCTCCCTTCTTTATCACTATCATTATCAACTATTCCACAACCTCCCAAGCTGGGGATATATTATTCTTTTCCATCTTCTTTTTCTACCTCAGCATCCATACAGTTAAATGCTGCTGGTTCTTCCTCCAAAAATCTGTGCCTTCCTAGTCATCCCCACCATCAAAACCTCACTCCCCATGCCTTGATCATCTCATCTTGGCTACTGCAATCTCTTCCTCTCTGGCCTTTCCTGTTCTCACTTCCATCACTCATATCTAAGGTTAAGATTCTGTCACGGTTATTTTTAGTAAAAGTCATGGATAGGTCACAGGCAGTAAATTAAAATTCACAGAAAATTCACCTGCCCCTGACTTTTACTAAAAATAATCATGGTAAAATGGGGCTAAGGGGGATGAGAACCCAAGCCCTGCTGCAGGAGAGGAGTAGAGATGAATGACCCAGCACCTCTGCCCTAGAGGCTCAGAGCTCCACCGTGCAAATCACCTGCCTCCAAAGCAGTCTGGAGCTCTGGGGCCCCTGCCTGGGATCTGCGGGGACTGGCTGAGCTTCAGGCCCCCTCCATTAACAGGGAGCTGCTCATCTCAAAGCCTTGGGGTCTCCCGCTGCCTGCCATAGAAGGGAGCTGCAGGGTCCCTCTGCCACCCATGGTGGCTGGAAGCTTTGGGGTCCCAGCTTGGAGCTCTGGACTCTACCCATGGAAGCTAAGAACTCCGTCCAGGCCAGTTCACAGCAATGGGGCCCCGCAACTCCGTGCGGCAGACTCCCAGACGCTTGTGGCAGCTTGGAGCTGGGGGTCCCCACAGCCGCTGAGAGCTGCCACCCCCTGATAGTTCTGGGTCCACCTGCGAGCTCCACAGCCCACAGAAGCTGACAGCTTCCACCCTGCTGCCCCAGGTGACAGGGTGGAAGCTGAAAAGGATAATTTCATGGACGTCTCTGGAAGGCACAATGGAATCCGCAATTTCCATGACCTCTGACAAAGTCTTCTCCTTACTCATGTCCATCCAGCATGTTGCTATTGAAGTCATCTTCCTTTCCTTCAGTCCCAATGATGTTGGCCTTCCTCATACATGGATTTCTGGGCTCCTTGCACACCAAGTTCCAGCAAGATGCCTACGTAATAAGCATATCTCATCTTTCACCACCATACCCCTTCTTCTCCCATACTACTCTGGCATCTTTTGTTTACTATCATACTTCACTGTAGTTTGTCTAATTGAAATGGCAAGTTCTTTAGAACAGGAACTTACCTGTCATTTTTATTTATTTGTTTATTTTTTACCTTTAAAAGGGTCGTGTGCACTTAATATATAAAAGAATAACCTTAAATCAAATTCCATTTTATTCCTTGGTATCATACAGATCACTCTGATAAAAAATTTGACACTAAATAACCAACATTTCATTATAGGACGCTTGAGGTCCCCTTGCAAAAAATACACTCAAAACTATACTATACTTCCTTGTTCGGTTACTGCAATAGCAGATGCCAATCATGCATTTACACATGCAAATAAGTACTTAAGCATCTGAATGTGCACCCCATTCAAAGCAATTACGCACAAAAACGAAGCCGCACAACTGTGCTCCTAGAGCTTTAGTCTCTTTTTTCAAAACTTGGCCTATCAATGCACCAATACCAGGTATTTTTTGCAATCTAATCAGAGATGCTTCAGATACCACTGTAACTGCATTATCAACTGTCCAAATTCATTTAGGTTTGTTTGTTTAATCTGCATATTTTTTACCTCCAAAATGTTCCATCATTACCCAAATATAAGAGCTATTAGCGATATACTCTAGACAGGAGTAGAAGATGAACTAGAGCACAACCTATGAATTCTAAGTTGTTTAAATATACAAAATATTGACCTAAGAAGCCGATATCCTTGGATCAAATTTCTACATGCCAAAGTTCAATATTTTTGTAGCTATCTGGTCTTTATCTCCTCAGCAACCATGGCATGTATATTTGTGGTTCAACTGCCGCTCCTGATCTGGTGTCTCCCACACCCTCACCCAGATTCTTCCAGTGGTACAGCCTGGCTACCTTCCTCCCCCATCTCTGGGGCAACCCAATCAGATTTCCTGAACATGGAAGCTGCTACAAATCCCAGGAAGTGTGGTGTCTCCCACACTTATCTTCACAGCGTTTTTCAAATTGTACCCCACCAAATCACGTCCATCTGCCACTCCCTTATGGCTCCCATTATATTATATTTCTGTATTATAACATCTATCCCCTTTCTGTATGGTAACTTCTATCCCCCTTCTTCTCACTCATTGGCTCCATTTCCCCATCTTTGTTACCATCATCCTTCTGCACTTCCCACCAACTCTCAACTACAGTCTACCATCCACCCAACTCCTTCCCATCAGGCTTCCTCTCTGATTTTGACTCCTGTCTCTCTCTCTCTCTCTCTTTCTCTCCTCAATTTCCCCCAGTCATCCTCCGACCCCTTTGCTGTATGTTTCCTCCCCCTCAACTCCTTCTTTAACTTGCAGGCCTGGTTCAACTCTCCCAGTCACAAAGGGCTATTCATTTAACATGGGCTTCACCAAACACTACACTCTCTCTCTCTGACCCTCTCTCGCTGAGTTCCTCTCTCCAACATCATCTGGGCTCTTTCAACATCACCTACTGATACTCCTCCCTACACCCTTTCACTTGGCCTTTCCATAACTTCCAGTCCAGCAACACTGATGATGTCTCATCTGCTCTCTGTCATCTCACACATCTTTCTTTTTGCATCCCTCCACTGACTCTTCCTTCTCTATCTTGTTAAACGTAAGATACTTGTCTTCACTTTCAAGGCCTTTCCTTCATGACCTATTCCCACCTCCCCGCAATCATCCCTTATTCACCAGCATGACATCAACCCCCCCCCACCTCCCATTGGCCCACAGTGAAAGCCTCCATCACGCATTTGTTAAATTTTCAAACAATCACCTTCCTACTTTCTCCCATGCTGCCCTCATTCTTGGGAAGCCTGCTCCATAAACCTTTGCAAAGCTAACTCATTATTCTCTTTCAAAATGCTCATTAAAATTCTGCCATTCTTGATACCTACAAAACTTTACAGCTAGGCAACAGAGTCCACGTACTATCATGTTGACTGATATTGTTCCCTTTGTTTCCTGGTAGTTCACCATTTATCTGCATCCATCCATTGTCTGATCTTAGTTTACAAACTCTCTAGGATCGGGACAGTCTCTCTTTTCTGTGTTTGTACAGCACCCAGCACGATGGGGTCCTGGTCAACTGTTAGACACTATGGTAATGCAAACAATGAACAAGAGTAAATATTTGAAGATGAAACATTTCTGATCATTTATGGAAAATGTTATTATATTGAACAAGCGTTAACTCTGTGATGATGCAAAACTGCTGATTAACACCATGGAATCATTTCTGTGTTCTCTAAGCAGATTAAACCATTCACAGCCACAGAACCATTACGATAGATAGCCCCAAATGATTACTGTTTCTGACAAGATCAGCTTCCCTTACAGGGGATCACTTATGCATGCAGTATTATTCCACATAATCTTTTGGCCAAGTACTATTGATAATGAAATTGTAGAGTGATTCGGATTCTCATTTCATATTAACAAATCCAGATGAAAGATCTTTCTGGGCAAATAGCATGTCTACAATATTTATTTGCTTTCTAGAATATGTTTTACAGTAACAATAAACTATTTGAAAGCATATCAATATTGAAACAATCTAACAAAGAAAAGTAAAGTGTAGAACTATTTTTCTACCTTTCTTCACCAGTCTAACAACTAATGCACTTAACCTAGTCAAAGAAGTGAAGATTCATGGCATTTACACATCCTTAAGCAAAGATCAAGATTATTTCTTCTGGTCTAAACAGTTGGCAGATAACTTGTACAAGTAGCATATTCCCCTAAATCAATCTTCTGTCACTTTGAAAGTCTGATCACTGTTATCAGATGATGCTAAACTTGCAAATGTTAATTTCTGAGTCAACTAAGGACACTAGTATGATAATGGGATCTTTGTTTCTTCAGAGTTTGTCCAACTCCTGATGCTTTCTTCCTGCCTGAAATCATCATCATCCTATGTCCAGCCTTGCCAATACTCACATATTTCTCACAAGTGATGTGAATTTTGGCATCTTTCATACTGCCTGAATTCACAGAGGCAGTATGAAAAACACACACTCACACACACATCCACTTTTGCCTAAGCTACCTGACATCTCATGTGGCATCGCTCTAGAGCTGATGGCAAAACAGCATCAAGCTATGCTTTAATTCCTTTACCTAAGGTAAACTTAAAAAAAAAAAAAAAGCACCAATTACTGAAGTACTGCTCACTCCGCTTGATCAGCAAACACTCCTTTGATTGGTTCTCTGTTTGTTCATGGCTCTGGAAGATCACCGGAGAGCACCATATTGAACAGAACATACCCAACATGATGATGGGTTTATTCTATCCATGGATGGTGAAAAAAGGGAAACATGAGTTACCATCCATATTATTATTATTTGTATTATCATTGAATCATATCACGCAGTTACGAGACGCAACCTTATTTTTATTATTAATGATCTTCAAAGTCATTACTGAACCTTCACAAACATTGCAGAGAACTAAGGTCAATTGTTTCAAATGTAGCCACACTTTGGAGAGCCCAGCTTCATAGTTTTTAGCACTCATTTTCAAAATCGTGAGTTCTCCCAGTTCCAAGTGCAGTGAACAAGAGCTGTAAATACTCAGAACAACTTGCAATCAGGTCCAAGATTTCTAAGGTCGGGCATCAAAACTGAAGGTCACTTGTCCGTATCTGGTTATAAGCCTTACAGTAGCAGTGTTAGACAAATATTATTAACCCCATTTTACAGAAAGGAGAATTGAGGCAATTAAAGGACCTAAGGCACCTATGAGACTTGTCCAAGGCCCCACAGAAAATCTGTAGCATTGCTGAAAATATGATCCCATTGTGCACATTCCCAGTCCTTGCCTTAACTACAAGAGAATCCTTCTACATTTTAATACATTGTGTAACTAATTTGTACTGGAGCAGTATAAGAGGGGTTTAAGAGACAAATAAGTCATCAATCAAGTTTGCAGGAGCATGTTGCCCACCTTTCAGATTAATTTCAGAATGAATTTAAACAGGGAGAGCTCTCTTATGTTAAATGTGCATTTCACTGTGAGATGCGATTCCCAGATGGCATAGATATATCTGCTCAAGCCAGCATGCTACAAATAGCAGTATAGCCAGGGTAGCTTGGCCAGTGGTTCCGACTAGCCACCTGAGTACAACCCTCCAGCTTCAGGACAGCTAGCCTAAGCTACCACCCATGCTTCCCTTGCTAGACTGCTATTTTTAGCACACTAGCTTGGGCAAATATGACTGTGTCAGCTGGGAATCATGCCTTCCAGTGGAATGTAGGTGCACCCTTAGATTAACACAGTACAGTGTTATAGGGCCACAGGGAGAAAAAAAAAAAGAAATTATACACAGAAATAACTAAAAGCAAGAAACTGTCAACAAGAAGAAAGGGTCTAAAACAGTGGTTCTCAACCTTTCTAATGCCGTGACCCCGCAATACAGTTCCTCATATTGCGGTGACCCCAAACCAAAAAATAATTTTGGTGGCTACTTCAAAACTGTAATTTTGCTACAGTTATGATTCGGAATGTAAATACCTGATATGCATTATGTATTCTCATTGCTACAAATCAAACATAATTTAAACATAGTGATTAATCACAAAAACAATATTTAATTATATGTTGAGAAATATTTATTACTAATTCCAATAAATAACATTTCACCATGGCATAGCATAGGTTTAAATATAACAACAATTCCAAATAAACTGATGACGTCAGCAAGCGCCGGACACACGTAATGCGCTGCTATGGACTGTGGAGCGTTCCCCCCGCTTCCCCCGCCCCTTAGGCCCCGGACGGATGATGCAATCATGTCTGCGCATGCGCGCAGGCATTCAGTTTGGAACACGCATCCATAACGGTGTGCGTTCCAGCTGAATAGAGCTGTTACAGATGGTAGCGTGACTTCTCAGCGGCTAAAGCCATCGGAAATATGTATTTTCCGATGGCTTTAGGCGACCCCTGTGTTTTGGTCGTTCGACCCCCGCCGGGGTCGCGACCCACAGGTTGAGAACCGCTGGTCTAAAACATATGCCCTCTAGATAAATTTAAGCTTTAACCAATACAAGACAGTATCCTTGCAATATAATCTATGATAGAGTTCTATACATGGCCAAGTTTACTCTGTTTAATTTCTCGTTTAATTAATTTTCTCTATTTTCTTTAAAAAAAAAAAAAAGCCAACCCCACAATGCATGATCTTTGTTCTGTTCCTTCTTTTGAATCATCAACAGAATTGTTTCCTAAGGCAATGTATTTGCCCAAATGTAAATGAGGGCCTAATTTAGCCTGCTGAATCTTTATTACTGGGCGATGATGAGAAAAAAGGAACTAATTCACATGACTCTCAGAGTTTATGTTGAGCTTTTTAATTTTGCCAGACTTAAAAAAAAAAAGAAAACCATCCCAACATCTTTTTCCTGATAAACTGAGCATATTTGATTTCAAGTCACAGAGCTATAATAAACATAAAACCCCACAATGCTATGTTTACAGTCACCTTCTGAAATAGAACTGCACTTCAAAGAACTGGTGTTTTTAAAAAAAGATTTTGCTCTTTGGAAAATTTGGTAACTGGCTTTAACTTCTGAACAAGAAGACGGGAACATCGTTCCTAAATAAATAGTTATGCTGAATATGCGAGTCTGCAGTGTTAAGTGGTTAACTAATTTTTCACTATTACAAATCCCAAGCATCACATAATACTTTGAACTAACAGCACTTAATGTCATTTACTTTACCTGCAATGATAACAACTGCCCAAACAATATATCTAAGCAGGCTGAATCCCTCAAGATGTCATTATTTACAATTGCGAGCTTCCATGAGCACTGAAACTTAAACACTGAAACCTTAATTCTGCAATATCTCTGTTGCTCTAAATTTGAAGGGGTTTGTTTAGTTACAGAGACAAACTCATCTTTTTGAGTAATCATCAAGGGTAACTGTTTCAAAGAACTCCTGCTCATGCCCTTAGACTTGGCCACAGTGGTTCAGGAAATAGTCTTCAGTGAGTTGGGGAGATGGAGGTTGACAAGGATGACATGTGCTTACTGTTTCTATGTAGAAACCTTCTATCTGCCTACATACATGGACCCATCAATGAAGAATCTGAGAGCTTCAGACCTATAAGTGCATTTATTCTCCAGACCTCTGAGCTATGAAAGCATGATCCTCTTTTTGCAGACAGGGATACAGAGCCCAGAGCAAGATAAAGACTATTTTCTGATTTTAGGCAAAGCCCAAAGCAATGGGTGATGCATAGATGAAACCAAGCCAGGAGTAGCCCCAAGAAGGATTATGAAATTGTCCTGCCTCTAAGTCACAATTCTTCATCTTGCAAACTAAAAAAATCCACGTACCGTGATCCACGTTTTCAATATTCTACATGCAAAGACATGAAGTTGGGAGCCTGGCACTTCTACAATAACAGAGTTACTGTAGTTTGCATTGCCTGAAAAGTGCAACTTTAACAATGCATTTCCTGGTTTCCATCATTGGGTTTCTCTTTTTCAGATAACTTTACTGAAAGGTGATACATGCCTCCAACCTTAACTTAAGAAAATTCCAACAACAAAAAAAACAAGTTTTAAATAGCCTTAACATGAAAACTTACAGCGCCTTCCCCCTGATACCTCTGTCTGCTACCCTTCCTCATCCTGACAGCTTCTCATGTCCATCAGGAAGTCACTCATTTCTTCCCCATGTCCTATGCCTCCACAACCCCATCCTTTCATCTCTAACCAAGAAATCATTCTCCTTCATCTCCTTGTGAATCCCATAGCCCTTAACTTCCTGTGGCCTGCTTCAAGAGACTTACTCCTTTCCTTCACTACTTCCTTCCCCTTGACCAAATGACTGGCCCAAGTCAGAATTACTTCAGCAATGGGCAGGTGTGAGCCTGAGATCTAACAATAGGACAGAATGCAGTTACATTTAGGCTCTTATTTTACCAAGCAGCACAAACTCAGCACTTTGTGAGTTGCGGACCATTATCAGTTGTCATTAAGTCAGGAATGCCATAAATGACTAAACTGCTCCTAGCACCACTCCTGAATTGTAGCTGTTCCTGTGTTTGTAAGAAAAATCACTAGAGTCAGAATCAGCTGTTAGTAACTAGTTTTTCGGTTTTAAGTTTGCTTCACATGTGCCATAACTGGCTCCTTCTCTTGATTACATAAATATTCATTTACACGGTTTGCAGTCTTGAACAATGTCTTTGACGTCTGAATTAAGCATGGAACAAACCTATCTATAGCTTTGCAGTGACGGGCTTCAGCAGTCTGCTCACTAGTGTGGATTCTTGCCAACATCTCAGGTCTTATAACTTTGAGTGTATTACCTCTGGATCTTTTCCACAGGATTCCTTTTGCCATATTCATTTTCTCCCATGATGCCTAATATTTCCTAATTCAGTTTGTAACTTCGTCCTTTACATCTGGCCATCCTACTACACCACTTGCTTTCAGTTCCTGTAGTATCTCATCTTGCTAGATAGGTCTCTGTATCTGGCCCAAGCACTAATCTGACACACACAGGAGCATAATTAATGTATTTTCTGTGTATAGGAAGTCTCATAATTAGGGGGTTTGGATCTCACCTGTCTTTGAAGGTGTTCTACCTTAGAAAGGAAATCTGCCATTTTGATTTTGGATTCCATTTCATTGTGTACAGTGCACCTTGAGACTTATTTTTGTGAGTAAAACATATACAGGAAGATGTTAATGGATCAATTCTGAATCATATCCATACAGACTACACTCATCTGTGCACTGATCTAACTTCTCACAAGCTAACACTAGCATGAAACACTACTCTTCAATCATCAATGCATTCTTCTGCTCAGTAGATAGAGGAGAGCTTGATGGGAAAACTACAGGTTGCCCTTCTGGTAGCAGAGCTGTACCTAATCCCTCCTCACTTGCACCACACCAGATTGTAACTATTCATTGACATCACAGTGTCTCAGTACTGGATGCAAAGTGCTTTTTTCTGTTCAATGGTTTTGTCACACTACAGTTCCCATGCCCAGACGTCATCTTTCTCTGATAGACATTGGAGAGATTCACACATATCAAAGAGGTGAAACAAGTGATGCAAGACAATTCACAAATCCCTGCATTCTTTGCACATCCAGAATTGCTCTGACTTTCAGGATCTGGACATTCATCCCCAGATATGAGCAAGTGTCCAATGTATGGAAGAAACAAAAGCTTTAGTCTACATTTTCTTTTTATTCAAAACTGAGATTGCTCTCTCCGCCTCTCTCCAGTGGGGCACTGAGTTTGTGATCATTGGTCAGCTATTGCTTCTCTCATTATCTCACCACCCGAATGTCACTGGCAGTGATCTTTGCCTCAGAAAGTACTTCTAGGACTTCTGTTGCTGTAGATATTCTTTGAGAGCTGCTGCAAATGATTGAACCAACAATTATCATCCAAACAGGTCCAGAAAATTGTCACATAACTGCTTCCTGTGTCTAGCTATAGTTGCTAGAAGCAAGTAGGCATCTAGAACTGAAAACACTTTTGCTAGATCTGGCAATATTCTTCAGCAGCTGGACAGAGGATACTGTGGGCTCTATAGTGATCTGCTGATGTCTTTAGTAGCTGTGCAGGTCTGCGGCTTGCCTAGCTTTCCAATTGCCATTATATTGCTGATATTATTGAGGAACATGTTATATTAAAAAAAAAGTTTAAAGCCAAAAAACTTTTTCAAACTGTGTTTAAGGGCAGTGGTGCTTTATGTGGCTGACATTGTATTGGTTTAACCTTGAGGTGACCTTCCAAGTGGTACTCTCCAAGCAGACACCCAAGTCCATGAAATAAATCTGCATGGACCAATCTCCCAGGTCTTTTCCTATAACAGTGATATAACATCAGTGTGCATTTCCACTTTTTTACTCTGATAATGCTTCATTATTTCCTCATACGTTTGAACTAAGAGAGGCAGCTTCTGTACCCCTTTCAGTAGGCAAACTAGCCTTTAATGTGCAGTTTAGTTTGTATTGCCCTAATGGTTTTACATGTAAAAAAATCACATAATTTCAGTGTGATTCTACCACGTTGTAAATCCTTGTTTCCAACTTGTCTTGTTTTGCAGTAATCCAAGTAGTTAATTAGGTTACATGTATAACCATAGTCCATTTGATGCAATTTCCTACATATTTTTGGTTTGTATTCATGTTTAGCATTATGAGCCACTGTTTACCAGTGGTTTCAACTGCATCTGTATGATGCATAATATGTGGACTCAATAGATCTGCTGTCCTTCGTCTTCAAACATATCAAACTTTACTTTGTTGCTCTGGCTGCACATAGGTTTTTGCACACCAAAAAAAAAAGTACATGAATTAATTATCAATACTCCCCTCACCCCTCAAATAAAAACAAACAAACAAAAAAACCATGGATCTTATGCTAACTTCAGGATGTTTACACAAGTTCTGTATAACATAGGCCACTCCAAAGGGACAGAGGTTCTTTCATAAGTGTGGAAGACCACAACAAGCTCTGTAAAACTGAGTTATGATCTGCAGCCTTTTAAAAAAAAAAGGCCTACTTCTTTTGGATTAACAGTTTCTTGTTTTATAGGAATCTTATTGATACAAAATCATTTCAGATTAATTCATAACCCATGTGAGACAACTCATCTCCTACAGATACATAGGAGAGCATACAACACACTTTCCAGGGAGCTTAAAACTTTTTCTTGTAAATTAATAAATAATTTAATGTTGTTCATTCTATTTACAATAAAGAATTCTAGATTATTCTAGCCCATCAACTGCAGTATGATTATTAGATGTGCCAATCCCTACGGAGACTGACTTTTGTGGAGTTGGGTGACCCAGTGCATCTGGAATCAAGTCCCAATGATCCTATTCAACATTCCTTACTCACGCAAGTCTCCCGCTGACTTCATCCAGTTCTCCCGCATTCAGAATTAGCCATTAGATCAGCCTACACATAAACTTAGCATTATTATAAGTAACGTTTCATGGATTTTCAGTATCTTACAATATGGCCAAAATGCCTCAGATATATTAATTTTAAAAGCCTGCAGCAACAGTTTAGGATTTTCTTTAAGATGCAGCTTTTTCAAGTCAATATTTATAAATCATGTTTCATGTTGCCAAGGAAACTAAGGGGGTACTATCTCTTGCAAACAGCCTTCTTCAATATCCTTTTCATTCTATCCATAGTTCACAGAAGTTACTTTTTTCTGTGTCAGACCAAGAGTAACCACTTAATGCAACCTCTGAAATTAAAAAAATTCACACTTCAAGTGCGACAGAAAGAGGACATGCACCAATTGTGTAACACCACAAGGCCCTGTAGAATTGGTGATGTATGGTGGTGTGAAAATACCTATACCAACAACTCCTCTTTAGTTCTTTTCAAGCGATTTCATTTGTAGCTCTCCAAGTGTTTTTACAAAGGTAGGTATCATTATGCTAATTTACCAACTAGGAAAACTGAGGCAGAGAGATGATATGATTTGGCCAGCATCACAAAATGAGTTAGTAGCAGAGCCAAGAATAAAACCCAAGACGCCTGACTATCTAACCAACATCCTAATCTCCTGAATACATTCTCTCCCCTCTGGAAAAAGACTTATCCATTGAAGATGGAGACTGAATCTGGGAATGGAGTAGGTGGTTTGTATATTATAACAGGGACTGTGCTAACTTTAATATTTTATTATTGTTGTTGTTATTATTACCGTTTCTTATTCCACTTAGAGACATTGTAAGGCATGACTGGCTTCCTGAATTCTTCAGACATAACAAAATTAATGGTGAGGAGCATGTGATATATTTGAAGTGATTTGCTTGATGGTATCTTTGGAAAAAGCAAGGTCACTGATGAAGCAACAATGAAGAAAGGTCTGTGTTCGAAAAGACAAGATTAAAAAAAAGTTTAAAATAAGATAACTGACACTTATGAGGGAAGAAAAAAAATCGTCAAATTTATCAAAAAATTCAAATCTTCAAAAAAAATTTCAAATTTATGTACAGACTGCAGCAGTCAATGATACTGACGAGCATCCAAAGAACAGATCAGTTTTTTGACTCATTAGAAAAAAGACATTTGCATTTCTGAAAGATTTATGCTTTCCCCAAGAACTGGGCAAAATGTACAATGAGGACTCGGAGAGATTTCCTCTCCCAGGAGTGAAGGAAGGCACAAGGCAGAAAACACTAGAAGTGAACTGCTGCCTAGGTAAATGGTGTAAGGTGCAGCAGTTTGGTTTATTTGAACATTGGTCCACCTTCTCTGGGCAGAGGGGGCTGTATAGTTTGGATGGCCATCAACTCAGTAGAAAGTGAACCAATCTCTTCTGGAATAGGCTGGCTACAGTAGTCAGGAGGCATTAAAATAATAACAAAAGTGGAGGATAAAAAGATGGAAGATATGAGCATTCAATTAGCACAAAATCAAAGAACGAAACGACATGGAGAAGAAATTCTTGAATTGTCTATAAACCAATCCTAGGAGACTGGGGAACAACCAAGAGGTACTGGAATTGCTCATTTATGAGCACAAATTTGATCTTGTTGGTACTGAAACTTGGTAAGATGATTGGCTTGATCGGAATGTTAAAATCAATTATTATAACCTATTTAGGAAGGATCAAAAGGGGAGTGGGACTGGCACTTTATGTCAAAAATGGCATTACCTGTTTCTTAATCACTCACAACATGGAAGAAAATCATCTTGAATGTTTATGGATCAATGTCTGAACAGATAAAGCACAAAATGGGGTATTAGTTGGTATCTGCTACAGATTACCAAACCAGAACAAGGCAACAGATTACTGACTCCTTTAGCACCTATCTGTAGGAAAAATAGGGGCATGATCCTGAGGGGTGGGCTTCAATTTTAGTGACATGTCCCAGAGGTCTCATGCTGTCAATACTAAAACATCTTTGGAATTTCAAATATTATAGATGAAAGTGTCCTAACTCAAAAAGTTTTGCACTCAAAACACAGAGAAATCCTCTATTATACCTTGTCTTGATAAAGAGAGATAGATCACAGAAATAAAAATTAATGCTAGCTAAGGTACAAGTGATCATAACTTGAACATATTTATAACATGCAAACAGATTAAAGTCCAAACCAGTACTTGGTGCTTCAAAAAAGGGTGAATTTCACAAAGCTGAAAACAATTATGAGCCAAGTCAGCAGGGAGGACAAATTTCATCAGAAAAATATGAATGATAATTGGGAATTGCTTAAGAACACTTTACAAGATGTTCAAAAAGCCACAATCAAAGGAGAAGCCCATTCTGGTTATAAAAAGTGACCTGGCGTAGAGGGAAGTGAAGGCAGCTATAAATATATACTTAACAAATGGAAGAATGGGGAAGTTGACAGTTATGAATATAAATCAGAAGTTAGAAATTGTAGAAAATTGATAAGAGAAGCAAAGAGACAAGGAGAAACCTGTGGCAGCAGAATTAAGGACAGTAAGAATGAGTTTAAGTATGTTTGGAACAAAAGCAATCTTATCAATGGTATGGTCCATTACTAGATGAAAATGGTAGATGAATCAATAATAATGTAGAAAAGACAGAAATCTCCAAAACAGATGATTTCTGATCTATATTTGGGAAAAAACAGATGAAGTAGTTATACCATATGATGATGACACTCTTGCCATTTCACTAGTATCTCAGAGGATATTAATCAGCAGCTTCTAAAGTTGGAGATTTTTAAATCAGTAGGTTTACATAACTTGCATTCAAGAGTTTTTAAAGAGCTGATTGAGGAGCTCACTGTACCATTAGTTTTGATTTTCAATAAGTCTTGGAGCAGAGGGGAAATTCCAGAATACTAGAAAAAAGCTAATGTGAGGCCAATATTTAAAAAGGGTAAGCAAGATAAGTCAGGTAATTATAGACCTGCCAGTATGACATCAATTCCAGACAAGATAATGGAGCAGCTGACATGGGATTCAATTAATAAAGAATTTAAGGAAGGTAATATAATTAATGCCAAGCAACATGGGTTTATGGAAAACAGATCTTGTCAAATTAAACATGTTTTTTGTTTTTACAAGATTATAAATTTTCTTGATGAAGGTAATAGTGTTGGTGTACTGAAATGAATTTAGCTTGGTACCACAGAACATTTTGATTAAAAACCTACAATAAAAAAAAAATTAATATGGCACACATTAAGTGGTTAAAGATCTCAAAATGAAAATTGTAAATGGGGAATCATCTCTGTGTGGGTATGATTTTAGTGGGGTCCTGCAAGGACTTGTTCTTGGTCCTACACTATAACATTTTTATCAATGTCCTGGAAGAAAACAAAATGATAAAACTTTGCAGATGAGATAAAAACTGAGGGTGTGGTAAATAATGAAAAGGACTAATCATTGATAGATCTGGATTGCTTGGTAAACCGGATGCAAGCAAACACTATGCATTTTAATATGGGTAAATTTAAATGTATATATCCAGGAACAAAGACTGTAGGCCACAGTTACAGAATGTGAGGCTGAATCCTGGGAAGCAGTGACTGTTAAAAAGATTTGGGAGTCATGGTGGATAATCAGATGAATATGAGCTCCGAGTGCGAAACCATGGACAAAAGAGGTAATGTGATCTTTGAATATATAAAGAGGGGAATCTGGCATCCATAATTCAAGGAGGATGTTGACAAATTCGAGAAGGTTTACAGAAGAGCCAGGAGAATGATTAAAGGTTAACAAAATTTTCCTTATAGTGACAAACTCAGAGTTCAATTTATTTAGTTTAACAAAGAGGTTTACGAGGTAACTTAATCACAGTTTATCAGTACTTAGATAGGTAACAAACATTTGATAATGTTCTCTTCAATCTAGCAGACAAAGGTATAACACAATCCACTAGCTGAAAGTAGAAGCTAGACAAATTCAGAGTGGAAATGAGTTAATTTTTGAAAGTGAGGGTAATTAACCATTGGAACAATTTAACAAGGTCAGGATGGATTCTCCATCACTGACAATTTTTAAATCAAGATTGGATGTTTTCCTAAGAAGTATACTCTAGGCATTATTTTGGGGAAGTTCTATGGCCCATGTTATGCAGGAGATCAGACTAGATGACCACAATGGTCCCCCCTGGCTTACGAATCTATGAATCTATGAAACTGAAAAATAAAAAATACAGTAAGGAACAGCTTCAGGTCACTGCTTAGTACAAATGTTCTCATTTGCTTTTATCATTGTTAATGCAGACCTGGGTTGTAGTACATTTCCTAGGCAGTGAGGGAACACTTGCATTTTCTTCAGCTCTCTCTCTAGTTTGGTCAATCCTGTTCAACTTCCCTATCCCTTAGAGAACCTCAGACCTGCAGAAAGTCTTTGTGATGTCCCAGGTCTTGAAATCAGACCTGAGAGTTCCTAGATAGCTGCCGTATCCTGGCCTCCACCCAATGTCTGCTGAAACCTGGTGGGCTGGGCAGCTAGTAAGGCTACAGCCTCAACCAAGGTACCACCCATGGGAGCCATGAGTGGAGGATCGCTTGGGGCCCAAATGGTCCAACCACGCTACTTAAGCCAGAAGGTGGTACAGGAAGTTGTCTAAGCAGCAAGATGATTTCCCCTTTTGTGGCTGCTTTGGACCCTGCTTGTATCTGCTTCCTGCACCCAACTATGTGCCTGATTCCTGGTCTGCTCCTTGCTCCTGCCTCACCCCTGCCTTTGTTTCTGTTCCCACCATGCTCCTGTTCTGTGCTTGATCCTTGCCTCTTTTCTAGTTCCTGCCCTTGCTTCACGTCCACCATCAGTTACCAGTCCTGTCTCCGACCCCAGCCTCTGACTTGTGACCATGACTCTAGCTTGACAGTTGGTTCTGGCATTTGGTATCTCACCTCAGCTCTGACCCTCAGTTTAGACTTCTGATTCTCACTTGATCCCGGCTTTGGTAATTGGCAGTTGAGTGTGATGCTGGCACTCAACTTTGTTCCCCAACCTGGATAGCTGTTCTGCCTACACAAGGCCTGATTCCTGCTCTAAATAATAGGCCAGACAACTTACATCTCAGTCCACAACAGTCATTTGCAGGAACTGCAAAGGGTGTGGGGAGAAGTGGAGCACTGTTGAGAGGTGGATGAGCCACTCTTTCATGCAGCAAAAGAAGCATGGGCAATGCACAAATGCCTCTTCCTGAAGAACAGAGGTGGCAAGAAAGGGCCCAAGGAAAATCATTCTGGAAAGAAAACTGTTTGTCACAGTTAGCCCCATAAACTTTAAAAAGCTCTAATTATAAAGAGCAGGGTGTATAATGAAAATGACAGCTTGACCTTAAATAGCAGATGTACATGGAATTTCTTTCCATGCAGCATTTTGTGAGATATCACAAGTTTTCCCAAAGGTAACTCCATAGTCAGATGCCACATGAAATGTATATCATGCAGCAACTCAGAGAATAACTCTGGTTACTACATTTCAGCAGTGCTTCTGGAAGCTGCAGTAATAAATTTTTACCAGTTTTCAGTTCTAGGACTCCATGGACCTATATATTGGCACATCCATAACATGCAAATATACATAAAGAAATAACTGTTTTCCACATAGAAATGTGTGCTATGAAAGTTAATTTTGTTGCAGACATTAGTACTCAAATAAACATGAACACTGAAGGAGACTTTGGGTGAGGAATGCAGCATAAACAACAAAACCCTAGTAGTAAACTCACCCATGACAAATGATTTTTACGTTAATGATTGAAAATGCTATTTCCCCCCCCATATAAAGACCTACACAAGGGGACAAAGTTCAAAAGCTCCACTGAGAGTTGTTTACAAATCTCAAACACCATTGCTTGATGGTAAAAGGCTACTTTTTAGTGGTACTCTCTAATGAGTGCAAGCACCATGAATAGTAGCAAGTCACCAGTACTGTATAGACCCCTTTCAAGTACCCCAGTGGAAGCCTAAATCAAGATGTTGCACAGTGAAAGGAAGGAGGGTTTGTTACAAGGAGGAATTGGAGCAAAAGCTGGGATTGTAATATATCAACGAGGTGATAAGCAGTTTCCCTATGGACTAATTAGCTTTGTAATAGTGGAGTATAAAATTTGTTTTATGCTGTTTTTTTTTTAAATGGATAAATATACACTGATTTAAACCTCCCTGAAGGAAATGAAGAGAATTTTTTTTGGCACAGAGGCTCCTTTATGCCTGAATGCATTTCTAGTGCTCTTTACTTGGCAATTTGTGCATGTTCTTCTAGGACAGTTTGGAGTATCATTTTAGTAGTCCTTCCAAATAACAACTATGAGATTTCAGACGGCTACATTCAAAGGAATCTACCGCACTAACTTTCCTTGTTCCTTTTCTTAATCCTGACCTAGATTCAGAGGAGTCTATCCTAATATGGTTTACAGTGAGTACACTCACTTGTTAAGAAAAGAGGAAGAGAAAGAGTAAATAAAATGTAATTTTTATCCAGGAACAGGGGAATTACACTTCCAGTTCAGAAAGTTAGTCTGCAAAGGATACTTTTGGTGACTGCATAACATACACTTGTTTATTTCTAAAGAGATTCAAGGAGGAACGGGTGTAGGACATTGAACAAAAGTTATATGGCAGAAAAAGTTGACACAAATCATGTTTCAGTCTTCAGTTGCCACATTAACATTCCAAGGAAGGAAGGGAGGGGGTTAGTTTTGTTTTACAAAACAAATATATCTTTTCAGCAACCACAATTTGAAAAGAAACAAAAATACAGAAAACATAGAAACATGTTATAAATCTCCTGGGCAGATTAAGCAAACACATCAGGAAATACATATGGACTTCAATTATTAGGAGGGGATTTCAATTACCCTAGTATTGACAAGAATAGTAATTGCAGTTACTGAGAAAGGACACAGGTTCCTGGAAGGGGTATAGAGGTGTTTCCTCAAACAGATTTTTGAGTAACTATCAAGATGACAGGCTAGTCTAATTTACTTCTAAAACTGGTATGATTAATGACCTAGAAGTTGCTGGAAAATCTAGAATCTGAATAATCACAGCATTATCTCATCAAAAGTGATCCAGAGGGCATAAAGAAAGAAGAGATCTAGAATTCACCCCACTTTAAAATAGATATGAATGTTCAGTAAACCGAAGATGGTCATTTGGGTTCAATTACCCACTACCACAGGTTTTCAGGCAATAAGAAAGATATTCAATAAGTTTGTCAGAAGAGCTACTGAAAAAAATGTGCTGGTAATGTTTCCAGTAAAGACCTAAGTGCTTTTTGTTTGTTTTAAAACTAAAGAGTTGAATATTTAAAATTGGAACATCAAAGTAGTTAGCTAATCCATCTTTTGACTATTTGAAAGACTGAGCCGTTTGCTACTCTCCTTCAAATAAAAACAAAAGTGGGGGTAACAAGTGATATGCAAAAGCTGCAAATTAAAAAAATGTTCAGTTTATACAACCACTAGGATGAAGGCAGAGAAGGAACTGACTGAAGGCTGGTAGACCAGGCACTTAAAAAATAAAAGCATAACAATATCCAATGGCTCGAAGTCACAATTACATAAATTCAGCTGAGAACCAATGTATAAATGTTTAAATTATGCAATTAGCTATTGGAACAATTTACCAAGGGATATAATAGATTCTCCACCTCTTCAAGTCTTTAAATCAGGATTGGATGTCTTCCTACAAAATATGCTGTATCTCAATCAGAAGATGCATTTAATGCAAGAATTACTGAATGAAATTCTATGGTCATGGAGGAGTTCAGATCAGATGTTCACAATGCTTCATTCTGGGTTTAAAAACAATGTATTTAGTGATTGATCCCAAGCCCATTTAAGTGAATGTTGAATTTTTCCATTGATTCCAGTAGTTATTTGTTATTTCCTATAGTTATATGGCTCACTATGGGCGACGTAGGTAGGTGTACCTCTTCTTCAGGACAAGACCATCCCCTTGGGATCCACAGCAACGGTATGAGCAGAAGGCACAATGCTGTGTGCATGTTCAAACTAAAACCTAAGTAAGAAAACAGCAACTCAGGCATGGCAAGGGAGGAAGGCGGCCAGCAGCGGGGAAATGGGGAACTATTTACATTTTTGTCAAGAGGAGCATCATTCCCAGTTTAAAAATAAGAGGAGAGGATAGTTCTTTTCAGCCACATAGCTCATACTTGTTTACCTCTCGTCCCTCAATGTATGTAGTTCAGTTTGCATGGACTATAACAACAAATATCTGATGTCTGCTTAAACACTGATTTCTCCATCACCAAAGGAGATTTTAGATACAGCTGGGTATCATCTGAGTAGCAGGCCAAAAAAGCATCTATCCTTTAAAATAGCAGAAAGCTCACCTTACAGCTTTAAATTGCTGTGTGTTTTCTGTTGTTTATATTAAATGAATACACGATTAAAGTTTTCAATGACCTAATAATTATAATGGACTATTCAAGAATATTAATTATATTAAGCAATTCAGCTCTACAAGCAGAGATATGAATAGGGACAGCAAAACTATAGTAGGGGCCCAATCTTGCTCCTGCTGAAATCGATGGGAGTAGGACAGGGTCCAAAGTAAGGTAAAAAGAAGAGCTGACATTTGCAAAGGTGACTTCATGGCTTTTTGTTGTTCTCCTCTTTTACTATACTTTCACTGTGTTGGTTAGAGCTCTTCCCTTTAACTGCTCATCAGTATTTTTAAGAAAGTACATATTTTAATCTGTTCATTCTTTCATGATGCCCCAAAGAATTGAATGAAAACAAAAACAGTAAAAATATTAAGACCCAAAAATGTCCATTAATTTTTGGGTGCCCAATCCTATAAGCTTACACATGTGAGTAGTCTCACAGAGTTTAATAGAACTATTCACATGACCAAAGATACTACCACAGCGAGAGTTGCCAGAATCAGGCCCAGAGTCCATTAACAGTCCTGTTTATAACTATTCCCTCTGCCCTCTTCTAATGTTCAAGGATTTAAAATCAATAAGACGGCACAGAACAAGTGAGAAATCACAATTAAAAAGACTAAAAATCTAGTTCTAATCAAACATTACCCAGGCACAAATGCTAAACAGGGCTTTGCATGACAAAGTGTTTGAAGTGCGCTGTAAGAAGGCGCTGCAGCATCCCCCGGAGTTGGGACCCGAGGGAAGGCCGCAGCGAGCCAGCCGGAGAGATGCCCTGGTAGGCAAGTCTGCCCGGCAACAGGGTGGTCGGGCCGTGATAGGGCCAGCCAGCCAGTCCGCCCGGCAACCGCCAGGCCAGACTGTGATTGGGCCACCCGGCCAGACCAACCAGCAGCGGAGGGGTGGAGCCCCTGCAGGAAGGGGTAGTATAAAGATCAGGCCACAGACCTCAGTAGGGAGGAGACAACTGTGCTACCTAGGGCCCAGGTCTGGCTAAAGCCTGGCAGAGGTGAGGGACACCTGCCGCTCCGGACAGCAGCCCCGCCGGCTTCCTGACCTCCCCTGGTACAAGGAGTGGATAGGGCCTCCAGGGCCAGGTGGCTGGAGCTGGCCCACGGACCCCAGTGACTGGCCTGCGCTCCCAGATCTCTGAGCCTGGCCTGAGGAGCCCGAACAGCCCCGATGGGAGGCCCCTCCAGAGGCTGGGCAGGACCTAGATGAACTGCCTGCTGCTGACCCCCCAGACGCTGAACCTGACCTTGATGAGCTACCAGATGCTGAGAGCCCTCGCGAATCCTGTGATTTAGAGGAGCTGCCCCTTGTGGAGGACCTCCCTGCCCTACCACCCCTGATGAGGAGGGACTGGTGAGCTAGCTGTGGGCCGAGTACCCCTATGGCCTGGGGGAAGCAGGTACCTGGGAACTTGGGGAGGAAGTGGCCCAGGGACAGCCAGACACAGTGGCTGAGTTAGGGGTCTGGCCCTGACAGCGTGTTGCGGCAGGAGCCCCGCCAACTCAGTGGCAACACGTGTGCCACTGCTAGGGCCCTGAACTGGGACGCAGTGGAGATGGGTGGGCCTGCGTCCCCCTCCCCCTCTCCCTAGCTGCCCCTGGAGGAAGAATCCTCCCCCCTCAGCTGGGCGGTTGGACAACTGCTCGCCCGCCCGCCCACCTGCTCTGCCGGAGGGCCAGGCGCTAGACTGCTTGAAACCCGCACGGAACTAGGAGCTATTCCCTATTTGCAGAGGCGCTGCGGCATCCCCTGGAGTTGGGACCCGAGGGAAGGCCGCAGCTACCCAGCCGGAGTGGATGACTGGTGACATGCCCCCTACTTTAAAAATTAAAAGTTCAGTTTCAAAAAAGTCCCACCTTCTGGGACACAAATTAGCTAGCTAGTGATCTTTCAACTTTCTCACCAGGAATCAAAATCAATTAGGGAAGTAGGAAAATAAAGTGACTTCAAGACTCAAGGCCAAATTCAGCTTTGTGTAATGAGGTACAATGCCTTTCAAGTCAATGGACTTACATCCAGGCTGAATTTGGCTTGAATTTTTCTATAGTATTCTCACTGTTGTCAATAAGTTCTAGAGAACATAAGCTGGTTCAAACATAACATGTTAGTGTTCCCGTCTATTCCCTTTCATAGGAAATAGTTGTACAAATGTGAAATATTTGTTCAGAACTGCAGAAAAATGGAGTGATACGAAATCAGTTAGACACTGTTACAGAGGAGTCAAGAAACATTGAATCAAGAAGATTCAAGACTCAGTACATGTACTATGATGGTCTAGACCTAAGTCAAGAACAGACTTGGAAAGGATACCATACATGGCTAGAGTGTGAGGAACTAGGAAAAAAAGAAAGATGTAGGATGCATTGGACAGTCACAGTGAAGAATGACATTGAATTCAACCTTTTTTCATTTGCAGATCCCTACAAAATTTCAAATGGAGGTGCAGACCCCTTTGGAAATCTTAGATATATTCTGTGGACCCCCAGGGAATCTGCAGGCCACAGGTTGAAAAACACTGAATTAAAAGGATGATGAACAAAGCCATGAAACTGGTACAAAACAGAATGTGGTGGAAAGACTGAATTCAGCTCCATCGTCACTGCTGAATTGATTGATGGGGAATCTAAGAATAGGGAAAATAGAGAACAACTGAGGTGAAAGCATTTTGGACTTCTGAAATATTTTTTATAATTGACATAAAATTGGAATATTTGTCATCTTTTTACTTGACATTATTAAAATATTTTGGCAAAAAAAAACACACCTAACTTTTTGCTTAGTTCTATGTTCATTATTATCTGAGAGAGAGTTCCCTAGGTGAGATCTAGCACCTATAAAAGTTCTCACTCTGGTATTCATGAGCCTCACCATACTGGTCAACAGTCACATTGTTTGGGTGGAAAGTAGGCATCATAGGAGGTCCAGGTCCAGATAAGGAGAGCCACTTGCTCAGGTAGACAGCCCTCTCATGTAGGGCTTTGAATTTTAAGACAGAAATCTTCGACTAGTCTCTGCATATGCTTGAAACACCTCCCCTGCAAGCTAACACAGCCATTTTTATCAGGAGCATGGGTTAAGGAGACACTGAGTTTGTCTTGGGAGAGCAGGAAAGGAGCAGAGTGGCCCAACTGCCACTAATCCTTTTTGTGGCCCTGCTCCTTTGAGAGATGGGATAGCAAGAAATGAAGCAGTGTAGCTAGGTCTGCTACATTTTTTCGCAGAATGTGAGGAGAGAATACAGACTATATAATGGCACAGGCACTGATGCTAGTTCCAATGGGGTGACTGCAGATCAAAGCAGCCTTTGGTTTACCAGACACTACTTTAGGAGTGAGAGGAGAAGGCTCAGGTACAGGCAGGAGAAGGAAGAGCCAAGAGGCCAACAGCTTCCTGCCAGGCCAGGAGAGCAGCTCTGCAAAAAGGGACAGAAGGCAATCAAATTGATGGGCACGGGGCAAAGAGCAGAATAGACTGGAGTGAGGGCAGAATAGACTGGAATGAGGGCCGACTATTCATTTGAGGGAAATAAGGTGATTTTACAGCCTTTGACTGATCTCCTGCCCTTCCAAATGGAAGTTACACGTTCATGGATCTGTAGGTTTTCATCGAGAACTGAGCTAACTAGCAATTGAGACCTGTACAGTCACCAGTCCTTGAAGATGACCTGCAAACCCTTCTTCCACAGAATGAGAGCAGCTGTCCTGATTGACCCCTATTACAAGAGGCAAAGGGTCATTTAGTACATACAACAACTAACTGAATTTTAAAGCCCTGCTCACTCTTTGTTATGCTAGGCATTCAACATGTAACTGTACATGTACCTTATTTCGGGGAATTAAGTTGTTTGGCTCTATGGTAAAGATGGCCTATCGTCACTCAATAATTCAGGGCATCTCAAATGCTTGCCCTTTAGAACTGCCATGAGAATGAGAGCAAACCCTTAACACATGCAACTGGCAAAAGATTTGAGGGAGACATTGCACCTGAAAAAAGCATAAAATAAACTGCACTGGACACTGGTTTGGATACAAGAACATATGTATTAAATCTAATGTGGAAAAAAAATAACAGGCACAGTTAAGATTTCCTTCTGCACTGTGCTTACATTTTAATGGTTGATGTGCCTATTGCAGAGTCTGTCCCAATGAAGTCACTCAAAGTGACAGATTCAGTTTTTACAGAACAGGAGGACTGTAACTTTTGAAATCTCTACTTTAGATCAATACCGTGGGCAACTTAGAAAATTTTTGAGCTAGTTGCATGTGGGACCTGTAGGGTGAAGGTGGGAATGACAGCAATTCTGTTAGGCTAGCAAGATCTCTGCTAAATAAATTGAGTTTACATGCCCCATTTAAGAAAAAAATTACCTTAAGGAATGCCATTTTGTTTAATTTTTCCTAAAAAAGCTCTATAAGGAAAACATGTACAGAGAATATTTCATATATTAGATCAGTGGTTCCCAATCATTTTGACTTGAGGGCCAAAAATAGAATTTTTACAACCCTAAAGGGCCACGAGTCTCTGCCAGCAGCCAACCCCCACCACCACCACAGCTAGAGGAAAGGAGTTCAACAAGGAGGATCTCTTGTCTCCCTGGCTGCAGCAGGGAAACCATGCACTCCACCTGGGTCCCTAGGCAGTGGCTCACTTCTGCAACAAGGGGGATGGGAGATCTGTGCTCTCCTCCCTCTGGCTCCAGCAGGGACCCAGGCAGACCACTTTGCCAAGCTACCTGTTACAGCCAGGGGAAGGGGAGTGCTGATCTCCCATCTCCTTGGCTGCAGCAAGGAGCCTGCACCGGCAACGTGCTCCACCTGGTCACTTACTTTGTAGTAAACTCCTTTGAAAGTGCAGGGGCCTCATAAAAAGAAGACACCACTCACGGTACATGATGATCAGAGCTTTCTTTGATATTCATTTTAGTATTTCAAAAGTTACATCTAATAAACTTGAACAATTTGAGCTGAAATTTTCCAGGCCAGGTATCTGTTTCAGGTTGAACTGTTTTGATAGATTTCAACAAAAGTTGTTCAGCTGTTCCTGACCTTGGGGTTAGGAGGAAAAAAATCTCTCAATATGAATATTTTTCCAACTATTTTTAAAAGACCTCTAATTTTGGGGGAAAATGCTTAATATTTGGCAGAAAAAATAGCCCTGGGGTCAGTGAGGTGCCTTTTGCTGTCCCAGAGGAAACAAGATTTGGACAAGATGTAAGCATGTTAGAATCACCACTTCCACATGATCGATAGAGGTTTGCTGCTAAAAATCCCTGCACTGCATGAGCTCCCAGCCTCAGAGCTCCCTATGTGCAAGTGCAATGATCTTGCACAATCCCCCCTCCCCCCCCAAACAAGCCTTCTACGTTGCAGGCACAAAGCTAAAGATCCAAAAGCGATACAGGCAATCAGGAGAAGCACCACCAAAATGCCTTTTGGCCTAGGGGAAGGTGTAGTGGGAGTGTTATTTATAGATAGAAATATTTCTCTTCTGATTCATAATTGCTTCTCCTGTTCACCTGGTCTTTTTCAAGGTAAGATAAATCAATAGTGCATCAATGAAAGCACTCATGGAGGACCCTATTCACTACTGTCTTATTCCTGTGAAGTCTTCAACAGTCGTGCAAAATGAGTGAGAATGCTACCATTCTGACAGTAGTGTTTAAATCCAATTTGCATGGGTGTAAATCACCACAGAAGGTGCAGGGAAATGGTGAATCTGGTTCCAAGTAAGTAATAAGTTGCACTATCAGATATATCTCTCTGTACTACATTTAAGTTAGAATCTTAACTCTTCCACCTATTATTAATGTTATTATTAATGCACTTCACAGCACTGACTATTGAGCAAGGCCACACACTAATTAGGAAGCAGGAAAGTATCAATACCCCATTTTACAGATGGGATAACGGAATTATTATTTAAGGTCACCCCTGGCAGAGCTGGGAATAGAACTCTGTCTAATACGACAGATCCAAGTCTCATTTACTTAGCTACACTGCTTTTTGGAATCTAGGTGCTTGCTAGTATTGCATTTATGGACTAGCACACAATCAACTCCAGAGTCAGGAATAAATCCAGGACTCCCAGTTCCCAGAACTGCTCTGCTAGCAAGTAGCTGTGTAAGCCACTAGCAAAGACTGTCTCAGTCCTCTCTAGTAGCTAGTTCACATAAAGAACAGCCTGAACAGGAGCTCAAGTAGTCGTGCTCAGAACAGTGAATCTAAAGCTCTTTGGTTCCAATACTACTGATGACTCGTGGGGGTAAATTTGGTACTCCATGACAGAATTCTCTTTTTTCAGTTCTCTTTTTTAAGACATAAGAGATTACATCTAAAAAACCCTTTAAAGTGTTTATGGCTGCAAAGTCATGTGCTCAGAAGTTAGAAAATGCCAAATTAGGGTTGCCTATGCCACCTTAATTCAGCCTCATTCTGCATATGTATTATGATACAGTCCTTAATTGTGATCACATATTATTTCTCACAAGCAGCCTTAATTCTGCCATTTCATAACTTCCAAGTTCTTCACTTTGCAACCTTATATTCTTTTAAATGTTTTTAATGTATAGAATAATCAGAAACAGTACTGATATGGGCAAATCCAGCCCTCGTATCTGCAGCTGTAAAGGCTCACTTGACAAGTGAACCAATAGAGTTATGTGTATGGGTGTTGGCAACAAGATTCAAGAGCAATCAATATGAAGCCTGAGGACAAGCTGCACTGGGATTCCCTACAGAATATCGTACAGGGGCAAGGATGGGAGGTGCCAAAGGATCCAGTGCTGCACAGATTGCAGTATTTTGCTTTGCAGCAAGGATACATTACAGCCATAAAAGCTACTTCAACCAGCAGGCTGAACTAGACTTCCTGGAGTGGCCTGTATCCTGGGGACTGGAGGAAGAGGGTGGGAGAGAAGAGAGTATTCCATCACCTGCAGAGATACCCAGCACCCAAGTCTACTACGTGGGCTGGTACTCATCCTAGATGTCCTATCTTACCTCTTCAAAAACACTTTACAAGCACTGATAAATTAGTTTTTCCCCTGCGAGCTAAGTATTGCCACATACTTTTCTATATTCCATTAGCCCCATGTTACAGATAGAGAAAATGAGATAGGGGTAGTTACTTTTGCAAGGCCAGAGTGGTGCAGCCAGGATTAAATGTCAGGCGTTCTAGACTTCCGTTCTTGCATTTAGACCACATTCTCTGTCAGAATCAAGCAAGACACAGAAAACAACTATTCCATGAAAATGAAATAGCTCCCTTGGACATTTCTTGTAGCTTGTGTTTAGCTGGACCCAGTACAAGTCTGTGCCACTTACCACAAACCATGGAAAATACAAAGAGAGCCTATAGTGGCATGGAAGATAGTAAGATAAGTAACACACACAGTATGTTTCCATTATGCAGAATAGTCAAACTCTAACTTCATAGCAAAGCTAGTTTTATGTTCATCTCGTCTTACCTCAAAAAATTCTCTTAACAATTCTTTGTAATCAAATGATTTACTCTGTACAATAATAAAAGACTTCAGAATAGACTATGTGGGGGTGGGGCAGGGAGAAGGGGACAGACACACACACACACAGAGAGAGAGAGAGAGAAAATGGCTTTGCTACTTGGGAACAAATCCTAAAGTACACACAGAGAATGACTTAACTGGAAACCACTGCAAAACCTTCGTTTTGAAAACAAGTTGTCCCAGTTTGCCCACTTTGCCAATGGTGACAAGTATTAGAACTAGAGTCAAGTCTCCTGCCAAGATTTTTAATAGAGTTATTTTTAGAGTTATTAAAACTAAAACTGTCATTTTGACATTGTGATTATTCAAATATTGTTTTTGCTTGTTTATTTTCTCAGTTAACAGGGCCAATAAACCAAAAAAATCCAACCCTCCCTTTCCATATTATTCAGCAGAGAAAAGAGGACTATGTAAAGTTCAGTTGTCGAACCCTGAGCTCAGTCTCACTGGGTAAAGTTACACAGTGCTCCAGATTAGCTGAACAACTCTGACCTTTATTAAAATGTTTTTAGTACTGGAGTAAAATATTTTGTTTCTCTTTTCCTAACATCAAGCCTGTATTTCATTGTAAAAAAAAAATTTATTCGGTGCATGGGAAGTTTAGCCATTTCATGCTTTCACATTTGCACTAGGAGTCAGAGTCAGTCTGTTTTACAGACATAGCCCTAGAATATTCTCGTTAGGAATACAGGAAAAAGCTCCAACATAACTGTTTAACCGTCTCAGTAATGCTTGCTGTGAAACGTCATGACTTTTTAAATATGTTTTCACCTTAGTTGGGGAAAGTGAGCATGCTTGTGTTTGCAGCTCCTCCCCTTCGCTGCACACAGGGACTGCAGCTGTAGTAAACAACCACTAGCCAAGAGGTGAGAAGGTCAAGGGCCTCCGTGCTGCACCAATACCAGTTTTTCCAAAAATGAAATCTAATTTCTTGGAAGGGGAAATTATTATTTTTTTGTATCTCGGAGAAAGATAAACCACTGTCATTTCCATACAAATGGGGGAGGGAAACAACCTTGATGAGCCAGAGACAAAACATTTAACAAAAATAATGTTAATAATTTTTCCATTCCTCTAATACGAAAAGATTTTATTCAGGGGTCCACACAGAATTGATCTAACAAATATAAATATTTCCTCAAACCCAATCTTGTCCTCAGGAAACAATGTTTAACCTAATGCAAAAATATCAGATATATTTTTAAGATATATTTTCCTGCATCCGTGGGCAAAAATGCTACCCCGTTCTTTAAGGAGCAGGCCAGGAGATCGGTAGCAATGTGAAGAGCAGTGCCAGCCACACCGCCTTCACAAAAGTAATCCTGCAGCATCAGGGTGTTATGGTGCAACACAGGCTAGCACAAACGTGGACACACATTGTTTTCTCTCTGATCAGGTGCTGTACCCTCATTTTCATAACTAGTGAATGTGGCTTGGCACACTCAAGCCCTAACCACATCTCTAGAATTGAATATCCCCACCCCCACCCCCGAGTGCTTTCTTGGGGCCCAATCCTGCTCCCACTGAATTAAATGAGAGCTTTGTCCATTGACATTAGTGTAAGAAAAGGCCCTTGAGCGTTTGGAAGCGCTCCTGCCTGATTTACTCAAAGGAAAAAGACTCCATATGTTATTAATTGCATTGTGGTTTCACCTAGGAGCTGCAGTCATGAACCAAGACCTTAATTTGCTAGGCATTGTACAAAGAATAAAAAGATGGTCCCCACCCTAATGAGCCCCTTACCATGTCCCTTCCAGTTCATCCGCATAGCAGAGGGCTGAATCAAGCCCCAAAATATTAGAGGACCTCGCCTTTAAAGTGACAGTCAACTTGAGTATTTTCTGATCTGACTAGCTTCAACAAATATTCTAACAGAGCAGCCATTGAATCGTACTAAATCTTAACAAAATTCCTTTAAAAATATTTACAATGACTTTTCTGCTTTAGTCAATTAAGAGTCTTTTCAGCCAGGGACAACATGCGGGCCTGAGAACATCACTAGCAAATGTGGTTGGACACAACCCTCAGCGCCACACATGCCTGCAAGCTTCTTCAATAACAGCAGCAGCATCCAGACAAGTAAATAGTAATGGAAGTCAACAATCCTTCCTCCTGCTGCCACCCCACCTCCTAGGCAACCATTGCTCCTGGATCCCAGGGAAGGACCTGGGGAAAGAAGAGCTCCCTGATGTCCACACCAACCTTCAATTTCTCCCCAGCCCCTACAGTGCAATAGAGAGGAAAAATAGAGGTTTTTACAAAACTTCAGGTTTTATCACTCTCTTCCCCAACCCACCTCTATGTTTCCATTTCCATGAAAGGCCTGAGTAAAGATGGGGTTCCCTTGGCTTCCCACTCTCTCCTGTCTCTTTTTAGCTCCAAGTGGGAGTCCCTGGAAAAACAGACACTCTCCTTGCCCCAAACTCAGAAACAGCAGCAGCTCTGCTGCTTCTGGTAGACCCCACACCCTCCACAACCTGGGGAAGGGTGTGCATGAGACCGCCTCCAGAGCAGTGAAAGAGGGATGTCAACATGCTAGTGCAGGATACAGACCAGGCAAAATGACCATCAGCGAAACAGTGAAAATGACTGTACATAAATGCAGCCAAAGCCACACAAAAAAAAGGAAAAATAAATAAATAAAGATCATTGTATTTGCTAGCTTTTTTTAGCAATGGGGGTCACAGGATGCATTTGTAACTCTAGGTGGCAGAACATTTGCAGACAGTAATTAAATTTTTAAGTTGACTGTGTCCTGTTAAAAAGCTTTTTTAAAAACCACATGAATATATAAAAAACAAGCATACAGTCTAGATTTACTATAGCTTTATATGATCAATATAATGCCTATATCACCCCATCTCCAATCTATTCAGCATAGTTACTAATTCTACACTAGAGGCTACTTTGCTTTTTCTGTAACATTTCAGAGTTGGAAACCAACCAGAAAATGGAGGCTATGCACTAGTACTACATAAAGCACTCTTGCAAAGTTGCCATGAATATCTACCTGCCATGGCAAAAAAAATTAAAAAAAATAAAAATCCATTTATATCATGACTGATAATGAAAAAGGAGCCGGTTTACCACCCATGCAGAAAAAAGAACGCCAAAGACAAATGGAATTTTACAAGGGTGATATAAATCATGCAAGTAAACAGTTTATCTTCAATATCTTATATAAAAACAGCTCATTTTTGTTCTGATTTTAAATGCATAAAATACAAATCTTAACATAACTGACAATAGCTGGTGACAATAGCTAAAAGCACATAACCCAGGTTTGAAGATACTGCTCCTTGAAACTGAATATTACGTTTCTGTAAATGACAGTTTAAAAAAAAATCTAACAGGAATACACCCAGTGTTTAAAAGTGTCCGCTCCTATTCACATTGCAAACTCCTGCACCACCCTGCCCGTCATCAGCACAAATTTCATGTCAGACCATTTACTTGGCTAAACGACTCTATCCTCCAGTAAGAAAAGGGAATGGAATGGTTTAGGTGGATTTACAGGGTGACGTTTGTTTGACTGGCACACATCTGCTATAGCACTTCTATGCACATGCTCTTAATGTAAATATGAGTGTTTGTTTCCCCAGCGTTGGAGTGTAACTGGTAGAACAGTCCTTACTTATTTTGTTTTATAAATAATCAGTTTGATTTTAAAAAATTAGTCACTGGAATTTCTTAAGATTATCTGTACAGAACTGTTCTTTAACAATCTGAATAATTAAATTAGTAAGCGTGACAATAGACTATTTATCCAGATTACACAGTCTCCTGTACTTAGACTTTAACTGAGCAGTCAGCTTTTATCAGTTGAATTCAAGTTATTATTACTATTACGTTATCAGTTGAATTAAAGTTATTATTACTATTAAGATAAGCAGAACTGTACACGTTTTGTGCAGGCAGAGAAGACTAGAGTGGGAGAGATGGAGGGAATACAGCACAAAGGATTTGGTACTTTCCACGGCCAAACATTCAGTTTAAATACACTATTAATGAGATCTGGCAAGTTCTCTTTTGCCTTCAATATAAACATTCACGGAAAGTTCTGATAGTAGGCTCTATAACGAACAAAATCAGAATGGATTCTTCTTGCATAGAAGCCTCTTGCTTCATAAAAACTAATGTCACTGAGGTCAGCGCTCACTCGTCAGGTTACAGCAAGCTTATAACAGACAAGCTGCGGTGGCTCCCAAGCTGACGCTCAACACTCTTCATGACTGGTCTCGATGTAAAGTTCTCCCTTGTCAACTGTAGCTAAGTCCACCTTAATTGAAAAGAACAGCCATAGGCCATCCCCCGGCTACTTCCATGAACTATGCACTGTGGCAAATGACAGTTACACATCATTACTACTGGAGACAATAATGACTATAGCACAATGACCACTATTAATGCCAACAGTGTCATCCCCATCTTAACCCGTTACCCTCCTCTTCCAAACATGCACACAAACACATTTTTTGAATGGCAAACTAGAGCAGTAAACCCCAAATTCAACATGACATTTATCTGTTTCCTTGCAACTGTCACTTACATGACCCAACAGTCCCACTCCGTGTAAACTACATGTTAGCATGCATTATTTGACAAAGGCTTTTTTGGATTTGGCTTTTTTTTTTTTTTTAACGTCCTTCTTACAGGTAATTTAACAAGAGCCTTGCACATATTCTTGCTTGGCAAAAGCTTCCCCCTCCAATACTTGCCCCGTTCAAGAGATCAGCCTTCCAACATTTCAAGATGATTTAATGACAGAAACATAAAATGTTATCTGAAAGCTGACTGATTGGGACAGCAAGAGAAAAAATAAAAAAGGTATGTTTATTCGGATAAGAAATGGAATAGGCACAGACCTGAACAGAAGCTGCAGAGCAGGAGAAATTGTTTTCTTTCCCTTATACAGAGTCCCCTCTCTCCCTCCCTCCCCCACACACTCACTTACTCACTCACACAGACAGCGTCACCCACACACACACACGCTCGCTCGCTCGCTCTCTCACACACACACACACACACACACTTTCACTCACACGCTCTCCCTCAGCTGCTCTATGCAGTGCTCAGGAAATGAATGGGGGTAACACAGGGAACTGTTGTACTTGCAAATGACTTACCCGCATCACATGATGTGCTAAATGTAGGGTGGGCCAGTGGGTGGAGGCTTCAGACACAAGAGAGGACACAATGTAGCGCGGGGGAGCCTTGCCAGGGACGCATCGAATTGCACTCGGGGGCCCGCTCGAGGGGAGGCGGGAGGCGAGGCGGCTCTTTCGCGCTGCCCCTCGGAGCCGGGGGAGCAGGGGCCGGGGGCGGAGGGGCGGGGAGGCGGCCACCCAAACAAAAGGCGCCCCCCTTTCCTCCCCCACCACGAACCCAGCCCGGCGCGGGCAAGCCCCCTTCCCTTCCCTGCGCGCGCGAGGCTGATGGATCAGCGGGCACGAAATTGCTTCGCTGGCGTGTCGTGTACCCACCCCTCCCCCGCCGCCTACCCCACCAAAAACCAGCCCTCGGGGGCGGAGCGCGAGGAGGCGGGGCCGTGCAGCTGCGGCTCCCGCCGCGGGGCCGGGCTCGCTCCGGTCCGGAGCGGTGGGCTGGGAGCCGAGGGGAGCACCCAGCGCCGGCCCGGCGGCGCGCTACATCTTCGCTGCCGCGGCCGCTGCGCCGCCCCGGCCGCTCCCGCACACCCGCGCGGGGGAGCCGCCTGCTGCCCCTCCCCGGCCGTGGCTACCTGGGCTCCGCTTTCCCCAAGCTGCGGAGCGGAGCGGAGCAGGAGGGAGGAGCTGGGGAGCTGCCGGGGGATAAGGAGCCCAGCGGGAGCGCGGCAAGGTGGAGGAGCCGGGCGGAGCTGGGATGGAGAAGCGGAGGGGGCAGCGCGATAGCAGAGCAGACCTTGGGGTGCGCGGCAGCCAGGGGTGCTCCGGCTGGCCCGAGCCGTGATCGGCAGCCAATGGGGGGGGGTTCCATCCTGCGCACACAACAGTGTCCAGCCGCCCGGCCCGGGGGGCGGTCGGCACTGAGCGCGGATTGCTGGGGTTGGTGGAGCAGACTGGAGAATACGGTGGCAAGGCAAGGAGGAGTAGTTGAGGAATGCAGGAGTGAGCAAGGAGTGGGACCGAGATGGACAACGGGAGCGGGTTGGATAGGCTGAGGTTGTGTGTGGCTTGTAACAATGGCAGGGCCAAAAGAATCAGACCTCGGTGACTTTTTTTCCCCAATGCTACCAGTGGCCCTTAAAAACAAGCAGTGAAATTATGACACATGGAAAACAATAACCAGACTCAGGAGGCGAGATTTGATTTTTCTGAGTCACCAGGCTGCTCAAAGTTTGAAACACAAAACAATGAAATAGGCACAAACCAATGTTCCTGACACTTTGGTCTGCGGGTGTGACAAAAGAGAATGGATAAAGTGATCCACTGGCAGAGTACTTGAATTAAAAAAACACGAGAATAGTTACTGAACTATATTATTTACATACAGAACACTGTTGATCAACATGTCTTTAACCCCTGACCTGTTTTTGGTATGTCAGCACAATAGTTCCTACAGATGCACCCCTGCTTTAAAAGGGTTGTAATTAAGCAAAAATAATTAGTTCTCTTGACATATTATAAAATATTCCATGGGAAAATCTGAGTGTCATTTCTGCTGTCCCGTCTCAATCAGAACCTCCTGTAATGTGAGATTTGTATGTGTAAGGACTCCAGAATCAGGATCTTCATATAGCAAAGATACAGACAGGAAATTTATTCTAAAACTTAAAATAATGCTAGGAAAAAAATTAACAACCAGTACTGGAAACTTGGGAAATACTGTATATATATTAACTGGTTTAAAAGCAAGAATAATCTTTGGTATTTTGTGAAATAAAAATATTACTTCCAAGATGATAAATTTTGAGAAGCAGTGACTAAAACTGCAGGAGATACTTTTAAAAGAGATGTTATAAGGTTTTGGTTTGGTTTTGGTTTTTTTAAAAGTACCTTAGTATGTATTTGCACAATAAAGTGTTCTGGGCCAGATCTTGGTCCTTGTATGACCCACAGTGCATCATTTCAGCAGCAGTAACAACATAAAGCTGGCTAAATGGGAATCCCCCTGAATAGGAGAATCCTTGGGTGATCATAGAATTAGTATAGCTGTTCTGTACTACCTACCCTTCACCTTAAGGCTGCTCTAAATTGCTTTGGATGCTGAATTGGCCTCTGGCTAACCCCATGATCAAGGGGATGTACAGATAGCATAAAACCACCTCCCTCCTTTCTCATCTCCACATCATTTCTGCAACAAGTGCAGCTCAGCTGGTCCAGAAGATCCAGCCCATAATCTTTAAAACAGTCATTACAATCCTTTTGGGGAACAACAAATTAAAACATATAAGGCAGATCATCTTGTAATATAATGAATAGGTTATTACCTGGCTTGTTAGGTAAAATATAACACAACATTTAAAAAACCCTGTCTATATACTGTATGTATTTACACAGTAAATCAGACTGGCTCCCTATTGTTCTTGGGTAACCTTATAGAAACTTACCAAAATATTATTACTTGTAGCATATAAAAAGTAATATTTGTTTGCCTACACCATATTTACTTAAGAGGCAAAAATAACCACAAACAGCTTCCACTTCCTTATTCTATTAGGTACTGTGGCTATGTCCCGCTGTCTAATCTACAACTATGTGTTTTTTCATGTAGTTTGTCATTAACTGTTACAACGTGAACCACTTCCATATGGCTTCTTTTGGCAAGAAAGCGCTAATTACCGTCACCAGCAATTTGTCTCTAGTTCTGAACTCCATTTTCCTCAAGCCAAGGAAAAGAGGAAAGTTAAGCATCTACAAATATACATATACATGGACACATGCAACAGAGAGAGAGATTAGGTTTACTTTTCCACTGCCTCATATCTCGTGTAGTCATTTACTCTTGTGGAAAGTGAATACACAATGTTAATACATCAGAATTAGTATTTTCATCAACTTTCAACAAGTGAATAGCAGCTTTCCTTCATAATACAGTTTTTAAATAGAATCAATTTCAAAAATCTTATCTGATTTACATATTCATTAAATGCAATATGATAATTTTGACCATTGTCAAAATTAAGCGTTGCAACGCAATATTTTAAACATCAGCCTTTTAAAACTTAAGCTGCAGAGTACTATATGAAGTGGACTATTATAGAACTCCTTTGGAAACAGTTCCCTGATAGACTTGTATCATATACTCACAATTATCAATAAAAAGCGTAAGCATTTAAATTCATTCCTTTTAAACCACTTTGAGTTAAGAGTAGTGATTTCCCAATGTTGGGTGTATTATAATGAAAAACCATAGCACTGGCTTTCACCCAGTGAGGTTAAAGGGTTAATGAGCACTTGACACATGAAAAATGAATAGTGATATTAGGAAGATGATTGCATGTAGACAGTATGATGAGATACACAGCAGAAAAACATCATGTTATACACATTGCTGTGCAATAAGAGGCAAGTGAAGCTCATTTCCACTGAAGTTCAGATAAAATATTAAAAACCATCAATATTTATTTTATCACACTCAATATTTAATTCATCTAATTTATCTAAGGAAAGCATCTAGAGGAAGAGTTGGTTGAGCTGACATTTAGTGGTGATAAAATTTGTTCTCTCTTTGTGAACTTCATTATGTGCTATGCTGGCTGTTCACATGGTCTATTGCCTGCTTCTAGGAACTATCACCCGTATTCCTGAATTTGCAGGGCTGTATCTAAGGTAAAAATATATAGCTACATTTGCAGTAGAAATTCAAATGCGTGATATAGAAACAGGGATAATATACATTAATATTTGATATGTACTAGAGATATATAGAGATATGTAGTTCTCAGTCATACACTTTCATTGAGGCTGTCCCCTATTAAATCACAATCCTCGCTTCTTATACCAGATAGATTACTTTATTCCTATTCTTGTGCCTCTGAGCAAAGCCAGACACACATCACTTTTTGAAATTTTTCAAAAAAGTGACCATTTTTCAAATACAAATGTGATCATCTTCAAATTTTCCATTTTTGCCAATTTTCTGTTTGTTGTTTTTGGGTTATGTTGAGGTTTGGGATGTTTCATCAGTTTTTTTAGTAATTGGTGAGCTTTTTTATGAATCTTTTTTTTTTCAAAAATTGAAATTTTGAATTTTGAAACAAATTTAGCTTTGAAAACTAAATAAATCCATTACATATTTCCACATAAAACTCAGAGAACAGAAAATTGGCTGATTTTGAAAGCCAGTGAATCAAAGTATTATTTGAAATATTTTTTTTTTTAAATTATGTTTATGCCAACTCTACCACTGAACACCTCTAGGGACCATGTGTGCTTTCTCTACTACAAATAAATTATCTCCTCATTCAGTTCTGCCATACTTCTTTCAAAGAAATATTGCTATGCCATTCTCAGTGACTCTCACATTCATTCAATATTGCCAGCCTTTGGCTCCTTCCTAAAACCTCTACCCCTCTCTGTATAAGAGCTAGCAGATTTTTTCAAAAACAAGATCAAGTGAGATCTCCACCCTCTTCTTCTTTGTCTCCTGTCTCTCCTTCTCCCCTGCTTTTTCCAGGAAATTTCTTTCCTGCTTTCTTCCTCCAACGTCTCCGTTCAGTTGCACCTTAATTATATTGTCTTTTACATCATGCTCTAAAAAGATTTACACATGAGTAGTTCTGCTGAACTCACTTTGGTTATTTCCACATTTCAAGTTACGCACATGCTTAAGTCATGGCAGGATTAGGGTCTCAATATGCTCCAGACTTCTGCCATACAGAACATTGCTTTTTCAAAACGACTTACTTCAATAGGCTGTGTGTCAGGTTCTTGTGTGTGTCGTGTCACTAGCAGAGAACACAGTGTAGCATCAGGCCCAGTCAGAACAGAAAATCAGTAGCATATTTTGACAATATAAGCGTGAGACAAATAAAGATATATATAAAATAAAGCAGTACGTGCTGACTGTTCTACTTATTTGAGACATCCAACATTTTGCACTCTTAATTTTTTTAAGTGCATTTTCAGTTCACCTTTATTTTTTCATTCTACTCTGATTTCATTTCCTAACACAAAATTAAACACACACACAAAACTCCCTTTGTTTGATTAGACAAAAGCTTTAACAAATTACATGATATATGTTGGAAGACAGATTGTGTTCATTTGCTGAACTTGGGGAAACCTTTGGGATGACAGTTAATCAATTTAAATACCTACAGTTGAGGGATTGTGTTGCTAATTCTTTTGGCAGCCCTTTTGCAACTCTTCTGAATAAAGGCAAAGAAATAAAATGTTTTCGCCAAGGAACTGACCACATAAGCACACATGGCCTCTCTGATGTAGGCCTCTAGCCTGAAATCTGATCCATGATCATCCGTCAGAACCCCAATAGCTCAATGGAACTTCATATGGGCACAAAGATCTGGCCACTGATCCAATAGCAGTATCTAGACCTAAGACTATGAGATCTATGGGGCAGAGACATACATCATCCTTTATCTGCTTGTACAGCTCCATACATATTAAGTCCCTGTATAATGAAATGACCATTAGTCATACTGGTGGACCAAAAGCTTATGAATGTGACTACTAGATAGTAGTAGAGTATTCTTTCTGAGCCACAGCCTGAGTTTACTTAGGTATGATTGATCTGAGCTTTCCTGCACTTTGTATAAACCATTGTTCATTTTTGAATGACAACAAGTTAAGCTGCTTTTCCTCCATCCACTCTGCTTAAAAAAAACAATGGCGTGCATGCCTTGTAATCTCAGTGTGTACAATAGAGCCCTTTTGATACTATAATGCTTTTTTTAACTGAGAAAGGGTTCAGTTACAATAAGTGAGAAAAAATTATAATATAATATATGCATGTTTTTCTCCAGGGATAGAGATAAAAATATTCAATTTTCCAGATTTAGATAGGCAAACATGTTGTTGAGATACATATTTTAGGAAACTAGGGCTGCATATTATTAATGGCACTGCTTCATTTTAGAGGCTGCCATGCTACAGTTGTAGACTCAGATCAAGGACAGTTTGAAACCCTATCCTCTTTTTCAAAGCCAAAGGCCTCAAGCTACTTTCTTGATTCTAATGGGCCTTAGAGGAGCCATTGTTCAGTCAAGTTATTCCTTCTTGAATGGTAAGTTTTAAAAAATTATCACACTTTTACTCCCTGACTCTAGTGAGATTCATTTGCTCTGACAGGTTGCCATCTCTTCCACAATAGGAAAGGGAAAACATATCTGATCCCTACCAGATAGAAGAGCAAAATATGAAACCAGTTGTAGAATAGCCATTTCAGGGAGGCCAAAATTAAAGGGCCAGAAAAGTCGGAGGGAGGACGGGAGGAGGGAGTTTCTAGAACAGGAAAACCATGCACTGGGAAGAATTAACGGAGCAGAAAGTGACCAACAGATCTTTCCGGGAAAGGGGCTGCTTTTGCGTTGTGCATATCATGCTTCGCTTTAATTATTTTACAAGAAAAAAAGTAGGAAAAGTCATCTGAAAACCCAAGAAACAACAATGATTAGAGTATCACTAATAAAATGGGATGTTCTGGACTGTCACTCACAAATAATGTATAGCTGGAAAGTATAGCTTTGTGTCTAGGCCTAAAATCAGGTTGGGAATGCTTAGAATTCTTAAAACTTCAGGTTCAAATCTCACTAGGATTGATCAGCTCTCTGCATTTTTTCTAGGTACATTAATAGAAAACCATGCAGTTTTATTGACGGGGAGGAAAGGAGTTTTCAAATGGTGCCTTAAAAACTGAGCTCCTGTCTATTCTATGTAGAAACTGAAGATCACATAGCACCTTTTGTAAGAGAAGGGGTTTGGGCCAGTGTCCTCAGAGCTTTCCTCCCTCCCCTCTCATGGTGCGTGATGCATGCCACTTGGTTACCACATTCTATCCGGAGTTTCTCTGTATAATCCTACTACGTGATAGATTCCAATCTTGCATGTTCTCCATGCACTGATCTCATAGGCTATAAAGGAAGTTGCACATGTGGCAGACTTACAGGATCAGGCCCAATATTTATAAAGGGTTAAGAAATATGCTCTAGAAATGTCTAGGTTTTCGGTTTCGTTTTGTTTTTTGAATAAAGCATGTAGCAGAGAATATTCTGTAGGTGAACTAGCAATGGAATATGTTCAGCTTGGCATATATGAGGCTGCTGGCTGATTTTGTATTTACTAGCTGACCAAAAACATCTGGGGTCTTCTCTCTGCTGATATCACAACAAATGTTTTGCACTCTTCCTGACAAGCATTATGTATAATAACAAATATTTAGAATAATAAGGAGTGCTGTTTTTCCCTTTTGTTTTAATTCAGCAGTCTTGCTTTCCATGGGGGTGCTAAATATATTACAGCAGAATCAATCTCTAAGAAAATAAAGCAAATACGTTCTGTTTTCTTCCTTTCACATCATCTGTTTTACCTTACAGATGCTTTCTTGTGTTACTACAGAAAGTTTTGTGTTGTTAACTACTGCTTGGATGCTCAGTCTACACTATTTCTCCTTTCTTCCAGTCCCAGAATCTCTTTAACAGATACTACTGAAATCTCAAAAATGCAGCCAAAAAAAAAAAGTTTTAAATAATGCTCACTTTCAGAAAGAGATTAGGACATATCAGGAAATGTTTTCCATTCAGCATTTCTGTTGTTTCACTAGCTTGCTTTGAAAAGTTTGATTTTCTCTATCAATATAATGAGTCTGTCCAAGCATTGTGATGAATAATATGCTTTTTGGATGTTACAGACTTAACAAGCATTTAGAGGGTGCATCCTTGCTAGATCATGGATGTCACATTTCAGATCTGAATGAATTGTTTTTGTTTGAGTTATAATTTTTTTAAAACAAGGTTTCGAAAGGAAACATCACAGATCATGATCTATGGTGGAATCACTGGATATCAATCCAATTATAACAGCTATCAATAACAGCTTTAAATCCCAAGCATATGACAGAATTGTACTAATTTCTTACATATGAACCCCTATGGGAGATATGTCTGGGTGACGATTAAGCACAGGAGGATTTGGACTCTAGCTTCCAGCTTTTTAGACACAAGCATGATATAGAAGTGACTTATTCAGCAAAGTCAGAGCCTTCCCCTGTATTATCTACGTAATATCAACATTGGACCCTGCCCTGCTGCTGTTTAAGTCAATGGCCAAGCTCCTATTAAATTCAGTGTTAGGCAACTTTTAACTTACAAAGTGCCTTACAAAAATTTTCATGACTTCTGTAATGTAGTTAAATAAGTTATATTATCTTCCATTAACTGATCAGACTGAAGCAGAAAAGTTGAGGCCAAAGTTTTCAGAAATTTGGCCCGATGCCATCATCTCCCACCCCAAATTCTGAAGGCTTGACCATTCCAAAATAACCTGCTTTTACATTGCTCAGCACAGGCCACCCATATATCATTGGCAATTTGCACCTCATGGGCTCTTTTCTTCTTGTCCCCAAACATGCAGGAAGTATGCATGGATTCTTATAAAAATATTGTTATATTCTGAGTGTGCAGGCAACTTGGGAGCAGGCAAACATCAATCTGAATATATCCTGGGTGCCCAACTCCTAGCTGAGCTCCTAGACAAGTATGTAAGTGGATATTTGCACTTGCGCAATCTTTTGTAAAATATGTTCATAATCCATTTCTGTAACATGTAAAAGCTGTTTCAATAGCACTTATTAAAAAGTACACGATTTCCCACATATATTGACAGTTAATTCTTTTGAGGGTTTTCTATCAATCTGAGTATGGATGAAGCTGAAGTTGTGTCCCAGCAGCCCACTGGTGCACCATGAAAGTATTGTGGAAGTGCCTTGAATAACCTTGGGTGGGCGAAGAGACTGATTTTTAGAACAGAAGGGCTTGGAAAGCACAGCATCATACAGTATTTAGTGACTATCCCACAGCTGAGCCTAAGCACCCAGACAACTTGGGCACCCAACGCTGATGGCAGATTTTCAAAGAACAAGCACCATTCACATGGTGTTTTAAAATTTCCCCTTTTTATCTGAGCCCCTTAAATTGGCTGGACAAATTCTCTGAAGAACACATGAAGGAGGCATTTAGAAAATTCCCCTACCTCTCATTTTCCAAAACCCTGTCAGAGCTGGGATGAAATCCCGAGAGTTTTTTGGCATCAAGCCCTCTGATCAGAGCACTAGGCCATGCCTCTTTCTAACTAGCTGGAGGGTAACCTTCAAGATTTCTTTTTTAAAGTGACTTGCAAAGTTAAAGTACAAAACTTTAGTGGCTTTACCCCAATGTGCTGAGTGCCTCAGGCTAGCCAGCACATATTGGTAGCCAGACGGGGAAGACCATTTAGCACATTACCTTTTAAAAACTCACTTTTATTTTTCTTGTTGAGCTGGCTCCTATCCAATGTGATACTCTAGCATGAGCCATGCAGTGACAGTAACAACTACCGTGGAAACCAGCTGGAGCATGAGGATGGGGAAAAGAGGATGCTAAGTAGTTTTGTTGCTTTAAAAAAATAGAGATGATCATATTGGTCCCTTCTGACCTTAGAGTCTATATACTGCATATTTTCTCAAAGTTTTTCCTTCTTTCATTTTTAAAACACAGATGGAGTACCCCTCCCGCTCCGTGCTAGGAGTTCCTCTTGATTAAAAACACAATCATCCACAATTATATCAAACCTATAAAAATCAGTTGCTGACTACAAGCTATTCCTACCTGACAGTCAAATAACTAAACACCCCAACCTCCTCCCAACCCCTGTCCAAATACTGGAGCAATAAGAAGAGCCTTACAGTGTGTCCAAAAGGTTAAGAAATCCAGGCTCTCATGGTCGGAGATTGGAAAATAAATACCAGGTGAACAGCCTGCTCATTGAGAGTGCCCTGCCAGCAGCTTCCTCACGTCATCATCAAGGAAATTCCAACCTGGACACCCATTTTGGGCCCAGGTCATAGAAAATGTAATGAGTAATGGGCTCCCAAATAAAAGTTTCGCTACCTCATTGCAAGGGTCTTCACACCTACCTTCAACCACACTAAAGACTAGCCCTTTGACCTTCATGCCTGTTCCTGTTTTCTCATTTGCTGTCCCCTGAAATTAGTTGAGTCCCAGGCCCAGCAATTCCTCCCCTTAAGCTGTGGGAGGACCCAAATAGTATCACACTAAAGATTCTCACTCCCTTCAGACAGAATTCACAATGCAAAGAGAAAGCTCCACAGTAACATTGTGTTTAAATAGTCTTATTCTCTAAACATGTCACCTGCGTCTCCCAACCTCTCTAGAAGTGATTCTCTCAACTGGACTGTCCCGTGATTATTGTCTGTGGCTCAGATTTTTAAATGTATTTGTCACAGTAGAACATCTTCAACAGGAAAGAATTCTACACATTGGAATTCCATGATACCTAACTCAATGGCTAGAGCATTCTCCTGAGAGGAAGGAGGCCCCTCTTTAAATCATTTCTCCCCCTCAGGGGGAGGTGGGAGAAGATAAGATGGGAATTAGACTTGGGTCTTCTACATCCCAGATGAATGCTCTAACCACCAGGCTAAAGTGGGCACCATCACCTCCTTCTCTGGCTCGTGTGGTGCAAGGCAGGTGCCTAACTCATTCCCTCAAGGAATGCATCAGATGCCTAAAATGCTTGATTGCAGGCAGTGGGTTCCCATTTGTGACTCACTAATCAGAGATAGGCATCTCCTGCAGTCTCAGTTTAGGCAACTGTCTCTGAGTGGGGCAGGGATTAGCACACACTTCTGTTGTCGACATCTCCCATAAAGTAGTTTAGGTAGACCCCTACCTAGCATGTTGAATTTTGTGGATTGCATTCTTTGGTGCTTGTCCCTTTCTATTCATTGTATAGGAAGTCTAGGCGCCTAACTTAGTGGTGTTCCTGTGATTTCCTAAGTGCCAAAAAGTTTGGTGCTGTGACACTCAGCATCGTACTGCCTAAATCCCTTTGTGGATCTGGACCATATAGAAAGTCAATAGGACTTAGGTTCCAAAGTGCCTAGCTGACTTTTGCTAAAGGGATTTGGAGGCAGATTTTTAAATGTATTCAGGCATTTTAAAATGTAGAGAGGTGCCTAGTGGTATTTTCAAAAGCACTTAGGCACCCAACTCCCATTGACTTAAATCTGGCCCTTACTGCTTCAATTAAAATCTCCCCCACCCCCACACCAAGCGTCCTTTCCTCCCTCTATCAGACACCCCGTCAAAATAATTAGAGTAAATAATCACAAGTAAAAATAAACTCCTAATTCCCAAATAATGCGTTTTCACCCCAGTTACTAAAATTAATTCCCCGAATCACAAAGGACTCTATTTCCAAGTCCAGATTAGACATCCCTCACATTCTGTTTCACTCACTTAAAGTGGCATAGAACAACCCATACATATATGAGGCCAGGTCCTCCGCTGATGTAGGCTGGCTCCACTTCATTGACTTCAGTGGGGCTATCCTCATTTACACAAACTGAGGATCTGGCCCCTGGATATGTGGGAGAGGTCTTTTTTCCTACTCCTTTCCATCTTCCACCAGCTGCCCCCACTACATTAAATGCATGCACAGCTAATTCCCTAGACCTCCTGCCCATTCTAATATTTTTACTGCTGAACACCCTGAAGAAGAAAAGTTGATGGTTACATTTAAATCACTTGAAAACCTGACTTCACTAGCCCAAGAATATTCCAAAGGAACCATCTAATTTACATAGTCACCCAGAAGTTAATTAGTATATGAAGGTAAATTTCCAGAAGAGTGCAGAGGAAAATAGCAGCTAAAAGCAATTCTTTCCTTAATTGGTTTTGTACACATACCTCTCACTCCATGTTTTACAAATGGAGTTAGTTATTTTCATCTTCATTTTCAGAGCAGACCTCATGCAAAGCAGAAAGGAAGTCAGTCATTGTGCTTGTCTGAGTGGTTACTTCTTGACCTTCTGTTGTAGGTGGGATATTTGGAAACATTACCATTACAGTAGCATCCTGGTGGGTTTTGCAATGCTGATAATAATGCTCTGCTTTTCTCTTGTGAATGCACAGGTTATAATGGAAGAAAAAAAGTTCTTCCACTTAGAATGACTGCTCATTATCATTGCTAGAATCACCAGACAGGTGATCACAATGGCACCACATTGCTGGTGGACACTCAGCTTTGCCTTTCTGACTGAGAACAGACAGAATGCTTGCCTTGCTGTCCCTCGTGTTTGGGTGAAATAGGGACCTGGATGAAGGTTCAGTCTGGGTAAATCCAAAGTTATGGTGATCAGAAGGAGGAAGCACTTTGAGGGAATGTCAGAGACTGACAGAAGCAGGGACTGAGTTGAACTGTGAAGGCGGAACACGATCTCAGAGACCCGTTGGACACCCTGCTTCTGGACACCCAGATCTTCAGACACTACACTGGTTACCCATCCAGTTCTGAATCCAATTCAAGAGCAGAAAAGGATTGCACTTTTCTACAGGGGCTTAAATGGGATGGGAGATCACATCGCTCTCAGCAATAACAGTTGTTGTGATTAGGAGACATTTCAGCTATAAAAGATCAGACTATACATTGGACTAGGAGCATGATATTCTTAGTGGAGGTGCGACCCGGTGCTCCCCTCTCTGCTAGGATGGTGCCACCTCATGGTCACACTGAGAAATAATTCACAAGGTCAACAACCCTTCCCACAGTCACATGTCATCTCTTCCATTCTTTCTGGGTCTGCACCTCCACTCATTCTCTGAGCTGCTGCTGCTGCCGCTGCCCCTTTGACAGAGGTCACCAGCCAGGGCACTATTTGTATTTTCCCCTTCCAGTGTACTAAGGAATTTCTTCCTCAGGCCTAGGCAGTCTTCCCACCCTCTAGTGCTACTCCCTCAGTAGTAGGAAGAAAAACCCAAACCCATCTTCCACGTAGGTTCGAGCTGAGGGAACTCTATAGTCAGCAGTCAAGGTCTGTTCCCTTTCAGACTTTACTGCCGTTCTCTACCATCTGGTACTCCCGTCTATGAGTTTGCCAGTTTCACCACTCTCATCCCCCTTCCCAGAAACCAACTGCAGCTTAATTTCCCAGCAGTGCACCTTCTGCTTTCAATTTCCTGTTTTATAGTCCCAGCCCAGCTCTTCCGCCTCAGCGGGGCTCCTTCACTCCATCAGGGATTACTCGTGCCACCTGATTCCTCTCAGTTGTGGCTTGTTGGGTTAATTAGCTCCCTTCTGACTCTGCATTCACCCTTTGTGGGCAAGTGTGAGTGAACACCCCATCACAGGAGAGTTCACAGCTGCAGAACTTACTCTACCTGAACTTTGAGCTAAGGGTTAATCATGGTACACTAAAGATATGGTGCAATACTCATCTTTTCAACATCATGTGAAGACTGATCCTTTAAATAAGAGGCAGCTAGAAGAAGAGCTATGGTTCCTTAAGGATAAATCAAGTTCCCAGTGATCAGCCAAGCATTCTGAGTGAGCAATGGGAATCTCTGTGGGTATAATGTAGGTGGAATCCTGCCACCAAAGCTGTAGAACAGCATTAGAGTAACTTCTACAAAGGCTACCATTGCCCTGGCCTTACCCATTCTTCTCAGTTAGGATGGTGAAGAGGACCAGAAAAGAAAATCACAGTTGTGAGTGGGATCTAAGATTCACTACTGTACCTGCCCTAGTCTACCCCTCCTGCACCCTAAATATGCCCTGGACATAGCTATGTACAACACTTTCATGGACCCAGACTTGTGTCTCAAAATGTATGCAGATAACCCTATGCAGCCTCCTCCGAAGTCTTGAAAACTTCCCCCACCTTTGTGCACCTAAATCACTCTGCTTCTCTGTCTTCACACTGATGAAGTTAGGGGCAGGTCTGCACCTTCGTGTGCGTTCCCTGTACCTGAACACACATGTTAGCAGTGCCCAGATACTATTATGTTAGGTGCATTAGAAAGTTTTGTAATCAAATAAGTCCAATAATCAACATTAGATTAGATTTAATCCATTTTTATTACTATTATATCTTATTCAGAAAATGTTCCTAATGTCCAAATTAAATTTTCCTTTGCTCCTGCTGGTCTACGCTCAACAATTCCTCCCCATTCTTGGTTTTGCAGCCAGTGTTTCTTCTCTTCCCCTCTCAGTCATCATTTAGCGAAGATAAGCATATTTAGTTATTTGAATCTTTCCTCTTAAGTCAATCCTTTAATTAGTCTATGGAGTCTGTGGAGTTTCACAGAATATCTGCAGCATAGAAACCACTAAGACTATATTCTATTACTTGTGCCCATAGACAGTACATTTATTAATGTTGTTGATGACATTTGTTTAAAACATAAATCTGTTTGTTTAGATGAGAGAGGAAAGGCAGACCTCATTAAATTGATAGACGTAAGAGACTAAAGCCTACACAACATACGAGGGGATGGTTTTCCTAGTTGGGATTTTAGACCAAACTCGGCAGAGGCAAACCTAAAAGCCAGGGGTCTGAGACTGAGCATAGTAAAGCCATTCTCTAAAATGCAGAGATTTTAAGATTACAGGGGTGAAAGGAACCTGTCAAATTTTGATCCATTTTTACTTCTACCAGCTACTAATGAGCATCAAAAATTGTGAAAGCGGATTCAGCACTCCTCTAATGAATATATTTTGATAAAAAGACATTGTGAGATTCAGTAGGAACAATAGTAATTCCAAAAGAAATCCTTTACTCTCCCCTTCTGTTCTCTTTCCCCCTTTCCTTTCTTACCTCCATGTTTGCATGCTAGTCAATCAATGAGTAAGTTTTTAGACTGGATTGTGAAGGGCTCTTTTATGAGTGCTTTGTGGAACAAGGCACAAGGAAATTCCTCCCTTGCATCACAATAACTTGTTAAAAGGAAATTACTCTGCACTTCCCACTGTGATGGCTTTTCTGTACGTCTCTTCTAAGTTTGTAAATTCTTTACAGTGTCTCATTTCTGAGTCTTCTACAGCACCAGGCACACTGTTGTAAGTAATAAATACAATAATAACTCACATGGGGGATCTTTTTCCTATATAAAGGGACAAGGCTAGATTAATAAAAAGATTTAGGTGCCTAATTGCCACTTTAGGCACCTTAATCCCAGAATCAGGCACCAAACCCCTGCTGAGCTATTGCCAAACTCTGAAGGCACCTAAATTCACTTGGTGCCTAAATTTTTGTACTAGAAGTTTCCTAAATTGCTTTGTTTCTGCCTCTGAGCATGCTCACTGTATCCCCAGAGTAGGCAGCCAGATGCCTAAGCCACAGAACAATGCACAGAGACTGGTGTTTCTCCACCTAACTTACGTGTGTCCTCAGAGCTCACCTACTGGATTGGGCCCTCATGGGCAAACTCACACAAAACAGCTGGGCTGACAAACCTCCCTCAGATCTTTTAGACTGCTGGTTAGGGTATTAACCCAAAATGTAGGAGACCCCCCAGTTCAAATCCTCCATCTGCCTAAGGAGGAAAAAGGGGATTTGAACAGGGATCTACTATCTCTTAAGTGAGGACCCTAGCCACTCCCTCACTCTCTCCTGTTGAAGTTGTTCTACTGTGGATAAATAATTTAGAAAGTTATTGATGCAGGGGCACGGGATCATGGGTCACCCAGCCCCAGCTGAGTGCCTGATCTCCTAGGCTAGAGTCATTGTCATGCACTGTCTTGCCTAGGGACTTGGGAGTTATGACTTCCCCAAATTTCACCCAATACTGTAACTGAACCAGTGCGCAAATTAAGCTGATAGGACTTATTAGTACTATGTAGCTCTTCTAATGCTCTAGGAAAGAATAGCTGGGTAGAATGCAAACTAGGGCTGGGTCTACACTGAGGGCGGCAAATTCATCATCACATCGATTGCTCTGGATCGACTGAGCGGTCTGTATAGACACACTCAGTCAATCCAAGAAGCGACACAGGAAAACCACCTTAGTAAGTGGAGTAGCGCTGCGTTGAAGGGAGCACTGTTCTCTTCGACACAGCGCAGTATGGACGCCGCGCAGAGGAGATGCTGCGTATCTCCCATCGACTGCCGCTGAATCGCAAAGGTAAGTGTAGACCAGGCCTAGGTAGGTGCCTACCAGCAAATATTTTTCCAGTTGAAGCACTGGATCAAACCCAAACAGAACCTATATTAAACTGAGGAAAAATTCTCCCACGGTGTACCTTTATGTATTATTTTCATTACCTCTACCCATTAAGGTTCTGAGTAGAAGTTCAAATGTAAAAGCTGTTCATCATGCATATTTGCATACTGACTGGAAGCCTGTTCACGATTAACTGTGGTCTTGTAAACCCAAGAGCTTTGGAAAATTTGACTCAGACACACATCTAGGTCCTGGTTTTCAAAAAGTCAGACATGCAATTGCATGCGCAAAATTGTGTATGCAACTGCATACCAAAATACTCTGACCGCACTTGAAAAATCATGTACTTGTATGAGCAAATGGCTGATTATGTGTCAACTGGCCATATGCACTAAAGAGGTGTTTTACATTAGGCTCAGAGTTGCATGCCTAAATGTTTGTGTCTATATTCAGTCCAACTAAAGTTCCAAACCTTCTGAGGTTCAGCTCTCTTGATGCAATAAAAGCTCATAGCTCTTTTTAATATAATTAACAAAGACTACATGTAGTGCTTAAACACCTAATGTCCATATGGAAAATATAGCAGCTTTCTTTATGAGAACACATCAAATTGTAAAGGAGCATTGTCCTCCAAATATGCTGAAAAGTACCTTAGATAAAAATACAGATTTAACAACAGCCATTTATTACAAAAGAGTTTCTTATCAGAAACCAATGCATTTAGAAATCACATAACACGAAGCAATTACCGTCACCCCTACTGAAACATGATACTTTTTTGCCTATGTTGATACAGCCCTGCAGTTTGATTAAAGGGGTGTGAACTGAAGCGCATACTAAAGTGTTGCACTGTAACTGCTCTGTGAAGATGCTGCAGGTGTAAACTAAAAGGTACCTAGTTTGTGTTAACATAGTCCTCTTTAAACAGACTCGGTTAACATGAGCTAGGTAACTTTTAGTTTGCACTTGCAGCATCCACATGGGGGAGTTACAGCGCAGCACGTTGTTGTACAATGCAATTTGCACCCGTACACTCCTGCATGGACAAATAATCTGCATTTGAATTACAAGATCCAGCCATCTCTTTGACTTGAAAATGAAAAGGTTGAAATGATAGATATCACTTTGTGATTCTGCTATTGTAATTTTTCATCCTATTCAGCCCCTGTAAAGCACTGTGGTCTGTTTCCAGAATAAATTCCCTTTTTATTAATTAATATCTGAAAGTTTCCAGGGCTCATTTCTGAGTCACGCATTCTTTTTCCCCCCAAAAGAAAAATATCAAATCTCTGGTTGAAATGGCTTTTGACTAATATTCTCCTGTAGTTATTTAATTTATAATGACCTGTCAGTTTGCCCCCTAAAACTTTCTCTGAGTTTTGTCCTGTGAAGTATTAGTGAATGGCATTTTGAAGAGGCTAAATCACTAACGCATGAAGAGGATGCTCTCTGTGTACACGCACACATGCCTGGGTGTAATGAAGGAGGGGAAAGAATGTTTTCCTATAACTCAAATTAGGCTGAGATATTTTCCATTTGGGATTACTTTATGTTTGCCACTATTTCACAAGAGGATAAAGAATCCTAGTGTACCTGCAAGTCAAAACCTTCAACTTCTTAGTTTTTAGCTAATGAATATATTCCATAATTTATTTTAGACTTTACCAAACAATTAACAACCACATTCCCCAGGAATCAAGTGTCATGTTCCCAAAAACACAGACTTGGCAGTTAATTCACTTTTTTGTTATCTGAAGAAAAAACAACCTCTTTTAAGGGTCCAGTTCTCTGAAATATTCAGCCAGTTTCTACACTTCAGAAGGCATAAGGATGCCTAAACCTGCTGTACTTCTTACTGAATCAGAATCTAAGTGATTTTGAAAAATCTAGTCCATTAATCTTGTTAGAAATCCTGTTCTCACAAGAATTCCATTCCTGACCAGTTTCAAGATTTTCATATATGTTAGAACAGAATCCAATGCACTGTGGAGATGCAAAGGGGGAAGACTAGATGAAGAAAAAAAAAAGAAGAAACAACAAGGTATGGAGCGTAGGAAGAGGATAGATAATAGACACATATTATCTCAGGAATGGCAGGAGAATTTGAGAATATTGATTTTTCTAGGGATACAAAATGCTATCTTCAGCTGTTAGTCAGCACTTAAGGCCAAACCTTTCAATGCCCATCTGAATCAAACTGCCCCACTGAGCCTTTTGAGACTAATGCGTCACCAGTAATAACCCAACTGCCCAAGATTTTGTTCCTGGAACTTTGGGATATGTCTACACTGCAGTTAAAATCGGTCCCTGGCCCATGTCAGCTGACTTGGGCTTGCAAGGCTCTGGCTGCCAGGCTGTGTAATTTCAGGGTATACTTCTGGGCTGTGACTGGAGCCTGGGTTGGGCTATAGGACCTTGCAAGGGGCGAGGGTCTCTGTCAGACATACAAGATCCCCGTCAGAACCTACCACAAGCATGTACAGCAACAACAGAGTGCCCCTGTCCTGTTACCAGCTGTATTACTATTCAGTAATGGGATACAGAGTAGGTTGGTAGTAGTAATTTGGGGTAGTAGTCCACAAAACCTCAAAGGGTGTGTACACCTCAGCAAACTCATGCAGTTTGCCAGTTGCTCCAGGTCAATATCTGCAGTAGTTTTCCCAGTAGACATCACCCATTGTGCACACCAATGCCACTGTGTGCTAAGCATTAGTAAGTATAGAAGTCAGTGGGAGTGGTGGGTGCTCAACACTTTATAGACTATACAACTGGCTTCATTAGTGCTTGGATGGGGGACCTCTAATGAAAACCCAGAATACTGTTAGTGTGGTTCTTGATATTTATGACTTGCAGTATTTATTATGGTTTCAGATTTACTCTTTTAGTAATAGAGTGCTGAATTCCTAAAAGTATCTGTTTGACTGTGTGATGGGGAGGGAGGTAGAAGGGCAAGATTAGGAATTTTATGTCTGTTAATAAAGGAGAGTGATTAGAGCAACTGTTTGGGATCCATACTGCCTTAAATATAACCCTGGGTATCATTCCTGGAAACAAAAACAAACAAACAAACAAAAAACAGCCCAGGGAAAAGACTTATGTACAGGAAAATAGTCTTTTTAAGATCAATTTTAAATTCAGACATACTTTTTCCTTTGCAAATTTGCAGAGGAATCTGTTATTTAGGTCTCTTGTTACAGAAAATGATTTTAGATAGGACACTTAAACTGCCAGCTTTTTAAAATGGGAGACAGTATGGTCAAATGGACAGGACACGTGACTTGGAGTCAAGAAATCTGTGCTCTAATCCTAATTTTGTAATTTAGCTATTGTGTGATTTTGGCCAAGTCACTTTACCTTCTTCTGTACCTCTGTTCTCCCTTCCTCCCTTTGTTGTTCTTGTTTATTTAGACAGCAAATTCTCCAGAGCAGGGATTCTCTCAGTAAGTGTCTGTCTAGTACCCAGTATAATTCATAATAAGGTAAAAGTATTCAGGGACATCCATTGAAGTTAAATATAATTATTTCCCATGACTGGAACCTATATCAGATAGTACCAATCAGGATCTATTTTTGCATGGGAAGGAATATTTTTTGTGAAAAATAATCACTATACCATGAATTAGTAATGCTAGTTGTAGTTAAGATTTCCAACCTATTGCTCTAATGTATTAACATTTTCTTGCAGAAATCAAGTTACCTGCATAAATGTTATATGAACTTCCATCCTTTTGGTTGTCATGAACACCCTAGTTCTTTTTATCAATTTGATCACGTATCAAACTTTCCAGGAACTGTAATACATCTCATCCACTCACTCCTTTCTATAGATTGTATATATGTATGCACTCATTTGTTAGCTGTTTTTTCAGCTGTTCCTCATTGCATCTTTAATTTTCAATTTCATAGAATCGAAGGCGAAAAGGGACTATTGTGACCATCTAATTTGACCTCCTGTATAACACAGGCCATAGGACTTCCCCCAAATAATTCCTAGAACATATCCTTTAGCAAAATACCAGTCTTGATTTAAATATTGCCATTGATAGAAAATCCACCATGACACTTGGTAAACTATTTTAATGGATAATTATTCTTACTTCTAAAAATATATGCCTTACAGTCTGATTTTGGCTGGAAGTTGAAGCTAGACACTACTTGCAGCTAGATTGAAGAGCCCATTATTATATATTTGTCCCTCATGTAGATAGACTAATTAAATCACCCTTTAATCTTCTTTTTGTTAAGCTAAATAGATAGAGCTCCTTGCTTTTCTCACTATAAGGAATGTTTTTTAATCCTTCAGTCATTCTTGTGGCTCTGCTCTGAACCCTATCCAATTTATCAACATCCTTCATGAATTGTGGGCACAGAACTGAATACTGAATTCCAACAGCAGTCAGACCAACGCCAAATACAGAGGTAAAATTACCTCTCTACTCCTACTCAAGATTCCCTTGTTCATGCATCTAGGATCACATTAACTCTTTTTTGCCACTGCATCACACTGGGAGCTCATATTCAGCTGATTCTCCATTATGACCCTGAAATCTTTTTTTGGAGTTACTGCTTCTCAGGATAGTCTCCCATCATCTAAGTAAGGCCTACATTTTTGCTCCTAGTTGTATACATTTATACTTAGCCATGTTAACTTTTTTTTTTAATTTGTTTAATTTTTTTATGTTTAGTTTTTTGGTTTTGCCCACTGTAGATTTCTCTGAATCAGTGACCTGTCCTCTTCATTATTTATTGCTCCCCCAATTTTTGTGTCATCTGAAAACTTTATCAGTGCTGATTTTATGTTTTCTTTAAGGTCATTGATAAAAATATAAAATAGCATAGTGCCAAGAACCTATTCCTGCAGGACCCCACTGGACACAGACCCACTTGATGACAATTCTCCATTGACAAATATATTTTGAGGACTATCCATTACTCTTTTTTTTAAATCAATTTAATGTGTGCCCTGTTGATTTTATATTATTCTATTTTTTAAATTAAAGTATTGTGCAGTACCAACTCAAACATCTTACAGAAGTCTAAATGTATTACTTCAACATTAGAAACAACGAGAATCCTGTGCACTTGGAGAGGAAGATGATGCCTGTCTGTATCTGTGCAAGTTTTTCATGAAGTTGGTAGATTTCCGTTTCATCTACCAACTTCATAAAAAAACTCACACAGATACAGACAGGACTCTCATTGTTTTTGTTGTAAACAGACTAACACGGCTACCCCTCCAGAACTTTTCACCATGGAAGGTACTTCAACATTGTTACCTTTATCAATCAGACTTGTAATCTCATTAAAAAAACATATCAAGTTAGATTAACAGCATCTGTTTTCCATAAACCCATGCTGCTTTGCATTAAGTATATTACCTCCTTTAATTTTCTATTAATCAAGTCCTATATCAGCCACTCAGAGATCAGTGTGAGGCTGCCCATTTACCCTTTCTAAGAATTGGCTCAACACTGGCTTTCTTCAAGTCTTTGGGGACTTCCTCAGTGCTGCAAGACTTATTGAAAATCAACATTAATAGTCCAGCAAGCTCCTCAGCCAGCTCTTTAAAAACTCTTGGACACAAGTTATCTGGACCTGCCAATTAAAAAATTTCTTCTACCTAAAATAATAGAAGGAAAAGGTGCTTAGTACCTCTCAAAGGAGATGGGTTACAATTTTAAAAAAATGGTTGCACACAATTATATAGCCTAACACAGGAACAATGCTTAAGTTATTTGATTAAGGTTACCCTGTAAGAGAATGGTAGAGCCATGACTAGGATCTAGAAATCTTGACTTCTAGTCACTACACTATGTGCTCTGGAACTGCTCACACAAACTAGAGACACGACATGCAGGGCTGGCCAGAGAGGAAGAATTCCATTTTACTAAAATTTTGAGGTTTCAACATTTGTTTTTGTTCTGCATCAGGACAAAAATGAGACTTTCTATTTTCCCCCCTCAAATAATACCAAAAGGGACACCCACTGCAGAATAGCCAATTGGTTAGGACACTTACATGGGACAAGAGAAACCCCAAGTACAAGATGCTGAATCAAAGTGGGGATGAATTGGATTTTCCACATCTTAAGTAAACGCTCAAATCCCTGAGCTATTGGCTATTCTGTGGTGAATCTGTCTGTCCCTCTCTGGTTTTGACCAGAAATTCCATCCTAGACCTGAGAAACCATCCTGAGTAAAATTTTGTCAAAACCAATATGTTTCAAACAAAAAGTCATTTTGGTGAAAAATTTCCAAACAGCTCTAGCCACATGACATTAGATGTAATGAAAAAAGACATTACTTATAACATCACCATTAAAGGTCTGGCATTGTTACCATTATAGACCCTGTTTCAGTGGTTAATAATTCAGTCAGAACAGTTTTTAACTGCACATTCAAGGCTAAGTTCAATCCCATGCCTACACGTTACATCTACCAGGGCAGATGCTCCAAAGAAGGAATCCATCTCACAGGAGAGCAGGAGATGACAACATGATAACAATCCCGCTGGGACGCAGCTAGCAAAGGCAGTTTCAGGTTCAGGCTAGAGATCAAAAGAAGCTCTGCTGTGGGGCATCTGCTACCCACCCAGACTCCACCCCTGCCCTGGCTGGCCTCCCCCATTTTGTGGACCTTGCCAGATGCCTTCAGGTTCCCCCAGCAGAAAAGGGCTTACAGTACGTGCTAAAGTGCTACCATCTGTAGCTGGACTTTTTTTGCAGCTGGGGTTCTTTTAGCAAGCCAGCAAATTCAAAGTCTTGAACCCACCTCTTGCTAAAGATGGGATTTTGTTTGTTTGTTTGTTTGTTTAAAAAAATTCCATTTGACCATTAATTTAGACAAAGTCGAAAACAATAAAACAGGGAGAGGCTTGTAAATTGCTCCCAGAATAATTTTCCTGTGTTTGGGTTCTTTGTTTATGAAAAAATTAACAAATGAATGACTAAAACAGAACAACATAGAAGTTTTTCATTTTTAGATACTTTATCTCAGTTTGTTTCCAATTAAAAAGTAAATGTTGCAACTAATTACATAATATAGTCTAATTCCTTTTGATAGCTTCAAAACATTTTTAAAGGCTTTGGTAATGAGGTTGATAAATCAGCTAACTGAGTATGTATGAAAACTTTTAAGGTCTATTATACACATTTTTACAACATATACTTGTGTCCTAAATGTGTATTCACAAGACAGACCAGGAAGGCTTTATGAAAGGTACACTGTTTTATAGGAGAAATAATTTGACATTAAACAGATAACTGTAATATTTTATAAATGAAAGACAGAGTAGGACAACCGTCTTGGAGCCATCATGTCTACCTGATACATATTATGAATGTTAGCAACAATTGTTTAATGGTTGCGTTGGTTCCTTTGGCATCATTTAGGTCTCTGTAAATAATATATATTATATAAACTTCCATAAAAAATTTAATCCCTTTCATTCTTGTATACCAAGGAAATAAATACTCAAAACGATGTTTAAATAACTTTAAGGATCTGATTTAAATTAACAATAGCCAGGAAACTTAAGAAAGCCAAAGGCCAACACTCCCTTCTTACTACAAGTCACTCCAGTTCAATTATACCCTTTATTTTCCCTTCTATGTGAATTAAAACCAGAAATCAAAAATACCCCAGTGTGTCCCATCTAACTTTTATCTCTAGTTTCATGTCATAACCTGTTGGACAAGTGCCAGTAACTAGAGAAACTCATCCTCAGATCTTGTGCATGAAGATTTGAAATGAAACCATAAAAAGTTACAAGTGTTTTACATAATATATAAGGGCTTTCATGACTTTAAATGTCACAAATCTTGTAGGGGGAGGAGGGACTTCACATTACCAGCCAAGTCCCTAAGGCAGTGGTTTTCAACCTTTTTCATCTCATGGCACACTGACAAGGTTCTAAAATTGTCAAGGCACACCATCATTTTTTTTCCGGGTCATGAAACCGGAAGTCCCGTGACGTCACATGTTGCTGGGACTCGGGAGGAGAAATGGAGGCAGTCCACCCCCATCAGTTTTTTTTCTGGGTCGCGAAAATGGAAGTCCCATGACGTCACATGTTGTTGGGACTTGGGAGGAGAAATGGAGGCAGTCCGCCCCTGGTGATGTCACGAAGGCGGGGTTCTGGCTGCGCAGCTGCGCAGCACTTCCCGTCATTTACTTGTGGCTCACTGATGCGGCACACCTGTGGACCTTTTGCGGCACACAAATGTGCTGTGGCACAGCGGTTGAAAATCCCTGCCCTAAGGCATCCTGGGTATCTCAGGGCTGAGCCAGATACAGTGCCTCTAAGAGCGTTGGGAGAATTCATATCAGAAGCAGCAACTACATCCTCAGAGGATAAGAAGCAGCTCATTGTCAGGCCAAAATCATTCCCTAAAAGCTTTCATCATTTCCTTCCTTCCTGCTCGAGTGGGACCTGCTTTGAGAGGTAAATCAACAATCCAAGTCCCAATCCACAGTCCAGCCAAAGTAGCTTGTCTGGGTCTGGGGAGAACCACAAAGAGAGGAGTGGGGATGAAAAGACCAGCAACTTCAGCTTTATAGCTGAAGTAGCCCATAACACCTCTAATACAGGCTCATCATGGGTTGGAGAAGTGGAGTGTCTGTGCAGCAGCAGATCCTCTGGCGCCATGCTTGCCTCCACTCATAACTTTTCAATGGTCCCTTGGAATCCCTCCTCCACCCTTGTGCAGAAGTAACACTGTTCTTGCTGATAGGGTGACCTCCATGGAAAGAGGAGTTGGATTGGTCTCACGAAACTTGGAGTGAAACTGATTACAACAACAGATTGAAAGTTCTGAATCATTTCAATGCATTGCAGGTTTGGTTGTAACCTTGACTCACAATGAAATTGTTTAGAGAAGAAACTGACTTCCTTATAAGAAAGTTTCATTTTGTTTTCAACTTTCACACAGTCTGAGAAAGAAATTCCCTTGGCAATTAGAGCTTCTAAAATTACAGGCACAGAGTTTGTTTTGAGGGAAAAAACACATCAGCACTTTTTAGGTTATTTTTTCAACCTTTAGACATGTTGGCAAGGCATCCATTCAGGCCTTTTTTTTCATATGAAGGCTTATAGACAGCAAAGCACAGTGCCGGCTGTGAATGCATTATACCACTTATCATATAAGGAGCCACAAAAGAAAGGAAGATCAAATATACAAAAGCAAGAGAAATAAACAGACATACATAGAACACGTGTGCAAGGCTACTTAATTATTGGAAAATTTTATGGTACTAATATTTAAAGTTCCAAGTGTAAAAACAGTGCCACTTGGGGACATTGGCACAGTTGAGAGAGTGAGAGTTTTCACGAGTCCTGTTTTCCCCAAAAGAAACTGTGTCAAAATAAATTGACATTAAATTTGTTTCCAGTGATTGGATAAACACGGAATAGTAATGTCCATACGCTGTAGCCTTCTTTGTGACATGTCTATTAATCCTCTGCCCAGGATTCTCTCAATATAATCCCAGAGATAACAGTTAAAAGAAAACATGATATGTTTTAAGCTTGTGGGATAAAATTCTACCCTCTTTATACTTGTGCAAAGCCCAGCGACTTCACCCTTTTTGCTACAGTAGGATGGGGTGGCATGAATGATAGTGAGAGCAGAATTCTGCCCTTGCAGCAATTGGGTGGGAAAAGTCTGATACATTTTCATAAGAGCTATTATTCAGCTTCTGATAAATACATCAGTAGTATGGCACATTCTCAGAAACTTACTGAGTTTAATATGAAATTCCAGTCAATCTGCACAGCATTCACTTAACAGTGTATATCCATTGTAGAGTAATGATACCAAACTGAGAAGTAGGACAGTTTCAATTGCTAAGTCAGAAGAAATACAAGAAATGGAATTTATAGGTTTATGCTGCAGTCAGATGCCTTCTTCTGTGTACAGGTCAAGTGAAGCATATCCGTAATGTGAACAGTTACTAATAAGCTTATTAAAGGCATATGGTATAATACAGAATAATGGAATCATAGAAATGTAGGGCTTGAAGGGACTTCAAGAAACCATCAAGTCAAGACGCCTGTGGTGGGGCAGGGCTATGTACCGAGACCACCCCAGGTGTTTGTCAAACCTGTTCTTAAAAACTTCCAGTGATGAGAATTCCACGAGCTCTGATTCCTTGGAAGCCAATTCCACATCTTACCTACCTTTGCAGTTAAAAAGGGTGTTTCCGAATCTCCCTTGCTGCAGAGTAAACCCATTGTTTCCTGTCCTATCTTCAGTGGACAAGGAGGACAACTGATCACAGGGCTCTTTATAACAGCCCTTAACATATTTGAAGACTGTAATATAATGCATTAGTTTTATTTTAAAAGAGAAAGCCATTGATTCACAAGGTGCTTTACAAACTTAGACCCTGATTCTGCAATTTGAGTTATATGGACAGAACTTGCACTTTCATGGAATCCCACCGAAGCCACTTGAACTCCACAAAGGCTTAGACATCCAGTACACAGATTGATAGTTCTCCCATTGCCCTAAATAAGATATGTCTCCTGACACCAAGACCTGACATTCTTAGGGGCACAATGCTTCAGTCATTCCATGCAATGAATTTCCATTGACTTTGGTGGGACTTCTGTAGACGGCCCAGGAATGGGTTCAGAGCCCTAGATTAGACTGGAGAAAGAAAGGCAGACATTCTGAAGAGCTGTTACCCAATGGCAGCTATATGAATCCTGGAATGACAGTTAATTTATGAAAAATTCAAACAACAGGTGTAAATCTTCTGTAATATAAATGAGTTCAATTATGATCATGAATTTAACTTCTCTGAAACTTAAAAAAATTATACTGAGTATAAATCAAAGTGAGAGCTACAGGGAAAGGGCAAGGGAAAGAAAGTCATTAGTTTGATTGGCAATGAAAGATTACACAGAATCCATAACTGTATTTACTTAGCTCAGCTCTGTGATCTAAGTCCACTGTATCAAAAACCTTGAAAGAGACCCATGTTTAAAAAAAGCAACTATACACACAGATCACTTATTTCAGTGTATTAAGATTTAGCTTCCGCCCCTTGAGTCTCAGCTGATCTATTTCTCTCACTTTAAATGCAGATTTAATTTTGTTAAATTTTTGTCAATTGCGTAGAAAAAGATGATAGAGCAAAGTAAAAAAATATTATTAACATAAAGCTTGCTTATTTTTTCAACTTTAGTGTTCTTATGTAATTACTTACTACGGCCTACTTTATAGTACAAAACTGGAAATCCAGTCCTAGGCATGCAGTTACAGTAAGTACTTTTCTCACTTGTTCACTGTAAGCTCCCAATTTCCTTCTTAAAGCTGTTTTCAAAAGGATCTGCTTGTGTTATGCTGCAGCAGCAACTCTTGTAGCCTCAATCCTCAAGAATGTTTTCAGTGACCTCTTCCTGTCCAGATTTTCCATGAGAGAACAGTTTGGAATGGGGCATTTGACTGCTTGAGAAGATAAATGAGTGGATGGATGCACAACAGAGATTACAGTTTTATAAGATATTTTTTTCCCCTTTTTTCCCGGTCATATGATCAATTTAAAAAAGCATTTTAAATCACTTTTTAAAATATTGTAAAATATTTAATGTCTTTTTCTAGATATGAACCCTGTGGCTGCAAAGTAGAAGCTTCAAAGGTGGGAATGTTAAAATAGAGGTATGGATGGTAGCACTCCATCCACATAATGGCTAATGGCCTCAAAACAGAAAGTGGATCAGTCTTTGCTATGAACAAGTTCTGTAGCTTTGTAGTGACAGTATGAGTCAACACAGCCATTTGCACTATAGATAAGTAAGTGCAAACAAAGGGTGGGAGGGCAATAAAGAAAGCATTAAGATGAACAGTATGTTTCTAAATGGATCTGAGTTTACTGACAAACACATACTAGTACCAGAATTGTGGCAAATCTAGATTTGTTTATTTACAGTATTAGTTCTGGATATAGTGAACTTTTGGAAAACTTAAGGGCAAAATGACCTTGAGAAGTTCATACTATTAATAATTAATTATTACCCTCTGACAGACTCCATTCATCATCCTGAATACCAGATACATTAATTAGAGAACTTCTGGCATCAGAGCAAACCCTACTCCTGTCCTGTTAGGTTTGGTTTTAGATTTTGCTTCTAAAGGAAGCACAGGAAATCTTAAATACTCTAAAAAGCATTTCAGTGATTTTCCATTCTAGTTTTTTTGATCCCTGAATCAAGTTAATAACCTTCATAATCAAAGAATTAGCTTTGTTAGTGACAGGCAAAGTTAATAATCGTAGCTATAGTTTAAATTTTGTATCCCCCTTCTCTCTCTCCTGGCTGACACTGAAGACCACAGGGTGGATTATTCAGTAGTTAACATTCTATAATGTTTCTGAATCCAGCATGCTTCCTACAGATTAAAAAAAACATGCCACTCTTTGGTGATGGAGACTATGCAGCTTTTAAAGTTTGGATTAAATCTAAGTGAACAGCCTCCAAAGGCTTATTCAACTTCTGCCATTGCTTTATAAATTGGTGATAATGGTGTAATCCAAACTATGGATGTAAAAGAACAAGAACATAAATCATTCCTTTAGATTGATGACAATTGGCTCGTTGCCTATGTATCAAAAGGACAGAAGTGATTGCTATGCTGCAATTTCCTAACCCACTCCAACTGGTAGTGCAGGCAGAGATCTTCACATGCTGGATCAACTCTTGTAGTTTTTTCTCAGACAAAGCTCCCAGCAGTGAGAGAGAGCTGCAGGATTTGGACCTCTAAACTGGACCTCAGTAACTCACAGAGGAGTCTTAATGATGTTACTTTCGCTTCAGTAAAATCCAGAGTCCAGAATATTTCATTGGTTGCCTTTTTCCATTGATAGAAAACAAGCTGGGAAAATATGATGTGCTATGCTCCATATTCTTTAAAATTCACTCAAAGCAGTGTCTGCCTCTTTAAATGAAGCAGGGTCTGGAACACACTATCTGCTTCTCAGAAAACTGAAGGTGGCCGCTTGCCAGAGGTTTCTGCAGCTTCCTGGCTTTGCTGATTAAAAAAATGCTGCTGTGAGGTAAACTCTGCTCTTTCTCCAACATGTTTCCTCTGTGATGACCCAGAAATGTGGGACCCAAGAACACAAGAAAAATAGGGGACCACAACACTGTCTTTGTCAGAAATCCAACGGCATTTGCAGAGAATGTTCAACTGTTGAGGAAGCCTTTGAAGAGTTCATGCACTTCCACATTTAGAAATGTGAGCTTCAAGCCCAGGTATTTGCATCAGCACATGGAAAATATGAGAAAGCACATATAAAGCTGAAAGTTAACAACAGCATTTCCCCATGCCAGCCAGTAAATGACAAGGCAGGGTCAGAAGAGTTAATTATTCAAGTCAGAGAACACTAAAAGAAATGTTTAAGAAGTGCTGCTAGTTTGCACTGTGCAGTTGAAATGGAAAGCAACTAATCATTTGAAAGTTGAGGCTCGACAACACTAAGGAGATGGCTGGTTTGCTGCTAGTATTTGTTAAAATCATTACTAAATATTTGCACCTTTCTAATAGGCAAAACATTAACAATGCTCTGCAGCAGAAAGCAGCATTCTGAAGACTTACATGTTCTAAAAAGACAGAAGATCAGAGTGTGCAGGAGAGGCAGTGTAGCTCACTGGGAAGGCCTCACTGGGACTCAAGATACCTGAGGGTCTAGTCCCAGCTCTGCCGCTGACCTGCGGTGGGCGTCTCTGCACCTCTGTTTCTTTTTTTGGTCTGTCTTTAGATGGTATGCTCTTGAGTGCAAGGACCGTCTTACTATGTAATTTTACAGGTCCCAGCATAATCCAGCCCTGATCTCCCCTGACACTACTGTAATATAAACAATAATGGAGAGACAGAACTGATTGTGCCCATGTGGTAATACCTGAATGTTCAATGCGTACTCTATTTTGTCCAGGGCTTAGATGACACGAAAAAGAAAAAAAGAAGAATCCAGGACAAAAATATAATCACTGACCTACTGAAAACTTTAGGCTTCTGTGGAACACAGCAGTATAATAAAGGCCAACTGGAACGCTGGCTCTTCAACAGGCAACATACTAGTGAGGCAGCACTGGAAGTGTATTTTGCTCCATATACAACTTCATGTTAAACCACTTCCCAGCTGCTATATTGAACCATTGATCTGGTAACAAAATAACCAAAATAGAAGCTACCAATTATTTTATAACAACTTGCATTTATACAGCACTTTGCATCCAGTGGATCCCAAATTATACATACAGGAATCATCTGAGCTGTCAGTCAAGTACAGCCATCTGTCAGATGGGATACACCATATATTTATTGTTGCAGAACAGCATGACTAAACATTTTAGAATAAGAAACAGAGAAGAACCACCTGTGCTTGGTTGAAATATCAGTGTGGAGTAAGAGAAAACAATTAGAAACATATTCCTATTATATGCACCAATAAAAGTATGAACCAAAAAAGAAAGAAGTTGTGGAGGAATTTAGATAGACAGAAGATAGTGCAATAGGCCAAAAGGAAATTTGGGCAAAACACTGCCTATTTTTGCAAGAAATGCCATTGGTTTTTTAATTTTAATATTGAGAAGCATCTAAAAGACCCAACCTCCAGCACCACAATGTTATACTAGCTGGGGTATTTATTCAATAGTGCCTCACAGGGAAGAGTCCCATGCATTGAAACATCAACACCACTTCCTGCAGAGGAAAATTGGTTCTTGTTAAAAGGAAACTGAACTCATTCTCTATTGTCATCATACGTGTGTGGGAACTCACTGCTCTTCCTGGCCGGGTTTGTGGGTTTTGTACATGATTATGATGGGCGGACTGTGAACCTACCATTTAAGGCTTTGGAGCCAAAAATCGAATTTGAATGCTGTTCAATGTGAGTTTATTTCTCTAAACATTATTATGGGTTATGGCACTGCAGAGGTTGGCCCTGCTCCCATTGACTTGAATGGCAGCAGGCTCATGCCCAGCAGTCAGTAGGATACAGTACAATATGCCGGCAAGTACCTTCAGTCGGACTTTCTCTCAGAAGTAGTCATTTATTGCACCACTTTCAAACACAATAAAGGAGAATGGGCAAAATATTTGGGGATACAGCCCACAAAGGGTGTAAACTGAAATGCTGGACAAAATTCTGAGAGCTGCTGAATATTGCCTTTTCTTTGATTGTTGGGAGAGGCAATTGCTTGACCCTTCACAGTATTGAATCTGTTGATAACACCGTGTTTCTCAAACCAATGTCAACTTGTAAGACCTAGTATGGGGAACTGACTTTGACTCCAAGGGCACACCCATTTACATCTCTGTCCTGGGATGTGTTTATTCATATGGAAAAGAAAGATTCTCTAAAAAATACCCATATTCCTCTGTCAAAATCTGAAGATGAAGAATGTGCTGTTTGAAAGCACATATGCTATTCATAGTTTAGACAAATACTGGTCTTTCCTTGCTTCTATATAATAAAGCAGAAAGCCTGTTTCATGGTAACAATAATAGCCACTGTACCAAATTCAATCCAGTACACTACATACAGCAATACTGACATCTGACTGTAGTTTTGACAGATTATTATAGCTCTCCGTCAAAGTATAGTAAAAATTCAAGGTCTCAGTAAAAGTTAATTTGGCAATGAAACTGGCCTATAGTTTTCTTCCCCAACCACTGTTACACTGACATATACAAGTCATCAGATGTGACTTTGTGAGGGTATGATACTTACATAAGGCATGCTGAAGGAAACATTTTTATAACATTTTTGCTATAAAAAGTATTTAGAAGCCAGTTACTTAAAAGCAGATCCGTTGACATCACTGTATCATTCAACCCAGAACTGTGAATAAGTGACAACATAACAATATATATCTGCCTATAAGGTTTTGAGAAAGCATGTAACAATGGATTGGTAATGAGATACTTAATCTTTCATCCGTGAGCTAGTGATTGAAAATCTGGCTCAAGCCGATATTGACCAAAAGTCATTGTCTTTGAATGGAAGACAGATTTTAGCCTACATAAAATCAGTTGGTAGTTTTATTTCAGGTCCTAGTGGACTGAAGTCCACATTGCAAAAGCCTCCACCAGTCCCAGCATCCTATTGCTGGAATCTCAGCGGAATGGGTGCTGTGTATGTAAAGCAGGGTTTGGCACAACCTTCACTGATAGCCAGGCTCATCGTCTCAGCTGGCTGCCTCTCCCTTGAAGTGGGCAGGGGTTGGAGTGCAGGCTGCCACACCGCCAGAGGGATTTGGGGTGATTGGGACCAGCTCTCTGGGCCTGGGGCTGCCTGGCCTGGCCTAGTGTTTGGGCTTCCAGAGCTCTGGTACTAGGGTGGACCGGCCAGCCAGGGTTGGGGTGGGTCGGAGCTGGTGCTGGGACAGGCTGGTTGGCACTCCAGCAGTGGGAGGGGGAAGGGGGGCTGGCACTTGATACTGGGGCAGGGCAGTGTGGGCTGGCCAGCTTGGGGCCAGGGTGGGTTGGGATGGGGCGGCTCTGGGGCACGGGATCTGGGGGCTGGGAGCAGTCAGGCTGCCCGGCAGTGGTGCTGGGGCACTCTGGCACTTGGCTGGCCTGGCTGGTGCTGGGCTGCCTGGGGTGAGGCTCTGATGGGAGAGGGGCCAGAGGGAAGGGTGGTTCATGAGCCACCCATGCTCAGCAGAAGACCCAAGAATTGAAAAGGCCTGAAGAGTAAAGTACTGTTAGCACTGGGCTCCCCCAGTAAGTGGAGGAGACACACGTGAGAGGGCACAGTGGAGGGAATATAAAGAGATGCTTCCACTATGTATGAAAGATTTCTCTCCCCAAGTCCATCAACTAAATGCACTCAAAAATTGTTAAAGCGAAGAGGGAAAAGAGGTGCATGAACATATTTTTGGGGAAATTGCAAGTAACGTTCTCCTCAGAACAAGAGAATAATTTCTGTCATTGTTATTTGTTGCCCTATTACTTAGATCTTTCTTAGGTTACTTTCACGTTATCAGTTTTTGGAGCACGTATGAGACCCAGCCACCTACAAGAATAAGTACTATTTTATGCACTCAGGTTTGCTTGAATAGCACTATGTAGTTCAGGAAACCTTTGTCTACCTCAGAAAACAGAGAAGCCTGTTGGTAAAATAATTTTTTTGCTACATGCACTAGTTACAGGCGGAGAGGTCTAGCTGCCCACATATTTTCATGGTTAGTAGTGTGACCACCATTTCTTGTATATTTCTGAGATATGCTTCAGAGTATTTAATGTATTGTAGCCTTGCATCTCATCATGGCATCTTAAGTGACACAATGTAACCTACAATAAAAAAGTGTCCTTAACTCTCCATACCCAATGAAAATGATTTGGGTCTTTTATTTAAAACTGCAGTAAGAAAATGGAATACAGCTATTCTATGTGGTTAGAATTCATCTGTGTTGTTAAGGAAAAACAGATATGAGAGATGTCTAAAACTCATGGGAAGGGAAGCAATGGTCCACACTTTTTAACGTTGGTTTGTTTTCTTTCAACTGACTACATCATGCCATTTTATTTAATTTTATAATAGCTTTTTCCAAATTTTTTTTTGAATATACGTGTATGTTATAATTCAAGCTGAGCACATGTTTTTGGCTTCATGGCTGAACTCAAAAATCTTTTTAAAAAGTTGGTTTGCTTTGAACTGAAGTGTTTGGTTTTTTTCTCACTGAAATGAAAAACCCAAACAATTTCAACTGGGTTGAATGAAACATTTTGAACATCATTTCAAAATGACATTTCCAAGAAAATGGTTAATTCTGATGAGACTTTCTTTCTGGCAGAAGACAATTAGCACTTCAATGCTATGGCTACTTGATCATAGTGACCATGACTGAATGACAGGATACATTCCTGTCTAGGATTGAATATGATGTCAGTTTTTGCTGCCTGCATAAGCAAGAGACTAGAACTGGGGATCAAACCTGGGACTCCTGCATGACCCTGCAGAACATTACCATTCTGAAATAAGATTTGCTGGTAAAAATCTGATTATTTTTACTTACATGAACCTCCCTCTGTTAATTGCATTTGCAATTAATTGATTTTGCAGCATATTTCTTATACAGTAATGCAGATGAAAGTTTGTCAAATGTAGGAGTTTATGTTAGGTAGTTAGGACTCTGGAGTGTGAGTCAGATCCTGGGGCTAATATAATTTGCTTGGAAGTAGGCTAAAAGCGTAGACTTTATAGGTCCATTGGGAAGGACACCTTGGTGAATTGGCATGTAACTAATTGACCACATTGTCTTAGGCTTTAGCTTTGGATTCTTTTTTCTCTGTTTAGTTAGCAACACCAGACTTGATAACCTATTGGCAAGAATGAGGACCTATTCTGAGGAACTCTTAGTAAAAAAAATCTTAACAAAGTCACCTTCCCAGGATAATAGTTAAGTATATGTATTTTCTATTATGATTGTATTATTTGATTCTGAAAATCTGGATTGTTATTATATTGCCCAATTTTTTAGTTTATGTTAACAAAATCATAGTTCAGTACCATTTCTTCTATCCTAGCCAATTAGATGCTGCTGCTAAGGATAGTTAATAAAACTATAAAATTCTACTTTTGAGTCCTTTTTCCTTAGTTGAGCAATCAAAAATCAAAGAACTCTAAGAAAGATGATGCTGGTAATAAGTTAAGCCATTTGCTGAACTAAGATTTTTTTATATACTCTATATTTATTAAAACAGTAATGTGGACCTAAAAGAATCATAGAAGATTAGGGTTTGAAGGACCTCAGGAAGTCATTTAGTCCAACCCCATGGTCTAAGCAGGACCAACCCCAACTATATCATCCCAGCCAGGGCTTTGTCAAGCCGGATCTTAAAAACCTCTAAGGATGGAGATTCCACCACCTCCCTAAGTAATCCATTCCAGTGTTTTACCACCCTCCTAGTGAAAAAGAATTTCCTAATATCCAACCTAGACCTTTCCCACTGCCACTTGAGACCATTTCTTCTTGTTCTGTCATCTGCCACCACTTAGAACAGACTTGCTCCATCCTCCCTGGAGCCCCACATCAGGTAATTGAATGCCGCTTCAAATCCTCCCTCACTCTTCTCTTCTGCAGACTAAACAAACCTAGTTCCCTCAGCCTCTCCTCATACGTCATGTGCTTCAGCCCTCTAATCATTTTCATTGCCCTCTGCTGGACTCTCACCAATTTGTCCACATCCTTCCTGTAGCGGGGGACCTAAAACCGGACACAATACTCCAAAAGTGGTTTCACCAGTGCCGAATAGAGGAGTTGCCTCCATCTGCTGGTGATGCTCCTATTAATGCAGCCCAATATGTTGTTAGCCTTCTTCTCAATAAGGGCACACTGTTGACTCATATCCAGCTTCTTGTCCACTGTAACCCCAAGGTCCTTTTCTGCAGAACCAATTCTTAGCCAGTCGGTCCTCAGTGTGTAACAGTGCATGGGATTCTTTCATCCTAAATGGAGGACTCTGAACTTGTCCTTGTTGGACCTCATCAGATTTCTTTTGGCCCAATCCTCCAATTTGTCTAGGTCACTCTGTATCCTATCCCTACTTTCCAGTGTATCTACCACTTCCCCATTTTAGTGTCATCTGCAAACTTGCTGAGGGTCTAATCCATCCTATCAGCCAGATCATTAATGAAGATGTTGAACAAAACCAGCCCCAGGACCAACCCCTGGGGTACCCCACTTGACACCAGCTGCCAATTAGACATCCAGCTGTTGATCACTACCCATTGAGCCCGATGATCTAACCAGCTTTCTATCCACCTTATAGTGGATAGAACCAATAAACAGATGGCGGCTGAGTTAATTATTCATAACTGCATGCCAGTGACTAGGACATGGGTGATCGTGACCAGGGGATAGAGCAGGAGTCAAGCTTAGCAGTTTGAGTGGTAGTCAGAGACCAGATAACAGGGCCAAGGGTCACAATCGAAGTCAGGGATTGAGTCAAGATTACCATGATTTGAGGCAAGGTTGTGGCCAAGGCAGGAGCAGGACTGGAACAAGGCTGGAGCAAGGCTGAGAACAAGCAGAAACAGGGACTATTGATGGCCATGGGTGAATGCTTTCATCAGCCAGCATCCTACTGCTGCTGCTGGTCTTAAGTGCAGATCTACTGATGTCCACTGCCAATCGGGCAGTTTAGCCAGTCAGGCGGCTCAGCTGGGGCCCAGCTGCACTTGTTAGACTGCCTATTGGATAAGCTAGTAAGTAAACAAACTATTTGTGGGCCCTTAATTCTGACATTGTATCATCTCATCATATCATTTTACACATATAATTTCATATAGATTTCTAAGCTCTGTACATTAAGATAAGATGGTAATTGAAAGAAAGAATGTTACAATACTCAGATCTTACCACAGAAAAGCCAAGGTAGAAGTCATGGGTAAGATTTTCAAAAGGCACTAAAAGGAGTTAGGTGCTCAACTCCTGTTGACTTTTAATGAAGGATGGGCACTTCAGTCTCCTGCCTTTGAAAATCTTTGTCTATTCGTCTATATGTAACATCATAATTTTTGAAAATGGCATCTGATCAATTTCAAAAGTTAAGAGAATGTTCTGAGTATCATTGAGCAGAACCCTATTGATTTTGGTGAAATCTGAGAAGCCAGAAAATCCCAATTTCCTTTAAAGTTAGGTTAAGGAAGTGCCCATTTGGTGCTGCAGGGGGGCAGGAGTTCTCTGGCTCCCTCTGCTGATGCCTACAAATATCACAGGCAGCAGCTTACTAGTGGGTGTACCAAGACCAGTGGAATTGAAAACAGAAGGCCCATGTTTCCTGGAGGAACTGTTATTGAAAGGACACCAGGAAAACAGGGAATGTGAGGAGTGAGGCTGGAAGCAATTTAGCCACATGGACCAAGGAATACAGAGTTTAAAGTTCCACTTGTTCAACTTAACCTGTATTCAGCTTCACTCTTTGCAAATGAAAGAGAGGATTGCACAATTCATTGCTCATGTAGGCTGACCACTGTGTTATTCAACTCCTTTAGTGAAAATGGATGCCCGGCTTGGGGGGACTGACTGGTATGTAGGCCTAGCCAGAACAGAGGGACTAAGAAGGCCTAGCTGATGTACAGGGATGAAGGGCCTGTCTTGGGACGTGGCCAGAGTAGAAGTGGGTGAGGGGCCCTGCTGGCTGTATGGGGATACAGCTTGGGCTGTATACGCAATGAAATATGTGCCTGTCTCATGTGCAGTATTTTGAAAAATATTAGGATTCAAATTCCGTCAATTCTGTGGTTTTCTAGGTAAAGGCCTCTATCCCTTTGTGACATTTAAAAACCTTCATGCAAGAGATGAGGTAGCATGATGGGAAGAATGTGATTCTTTCAGCTACCATAGGAAAAGTGTCATGAACAAGCTATTATGTTTTACCTAGACTGTGGACCATTCTTATAGCAGTAAATCTAGTCCGAGAACACAGCTTGAGTATCGCAGCTGGGTGCTAAATTGCTATAAGTCATAAGAATTTTAATATAGAACCATTCAAAGAAGCAAAGATGAGGGCAAAGCCATAACGCTTGTAGAATATTCATGTATATATTAAAATTAAGGCTCCAATACAGCATAGCACATGGATAGTCCTTTCACTAAGCAGTTACTGCACTTTTATGCAAACCAACTGAAGTCCATTGGACTACACTAGTGAAATTGATGGCAGGATTTCACATAACTTTTTCTGAGGTACCTCAAACTGGTCACAGTAATTGAAGTTTTCCTTTAGCTCAAGTGATAGGGGCTTGTACATTGGAAGGAAAGAAAGCTGAGATCCAATCACTGTCACTGTGAAGATTCAACTGACCATAGTTTGCAGCATGGTGACATCCATGAAAGTATTATACATTCTCTGATTTAATATACTGACATTTTCATGTTGTTAAATACATACTACAAAATATAGAAGGGTGCACAATGTGACTGTGTTAAAGAGATGTAATTCCATTTATTTCAATGGAGTTTGTCAACTAGGCTTGAAAGGGGATATTAGCCCCTCAACTTTGTATGTCACTAACACTGAAACACTTTTTTTGCAGTTTTTTTAAGGGTCCCCATGCTGTTTGTTTGCAGCAGTTAAGGAAAATCAGTGAAAGGCAGCAGTTTGATCTATGTTTTTGCTACGTTTTTGGTTTCCCCCTCGTATGGAATTGCCAGCACAATCTGCAAAATGACTCAGTGCCCTTAGCAATTCTAGGCCAGTAAAATTTTGCAACAGCATCACTTGAACTGCCTGTTCATATAGAATTGAATTAGCATGCATCATCCATAATGTGCATAGTCATGGGCTGTGAGCCTTCCCCAGAATTTTTCTGTTGAGCTTACCTTTTAAATTTCTTACATTTGTGTAAAATACATCCTAGTTTGTGACAGATAGCACACCTTTCTGTCTTAATATTCCCTATTTTGGCTGCTACACTGCTGGCAGCACGGGAACTATTATGGTTCTTGACCACTACCCAACAAACCTATCATTATGGGTTATTACTTTAGTTGAATTTTCTGTTCCATTTTTTAGCAAGTGCATTTGCCACGTATTAGTTGGCTACCTCTGCTTCTTGGCTCATCGCTACTGGTTTTCCTTTGTTGAATTTAGAATCTGATGCTGAAGCTACAGTGACAAAACTGAGAGCCATAATTCACCACAGGTGCCTACTGATAGAGTTCCAAAAATGGAAGCTATAGTGTGTTGTTATGAAGAACATTTAGACAACATAGTGGCAAATCCCCTGAGCTCTACCTTGTATGAACCTATGGCTTATACTATTGTGGAGGCGAGTGTGGTGATTTGTTGATTTATATTTTTGCCAGTTTAAAAGCAGTTTTACATGGAGTATTTGAAAATAACTGTTTTAGAATCAAGTCCTCCTGCTAGTTTTGCATACTATACTCAGACTACTAACCACTTTAACAGAAACTCATCATATGTTTTACCTTATTGTTTTCTATGATTTTGAAGATTTTATATGTGCTTTTCAGTTATTAACCCATCTCCTTAAAGTAACATGTTAGAGTTGCAGCTTCTTTTTCTTATGCTTTATGGTGAAGCAGACTCACCTACTGAGTCTAAAACCACCTGTTATTTTCCTCGTACATTCATTCCACTACATTCACTTAACCTGCTCTATAGCCTTAAAAAAACTTAAATGAGGATTTAATGTTACCTTACTTTCCCGACACTCTCACTAAACCCCTCATAGTTTTATTTGTCACCTTAAAGTATATATTTTTTCATAAAGAACATATCTTTCCTGGAAATGTTCCCTGCATTCCCATGTTCGGTGCTCAACTGTTTCTTTAACCTTACATGTGCTACATAAACCAGTCTTAGGGCCAATTCAATAAATATAAATTATTATTCAAACAACAGTGACTAAATATGAGTACAATCTAAATACGAGTACTTCACTGATCCTTTTATAACTTTGGAGTAGCACATTATCCTCTGTTTTTTCTGCTACTCCTTTTTAAACTAACCTTTTAAATTCCTGCTTAATCAAAGGAATCTCCATTTCTCCATTTTTGGAACATTTTTCACTTCCTTATCTACCATTTCATTCTAGGTATACCAGTATGCTCTGGAATACGTGCTAGTACTATTTTCACACCTGAGCATACTAGCTCAGTTATCAAAAACAATATTTCATTTATAAGGTCACACAGATGCTTTCTGAGTTATCCCTTTGAATTGCCAGTATAACTGTTAATGAATCTGAAAAGATAACAGCAACAGTGGGCCATTCATCCTTTATTCAGTTTAATAGAAACATTATTCCCAATTCAGCTGTCATAATGGCTGCAAAATTAGATATTCGTTTTGATTTTTTAACAACAGTCTCAGGGATGCAAAAGGCCTGTTTTTCATCTTTAGATCCATCAGTATATATTCGGTTATGGTGACTCCATTTACCATATATAAATTCATAAACATTATCTGTCATATGGGATAACCCTTATTTTATTATATAATTCTAAATCTGCATCTGAAGACATGATTTTCCAGGTATAAATTTCTGCCCCATATGTATAGATTTTAATTTCTTATAGTCCTTCTTTTTCACTTAACTCTTCTACCCACATTTTAGTCCTAAGAGCACGAGGAAGTTTATTGTCAGGCTGCATTTTGTCTGCCTAATTCCCAACATTCTTCCTGTATTTGTCCAGCATTTCCCTTAATTTTAGCACAAAATGTCAGATGTAACATTTTCATTTTTAAATTGACCGGAATTTCTCTAGTAGCTACCTGCATTACACACAGTGGTAATTTGTAGTGCTTGAGTTTGAATTGACTCTAACTTTTTAGCTCTGATCTGGATGCAGAATTAAAGGCTTAACAGCCATATTTTATGACTAATCTTATGAACACTTTATAAAGCATCATCAGCCCTTTCTTATCTGTTCTCCAATTAATCCCAACAATACTTTTTAAGTACATTAAATCTACCTTTACATTTGTTTATAATGCTTGCTATTTGGCCTATCCATATAAGTTTATTATCAAACAGTACACCCAGAAATTTAAAACTCTTACCTATATGCACCTGATCTCCATAGAGATGTACATTACACTCACTTTTAATTTTTTTCTAGTAAAAAATTTTTTTCTTTGTTTTAGCAACTGAAAATTTAAATCCTTAAGTAACTACCTATTCTGAGACCTCCCTAAGTGCTTCATTGATTCTCTCTCCAGCCACTTTAATTCTCCCTTGTTTAACCCATATAGCACAACCAACTGCAAATAATTTAATATCTATTCCTACCCTTATGCTTTTTCTGAGATCATTTATCATAATGCTAAGGTAGGGCTGAAACACTCCCCTGAGGTGTGCCATTGGCATTACTATAGATACCTGACAGGACTTTCCCTACTCTTTCCTGTTTGATCCTCTTGCTCCAGAACATTCTTCCTTTTATCCCAACATGGCCAACAGATATAATAAACTTTCTCTCAATAACATATCATATGCTTCTTCAAGGTCCAAAAATCCAGTTATCATATACTCTTGCTCCCCCATACTTTTCCGTCCTTTTAAAATCTTATAATATGATCAGTTGCGCATCTCTACTTTGCACATTATTTAGGATTTCATTTTTTCCAAATACACAACTGCCCACTTATTTATCATTCTTTCCATAATGTTACCCACACAAGACGTGGCAACAATTGGTCTATACACATCAGTTCTCAAAAGTAACTTTTCTGGTTTCCCTGTTGGTACTATCATCTCATGTTTCCATTCTACTGGTATTACACCTTCTCCCCACATGCTATTATATAATTTTAATAAAATCCTTAAACTCCCTTTGAGCATTACATTGCATATGCTATCTTTACCGGAAGCATTGTTTTTGCTTTTACCTATAGCTTTTTTGAGTTCCTGCAATTTTTATTTAGTACACAATTTTCTTCAATAAATTTCCTTCCACCCCTTCCCCCCCCATTGTACTTTGATTCTCATCGTTACTAAAACTTCCCGGAACACTTGTCCTAGGATTACTGCTTTTTTCTTTTGTTAGCACTTATAACTTTATCATCTTCAGTAAGACTAAGGAAAAATGTTAGTGCTTAGTGTTTTATTCATTCTCCTAATTTGCTTGTAAACCTCTGAAACCTTGGTATCTTCATTTAGTTTCCCATGATACCTCTTCTAATGCTCTTTAGTCCTCTTAATAACTGTTTGTACCACTGCCTTCTTTTCTATTTCATCCAATTCTCACTGTTCATTGTGATTTTAGCTATTCTATGTAGCTGATTTCTTTTTAAATTGCAATCTCACATTCTTTGTTCCACCACAGAATTGGGTTTCTGATTTTAGGGCAATTTGATATCTTATGAATAGCGACTTTGACTGCTGTTATAATTTCCTTTCTTACACTATACTAAATTCCTCCATATTATCACTCACAAACTTGCTGCTCAAACGCTAATCACACTTACTCCAGAAGAGCTCCCAATCAACCCCCTTAAAATTCCAAATAGGAGTTCCTCCAGTTCTTCAACATCATCTTTTCCTTGGTACATAATAAGTGTAGGGAAATGATCAGTTCCCATTCCCTCTTCCTCGTATATTTCCCATCTACATTTACTAGCTACATTGTTTGTTGTAATCCCTAGATCCAAACAGGAAATGAAACCAGCAACTGAGTTAAATCAAATTGGTGCGTTGTTATTTTGTATTACCAGATTATGCTGATCAGTAAACTGTTCCAAACATTTGACATTGCTATCAGATTTCCCACTTTCCCATAAGTCATTATGGCTATTCAAATCTCCACATATAGTACATGGACCTTTTACATTTTTAAATAGCTCTTTTAATTCTAAGCTCTCCAAATAATTTACAGGGGTTAAAAACATTATAGATCCTTAAAGAAGTATTTTTATTCTGCATTGGAATCTCTATAGCAGTATACTAGTAACTCAGTTTCCTTACATTCATTTCAACATAACTTAGATTTTCCTTCATAAATGTACAGCCCTTCCTCCTTTGTATTTCCTATCATATCTGATTATACTATATCCTGGGGCTTTAAAAGACAACTTTTCCATTAACCACTTTTCCTGTATACAGATAACATAAGGTTTGACCTCCATTTCAAAAATAGGCTTCTTTAGTTCCTGGCCGTATACTTCTTTTTTAGTGTCATATTAGTTGAAGCACAGTACTGTCCTCACACAAAATTGCACGAATGAACGCTGCTGCCAAATTGTTAGCATGTAGATACCTTTCCACTGCTGTATTATACTCTTTATTCTTTCCATTCTCTTTCCTGTTTGTGAAGTGCAGTTTATTACGTCTACCAGAAATGCTGCAATTTTCTTTTTCTACAAATAATATGTCTTCTCTTATTTCTCTTCTATTATGTACCATATCATTTATAACATTATTTTGTAGCAACAGTACCTCCCCCTTACCGGTTTTCTCCTCCTTCCTCACTTGTTGCATTGAATATCTTTTAGCAGCTTCTGCATAGGATATCTTTTTGATAATTCTAGTGCTTTTGTATCTCACTAGCCTGTTTAGCTATCATACATCCTCCAAAAACTGTCTTGTACTTATCCGCATAGTGGCTACAGTTTAGCTTTGCTCCATCTACATAGTTTTCATACTAACGCTGCCCTCCACATTTACCACACTTGTTTTTCCTTTACACACATTTGCCACTGTGACTCTTATGTCAGCTCTGATCAAAACTGTAGGCTCACCTGAAAACTGACAAACTTACAGCTGAGAGTCAGGCCAATTCTCCTGTGTGTTAGTATAGATCAAAATTAAATGTTAAATGTATCAAAAAGTATTTGGTATTTAAATTTCATGAAAACTAATGGGATGTTGCATGTTGCCTGATTTTAGGAGAGTAATATTATTATTTATATAATATGAGCTATTGGCTCACCAATTAATCTGATCAGAAAATAATAAGGTTCTTGTTCCAGAATCAGGCTACACAGAGTTTTGCAATTGACAGGCAATTGCAAAGACCCTCAGGATGTATAACAAGGACACTTACACTGAGAACAAAATATAAGCCTTAAAGACTTTTATTGAGATAAAATGGAATAATAATTAACTGTAAAAATAATCAGTTAGAATTACAAAGGAAGTAATAACAACGAGAGTCCTGTAGCACCTTAAAGACTAACACATTTCTGAGGCATAAGCTTCCGTGGGCTGCAACCCACTTTTTCAGATGCACTGGTGTGCCGTCAGTCCTGAGCAGGTGTGCCATGGAATTTCTTGAAAAACTACTTGAAGAGTTCTGAGTTGACTCATGAATATCCATGAGTTCATTTGGAGACTATATGGTGGTGTGCCTCAAAATACTTAAAAGATACCAAGGTGTGCCATGGCAGAGAAAAGTTTGGGAACCACTGGTCTAAGCACTATGTGCCCTCCTTCCATGTCCAAACTTAACTTCCTCACCCACAAAATATGAGGGTATATAGGCTGGCATGTCCAGTATTAATGACATATTCATACCTATTAAGGACCTTTAGCTCCTTTTCACCTCTGTTATTTCTGGCATAATCGGTTAGTTCCATGCTCTGTTAGGTTTACAGAGGGCACGAACTTAAGTAGACCCCTATCTTACTGCATCGTCACTTTTCTAGGATAAAGGTCACAAGCATATATACATTTTATGCTCATCATCACTTACCTAGGTAAAAGGTCCCGAATATATGTATTGACTATATGTATACTAACTTGCCTTAACTAATCATACAGGATGTGGCTGTAGGTTTCTTGCGTTACAACAAAAAAACACTAATACAAATCTATAAACCTATTAAAATAAAACAAGCAATTAAATCCATAAGAAAAGATATATATGCAAGCACACAGGCTAGCCCTATGGGCTACACAGGCATTGTTTTCACTTATCTATATCCTGTTATACTTTAATAGCAAAAATTTACATTGCATATACCTCTGTAACTAAGTAACCTGTCAAACGAGAAAGAAGCCCTGGGTGATGCAAATAAAAAACTTTAGGAGGACAGTGCTAACTTTTGCATATTTTAAGGCAAGTGGTCATTACGTGTGATGATCAGAGATCAAAGACTCTAAATGCACTCCTCTCTCCCTTCACCAATCAAAGAAAGACCATCTGGATGGTGACCCTGACAGCTTTTTTTCTGTGAGAAGAAGCTGTAAGTATGGATTCAGGGAAAGATCCTGCATCTCAGGACTGTTTGGATTCTAACAGGGCAGCATAACTGAAGAGGAAGACGGAGCTCCCCAGAATTACTCTGGACAGCCCTGAGACACTTTTCAGAAACTGGCAGATTGCTACATCTCTGCTACCATTTGGAACTGTGACTCCTCTGTACATATATTTTACCTCTCAATAAATCTCCTTTCTTTTACTTAACTAACAAACCTTTAGTTAGTTTACTGTATAATTGGCTACCTGCGTTGTCTTTGGTGTGAGATCTAGGCTGCAACTCAACCAGGGTGAGTGACTTGCTTCCTGGGACTAGGAGTAACCTGGAATATTTATGGTTTTGATGTAAGTGACCATTTATCTCATAGTCCATCTTGCCTGGGTGGCAAAATACACTGGAGTATCTCAGGGGACTGTCCGTGGGTATGTCCCCTGCCCTGCTGGGTCCTAGAGCTCAGGCTGCAATCCAAGACTGGAAGTCCACACAGCAATGAAATAGTCCTGCAGCATGAGCCCCTGAGTCCGAGTCTAGTGGCATGGGCCAGCCTTGGATTTGTCTTGGCTGCGTAGACATACCCTGTGACTTAATTATAAGACTACTGTAGTATGTTGGGAGTTCATATTTGGTACTGGGTTGGTGAAATCTAATTACAGAACATACCACCAGTTTGCAGTTTGCCCTGCTTTTGACAGTCTGCCCTGAGGTAGGCACTCATGGTCATGAGCCACTCTAGACAGCATGACAGCCGCATCTCCAAACTCTTGGCACTTACTATATCTCCAAGAGGGCAGACTACATGGTTTAGTCCAAAACATCTGGTGTCTTAGCTTTACCCTGATTTACCCTCTAAACGGTTCCCAACCTAGGATGCAGGATCCCCACAGGGGGAGGAGCCAAAAATTACAGGGGATTCATGAGGCTTCAGTGATATTGAGGTCATGTAGTACCCTAAGGCTCACAGTGGTCGGGTGCAGTAACCTCAAGCCCCATGCCAGGCAGAGTGGAGGACAGCCCCCCAAGGGAGCAGCAGGCCCAAGTTCTGCACCGGCTGGAGCAGAAGAGCAGCCCCCGCCCCCCACAGGCCCAAGCCAGCCAGGTGTCTGGCCAGAGCAGAGGAGCAACCTCTTAGCCCCAAGCGGCTGGGCGCCCGTCAGGAACAGAGCAGCCTTGGCCAGTGGGGGTCTGGAGCAGCCCCAGTCAGCCTGCCAGTGCCTGCTGCCTCCATTACCCTCCGTCCATGAGGGACGGGAAGAGGTGGGACCAAAAGCAGCATAGAGTGCTGGCTGCTCCAGGGAAGGCTTAGCTTCTTACTCAGGTCAGAGTAATTTTTTATTATTATTTATGTAATGTAGTGGTATTATTATTATCATTATATGTGTTTAGAGGGGTTATATGTGTTTATGACAGGGGGAGGGGAAGGCACATGTTAACTAGTGGGGCTTTCACTCAAGAAGGTTGGGAACCACAATGTTATTTGCACAGTGGTGGATGGTTTGCTCTCTCCCTCTCTCCTACTAATTCATTGATTAATGAATAGCACATGGTCCCCACTGATACCTTTTTAAATTTCATCCTCAGTCATTTCCAAAGGAACTCCCTACGATACCCCTCTTGTGTCCATCATAAATTTGGGTGGCTGGCAATCTACTTTTATTTTTCCTAGAAGGTTATGGTAAGCAGTTTTTCAGCCTGTTCTTTACTGGCTCACTCCACCAACAAATCTCCACCTTGTAATCTTTTAGCTCTTGAGATATACCCAATACTCTTCCTAATCCATTCAGCTGTTTTCAAGGGATTAATGTCTCCTATCTTTACTTCCTTACTCAGCAATTTGACAGTTACAGTATTTTGGTTTTCCACCTACTTGCTGTTTCCTTTCTGCTTCGTTCTTCTTCTGATTCTAATATTTTTGTTCTTTTTTTCTAATTTGCATCCATTCTTCATTCCTCGCTTCTTTCCCCTCATTTAGCAGAGTGACTTCTGTACTAATCACCCTATTTTCCCTTCCAACTGACTCTCCCTCCAGCTCAGGCCTCTCCCGGGCTTCACCAGCCCAGCCCTATCAGCTTCCCCCAGGCAACCAGTTTTCCCCAAGCAGCGGCGCCAACTGAAGTGAGCTTCCGCTGTTTAATTCAGCCAGATTTCAAGAGGCAGTTGCAGAAAGGCATGCTAGCAAAAAAGTCGCTAAGAGGGCAACTGCTTTAGTATTATAGCTATCATTATCCTATCATAAATCATTAACTGTTTGAAATAATTGCAGAGATTAAATTTATACCTATGGTATTACAGAAAGAGAAAATTTAATCCACGGCTATTTTTAATTTATTTATTTTACTAACAATAACCGACAAGGCCTGAGTTTTTCCTGTAATTGTTGACACCACTTAACCTATATACTATAGCACTATCTGGATTATAGCAGCTGCTCACGTAAGCAATAACATCAATCATACATATACTGGCTGCTTTATTTCACAAAACTATTTCACTAATTCATCATATACCAACAATCACCAACAGTGAAGTACTATGGCTGGAAGCCATGCTAAGCGTGGAAGCCATGTTAATGCAGAAGCAAATGACTTGGGTCAGCCATGTCATACACATGGATAACAATTGACTACCTAAGAGTTTTGTACAGTGAATTTAAAAAAGGCAGTAGGAAGATTGTCCATTCCAAACTCCACTACATGGATTGCATCAAGTGGCACATACTGTCTGCTGGACTGGACTTAATGACCTGGATGGATACAGCCCATAATAGGTGAGCTTGGCACTCTGCTATGAAGAAAGCAGAGTGTGCAACAGAATCTCATAGCACCATGTTGGCCCACAGTAGGTCTTTTAGATATCCTGGCCCAGGTCAGCATCTTGAATACTAGGATTGGGAGCTGATCCTTGGGACTCCAGAAGCGAGGGGTCTAGTGGTGGTGATGCAGTTGTCATCACTGTTTGGTGGGTGCATCCCTCCTGGAAAGATTTAACCATTTCAGCACATTATCCTACCTCTGCCACCTATTAGGCAAAACAGCAATCTCCTGGTCAGCAGTGCTGAATGACTCTGAGAGGTCCAAGAAGATAAGAACGTGTGTCTGCCTTCTACCCATTGACAGAAGGGCTCATCCATCAGTATCACTGAAGTGGTTTCAGTTCCATGTCCTGGTGTGAAGTTGTGTCAGTTAGATGAGCTGGTAGCTGTCTTTCTTTTGTGAGCTAGCTCAGGAATGGGAGGTTTGACCCTGATAGCTGACTAGAATCGATGTAGGCTTCTTCAGTGTTGATAAGACTATTGCATGTTTGAAGTAGAAAGGGAAGATTCCTATTTCAGTTAGTGGCACTAATTCATGACTCTCCTTCATAAGCCAGTGAAGGGCATGGTCAGAGTCAGAAATCTTGCATTGAGATTACTCTGTGGTGTCCAGAACTCTTTGATGGGTGAACATACTGAACTTTGGGAATGCAGGTGAACTGTTGTCTGGGTATAGATGGAGTGAATCTATGTAATTAGAGAAGGCTCCATAAATATGTGTAATCTTTTCAGTGAAGCAGGCTGACAGTTCCTGGTAATGCTTAGTACTCGGTTCAGATGCATGTTGTAGGCATTCAGAATTGATGAAGTTGTTTACCATCCTGGATAGTTCATAAAAGCAACATTTAGCAGCTTCAATGAACACTGATAGGATCTTTGGACTTGTAATATAGCCTCAGTATAGGCTTGGAGGAATTTGTTATGTATCATCCTGTCTATATCAACCTTTGTTTTCCACCATCAGCACTCTACATTCCACTCCTCTCTCTCCATCTGACTTCAGGTGTCAGAAAACCAAGAAGATCTGTTTGGGTGATGGGGAGAAAGGGGCCATTTAAGGCCAGTGTATTAATGGTTGAAGCTTGAGTATGTATAATGATAACGAATCTCTAGGTCCTCAACATCTCTTCTTGTGGGTGGGGTGCTGTTGTTCTTTTGCAGGCTTTGGAATTTGTTGGAATTGGTTGATCTCATTTTGTCAATAGATAGAGGTTAGATATGCATTCTTTTCCTCCTGGATCTTTCTGCATCATTCCACCTGCTGACCATGAGATGTTGTTTCACTTAACAGGTGGCAAGGCTCCCGGATAATGTGCTGAAATGGTTGAATCTTTCCTGGAGGGATTCATGGTTGAATCAGGATCATTGATCACTTGTTGCCTGGGAGCTGAAAAGTCTCTGACAACTGTTTTAATGAGTTGAGGGTTTGCTGAAGACAGTGGCTGGGTTGCAATATTCTTTTTCTTAACATCTAGGCTGACGATCAGATCCAAGGTGTGACTGGCTATACGGATTGAACCAGAGATGATCTGAGAAAACCTAGTAATCAAGTAAGATGAGTCTTTGGGCTTTTGCAACTCTGACTTTGTTGAAGTACATGCTGAAATCTTTCAGGATGACAACTCTGGGATATTTCACTACTATCATCAACAAGGTATCCGTGAGCTCTTTTATAAATCTTTTCATATGTAGTGGTCTGTAAATAACATAGAATATATTATAGCTTTCCTCTGGTTTCTGCTGCCAGTTGAATGAATTCAAATGATGTCGTCTTACCCAAGGTACTTGCCTTGCATTTGATGTTTGCGTTTGAGCCTGACATCGAGTACACACTACTTATGGGCATCACCGCAAACTTGCTGCACTTATTCTCACTTTTAGACAGTGCAGCTGAGCTCAAGCTTCCCCTGATATCTCTTTAGTCATTTAGGTTCTGATTTTTCAATGGTGCTAAGCACCCACAGCTCCCACTGACTGAATGTAGAGTTTTGGGTGCATTTTGAAAAATCAGGCCTTTAACTCTCTGGCTGTGAACCTAGGCTAGCTCTCTTGGTGCTACAATTTCTTCTTGTGCTGTTCAATGCTTTTTCCTGCTGACATAGGCCTCAATCCAACAAAGCGTTTATTCCCACGAATAGTCCCTTTCAAATCAACAGGACTATCTATGTGTCTAAAGTTAAGCACATGCTTAAGTTTTCTACTAAAGGGGGCCCCACAGTATGTTGTGATGAGAGAAATGAGTCTCCTTCTAGGTCATCACAAAAGCATGTCACTTTCTTCAACAATAATAACATTTCTGAAATGAACATTTGCAAAATGCAGTGCGATTCCAGTGCATCTTAATGACTGAATAACCATAGAATGCCAAACTGTTGCACAAGATACCACTGCATTACCCAACTACATTCCATCTTCTGAACGTATCATAAATCAGGACCTTCATCATTATGAATAAGAGGATTTTACTTACCCCCAAAGTTTATGTTGGCAATGCAAGCCCATCATAAAAATACACACTTAGGGCCCAATCTGACTTCAAGAAAGACTGTTACAAAATACAACCCAGTTTATTCAAATCCCGAAAAAACAAACTCACTGAATCATAGTTATGTCTCTGGATGTGCGTACATATATATTAGTCACTCCCTTAATCTTCTGATTCCCTCTTTAACGTTGTTTTTTACTCTTTTTTTTTTTGACAAATGAAGATGTAAAGCAATCCACCACCCCCTCATCCTCCTTGCTTGGCAGTGTGAGGGATAGCGGAGTGATTTGACAGGGGAAAAATATTCCTAGAATCCTGGTTGGTGTAGGAAAGAGCAATGGCATTCTTTCATTCCTTTTTTATGGCCTTGTATGTGAGTGCTGTTTGGGCACAGTTTACTAAGTTCCCACCTTTGCAGACGATTGGACCACTCACAGGACCTCATTGGCCCAATGGTGCTTTCACATAAGCAGTTTCCATTGGACTTTCCTACTAGCTAGTTTGTGTAGGGAATGGCTACTTGGCCATTCTTCTCCTAGTTCTTTTACATCATGCTTACAGCCTTTGCTTTAACCAAATATCTGTTTGTTCAGGCCAATATACACATTAATATTTAATATTGTTTCATTCATGAGAAAATATCTTGTATCATGACTGGCTGATCATAGTAATGTGACAAGTCACTAATTTTCTGTAGTGTCCCTCCCTGAAAATCAATATTAATGGCCAAATTCTGATAGCTTTACTCACACAGAGTATCATCTTACTCCACAAAAAGTTCAATTTACTTCAGTGGAACGATGGTTATCGCTATTGCTCCCATAACCACATTGGTCATTGGGGCACCATCATTGATGAATGATCAATCATCTCCACCCCTGACGACTGTGTGTCAGTGCCTGAGTCTCCGCGAAGTCCATTCCTGTCCACTCTTTTATGTTCTCAATCCATCTCTTCTTCTGCCTGCCTCTTCTTCTCTTCTCCTGTACTGTCCCTTAGAATATGATCTTGGATAGGCCAGATGATCTTGTTACATGGCCATACCACTTCAGCTTGCACTTCTTCACGATTGTCAAGAGATCTTCATATGACCCAGCACATTGGGTAATGATGTTACAAACCTCTTCATTAGTGACATGGTTGAGGTAGGAGATGCCCAAGATTTTACATAAATATATAATCTCCACTACCTGTATTTTCCATTCAGGTTCTGCCATGAGGGTCCATGTCTTGCACACATACAAAAAAATGGAGATGACCAGTGTGTGCAGCAGTTTCAGTTTGGACTTCAGGGAAATGTTCTTGCTCTTCCAAATTGGCTTTAACTGTGCCTGTGCTGCTGTTGTTTGTGCAGTTCTTGCCAAAATTTCTGCCTTTGATTCCTCGTTGGTGATGATTTCCCCCAGATACTTGAACTGTTTCCAGCTCTTGTCCACTGACAGTCATGTGTGAGTTTGTTTGTCATCAGCTTGATTTTCTCTGCATTAATTTCCATGCCATAACTTGCAGAGGTTTCATCCAATTATTTCACAAGCTTAGCAAGTTTTTCTTCGCTAATTGCCAGGCCATCAATGTCATCAATTAATCAAAGATCAACTACATCATGGTGCAAAACCGTTTTTGTTCTGGTATCAACAGAGCTAAAACAAGGAGCTTCCCCAGTGCTGATATTGGAAGTGATCATGACCTTGTGATGCTAAATTTTTGGCTGTGGTTAAGGAAGATTGTCAGGCCAAAGATCACCAGAACTAAGTTTGATTTAGAAAGACTCAATGACCAAAGCATTGCAGACTCATTCCAAGCTATGATCAGTGAAAAATTTGCCGCACTGCTTGCTCTAGAGGAAGGTGTAGAAACACTGGCCAACAATTTTAACACTGTAATGAATGAGACAGCAATGGACATCCTTGGGAAACACTGTAAGAAGATAAAACCTTCGGTCATAAATGAAATACTGCAAATGTGCAACATCAGAAGAGAACTTAAGAGAGATAAGAACAGCATTGAGGGAGCTGATAAATACAGAGAGATTGGTAAAAAGATCAGGAAAGAAATGAAGGTGGCCAAGGAGATATGGATTGAAAAACAATGCTCTAAAATTGAAGAGTGCGTCAACATTAAGAATTGTAAAAGAGCCTTCCAGGTTGTAAAAGATCTGATGAAAGAAAGATGGACCAAAGCCAATTCAATTCAAGACAAAGAAGGGAACAGCCTCAAAGTGGAACTACATGTGGAATAATATGTACCCAGCATGAGTATCATTATAGCATGAGCTATCAGAATCTGGCTTACTTTGATGATAGTTTACCTAGGAAGGTGAAAGGTAGTTTGTTGTGGACCTCTGAGTGCATCTCCCTGTAGAATGCTAGTTTAAAAGACAAACTGTTGATTTGTAAATCAGGGTCATATGAAGACATTTTCCAGTATTTCTGATGAAGACTGTATGTAACAAAAGGCAGTGGTGCAAATACTGTGTGTCCTCACTGTAGAAACAGTACACAGACAGTACACACGTGTATACAGGGATGTACAATGCGCTAAGCTCTGTTCGCTGTTACGCTAATGTAAAACAGAATAATTTCCCTGATGTCTGTGGAACACGAGTAAGAATTTGGTGCATTTGTGTGTGTGTGTGTGTGTGCATGCGTGCGTGTTCAATCCGTATTAGCATAAATTGGTATATTGCTTGAAAATGACTGCCTCAGTCATGAAGCGTGTGTTACCAACAAATTTTTTTTTTACTTCAAACAGAACCAAATCATGGGACCCAGTTTCTCATGATCAAATCTCTCAACCTGAAAGAAGCCCTTATCATTTCCTGTCGCCACATGCTATCATTTGAGAGCATAATCATACAGATTAGAAAATATTTCTCTGTACCGTGGCTTTATGACACTCAAGTTAACCTTTGTAAGCTTCATTACTTTTTGTCAACTTCCTAGCTATTGTCAGAATCAGATTTCTGAGGACTCTATAGTGTCCTGAAGACAAAGAACTGCACTGCATAGATTGCAGAGTTGCACCACCTTAGTGCTCCGGGAGCTCTGGGTGATAGAATGCTGTCTTGCATACAGGCATGGTGGACACATACAGTTATGCTTCCTAAGGCATTGGACAGTGAGCTTCTTTCCTCAGCTGGCCAACTCTGCTGGCTGATAGATAGAAGGGATAGGTCATGAGCCTACTTGCCTCCACCTCTCTTGGGGCAGCTAGTTAAGCTGCAACACTGGGGATGTTAGCTGAAATCAGAGCAAGGACTTCCGTTTTGACTGGTTCCTACTCTGGGGATACAAGCTCCTGGATAACTACAGGTGCCCCCCTCCTCATTCTTGCACAAGAGGCAGCAACAATCTGGCATGGAAAGACAATAGTGTATTCACTCTACTGATAGAAAACAAACCCTTTTTGTTAGATGTATGGTTCTCTGAATGTAGGCCTGATGTAAGCCTGAGGTCAATGGAGTTACATCTATATATATCAGGACAGAATTTAGCTCTGTAAATGTCTGGGAGCTAAAAGTGTCATGGGGAGGCAGCTAGGAAGGGAAGCTAACATGAAAATTAAAACCTCAAACAAAGCCTGCTATAAGGTGGAAATCTGGTATATTCCCTCCTATGTTCATGCTCCTCTGCAGCACTTGATTTTCAACGGCCATGAAGAGGAGATACAGAAGCATCAGGAGAAAAGCTAGTGTCGATGTTCCCAGCATGGTCTGTAAAACAAACAGGTGAGGATATGCTATAGATAAGTACTCAAATTTTAGGAAGAAACAAATGTTATGAGTTTCCTCCATTATGATGAGTCTGTATTAAAAATAAGCTTATAGTAATGAAATAATGATTTATCTAAATACAATTAAAAAAATTACAGATTATAATGGCATCTGAACGAGAAAAGTTTGCCTCTATAGCCTAGGGAAGGGAGATTAACTTCAGCATCCAAGCTTCAGCCCCAGCTGCAATTTCAAAGCGCTGTCTACACAGCTCCTATTAGAGTGCTAGGACAAGCCCAACTCTGTCAGTCCTGGCTGGGCGGCTCCACAAGGGGATTGTGTGGTCATACCCTGACAGGCTCCGCAAAGGGATTGAGCCAACCAGGGGATCATTAATTGCCTAGATAAATGGCAGACAGTTAAGCAAGAAAGGATCTGGATCTAATAAAAAGATTTTGACAGCTCAGTTACGAGAGACTGGGGGGAGGAAGGAAGCTCTGGAGGAAAGCAACTCTCAGAAAGCCTGAGCTGAACTAAAGCTGTGCTCCTAGGGCAGAGATCCTAGAAGGAGCATGGATGGAGGTGAATAGCAAATTGAGTCTCTGGGAACAGAGGTAACGACAAAGTGTTCTGTTAAATAAATGAGAGCCTCAGGGCAGGGTGATCCTTAATATCTGAAACTTGTTTGGGGCTTCTTTATGGTCCTGGCTGGAGAGAAATTTAGGCAGGTTTCCTCAAACTCACCACATCTGGCCACAAGGGGACACACGTAGATCAGGCTTGTATTATGACAAGTTGTACCAGAACTGAAATTCAAGTCTCATCCCAGCAAGGAGGGAGTACTGAAGACCTGGTTCCCCCTCATGGGTAGAGGGTATGGAACTGACAAGAAACTCACCCCAGGGTGAGTGGAATTAGAAAAAGCTTGGATGTAGAGGAAATCCTGCAGTCCCGCAACAACAGGTGGCAACTTTAGGGCAGCAGAGGTAGCCATAAGGGAGGTGGATACCACAGCCACCCTCTGTCAGTCATTGAGGTGATAATGACAACAGGGCAGAGCTTTGCAAGACCTCCAAAACACGCAGGTGCAGTCTCCTTGGAGTGGTTTCTGGGATGGGGTGCGCAGAGTTACAGATGGCTAATGACTGTGGGAAAAGAGAAACTCAGGCACGTCTTGCAGGAGGTGGAGATGGGGGAAGGGAAATAGAGTTTGAAGGGCATCAGAATGGGAAGTGATGGGAAGTGATCTCATGAGCCAAGAAGACTCTTGGGATGAGGCTAGTGGATGCCTGGCTTCAATAGACAGGAGCAGGAAAAACAGATAAATGAAGATATAATAAGGGATAATGGAACATCGCAAGCTAGAAAACTCCGTGAGGTCCAAGGGAAACTACTGAAATGCTTGTACACAAACGCAAGCAGTCTGGGCAATAAAATGGAGGAACAGGAAGTGAAACTGAATATTATAGGGATTGGAGCAATGTGGTGGAATGGCACTCATGACTGGAATTCTGGTATGGAAAGGTATGTGCTGTTTAGGAGAGAGACAAATAAAGGTAAAGGTGTTGGGGCAGTATTGTACACCAATAAAGCATTTGGGAAACGACTGTAAAAAAGGTTCTGTTGGGACAGTGCTAGGTATCTGCCATAGACCCCTAGGGTCAGAGTCATATAGGGGTAGTGATCTCTTTAAGATAAATATTATTGGGAATTGTGTCATAATGGGAGACTAACTTCCCTAATATAGATTGGAGAATAAATGCTACTAATACATGTCCAGTTATTCCTGGATGTGAGAGATGACAGTTTTCTTTATCAAATTGTCATTGAACCAACAAAAGGCGCTGCAATGTTAGACTTTGTTTTAGAAAGTAGTGAGGACATCATAGAAGAGCCCATCATAGGAAATAAACTTGGATCAAGTGATCATGAGCTGATTCAGTTTAAATTAAAAGAAAGATAATCAAAAGCAGGTCAGCAATTATGATTTTTTATTTCAGACGAACAGATTTTGGGAAATTAGGGGAATTAACTGGATTGAAGAGCTCAAGGATTTAAATGTGTTGTAGGCTTGGAATATCTTCAAATCAGCTTTGCAAAAACTGCAATTTGCTTCTCAGGAAAGAGGAAAAAACTTGAAGAGAAAGGTTCCAGACCCATCTGAATGAATAACCATATCAAAAAGTTATTAGGAGAAAGCACAAAGCCTGTAGGGAATGGGAAAAGGGACTGATCAGCAGAGTAGAAAATATGGAATAAAGTGAGTATTGTTAAAAGGCAAGATGAATTAGCTCTTGCTAAGGAGTTAAAGAGATTTTTTAGTTCTACAAATAAAAAGAGAATAAGGAAGGATGAGGTTGAACCACTATACAGTGTGGAAGGGAAAGAAATTACTGATAATCTAGGTATGGTCCAAAAAGCTAAAGGAATACTTTGCCTCAGTTTTCAGTAGTGATGATGATATGGAAAATGTGCATGATGGTAGTATGGCTGATGGAAATGGGTATCTAAAAATGGAAATGATTAGATATGAGGAAGAAACACTTAAAGAGCTTAATGTACTCAGATGTGGGGGGAAGGAACCAGATAGCTTCCATCCCAGAATATTGAAAGATCTGGCACATGAAACTGCTAGTCCAGTAGCAATGTTTTTTAGTAAATATGTTTGGGGTTAGTACCATATGACTGGAGAATATATAACATCATACCTATATTTAAGAAAGGGAAAAAAGTGATCTAGGCAATTATAGACCTATTAGTCTGGTCTCAGTAGCATGCAAGATTTTAGAAAAAATTGTGAATCAAAGAATAATTAAATTCAAAGAGGCAAATGGGAAAGGGATGTAAAGCAACATGGGTTTATTAAAAGTAGATCATGCCCGAATTACCTGATTTCCCTTTTTGAGAAAATAACTGATTTTTTTAGAAAAGAAAAGTGTAGTAGATCTAATATACTTAGACTTCAGAAAAGCATTTGAAACAGTACTGCATGGGAAATTATTCGTTAAATTAGGAAAGATGGGGCAGAGTACAAGCATTCTAAAATGGATGAAGAGTTGGCTAAAGGGGAGAAGGCAACAGCTTGTGCAGAAAGTTGAATTGTCAAACTGGAGAGACGTTACTAGTGGAGTTCCTCAAGGATTTGTAATGACCTTGATACAAAAAGTAGGAGAGTGCTAGTGAAATTTGCTGAAGATACAAAATTGGGAGGCATCATCAACACAGAGATGGATTGGCATATTATACAGGAAGATACGGATGACCTTGAAGACTAGAGTGACAGAAATGGGCTGAAATTCAATAATACAAAGAGCAAAGTGCCACATAGGGTCTAATAATAAGAATTTCTGCTACAAACTGGGGAGTTATCAGCTGAAAGTGACGGAGGAGACAAGAGACCTGGGTGTGTGGGTTGATTACAGGTTGACTATGAGCCACCAATGTGATGTGGCTGTGAAAAAAGCCAAATTCTAGGATGTGATTCTGGAATACTATTAGGAAAGGCATTTCCAGTAGAGATAGAAGAGTGTGTATGCCACATAGTATTAATGTAAAAGGCATTGGCAAGACCTCTTTTGGAATAATATGTTCAATTCTGGTCACTGATGGTTCAAGAAAGATAATTTTAAACTGGAACAGGTTCAGAGAAGATCTTTTTAGGATGATCAGGGAAATGGAAGGCCTATCTTCTGAGATGAGACTGGAGGAGCTTGGCTTATTTAGTCTCATAAAAAGAAGGCTGAGAGGGGTATGATTGCTCTCTATAAATACATTTGGGATATGAATACCAGGGAGGATGAATAGCTATTTAAGCTAAAGGACAATGCTGACAGAAGAGCAAATGACTATACACTGACCATGAACAAATTCAGGCTAGAAATTAGAAGAAAGTTCCTATGCTTCAGAGAGGTGAGGTTCTGAAAAGCGTCCCAATAAGAGTTGTGGGGCAAACAACTTCATTAGTTTTAAGAAAAAGCTGGACACATTTATGAGTGCAATTGTATGATATGGTTGCTTATTATAGTGTTTTATATTTGAGTAAGCCACTAGTCTTACTAATAGTTCATTGCTAGTAACTTAACAGTCTTTATTAGCTACATAGTTAACATATATACAGCGCATCTTAACTCAGGTCAATCTTTCAGTCTAACCTAATATCAACTGCCTGCTCTATCATTCCCTTAGAACCACAGTAACACTGCATCTCCTTTCTTTTATTTTTTAATCTTTTTTAGCACAAATATATTCCTATATATATATATATATATATATATGTATGTATCAGAATTATATTAATGCTTTCCATAAGTCTTTTAACAGGTGTTAGTCTCAGTGACTGTCTAACTTCTAAATGTGCTGTATTATTGAAGTTCTTTTACTAAGAAGAATGATGTCATTTTTATTTTCTTGCTGCTCTTGTTGTTGTACTATATCATTTCTTTTTTCAGCTAAATCTGATTTTGCAGATAACAATTGCAAATGTTTCTGATTTCATCTATACTCTTGGCCATTATTAAACCTGACATGGTAAGTTCGAGGTGCTACCTTTTATGTGACAGTGGCTTTCTGAGCCCAGTTTTTACCATTATAGGTATGTACTCTGTCATTTGATTTCAAGTAAGGTAGATTATGTGATACTCTATCATAATGATTTTTTTATACAAACTTGACTGTGAAATTGGGGTTCATTATCAGTCATTATCAAATTGGGAACGCCATGCCTTGGAAAAATTGATTTAATTTTATTAAATGACTTATTTGGCACATGCTTTCTAACATAGATATTTCAGTAAAATGTGAAAAAAATCAAGAACTATAACATATGCACATTTTTTATATTCAGTCTAACCTACTTTAGACCATGTTCTTAAGTTTTCTTGAATAAATGTCATAGGTTGTTTAGACTGAACATTTCTATGTTTTTATATAATGTCACATTCTTTCATATAATCCTCTATGTTTTAGCTTTTTTGTGGCTTATACTGTATGTTTACATTTTTCTGTACCTGAATGTCCCTCATGTATATGTTTCAACACCTCTGCTGTTAACTCTAAAAGAATTACTGATCTATTACCTCTAAACAGAATTCCTTCAATTACTGACAAGTCTTGAATAAATTGATTATGACTTTTGTATCATTTTTTAATTCTATCCTTTTTTAATAGCTGTAATAACCCTTTTTAAATTCTCCTCCTATCTCATTGCTCACACAATTTCTTCCCATACTCTTTCTGATATAGAAAATTATTTTTAAGTGCATGTACATGTACCACATCATCTTCTTCTTCAATTACATTGGTTATATCATAAGCTGCAGAAAGCGTATCAGCAACAATTTATTATTTGCCTGGCTGATATTCTAATTTTAAATCATATAAATACCATTGAAAAAAATAATCTTTGTAACCGAGGTTTTATGTCTGTCATGTTCCTTTTCGAAATATTAACTAATGGTTTATGATCTGTTTCTTTCAGTGTAGATCTACTGTATATAAATATGTGAAAATTTTTGCATGTTAAAACCAATACCAAAACCTCTTTTTCTATATGAACATTCTGTCATTCCGTTTTTGAGATCATTCAAGATGCATAAGCAACTGGTTTCTATAGATTACCAGGCTTTTGAAATAGAACTGCTCTGAGGCCTTGTTTGAATGCATCTGAAGACAATTTTGTAAGTCTATTATTATCGAATAGTTTTAATACTGGAGCTGTTTTTATTAGTGGCTTAGCTGCTTACATTTTTGTTGTTGACAGTCCCATTTCCAGTGATTATGTTTTCAAAGTAAAGTTCTTACATTTTTTTCCTACTTGGTTAGGTATGTATCTTCCTACAAAATTAATCATACTCCAACATTTCTGTAATGACTCTTTCTTTTTGGGTAAGTGTTGTGGGTACATCCACCCCATCCCTCTTTGATGCGGGTTGGGGAGTGTGGTGGCCTTGAGGTTAGCGTTCGCCTGACTATCCATGGCCTCAGGACAGCATGACCCAACAGCCTGAGTCAACTAGTGGCTCTGGGAATCAGGGCTGTGTGTTCCAATGGCCCGAGTCAGAGGTTGGGTGACCCTGGCCCTCCTTACTCCACTGGGTCCCAGGCCAAGGCTCTGGCAGTGGCAAGGTTGCTCACCACGGATTCAGCAAAGAATCCGTCCACAACACACTGACCCTTCTCAGGAGACACAGTTGCTTGCCCCTGGGCTGTTTCCGACCCTAAATTCTGATGTGGTGCTCTGTGAGTCATCATTGCTTCCAAGCTCCACAGTATAGGTAGCTCCTGGTGGCTCTGACTCTGGTATGGGGCTTGTATTCATCAGGGGTCTGGTCTGGTTCTCAGGCAAAGGCTGTAGTGGCTCCTAGGCTGGAGCCTCCACCACACGTCCTTCTCCCTCAGTGGTCAGCCTAGAGTGAGCTAAGCTGCTCCTTTTTATGCTGTGGCAGCAGTTAGAGTATGCCTATAGTGTGTGGTTAACCCTTTCAGTGGCTAGTGCAGGGTATGTCCACTCTGTCACAGTGAGCAATATTATCAATGGCTTGTATTCATTGTGGATCAATCTGTTAACTCTGACTGGTCAGTTTTTCTCCTAGAAATGTTCATTCTTGCACTCTAAATTTACAGTTAAGTACAGTTAAGTTAATTTACAGTTACATTTTGTTCAGCTTCAATCTTGTTTCTTTTCTATAGATAATGCTTTAGTTAATCATGGTTTTCTAAAGCTCTTCCCCATATTTAATATCATCGATGTACAGTTGTGTGCCACGTATATTTTCAAAAATCTTTTGAATTGCTCTGTGCAGCACCTGTGGAATTGAAGCTAATCCAAAAGATAATTTTTAAAAACAGTAATGTCCAAAAGGTGTTTTAAATGTGCATAGCAAATGGCTTTCTTGCTCCAATGGTATTTGCCAAAATACATTCAAAGCGTCGAAAGAAGAAAGTATTTTGCTCCTAACGTTTGTTCAAATATTTCTTCCCTGGTAGATATTGTAAAATGTTCCCTTTTGGCATCCTTATTTAAGTCTTTTGGATCTACGCATATTACTATTACTAATGAATTCACCCACTCAGGTGATTCTTCTACTCTTTTAATTATATCTAAATTAAGCTCTCCAATTCCTTTTGTACCCTACCTCTTAAAGCTAAGGGTATTTTTTTAGTTGCATGTATAACTCTATTTTATACATTGTATCCAGTTTACCAATGTCAGTGAATAACTCTGATGTTCTATTTCTAGGGTTTCTGAATCCTGAATAGTCTAAATTCTAGCACTTTGATATAATGCTAAACATACTTTTAAACCTAAAATAGAAATTCCTTGTCCCTTAACTACTACAAATCTTATATCTTCTAAATTTTCTTAAAATATGATCTGTAATTCACAAATGCCCATAACAGGAATTTTTTCACCACTATAAGATTATAAATTAATATGTATTTGTTCTCTAACTACAAGTTTTACTTTTAGATGTTATAATTTTTTTCAGAAATTACATTAACTTGTGAACTGTATCTAGTACATATAAAATAAGCATTCCATTAATAGATAGTATAACTGTCCAATCCTCCTTGAAGTTCATGTAGTGACTCTGTTTCAAAATACAAAGTTTCTTCATCTGTAATGTCAGCTTTATATTCCTTATTCAGTGTCTTCTCTAAGACTTCTGAATTTTGAACCAAATGTTCATTTCTAAGTTTTTCCAGACTTCTCTGTTCAGAAACTTTTGTGAAATGATTCTGTTTATTGCAGATATGACAGGTTTGACCAATGACCATATAATAGACATTGTTTAGGTTCCACATCTAGAACATTCTTTCATATACTTATCTGTTTTAACCTTAATATTTTCACTATGTTTTTCTCCATAGACTTGGATGTTGTTTTTTTTTTTTAAATTTCCTATTAAGTTTATAGTCACATCCATTTGTTTTTCTTCTTAAAATGTGCAATTGTTGATTATGTTCAGCAGTTTGGAAAATTCGCATTGCTTTTTCCAACTTAGATCCTGCTCTTCTAACAGTCTTTTTCTTACACCCATATCTTTTATACCCATCACAATTTCATCTCTTATCAGTGACCCAGATAGATTCTGAAAATTACATCTGACTTATCTTTAGATCTGTTAAAATGATTCAGAAGTCTCTTCCTCCATTTCATTACTTGAGTAAAAGTGAAATCTTTCAAATATTTTGTTTCTTTTTAGTAAATAGCGTTCTTCCATTTTTTGTAAGAGAAACTCATAGTCAGCTCATCCTCTAATATTAAGCGCACATGAATTAGATAGTCAAAGAGATGGCAACCTTTCGTTCATCTTCCTTACAAGTAGATCCCGATGCCCCCAAGAATAAAACAAATTCTTCTTTAAATTTTTATCCAATTTTCTGCAGCATTTCCTGACATGTTTAGAAATGTGGAAACTCTTAATTGAGCCATCTAATTTCATTTAAATTTGTTTTTCACTGCTGAGTAACTTTTACCTCACTTTTTTTACAATTTCTGGCAGGGTTTCAGACAGCCACCTGCAGAGGTCGGGAAGGGATTTTCCTTTCACCTCTCACAATGTGTTCGGAGAGGTTCTTCTTATGTCTTCTGCCCTTCCTTCCACAGATGGAGATGGGACGTTGGGCGGGGTGAACCAGAGCTCTGAGGTAGCACCAAGCTTTCTCTCTCTCAGGTGCTTGACTAACTGATTCTTGCTAACAGGGTATAACTGATTAACATATGTGGGCTTGCAAAGGAATCCCCCCCCTCAAGTCAGACTGGCAGTGACCTGGGAGTTTTGCCTTCCCTGAAACATGTGGGGGTATGTCACCTGCAGGGATTATCTGGGTATATTTCATAGGTGCACCTATCCCTACTGTACTCTGGGGCATGTACTAGTCTAGTCTCTTGTGTGTCTCATTTCCTCTGGTCTCATTTCCATCTTAGGGTTTGGGGGAGAGAGGTGTTGATGGCTTTTGATATACTGGAGGTGAGAGCTGCTGATCGAGTGGTCCCTTCTGGCCTTAAACTCTGACTCCTACAGCAGGGGAGTCCAAGCTAAGCAGAAACTGTACTGCCAGGATGGGAAGACTAGAAGGAGCCTGGACAGAGGCAAATAGTGGTTTCAGGTGATGGCAGACTGAGTCTCTCACAGACACAAAGGGTTTTGTTTGTACTTTGGGACTTTCTGTTAAATAAATGATACACTCAGTGGAAGGTGCTCCTTAATATCTGAAGCTTTATTACACTCCAGGCTTGAGGGAAACTGATGCAGGTCTCCTCAGATGCACCACATCCAGCTACCCTGGCACATGCTGAGGGTAGACCTGCCCTACAAAAGTATGAAAATGTTAACTTTTTAATTCTTTTTTATCATCTTGAATACCACCACAGACTATTTCAATGGATGTGTTTCAGCATTTCTGTAGGACAGTTCTTTTCAAAGCTTACCTTTCAATCCTACTGTGTATACATACTTCAGTTAGCTTTAAAATAGTTTTATTTTTAACATTTTGCGTCAAGATTTTTTTAAACAGCTATTTTTGTCAATCAGAATTTCTTCTGATTTTCTCAAATATGACATTTGAATTCCTAAATTTTCTCTTATGTTTAGGTGTTACAATTGATGTTAAAAACAAAACAAAAGAGGAAAACCACTGTCCTCTCACACCGCTTTAGAACCGAGTAAACTTTAAAACAAAACACTTTTTTTCCACACTGTTCCTACTTTACACACCCAACCCACTCATCTCCAGTGGCTTAGTAGGCATTGTAGTTATAGAATTAGTTCCAGATTTAGCAATCCATCCTTACCCAGCAAGGAACCTGAGCACTTGCTTAAGTGCCATTGACTTAAATACATGCTTAAACATCTTTCAAGTGCTGGAACAGAGACTCTTCCTATCTACTGTGCTAGCTCATGGACCAAAATACCAAGAAAGAATGGTGTGTTACGTAGGGGATATGGCTAGACCCCAGGATAGGTAGCATGCATTGGTATGCAGTAGAGGGAGATTTTCAGATGATTGAAACTTAGTGGGAGTTAGACACCTAACTGCTGCATGTGTCTTTGAAAATTTCCCCTGTGGTCAGTGTTATGACCACCCCTGGGACGCAAACCTCTCTTTTTCAGAGCAATAGCAAAGCGCACTACTAGGCCCACCTAATGGAATGCTGGCTGTTCCCTCTCAGTGCATCAGTAAGCACAGAGTTTGGCCCATAGATGATGGAAATTAAAAGTGGCTAAGATTCTTAGGTCAATGCTGCCACAATGCTGCCACAACAATGTAGCATTGTTCTCTGCAGAACATTTTCCAGACCTTTGCCAACCTTCCACCGCATTGTTCCACATTCCTGTTACTGTTCTGCTATGCATCAGCACTACAAGAAGTAGTGCCTCTAATAAGGCTCTGTGATGAAGAGCCGCTTGCTTACAAACTAATTCAGTACCTGACCCTGCAAAGACCCTGCACCTTCCCCTCCTGCCTTGGGAGAAGCTTAGTATCACACAGGGGCAGGCCCTCCATGTCAGTGAATATGGTGCCAGACTGACAATATCCTGGACAAACATTATGGAATTAAGATAAACTTTGTTGAATTAAGTTAAATCATAATGAATTGGGTTAATATCTTCGGGGTCTGTTGTATTAAGAATGCATTGTGTTTGCGTTCTCATGGAATTGTATGTCGTTCTTCCAGGAGGAAGGGATTGCTACTTTATTTCCTCTGGTTGTCCAGCTGCTTTGGGGCCACCCCTTGAAGAGGCTGGCATATTCTAGTTCAGACTGGATTCTCCAGATACCAACTAAGAAAGAAAGGAGTTTTGGATAAATAACCTGATTTTAAACAAGTTTAGGGATTTCTTCCTGATCCAGCAAATCAAGAGGACTTTTGGTCCATGGATGGACCCAATCCTTTGGGAAGGATTGGAAGGACTGGGGCTACTGAGGACTCCGTAATGGGGGAAATTTGATAGCAGCCTTCAAGTACCTGAAGGTGGGGTTCCAAAGAGGATGGAGCTAGGCTGTTCTCAGTGGTGGCAGATGACAGAAGTAGGCACAATGGTCTCAAGTTGCAGTGGGGGAGGTCTAGGTTGGATATTAGGAAAGTAATTTTTGGCTAGGAGGGTTGTGAAGCACTGGATGGGTTACCTGGGGAGGTGGTGGAATCTCCATCCTTAGAGGCTTTTAAGGCCTGGCTTGACAAAGCCCTGGTTGGGATGACTTAATTGACGTTGGTCCTGCTTTGAGCAGGGGTTTGGGTTAGATGACTTCCTGAGGTGCCTTCCAACCCTAATCTTTTATGGGTCTATGATTCATATGACTGGGGGCTTGTTCAGAGCTGAAGCTGTGATGAACTTGAAAACACAAGGAAATCCCTTGGGTGGAGTTTGGAAGGACTGCTCCTGCCAGAGCCCATGATAGGTTGGGGTGATCCCTGGTAATCTTATTAGCATATGTGTAGGTTTTTAAATATGTTTTCTCTGTAGTGCTCTTTATCCTAAGAATAAAATAGCCTTGCATCAAAAGACCTGCATGGTAATTTACAACTATGGGCAGTAACACTGTTAACCATCTCTGAAGAGAAAGCAAGCAGGTGTCCTTGGGCAGCCTGTATCTGCTGTGAATAACAGTATGGTAAGGAACTGTGCAGCCTGGAAATACCCTAGTCAGAAGAGAGGAAGACACAGGGACACAGGTCTCCACCGAAGAAAGGCAATGGCTGGGAAGCTGGAAGACTGAGATGGGTGCCTTTGCTGGATCACAAAGAAAAAATACAGGTGCAGTTGCCCTGAACTGTGACAGAAACATCGGAGATCCTGCTCCTATTGAAGAAAAGGACAAAGCTTCATTTGACTTCGCTGTTGAAGCATAAGATCCCTATCTGGGAAGTGGAGGGAAATAAAATATGGCTAGGCTTTGCAAAATTTGATTTAAAAGAATGAATTGACAGAATATTGATATTTATTTTAAAGGATTTTTTCAATGTACATGTTCACAGTTGTGCAAAATTATGAATTCTAAGGTCTTTTATTTTTATCAATTCACATTTTCAGTTGTGGGAAACTACGGGGGAAGGGTCAGACAATAATGACTGGAGATGCTGAGATTCAAATAATTAAAGCTTTGTAATCATTAAAATGCAAATTGTCAGTATTACATGTCAAAATGTACAAAATAAATAGTCTTAAAACAAAATAAGTTCTCAAGTAGCATTTTTCTTAATTTGCCTATCTATACATTTCAGTTATTATTGATGGATTTTTGGGGTTGGTTTGTATGTGTGTGCATGTATGTGTGTATATGTATGGTGACATTAATATTTACTGATATGTACCAGTAAAAATCTGAGCCTTCCAAGCCTAAATATGGGGCTTTTCATTGAAGATTTCTCATCATCACAATACAATGCAAACTTCCATGGGAAAAATGTCCTCAGGCTTACATACATGATCATTTTCTCAAACATAAAGAGCATAATGTTGATGGCTAACACATCATATTGTTGATCTTTAATATACTATATAAAATACCTAAGTGCTGAGAATAATCATTAATACAAAACATGCAAATGGCTGCTTTTCAGTTTAAAAAAAGCATACTATTAAAATTCTAGTGGGTGAGTTTGGTAACAAAAATTGTCAGCTTCTGACTGATGTAATCACCTCCCTGTCTGGGTGTCAAAATAGGTCAAAAGAGCTTTCTCTTCACAATAGCCTGAAGTAAATGCTGTATTCCAGTCTAAACCAGCTGCAGAAGTGGCATTCCCTCTTTCATGTAGATTTATTATTTGTTATATTCCTCCTGGATAATAATAAATCAAACAAAGATTGGTTTGATCAGGCAGCTCTTCAGCCTAGGACAACTCCTGCCCCTAAAGTGGCACTAGCCTTTGCATGCTCACACCTTCAGCACTGCAGCTCAGTAATGTAAAACACTCTGCAATGCCTCAAAGTTCAGCTCAGCCAACCATGGCACGGTCAGTCAATTAAGCAGGAGGAGGGTCGAGGGTGTTGGAGGGAAGGTGGGGGGGGGAGGGACTGCAGCATGACCACAGCCCTAGTGACTATGGCTCAGTTTCTAATGGCAACCATCTCAAAAGCGTCTCTGTGCGCAGCTTCATAATAGTGTTAAAAGTGCTGCTCTGTGAACAGTGCATCCTCCCTTACCAATCCTGATTTAACATCCATCTTCAGAGCTGACAGCTTATTAGAGAATTAATTTGGAAGATTCTGAACTCTTAGGCAGGTAGTGAGAGATTAAAGTACCATCATGGTCCAACTACTTTTAAATCCAGTGTTCCCCAGTGCCAAGTATCCCATGCAGTCAGTGTATAGCTATCACTTGGAACCACTTCCCTTCTCCGTGTTAATATATTACTAACTGTGTTCCAAAGATGCTTGCAGACTCATGGCCGGGGTAAACCAGATTTCCCATTTTCTCAGGGCGAACATGGGAAAATTAGATTAATTCAGTCATACGAATAGACAACAGTTATGCGTTTTAGTGATTGAAGGAATAGGAATCATCAGATACAAGTGAAAAGTCTAAACAGGGACAGTAACATTTTTTTAAGAACTTGCAGACTACTTTTCCCTGTACAGAAGAAATAACCCTTGTCAAAGACACAGACTAAATCATACACAATCTGAAACAAATCTGTGTGCTGTGAATATACAGAACTCTGGGTTACCAACTAAACCACACATTTGCCCCAGGGGAATAGAACTCCAGATCTTAATACTTGGATAAAACATCAAAGCACTGATCAAGACAAAGCAACATTTATTTTTTTTCACTGTTACAATTTCATGGTTATATTTAGTACAAACAAGTTTACTTTGCTTTTTAAAACCAATCAGAATGTTGATATATTTCTATCAAACCAATAATCCAATTTCATCGCTCTTCCAGCCAGCAGATCATTGTTTTGAGAATACTAGAAAGACAGGAAACATGGATCAGGCATGCCAGAAAAAGAGGCTGAACCAGTACACAGATATTGACATTTCTACATTATAATTCTCTCTCTCTCTCTCTCTCTCTCACACACACACACGCAAACCCACTATAGTTTTTCTAATATCTCTTTCTGACATCACAAATGTAACCATAGCTGTTCTTTACAAGATCTGTACAAGATGAGTAGGGGAACTTCTTGATTGGTGGACTAGTGCACTACGTTATGGGTGATTCAGCAAAAGCAACCTACCCATGGTCTGAATTCCTTAGAGTGCAGTTGTATCAACCTAATAAACACTTATAACATTGTATGAAATCTCTCAGATAATCACTGAGATTTTTTCATGCTTCCCACTTGCCTTTGTATATTTCCTTCTTCTTCTTCTTCTTTTTTTTTTTTGGAGGGAAGGGGCTCAATATGCCTTTCATGATTCTGATAGCTCTGAGGCTTCTCCAGATGTAAAATAATTGGCACACTTCTCTTTAGGTTTGGGGAAAAGAGCCAATATTAATTAACTGAGCCAACTTTTCCCAGTTAGCAAGAGGCACTCACTAGAACAACATGGCTGCTGGCCACCCACCAAAGAAAACTCCCCAACAACTTATTTTTAAATTCAGTATTGTTAACACTTTTATTCCAGTTTTCTTCTGAATTGTGTCCCCGAAACCCCGAAGGCATGCACACTCTAAATCCCCAGTGACACCTGCTGGTGAGGATAGAGTTTGTTTGCTGCAGACTTTCAAACAAATCTCTTTGCAGTGCAGAGCTAATGGTAGTTATGCAAGAGATCGATTATCCTTCTCTCCTCCTGGGGGGTGAGGATGGGCTGTGTGTGTGTAAATGGCCTCTTCATTTACAATGCAAGTGAACTCTGTCAGCACAATGATGGTGCAGAAACACACCTCTTTTCTCCAAGGAATCAATTTCCTGAGCAGGTCCCAGGAAGTGAACAAGGCCCTTCAAAGTTAATGGATTTCATTGTTTGCACCATTTTGCTGTCTCTTTGTTCAGTGAAAGATGCTTATTGAGCCTTATGATTCATATAAATACAAGCCACATTATACATTACATTCATTCACATCAGAACATATTGGTTTGTTGTACATGAACTTTAATTGATGCAAACTTGAACATCAGGGTGCTCGGTCTTCTGGGCAAATGCTGTCACTGTGATTCAGTGCTGTATGTTCCTTTGAACAGAATAAAGATAGAAAGATAGGGTAGTTAAATCCAGATTTCTATTTCTTTTGCTTCATAATTTCAATAGGCCATTACAAAAATACAGTTGTATTACTGAGTACATTCAGTATTACTTCTTGTGTCTCCTGCAGTCTGATTGCAAAATATTTCATTGAGCCAACCATCTGCATCTCTAGACAGAGCAACTTGTGTATAAAGTCCGTGTTAGCAGATCAAGCATAGCTTTGTCTGCACTTATTCACTGCTCATCCAACACTGCAGTAAGTGGTTTTGCATATTAAATAAGTGCACAGTAACCTTCCTTTACCTCCTCAGAGCCCCACCCCCTCCCACCCAGCCTCAGGAATCAACACTGTTGCTCAGTCTGAGACACTCAGAGGAAGCTGCCAGGAGGTTGCTATGGTAACAGTTCTGCTTTCAGGAGCTACTTTCCTGGTTTGAGGGGAGATGGAGAAGGCCCAAAAATAAAAAAAATAAAAAAGACCAACCTGGGGAGAACTAGACAGCCATTGATCAGAGTTCAGCTAAAGAAGGCCACAGTAATTTCTGGCACTGACTAAAATAACTAAGCGGATGTGGGAGTTACAAAGCAACAAAAGAGAAATAGGTGAAGTAGAAGGGCAATGATTAAATTATTTGGTAGTGTTCCTAAATTGGAGCATTTCAGATTTATATCAGTGCAGATCACCTGGATAATATTTTATGAATCTTTTCATTTTCATCCTGATTTACCATAATTTAAACACAAAAGGCTCAGTTCTGATTTCAAGTTTGCTCATTTAAATCTGGAGTAATTTTAACAATGTCACTTGAACGTCCCTGGATTTGCACTGATGTAACGGAGAAGAATCTGGCTTAGAATACCTAATTTTATGAAAGCATGAACAAAGAAGCAGGCTAAAAGCTGTAATTTTAACATCTGCAAGCCATTTTCTGAAACAGTCTTTCAACATCAGAGAGTATGTTGGAAGCAGAGAACACTCTGCCTCTCTGTAGGCTCTGGCTGTGGGCTCGTAGAAGTAAGTCAAGTAGCATGCTAACCAAATTACCACTGAGACAGTAAGGTTTTGAATACAATCGCTCCTAGAAGTACAAGCAATGCAAACACTAATTCCAGAGCCCACAGTGAACGACACTGAGGGCTGAATGCTCAAATGGAGGTAAATTCCTAATTTCTATTTAGGCTCCTCAATTCCACTGTTTTCAATGGCAGTTAGAAGGCTAACTCCTTTTGAGCATTCAGCCCTGGCTATCTGATATATTTTGGTGTATTCCAAAAGCATACATCCAGGAATGATATAAAAATATGACAGGTCTATAGTGATTTTGCAAAACCATTAGGGTATATATGGAATTGGTTCATTAAGATCCCCTAGTAGCTAGTCCATATAAGTGATAAGAGCCTCGTGATAGAATATTTTTTACCTCAAACAGTAGGCAGCTGTGCTTTGGTGCTGACAGTAGTAGGTCCAGTCTCCACTGATGACCCATGTGCCTGTATGGATCTGTTCAAGGGGTTGCTACACGCACTGCAAGTAAATACTGGAGCTGGATTTTATAGTAGGAGTCAAGTATTTCAGTTGTAGTCACTTTGTATTGAAGAGATGGAGTATTCTGTGTGGAAAGAATGTGTTTTAACTTGCCAGCTTCCTATAGTTATATGATATTTATTATTTTCTTTGGTTAAGATTTGCCATGATAAAAGAACAATAAAATCAAATAGCTAGAAGGGAGAAGAAAAATGACTGGGCTGCACTGTGCTTCAGAACTGGGTTCTAATGTCCTATGTGATGATTTGTTTGAAAGGCTTTTGATATGGCTAGGTAACACAAGACTGGAGAAAGAGGGAATTAGGAGATTAAATAATACTCTTTTGTAAATGGAGAACGAGAAAAACATAAGAAGTTTGGAACTGAGTCTAATCCCTTGGCTGTCACTCTTCATAGCAGGCATGACATCACACATGATTTACACTTTTCCTGTGTCCATCTCCTGGAAAAAGGAGGTGTACCTGGCTGGGCTGACATATCAAGACACACGGAGAAACCAAATTAGCAGGCAAGAAACTGCCATTATTCAGATTCATTCATTTTTCTTTTCTAGTAAGAAGCGCAAAGATAAGTGGCAACATGTGGCTTATAGTTGCATTATTATAGCAGTTTTCCCAGGTGGCCAGTTCAAATGCTAACTAATAGTTCTGGTGCTAACTAATCTGGCAAGAAGATTCCAGTGGGTAGATGAGAGGATAACAGCTGTCTTTCAAGTCTTATATTTGCCAACATAGGCATATTTAGGCTTTTTGTTGTTCCAGGAACCTCTCAAGCATAGAGAAGGTAAAGGTCCTATGAATTGGAAGCACCTGTTTGAACTAATATTTTGGCAAGCTCCAATATGCCTGGAGCTAGTTCAGAATATTCTGGGTTTTGATGAATGGGAAGCATCCATAGAAATTACTTGCCACCCCTTATATATTTTGAATACTATTGTTTTCAGTCAGGAAACATATTGTGAACAAGGCCAATCAGTGTGAAGCATAGTATGTGTATATGACCACCAACCTGTACTACCATATTCTATTGTATTCTTGACTGACACAGTAAATCCAGGGCTCAGAGATGTGATGGCAAACCATATTCAAAACTGATGCTGCAAGTAGTCCAGCAGTTTCATTCACTGTGTTCTGTCATTCTCAAACCCTTTAATGCACCATATTGCAGGTTTCATTACATTTGTTTTGGAGAGGCTAGGTTGGACAATGCTGATAGTCTCAACCAGTCCCCAGAGTGTAAAATATGCAGTCCATTATTGGTCCACACCAAAGATTTGAGCATGGTGCCTTCAGCTTTCCTCAAATCACACTAATTTTAGGTGAATTACTCCACAGAGCTAAAGAAAAAAGCTAATGCTAAAAGGCATGATTTTCAGAATTGCTTAGCAATGACATCTCCTATTGACTTCAAACACTGTACTAGTTGCTCAGCACTTCTGAAAAATCAGGCCATTGTGGTTCTAGAGATGAATGGGTGAAAGGGAACATTGTAACAGAGGTCAGCTGCAGCCATTTGATCTATATACCTGTCCATCTCATGATCATCACCATGGTAGTGAATGTGTAAGAAATGACAGGACATCTGAGCCATGAATTACATGAGAGGTTTTGTGGCATGACTTGGCATCACCAATCCAGATTGCTACAGTTCATCATCCCAACATGCGCAGATACCTGTTTCATTGTGTGTCATGTATGATATTCATATTGCCATTTCCTGCAGTGTTGTTTCCTAGACTAGGCAGTAATATGTATAATAATGGTGCTGAAATCTATGCTGTTGGTTTTTGATCATTCATGGCAGCTTTTTTACTTTTACAATCCAATAAAACAAACCCTTCAGATGTGTACTTACTTGCCTTATTGAGTATTGGATTATGCCCACCCAACTCGCCATGGTTTAAGGCCCTCATGTATTGTGTCTCTGAGGCAGGGACCATTTGTTTTCTTCTTTTGTGAAGAGCTGATACCAGCAGCGGCCATAAGGAAAGGAGGTAAGATCTTTTACCTCAAAAGGGGAACAAAGGAGTTAGACTTATGATTGATGACATTTCTCTTCCCCAGGATGTCAGGAAAACAGCCATCTCTGGGCTTTGGTGCCTAGCAAACCAATGAGCTCAGCTGGGCCCAATAAATCCTCACTAAGGATATGTTTTCAGTGCCTTGAAACACGCACAGCCATGTCAGCAGACTCAGACTCATGGGACTCAAGCTGTGGGGCAATAAAATGGCATTGCAGACATTCAGCCTAGAACCCTTCCCCTGGCAGAGTCCAGGCTCCAGCCCAGGCTCTCACACTGAAATTTTATAGCCTCGTGGCCTGAGTCCCTCATAGAGGCCAGCTGTGGTGTTTTCTTGTGCTTTCTGAAGGGTCAAAAGAGCCTACTGATCACCATTCATATCCTGTAGCAAGCGTGGTTGCTCAATGCCTTTCATGCCTTCACCTGTATCAGACTTGCTTCCTGCTAAGCCTTTGAACCTACTTCCTGCCTACTTCTGACCTTCTGATTCCAGACTTGTGGTCTGACCACTTTCTTGTTTCCTGACCACAACTCCGGTTCTGCCCTTTGGTTCTGTTCTGGCTCCTGGCGCCAGTCATTGGCTTGCCTCCTGACCATGCTGTTGGTACTGCTCTGACACTTAGGTCAGACTCCTGCTCTGACCACTAGGTTGAACCACCTACACCTTGGTGTATGGCATAAGAGAAGTATTTGTGCCTTTGAAATGTCTAGAGAAGGAAATTGAAGTAAGTAGGTAATGTTTTTTATTTTAGTTTGTATAGCACAATGAGGCCTCAATCCTAATTTAGGCCTCTGGGCACTATTGTAGTACAGGTAAATAAATATTAATAAAAACCATACCTGTATTTTACGAAGAAAAGAGAAGGGGGAGATTGAGGAGGCATTTAAGAAATTGAGGTTAAAGGTAAAAATAAAGAAGGAAGAGGAAGGTGGAAGGAAAAGTATAAGGCTTAGAGAGGCCCCTGCAAAAAAGGTCTTTGCAAAGAGAAGTACAAAGGAAGACCAGTTTAATAGGTTGGAAGAGAGTGATGACAAAAATATATATGCCATATTATGACTTAGTTTGCAGTTAGTCCAGGAGGAATGAATGGTCCATAGTTTTGAAGGCTGTAGTGATGTCATGGAGAATGAAGAGAGAGAAGGAGTCATCATCAGCAGAAAGAAGGTAGGTAATAGCATGGAAGAGAGATTTCCATACACTATAGTTAGAATGAAACTCTTTAAATAACTCAACTACAGAACTGTGTGAAAAATCAGGGAAGGCTTCTTCCCCAGACATTTTGCTGAGAAAGTTAAGGATAGAGTTGGAATGGTAGTTAGAAAGACTACTGAATTCAAGGAAGAGTTTTAGGAAGTAGGCAGACAGTGAACGGGTAAATCACCATACAAATGTCCTAATAATCTACATTATACTATGTTTTCCTTGATCAACATTCTGACAATACAATAAGTGTAAACAAGAAGAATTAAATAAAACTACAATTTGTGTGGTATTTGAAACCATTTTATCTGAAATATAAAGCAGATACTTTTGTCATCTAAGCCACAAAGTCTTTGTTTAATATCCATGGACATTTATGAGTAATATTTTGGCAACTTGTGAAAACCTATATTCATGAAATCAATAGAAATATATTGAGAAAAACAAAAAATAAATGCAAAACTGAATAAGTATTCTAAAGGACAAGCAAAAGGGGTTTCCTCATTCATGTTATGATAAACATGCATGGAAATTTCCATGAAAATAAAACTTAATTTACTGTTTGTTTTTGCTTCAGACAAAAGTCGTTTGAAGAAGAAAAACAAATATATTTTGACATTTCTGTTAAAATTTTTCTCCATATCTCTCTTTAGCACCCACAAAATGATTCTTTGTATAGGACTGTATAGTCATTGGATCCATGCAAAAAACAAAGGAAAAATAAAGCTTTTGTAGTTCAGTATTGTTAGAATACTGAGTATTTCTCTCTATCAAGTTTAGTTCTGTGTGAATGTGGTAGAAATCTTAAAATCAAATCAAATCTCATCGCATGGCTTGTTTATATTAGAAAACTCCCATTGGTTTAATGGCATCAGAGTTTAAACCAATGTACCTTATTCCAATTTGCGTATTCACGCTATTGTGGCTGCACTTTAAAAGCTTTCTTGCATTTTTGCCATGTGTCTAAGCTACGGTACATCAATTGTTATCCATCATGTGCATGGGTACACCGGGGTATTGGCCTGCTGCATTCCTGGAATTTTCATACTAGAATGTGTGATAAATCTGGGAAGCTGGGGCACCTGTGGGAAGAGTGGTCAATCTCCTATAATTCGCAGAACTCACTTGTATGCCTGTGCCATTATTACATTGTGCCCACTCAACCCCTAGTGCATACCGTCAAGTCAGGCTTTGTGTGCACATGTCAATCAAATAAGCCCACTTTGGGTCCGATCCAAATATCAATGATCTTAATAGGAGTCTTTCAGACCCTTGAAAGTTAATTCAGTTTTAGATACTTACAATGTATCCTTTAAACTAACAATGGAGAATGCCACTAGAATCAGTATCTAGAACTGTAATTAACTTTTTAAGTACACCCACTGCATGTGCATGCACTTTTAGGAATTTTTGTCCTAGGCTGGCTTTATACAAGATGTGCACACATATTTTATTATATAGTTCTCCTATTTCTGGAGGGCAGCTCTTAAGAATCTCTGAGGGTAAGAGCCCATGCAGCAAGCTAGAATCATCATGGAAGCAAAGGATTTTGTTTCTTTCAGCTAAATAAACCAGGCCTGAGACATCTACCCTCTTAAGTTCCTTATTTTATACTTACTGGTGGGGGAGGAGGGGAGACTAGATGGCTGACATCGCTAGCACAGCAAAGGGAGTCTTCAAGATGGTAGGCATGCGAGGAATCAAGTCAACTGCAATAAACTTATTTCAGCTAAAACTTGTTCTTTGCATAACATGTATTTCTCCTTGATATCAGTGAAATTAAACAACATATCCATCTATACCATCCTACAAAACATATAAATTTAACAGGCCTCTGGTCAGACAGAATCAACAGGTAAAATCTGTCTACCATTAGCAGCTATACACTGTGCTATAGAAATCTATATGGACAATTTTTCTTTGATTGCCCATGTGCATTCCACTCTTGATGTGCACATGCCCCATGCACTGTTACTGGAAAATGTTACCTTGGTGCTATCTGTCGAGGTGGCTTGAATGCCTTCTGCTGCTGCTGCATGCTGCTGACGTTGTTATAGAAGGCCCAACTGACCCAAGGCCCCTTCAGTTCTTTCTTATTGCCCGTGACAGTCGCTGTAACTGTTCTTCATGTTATCGCAAGTACTCTCAGTTGACTGTGTTTTTTTGTATTTTATTGTCTACGCTTACCTGGCGATTTGGCAGCACTACTGCGCTTCCCTTCTGTGCAATGTCTTCACTGCACTGTGCCTATGGGAATCGCAGTCCCATTGACACAGCACTATGCCACTTGAGGGGATGGTTTTATTGCATCGACTTCTAGCTACTTCTGGATCGATTGAGTGGGTCTTCACTGACTGCTCAATCGATCCAGATAGGTCGATCTGACGGTGGCGACTTTGCTGCCATCAGTGTAGATGTACCCACAATGTTTGTTTAGTTCGTCCAGTTTAACCCCATTTTGAAGGGTTTATTGAATTCCCAGTGCTGAGGGATGCTCGGGCATTGGGCTTCAAGGCTTCCATTTCCTGTAATAAGGCTAGGCCCGTGACTGACCTGCACTCAAGTCGGTTGAAGTGCCCCAGGATACCTCATAGCAGATCATTGCCAAATTTGCAGGGACTTTACATCTTGCACGAGGAAAGCTCATGAAGCCAGGCTAACGTTTCAACTCATGGAGATGGCCTTGTGACCTCCATCTGAGCCAGGTCAATCAGAATCTGCACTGAGTGACTCAGCATCAGTATGGAATGTGCCTCCTGCTGTGCCTGCATCCTGGCACTGTTCACCATCCTGCTGCCTAAGAAGAGGCATAAGAAGCGGACTGCCAAGACGAGGAAATCCCCAGCACCAAAAGTCTGCTATACATGGAGTTAAGGGTAGAGCACAGTCTAAATTTAAGCCATGCTCTGCTTCAGTGCCATAGAAAATGGTACCGTTGACTCTGTTGCCTAGGCAGGATCCATTGAGTCTGAAGCCAGAAGGAGCCTTCTTTAAAAGTAAGATTTACTTATGCCCTCATCTGAGTGCTCTCTAAAGTGGTTTGAAATGTTCATAACAATCAATTTACTTACCTGAAATTTTTTGTCTTGTTTTTTTACCTCCAACCACATGCAAATGGGGACAAGCAATGACTATGCACATTAGACAAATATTAGTGTTGTACTTAGACAGGGCCAAACCCTTTCAGGGGTCCAGCCAACTGTTCATGGCTATAGTGGACAGAATGAATTAAAGATCCTTTAGTCTCCTCACAAATAATTTAGTCTTGGATAACTTCTTGTATCCACACCACCAGTCAAACTGCTTACTCCACAGGATCACAAGCATCCTCAATGGCATTCCTAGTACAGATCCTTATCCAGGGCATTTGTAAAGCAGCAATCTGGTCATCAGTACACACTTTCTCCTCCCAGCAGAGTTTTGAGTGATGACATAGAGATGATGCCAGATTTAGCTGAGTTTTTCTACAGTCTGTGTGGTCCACAAACTCTGGTCCTTCTCCCTATATTACTTCTTGGGAGTCACCAACAGTGGAATGCACATGTACAATCACTCGGAGAAGAAAAAAACAGTTACTAGCCTTTTGTAACTGTTATTCTTTGAGATGTCTGTTCTAGGACCTGCCCTTCTACCTCTCTACACCAGAGTTTCTGGAAAGAAGAAGCTGAGATAGGCTAGGGGCTGTCTGGGCCCTTTACACAGATGCCAGTGGCAGCAAAGGATGCTCAAGCTGCCCTGATGGATACCACTGAGGGGAAAACTTCTGATGACTATGTGCTGGGAACACACACCAAGAGTGGGATGGACATGTACCACACATGTCAAAGAACAACAGTTGTGAAATGTTAGTAGACCTTTTTTTCAGCAAGAATAAGGAAGCAGTAACATCATAGAATCCAAACTCAGTATGTTACGTTTCCTTTAAATTGGCTTTCACATCTGTAGTTTTATAATTACTTTTTGCTTCTGGTTTGTGATGATCCAGGTTACACACAGACTTTTTGACTGGAAAGATTTGGACACTCTGCTAATGACTGGAAGACTATGTAAACATAGTTTATGCGAACAGACAGGAAACAGATTTTTTTCCCTCAGTTCTTCAGCAAAATAGGTAAACTATTTGCTTCGTTGGTTTCATTCTCATTGTACCTGTCCATCACAATTGATTCAGAGTGAGAAAGCGTAGCAACTACATGGCTTCCAAGTGCCTTCACTTCAACTAGATGATTAAACATCCACCACTCTGATGTGAAAACTTTTACCAATTTGTCAGGTTCATTGTGGAGCTTTCTTTCTTAGATGCAAAAGATCTGAATACATCTGCACTTTCATCTGCTTCCTTTATTGCACCGTGATGCACATTAACCAGGCAAATAAACTGTTTTCTAAGTTCTGCTACAGCATCTAAGGGTTTATTCCTAGTCACCAATCACTTCTAGGACAACATTCTGCCATCAGTTTTTAGGTAAGGCCCCTATGGACTCTGATAGGAATTTCAGATGTCTGGAACATAAACAGGACATAGCTCTCACTGATAGATTAACAGTTTTGAATGCAGCAATTCCTTGATTACTTTTTCAGGTAACAATGCTTACTCAAAGAAAAGACAACTACTCAGAGTAATCGATGAAACAATCAATAATTTTTTTTTTGTTAACAAGTCCATCTGAAAATAGTTTTCTCACAGATCACCAGTGCCATGATTTCCACACTAATAGGTTCAGTCTTGTTGTTTTGTTAATGTTTATTTCAAATAATTGGAATTGGTTGTCCATTGTGTCATATGTCCTGTAATTGCAGTGTTCAAACAAATGATGTTTAGTAAAAATTTACATACCTCTGATTTGTTTTGTTTTACAGGGATTTTTTCAACATGGCTTTGCTTTTTAAAATTTACTCCCTGAAAAATTTAGCAAACTAACTATGCAGCACAAAGGTGTGCAGTACTGCAGCTTGCAAGCCCTACAGCCAGAAATAGAGTGGGGGGGAGCTGTGTTTGATGAAGTTTTTCACTATATGCAGCAGTGTCATCACACAAAAGTGTTAATCAAATCCACTTTAAAAATTGTACATGGTCTTTCAAACACTGCATCTGTGGATACTTGCATATTTCCTAGAACACTGTGTTTGAATGGATTTTGATACAATGTAAATTACGTTGTTTAATCGAATCCGTATTTCCATTTGTTTTTCAAACCTAGATTATCTGAATGCTACTATCAACTCATTATCACCGAAATGTAGCGTGCGTGGGGCATGGGTCGCTTGCTGATCGATTCCCTGCAGCTTGAGGTCTTCAAATCTTACTTTTGAGGATTTCAATAACTCAGTCATGGGTTCGGGGTTGTTATAAATGTGTATGGGTAGGGTTTTGTGGCCTGCCTTGTGCAGGAGGTCAGACTAGATGATCATATTGGTCCCTTCTGACCTATGAGTCTATGAGTCTATGAGAAGCATCACTGTTCTGCCATGAGCTAAACGAAGAAGTACTGACACTTTGTTCTGCATCACTTCTTCTGGCAGATAAGGACCTAGCCCAGTCTGCAAAGAGTAGATTATGTTTATGAAAATGTAGGTTTAGGGTTATGAAATTACAAGCCTCTGTTGTCCCACACATCCAGGCCATCACCACATCCTGCCATTTCTTTTTCTCTGCTACCCATCCTTCTTGTTCTAGTCCTAGTGCTAAATCTCAGAGTCATAGATTCTAAGGCCAGAAGGGACAATTGTGACCTTCTGATCTGATCTATTGAAAAACACAGGTCATAGGGCTTCCCTGAAGTTATTCCTGTTTGAACTAGAGCATCTCTTTTAGATATCTTTTTGACATTCTGCAAAGCAGTGAAGAAATTAAAGATTGGACAAGCAGAAGTGTTAGAAAGAAGAGGCTCAGCATCTAGAGGAGGAATAAGAAAACAGGATATGAAAACAATATACAGAAGGGTTAAGTTGTATGAAAACACAAATCAGGCCAATGATGCAAGCAGTAAGAAAGGCTACCAGTAAACAGACAACAAGTGCCAAAGAGGTGTTAGAAGTTTGAAAGGATCATTTTGACAAAGTGCTGAATGTCGTAGTTCATCCAGATGCAAGCATTCTAGACATGCTAGATGAATGGGCAGCTTGCAAGACAGAATGAATATCCACATAGAACTGCCATCATCAGAAAAAGAAATAAAAAGAGCTCTGAAACAGTTACTTGGAAGAGCTGATATGATAGACAATATAACAACTGAGCTGTTAAAAACTGGCAGGACAAGTGCTATCAAAGCATTAGAAAAATTATTTAAGATGGTATGGGAGCAAGAGGAGGTACCACGTGACTGGTTAAAGGCAATAGTTGTGCCAATCTTCAAGAAAGGAAATCCTGCTGACCCAAACAATTACAGAGGTATAAGCTTATTGTCAATACTGGGAAATGTTAACAGATTACAGCCCAGTTTTAGGCTGGGTCTACACTGATGGTGGCAAATTCGCCACCATCAGATCGATTGCTCTGGATTGACTGAGAGATCTGTGTAGACCCACTCAGTTGATCCAGCAATCAATGCAGGAGAACTATCCTCGTAAGTGGCACAGCGCAGTGTTGACAGCGCAAGGGGCATACGCAGCGAAGTCGACGGGAGATAGACAAGTGATTTATGTCACTTGCGTATCTCCCATCAACTGCCACTGAATCCGGAAGGTAAGTGTAGACTGTGCCTTAGAGGAAGTAGTAGAGGAGGAACAGTGTGGCTTCAGATCAGGTCTAAATTGCCTCAAATATGCACACTTGAACAGTTAATGGGGGGAAGAAAGGAGATTAAAGATGTTTGCTGTTTTGCATCGGCTTCATGAAGGTATTTGATTTGGTTTGGAGGGAAACATTATGGAAAGTAGCAAAATCATATGGAGTTCCAGATAAGATCATTGCAATTATAAAAGCTCTTTATAAAGACTCCTGCAGTGCCATGAGAATTGGTGGAAAATTATGCACCTGGTTCAAGTTGAAGTTTTGCGTAAGACAAGGGAGTATGGAATTGCCATCACTTTTCATCATGTTCTTAAGTTGGACATTAACATTAGATGCGTTGGTGGGCATGACATTGAGTGATCTAGAGTTAATCTCCTTTGTTTATGCAGGGAACATCATACAACTGGCAGACACATTTGAATTAATGATAATACCTTTTGCTACCTTGGACAATTGGTGTAGTTGACTTGGGCTTACAATAAATACCAAAAAGATGAAGCAGTTGCATCTTGGAGAAGGGACAATAGACAGTGTTGAAATGCAGCAGTAGTGAAGTCCTAAAATAAGTAAAATCTTGTGTTCCTAGGAAGTTTGATCAGTACTGAAAGTTCCATCAAAGATGAGGTTAAGTGGAGATGTGCTTTAGCTAAGAGTGCTGCATAGACATTTATCAAAATTATGGACTGATGAAAACGTTGTTTGGTACCAAAAGTGAAAACGTATTATTTGATACTAAGAGTATTACTATATGGTCTGGAAGCGGCTGCATTAAATGAAACAGACATCAGAAGGGTAGAAGCAGCAGAAGTGGGAGTTCTTTGAAAGATGGCAGGTATAAAGTGGAATGATTTTAATGTCAACTGAAGTCACCTGGAGAGTAGGTTGTGAAATCAGGATACGGGATTGGCTCCAATCAAACAGATTACAGTGGGGTGACACTTCAGAAGACAGACAAAAGATAGGATGCCAAAGAAAATAAGACAAACAGGAATGTCTTACCTAGAGGCCGACTGCTTACTAGATGGTGCAACATCATATGCAGGGACATGACTAGGCTTGGCTTAATGAAGGAACAAGCTATGAACAGAAATCTTTCAGAAAAATGTCCAATCTTGATTTTAAAATTACCAGTGATGTGCCACAATCCTTGCTAAATTTTTCCAGAGGTTAATTATCCTCACTCTGAAAAAAACCCATTGCTTTATATCTAGTCCACATTTGTCTAGCTTCATCTATCAGCCATTGAATCTTGTTATACCTTTGGCTGCTAGATTGAAGATCCCTCTAGTATCAAATTTTTGCTCCACATGTGGTTACTTACAGAATGATTAAGGAATGAGAAGGCTCCACCTTCTCTCTGATAAACTAAAGAAATTGAGCTTCCTGAGTGTCTCACTGTAAGGTATATATTTCAACTCTTCAGTCATTCTTGGGGCTTTTTTCTGACTCTTCTCCAATTTAGCAAAAGCCTTCTTGATGTATGGACACAAGAACTGGAAACACTATTCCAGAAGTGGTTACACCAGTGCCAAATACAGTGTACTAACTTTTAAATCTAAATGAACAGATTTATAAATATAACACCTTTTCCACATTATATATAAAACAATTAACGAGTCTATTTTTTCTCTGACTCTCCTCTTTCTTATTCACTGATTTTTTTAAAAAGAGATGGGGTTTTTTTTTACCAGTTGGTCCACAAAGTCACTTTAGCACTGACTCTTTCAGTCTGAATGTTTTCTGTTCACCGTTTACTGCACTTGGTCTAAGAAGAAGAATGGATGTATTGATCCATCTACTCAGTCCCTGTTTGCCACTGACAAAGCTGCTCAGAAATTCACAACCAAGAGAGATCTTTTCAGAATTTGACAGCTCTTTCTTTTTCTTTCTTTGACAAATCCTAATCTCTGACACCAAAGTGTACTTTTAAAATCTATGTTTGGAAGCCAGTTGTGTCTCTTGATAGACACAAAAAGTTTCACCCATATATTTGAGGATCTGTCAACAATACAATTAAGAATGTTCTACCCTGATACTTTAGGTTGTCATAAATTAATCTTAATGTCAAACAAGTTTTGCAGGTCTTGGCATTATGGTGGAAAATATCTTTGGCTAATATTAAGTACTAAAGCTAAGTACTCTGAAAAAGCAAACCTTAGGGATTTCAGATTGGAAATCCAAACTAAGTGGACACGTCTGACCTTAATTTTTCTTTGCCTCAGCTCTGTATCTGTTCAAAGGGGATAATATCACTTCACTTCATAGGATGTTGTGAAAATAATTTCATTAATATTTGTAAAGCATTCAGATACTATAGTGATGAGTACCATAATAAAGCTCAGAAAAAAGAGCTCTGTGAGAATTTCTGTTTTGCAGGAAATTCCATGATTTCAAAATTTGTTTTCACGCTGAAGTCTAAACACCACATTTGAAAATTTTCCATGACATTTCATTCTGGATAAATCAACAACATGAAAATGTTATATTTGGATTCATTTTTTTAAATTCTCTATTTTATATAAGTTTAGAAATGAAGTTCTTTTAAAATGAAAAATCAAACTGTTCTGTTTAAAAAATATCGATGAATGTTTCAATCTTGTCAAATTGCTTACCCCTTCCCCACATCCCTCCAACATTTGTCTCTAGTGATACATTCCCATGGAAGATTCTGGTTTCATCAAAACAGTACTTTCCAGTGGAAAAAGGATCTGCTGGAAAAATTTTGTCCAGATCTACCATGAAGGAAGTAATTCCGTATTCAGATCATGGTTTGAGTAGTGTGCAATAAATAAGGCATGGGGACATACAAGGATTAAACACAATATTGATTAGCTGCTTGTTAATTGAGCACCATTCATCCTGTGACTGAATAAAAGTAGGGGAAATAATAGTATGTTATCATGCATTAAAGACTGTATCATAATGCTATGTACAATGGAACCACATTAAGGCCACACAGGTTATTTCTTTCATTTTTTAACTTTTTAAGGGCTTGACATTGTGAAAAGAATGTTAAAATTGCATAGTTTTCGCATGTACCAGTCATCATGGCCCCAGGATCCACTGCGCTGCTTCATGACATCCCAGGAAGCAGCAAGGTGGGAAGAAAAAAGCAGCAAAGGTGGGGTCTTCAGGCCTGTTTAGAGAGGCCTCATTGGAGCAACTATCTTGGAAGCTAGAGAGATCTGGTCCTTCAAAGGCTAGTGACAACCAATTTGAGCTCACCAGCCTCTGATAAAAGCTGTTGCAGGGCCTTAGTAGGTTAGTTCCTGGCTGGGACCAGAGGGCAAGGCAGGGTGCTCTTCTCTAGCCACAGGAACCTGAAGGATAATCAGAGCTATTTTGCATACCTGGGTTTGCATGGAGAGAGAGAACTGAAGAACCTTAAGCCTGAGGTAAGGATAAAGCTAAAGGGACAAGGTAGGAAGAAGCCCAGGGAAGAAGCAGCAAAAAATTGAATCAAGTAGTATGTGGCTGCTATTTATAGGGTCCCTAGATCAGAACCAGGAATAGTGGGCAGGCTCAGGTTCCCCTACTCGCCCAGGTAAAGTGGTGTAAACCCCAAGAAGGGGATAGATCTGAACAAAGGGCTGTTATTCTGAAGGGCCAAGGTTTGAAGCCAAGTTTGAAGATCCTAGTGAGGGAAATGGATAGTTTGTTTGGTTTTTAGGATCTTTATTACCCTGGAAGGGGTTCATCTGAATTTTGTGACTTGTCCAGAATGCCCAGGACAGTCAACAGAGGGTAGCAGTGGTGAGAAAAGGACTTGCAGTACTGCACCCAACCACTCAGAGGTGCTTAAGAGGTGAGGCCCTGTTACAAATATAAATATTATAAAAATTAACATTAGGGCTCTAGTGCACATCTGTGCACACTTGGGGCTATCTAAACTTGGAGCTGTAGATGCGATTCCTGGCTTGAGTAGACATAGTCACACTAGCTCTGATTGAGCTAATGCACTAAAAATAGTGGAGTAGCTGGGGTAATGGCAAACAGCAACATGGGCTAGCTGAGCTGAATACAAAATCACCTAAACCACATACACGTGCTGCTGCTCACTGCTGCCTAATCACATGCTTAGCTCCAAGCATAGATCTAGCCTTACCCATCCATGCAATGGTTTACTTCCTGTGCTAGAGCTGTGGCGGGGAGAGGAAAAAACTGCCACCTCCTAGGATCTGCTAATCCTACTTCCTGCACAGTGGGCAGTGACTGGACAAGGCCTTTGCTCCACCCCATCCTCCACTAGATGGTGAATACATCAGAAAGGGAAGTAAACTGAACCAGGCAAAGGGTTTGCCTGAATTTTCCCCCTCCCTTCCAGAGCAAAAGGGATGTAGTGATTGTGTATCTCAGAATTACAGTCTGGCTCCTGCCCTGCTCCTGTGACAGTATACCCATACAACACTTCTTACTTAGGCTGCACTGTAGGGTTATGATCCAGCTCACACATATTAACCCTCTTGATTATTAGCTATTAGAAAATACACTGCAAAGAGAAATATTGCAAGTGATGTATTCTAAAACATCAGTATAATGAAACTAAGTATGATTCCCAGTTCTGCAATGGGATCTGCCATCTTTCATCAAATCTCACATGGGAATAAATGTCCTGCCTTGCTTGTCCTTTGTATGGAAAAAGATGTAAATGAGCCTATTCAGATATCTTGTTGGTGAGAATATAATCTCCACAGCTGAATCTAATTCTATAATAATCACAGCAAAATACTAATAAAACAATGACAGGACCGTATGTGGCAAGACAGGACCAACAATACAGATTTAGATATTAACCAGTAGCATGTGTAATTGTAAAGCAGGTGCTAAAGCAGGAGATCAAGCTGTATATTACTTATAAATGGCATAGTGGAATAGATATTAACAAAATAGTTCAATTAGAGCTGTATGGAGTAGCAATAATCTCAAAACAATGCATTACTGAGGAGTCCCGTATGAGTATTCTGCATGTAATTCACCAAGTGGTGGCCATATCTTTTCATTAAGTGATAGTTTGTTTAGCCTTGTATATGTGGCTTTTTTCATAGTTAGCTATTTCTAACAGCCTAGTACTCCAGTGGTTTACTGAAGATCTAGGAGCAATGAAACTTTTCTCTCCCTTTAGAATTAATCTTCTGACAGTCAACTAGTTCTTAGAAACCATTTTTTATTGTATTGATACAAGTATGTAACTGGGAGGTACCACCACCACTTGGTGTTTCAAATCCAGCCTGAGGTCCCAGTCTGACATTGAGTACCAGACCAATCAGCCTTGAATTGGTTCATGTGGTACTCAAGAAGGCCCCACTCATTCCCTCCTCTTCCCCAAGCCAGGCAGTTAGGGCAAGGTCATTGCATCATAGAGAGCAACTAGCAGTAACAGGTGGTGGCAAATGTGCAACTCAATCCTCATCTTCAGTAAAAAGCTTAAGAAAGGCAGTGTATCCTGCAGCACTCTTCTCCAGTACCCTCCTCAAGGTGATGTGGCTGCCTACTGACCCCTATGCTGGACTTTGTGCAAATTCCACAGTGTAGCTCTGGGTGAGGAACAACTTTTCCTGGAGAGGGTCTCGGTAGCTAGCTCACTTCTCTCTTCCTGGAAGCTCCTCTTCAAAGTTGGAAAAGGGAGGCACAGTCTGCAATTCCCATAATGGAAAGAATAGCGGGACTTGAGACTGCCTCCACTGGGTCCATCGTGTTTGGGTCTATTCACTTTTCTCTGTGATGGGTGATTTCCCTGGTATTTATTTCCCTGAATGTGCTTCTAACTCTCAGAAACACATTATACTCTAGGGTACAAACTTCGGGGATTTTCATAAGGCCAAGGAAGTGTAAATTTGAAGACAGAGTCCTGGGACTCAGACAAAGCATACGGGATCCTCATGCCCCATTAACCATCAAAAGAGGCAAATAAGTGCTACCCCCCAAACTGTAAACTCTTTGCCAGAATGGGCAGTGGAGTGGGTGAAGTACTTGACGTTCCCCAAAAGTGTACATGCCACAGCAATGACCTCTTCAGGCAAGGGGAGAAGAGGTCTACTGAATGGGGTGCTGTTGTCTATAGAAAACTTCACTGCAAAGAACATAACCTAATGGGTTAAACACAAGGCTGAGAGCCAACTCCTGCATCTTAAATCTAGCTTTGCCCCTGAATGTGTGTGGCCTTGGGAAATTCACTTAGTGAAACTGAGACACAGAGAAACTATCTATACAATGGGGATAGTAATATTTATCTGCCTCAAAGGAAAGCTGGGAAGATGAGGGAAAGTTTATACAATTCTTGGAAAATATAAGCACTTGTTAAAAAGAATCTGTAGTTGTGAATACGTATCTGAATTGAGCCTCTGAGGTTAGGATTTTGATTTGTGTGTGCTGGCAGCCTAGCATACAGGGTAATGCATAGAAATGAGTACACTAAGAAATTGGATGAGATTCTGGATTCAAAATAAAGAGCCATTTGGGTGGTATAACAGAGAGATGAATAAATATTGTGATGGGGTCAGACTGGATAGCTACTGGAGGGTGCTAGAAGGCCAATATATCAGCGCCAGGCTCAGCAAGTCATTTTTCCCCTGGTAGCTGAGCAGGGGTTACTGATAATTAACTCACCTGGAGCCAATCAAGGCCCCACCTAGGACATGCTAAAAGTCTCCTCTCCAGAGAAAGGGTGTGGCTGCAGTTGTGATAGTGAGGTGAGCTTCTAGAGTGTGTGAGCAGGCAAGATGCTCTCAGAAAGCAGGAGGGTTTAGGAGAAGGAGCAGAACACTGGCAGAAGAGAGCCCTGCAGGTACAAAGACTGGGGGAGGGAAAAACCCTGCCCAAAGAGGGCAAAGGATCTTTCCTGGGCCTGGAGACCTGAGGGAAAAGATCCTGCCAGAAGGGGAAGGTAGAATGGGACATTTGGTTTGGGCACTACCATGCCCAGTTAAGCTATCAAAGGTCAAGAGCTTCTCCTGGCAAGGAGGCCAGGAAGGGCCTGTGTCTAGGCAGGGTAAGGCCATTAAGTCAGGGGGCATGGGGATGTAACCTAGGGAAGCTAGCAGCTTTCCTGAAGCCACAGTATGAGGCTGCTACTTGAAGGGTCCCTGGATTTGGGCCTGGAGTTGAGGGAGGGACTGGGCCCTGCCCCCACCCCATACCAGCCATTCACTGGAGGGACAAGAGCCCCAGCAAAGAGGCAAAGGCTGCTGAGAACCAGAGACAGGACTGGGACCCAGCAGCGACCTGAGAGAGGCTGTATTACCCTCCCCCACAACTAGAGGGTGGAAGAACACTAAGGAGTGAAGCAGTTTCTACTGCTAGAAAGAAGTGCTGGACCCACTGAGGTAGAGGAAGAGCTTTGTCACAATATATGTAATCCCTCTGCCAGAAGCAAGGGCTGGGTTCTATATCTAGGGATCCCTGTCAATGATACAACACCAAACTGGCTCGAGCCCCCACCCAGTCTCGTGGGAAATCACACACTATCATCTGGGTGCCCCAAAGGGCAATACTTCCCCTCCTGCAAGCACAGAGTCTGAGTGTAGAAAGTAAACCTTTTAATAACAGAAGAGAGATAACACCGCACTGGTTTGGGAAACCATGCAAACAGAATTCATGAACTCAATGAGCCAGACCCACCCCAGAGTATGGGGCACGTTCTTTGCCTCTCCCTTCTTGTTTTCCCTTGTTCTGACCATCGTAATTGCAACGTCCACCTCTTGGTTGGGGCTCAGCCTTCCCCCCCCCCCCACTGCGAACTCCTGCTGGATGCAGACTTGACCAGGCCTCCTCTGCTGCTGTCTCCCGCCGACCGCACCTGGCTAGTGCCAACTGCGTTTGCCTCCCAGCAACTGCTGACCACACCTGGCTCCTGCCGACCACTGGCACTCTCCATCTACAGAAGCTAATGGATCCTGGCATTTGCAGGCACTGACCACTCCTGGCTCCCGCTGGTGCTGACCAATCCCACCATCTATTGGCATTGACAGCTGTTGCTCCTGCCACCTACTGGTGCTAATTGATCCCACCATCTCAGGTGCTGCCCACTGCAGGCACCTCACTGGTGGCTGTCAGTCAAGGTTTCCCAGTCTCTCTAGTGATTCAGTGCTTAGTGAATTTCAACTCAGGGGAAAACCTTCTGCTGACACAGAAGCAATGTCCCCACTTTTAACAAACAAAAGACTCCAAGCGGAATCATTAGTTCTACCGTTTAACAGCGGGAGGAGATCATCAACCCATGCCTGAGGGAAGCCCCTTTGCCAGGGCTTGTGCAATCTCAATGGGAGACTACTCACTTCCTTCCTCTCACCTTGCAATGCTGAAACATCCATCCACCACCCTTTTTGGGCTCTATTTGGGTGTTTTCATCAGAAGAGGCTAAACACAGATCTGATGCCATTTGTTCATACAATCGAAGGACACCATTTCATTACCCCTGCAGTTAACACAAAAGTGACTTGTAACACAATACCAGACACATTGACCATTTCCCATCATGCTCAGCACCTACTCTGCTTATGAAATATGCTGAGTACTTAATTGTACTCTTGCAAATACAAAGCCCATGCAAATAAAGGCCCCCCCCTTCATCTGACTGAGCAGGAGGGAGTGCCACTCAGACCATCTGAGCAAGGGGGAGTGCCACTAAGACCTTGCTTACATGTACGAGAGAGACAGTGAATGAAAGAGGAAGGTGAGTGACAATGGTTATATTTCAAGGAAAGATACTTAGGTATTTATTTAGATATATTCAAAATACACAGTAAAACATATAGGTTAAAGATGGGCATGGCGTGGATGCCAAACCCCTTTAACTTTTGAGAAGCTCTGATCTTAATCTGTACTTTCTGGCTTGGCCATCTCTATCATTGAGGTTGTTCTGTGATTGTTCTCATCCCTTCACTTATATGAAGATGCTGCATGAGCAAAATGTTAAGAATGGTGATACTGAACACTGGCAACTGCAGGCACAAATGTTTCCATATCACCTTCCTGTGTAGTGTTGGAAAGGTGCCATTTGTATGCATGCTAAAATATGCATAGACATGAACTGCATTGTGTGTCCAAATTTTCAAATGGATTCATGCTCCCAAAACAGCTTTAAATATATACACTAAGCACACATTTAAAAATATTTAAGCCTCTTCAATTAACCCATGATTAAAGAGGAGGATTTAATATTTGTTTCATTTTATATATATTTTAATATATTCAATATATTGAAATAAATTAATTCTTAACCAAGGCCTTGTCCTTATCAATTACAGACATGGGTAGCTGCACCAGAGTAAATGACTCTAAACTGAATGGTCTGGTACAGCTCACCATAGTTTCAAGCTGCGATAAACTCCACTGATGGGAAAAAAGCAACTTTGCCTGTCTACCTTAGGGACTATTACCAATACAGCACACTGGTAACCTGTGGCTGCAATTGGGATAAATCCAGAGTTCTTTCCACATGGATTCATTGTCTGCAGAGATGAAGGATTTTTTTGTGTGTGGTTAAGATTCTGGACTCAGAGTGGGGTTCAGTTCCACCTTGGCTACAGACTCTTATGGTTTATATCTTATCTTTCTAAAACTCATGGTTCAGGATTTTAGCTGGTTGCTTGCAGGAGTCAAGAAGGGATTTGCCCCCCTCTCGCCCCCGGTGTATTCTGGGATGCTTTTTTATCTTCTTTTGAAACATCAAGAATGGCCATGATGGGGGATGGAACACTGGATGTGGTAGGCCGGGGCTCTGAGGTGGCACCGAGCATGCTCTCTTTGGTTCTTGCTCACATGGTCAGGGTCTAATTAATCACCATATGTGGGGTTGAGAAGGAATTTCCCCCAGGTCAGGATTCTTGGTCTCTCTCATCTAATCATTTCCCTGCCATTGCAGAAGGCTCGAGCATTGGTATGCCTCAGTGCCTCTTATTCTTTGCCTGTGGCACATGATAGTCCAGTTTCCTGTAGGTCTCATTGATTTTTGGCCTTATTTCTGTTGCTGGATTTAGTGTGCGGATGGTGTTGGCAGTCTGTGATATTCAGGAGGTCAGACTACATGACCTAGTGGTCCCTGCTGGCTTTAAACTCTGACTCATTTAATCTCTCTGTACCTCAGTTTCCCACTTGTAAAATGAAGATAACACTCCCAGCATTTGTCTGTCTAATCTGCTTAGACAGACGTGCGTTTTGGAGGCAGTATCTTGTACCTGTGGTTTTAGAGTGTCCAGCACAATGAGGCCTTGGTAGTTGGGGCCTCCAGGCACTGCCGTAATAACAACTAATCCTTCTGTTGTTGCAGAAATCGAGCTACTTCCCTTCCGTGACAGTACTCTGATGAAGCATTAATATCAGAGACCATTGCCAGTGCTGAGGGTGTTTTTATTCAAAGGAATTTCTATCTTTTGATTGAAGCAGCACCACTTTTTTCATGTCTCATATCAATTAACCACTGTCTCTTGCCTCACACAGCACCTCTAAAATGTAAAACACTAAGGGGAGAAAAGCTGTCCCCAAACAAAACCAACTCCTATGCGAATAACATCAGAGCTGTCTATGTAGACAAAGCTTATACTGCTTCAATCTGGCCTATGACTAGAGACCTTTTTATGGCAAAGCAGTAGGGAAGCAGAAATACCCTCCACTATGGTTTCATCTTAACAACTGATAATACAACGATACATAAATAATAGTAATAAAATATCCAGGATAAATGGCTGAGCTAAGGCGAATCATTATAATAGCTGATCTCTGCAGGCTTGATCCTGCAAAGCGCTGAGCACTCTCTGCTCCCCTGAAGAGCAATGTGCAAGCTCAAGACCTGTATTATTGCGATGTATTTCAAATGAACACTTATATTCTAAAATACTTGAAGGAAACTCATTATATAAATTGCTTGAAGATAAACTCAACAGGAGGCGTGTGAGCTTGTTCAACTAAGGATGTCTTCCTTTTTCACTTAATTATTAAAAAATAATAAGGGTTTTGCAATGTGCAGTTAGATGATAAAGCCAAGCAAGGCATTTCTATAGATCATTAAAAGAAGTATATATCAGTAAAGTTTAAAAGCACTTTAGCATATGTATTTTAAATACTGCCGCTATAAGATTTGGAGTACAATCCAAATACCTTTATTAGAAATATTTTTTAGCAAAGGCAACTACCTTAGTTCCCCTTGTAGTAATTGCAGTCATGGGTCCATTGCAATATGCAATACTGTAGAACAATATACTAAATTCCAATGATTTGTAGAAAAGGCAGAGATTTTCAATGTAATTCTACAGTGTATATTTACACACAGCACGTAACATGATGTGCATTCTTGTCTTGTGCTATAATTTTAGTTGTAAGGTACTTAGTTGCATAGTACTCTATTATAGTAGTGTTTACCTGTCAGCAACAGTGAGACTTTAATAAAAGCATGACCATGCAGCATGTTAAAAATAATTAAATGATGCCTTGAACAAAACGACAAATTCTTTCTTTAATGTTAAAAATAAAAGTTAGTTTTTAGGGCTCTGTACTGCATGATGTACCCTTAAAATGCACATCCTTTGGGTGAAATCAACCCTCTGAGTGGAGCTGAATGGGAAACAATTTTTCCATCTCATGAGAATTTGAGATTTCAAAACAAACCCTTTTCTATCCTGAATCAGGACAAAAAGTCAATCTTGAACATTTGTGTGAACCAAAAATCTAAAAGCAATTCAGATTAGATTAATCAATCATTTAGAAAATTAGCTACTTTTACTTTAAGTTAAATTTCAAAACAAATTGTTTTAAAAATGCCAAACTTTTCATTTTGAAAATATCAAAATGAGAAGTTCTAACACTTTTTTTCAAAACCAACCCTTCCTACAAATAGCTTTGCTTTTGATAAATCAACATTTTCTGATTGGGGAAAAAAACATTTTGTCAAATGTCCCAACCAGCTCAACTCCTGATTAGGCAGACATAGAACTTTGTGATTGGCGGGGTTCCTTCTCTACCCCACCCCCATTCTGTGTCAGCCAGGTTGCCTAAACATTTTTATTGGCATGTCCAAAATTGGTAAGATAATATTTTATGGGCCTACATTTCTGAGAATTTGGACAACATATTGTGCGCTAATACTCTGGGCACGTGGACAATTACTGGAGGTCTTAATGAGTGCTGGGAGATTAGAGGGAAGAGCAACAATTTAATGTAAGTATTGGGTAGCGGGAAGGAAAGTCAGTGTAAAAAGAAAGAGTAAAGATAAATCTTGATATTCACACTTGGACTACCTAATGGCCATCTGTAAGGATCTATGGGACTAAAGTCAGTGTCTGTGGAGCCTAGGGCAGTTTATGTCAGCACATTACCACCAGGAGGCCCTGCAGAGCCACAGCCAAAGAGCACAATTGAGATTAGGCACTGCCGGAAGAACTGCCTGAAGGAGCCAAAGTGACAGCACCCTGCTGCCCTCTAATTGGCCTACGCCCACTATTTAACCATGGAGAGTGCCCCATGAAGCTGTCTGGGCATCCATGCAGTTTTCTGGCTCACTGCAGCTTCAGACATCACCTCACCTTCTGATCTCCAACCTCTGACCCTAACTCTTGTGCTCTGACTCCAGCCTGGTAACTACTCCAGATCTTCGGTTGCCGACCCCAGCCTGACTCTGACCATGACTCTTGCCTATTGATCTGGGCATTAGTGATTACTTTGATTCCCTGTTTGCTGACTACGGCCCCATGGCCATCCTTGATTCTGAAACCAGCCTGGCAGTGACCATGAGGCCAAGCTGCCTACGCACTAGTCTCTTCCGTCACTATCTGCTTTAAAAGTAGAAAATATCTGCAGCTTCATTTTGGAATCTAGGCAGAGAAGATGAGGTCACATGGCAAATAAGGACAAAGGAAAGCACTCTCTTTCTCCAAAGCAAACTCCTATAGATAAGCCCTCTGGCTACATCTATGTATTATTGATCAGCAGTTAATACATTTCCTCTATACACTGTAGCCAAGAACACTTTCTCAGCATGTCACTTGCCAATGCACACTGTGTTCTTGGGCTGCTTACTACACTACCTTCATCCACTACCTAAGCTCGCCCAAGTGTCGCATCTGTACTCTTTCCTTGCCCTTTTTGCCCTATCCTGGCTTTTTGTACCTCTTTATACCGCCTACATTTGGAAAAAATTTCCAATTAATGTTCATGGAGGGCCTTATCTAAGCCCTTTGAAATCAAAAGAAAGACCCAGTCAGCTTCAGTGGGCTTGGGATCAGGCTGCAAATACCTCCCTGCTACTCCCTCAAACTTTTAAAGATCCATTTGTTCCATGAAACCCCCCCACTCTGTTCTGTTTTATGTTATACTCACTGGTGCCTTGTCACCTCCACACTAAATGATTGCAATGGGCTCCACTTTTGTTGAATGTTGTAGGAGATCCAGATACTATATTTATTGGCTATTTTACTATATTAAGTATAGTGGTGTAACCGGGGACTTGAGGGAGGTGTTATATAGGCTCACAGTACATAGCACTGGGCAGATTCCAGGCAGAGCTGCATGAGGCTGCCTTAACTCAGACATCTCTCCAGAACTGTCTAAAATACTCCAGAGGCTGTTTCCCCTGGAGCAGCCCAGGATTGGGAAGACACAACTATGGCAGGGCACCTCCTAGAAGCACAGTCAGAATTTCACCCCTGAAACGCAAGTTGTCTGAGACTTGGGTGGGGGGTCTAATATGTTTTTAGCATCTTACAACAAATACCAACAGCACTTTATAGATGCAATTGCTGTTATGTGATCACATAATGCATGCGTACAAGGGAGTAAAGTAAAGGTTTTGCTGCCAGTTTTAACATTGGCATTTCCTGACTTTTTGCAGCCCTTCAGTTTGCAATCTCCATTCTTTTAATGTTTTTGTATGGAATATAATCATTGAAAGGCATTTGAGGAACAAGTGTGGTTTTAAGCTATTTTGAAGAAAAGTAATATAGAAATAAAATTAACCTTTAAGGGCCCTGTTCAGCAAACAAGTCAGACTTCCATACATGAAAGTTGATCTAAAACATCAGGTGCTTTGGGAAATCAGTTTTAATGGTGTCACCCAAATTTCCATTGTATAGAAGCCAGATATATATTTTTCTGAACTGGAGTCTTAACTTTGGCTGCATGTCAAATAGGCATTAATCTCTTGAGTACCACACAGACTGCACACTCAGGAACTCCGCCAACTCCAGCACAAGCCATCCATTTGACTGAGACATGAGGACATACACTATGTGCTCACAGGGACAAAGAGCTACCTTGGAAATGCATTCTGTGCCACTGAAGAGCTTAAATGAGGTCTGAAAGCATAATGTTAGAAACTGTAGCATGACTTTCAGGAGTTTGATGAAGAAGTAGTGGGGGGTGTCTAATGCAGAAAAATACTTTTCAATATTGTTGTCTATTCTTAAACAGGACAATAAAGTGTTTATCATTCTATTGCTGTAGTACCATCATGGCCTCATAAGCAGAATGGCATACTAAAATGAGAATAAAATGCATTGTTTTCTACATTAAGGGACTGAACTGTGTACCAATATAACATCTTGCTTATCAGTTTTTTTTCTCGGTATCAAAGGTCATAGATTTTCATGAATTATACCACACTAGTTTGCATTGCAATACTAATTTGCATTATGATTGTTGTGTCTTGATATATATGGTACATTACGGAATTGTGTAGTACACATTGTATGATATACTGGAATTAGACAACAAGGTCCTCTTTGCGTGCTACTGAAATCTGTCCCTAACCAGCCATTTTCTGTGGTCTGTCTGGCAGCAGTGCTCTGGACTGGCATGATTAGTGCTACTCTCTTTTCCTGTTGTGGGCATTCATCTCCCTTTACCACTGCACTATGAACCACTAACAAATGAAATGAATCAATAAGCCCTAAGGGCAGGTTCTCTGTGGCTCCCTTTTTAGGAGGATTTTGAACAATTAATCTTGATTCTGAAACTGACTGGTCACAAGATCATTTCTGAGAATCATAGAAGATTAGGGTTGGAAGGTGTGACACTGTCTGGATTAGCAGGGACCATTTATGATATTATTTAACATCAGTATGTCAAAATCATAATATTCATATGAGATATGCTATTAGAAAGGCTATAATTTGCTAAGTAAGATGTTAGTGTTTTATGTTCATGTGTTATGTGTGTATTGGAAGTTATGGATACGGTTGATATATCTGTATTTCAGCTTGTGCTGTGTTTCTGGGCAACACCCCAGACAGGATGGCTGCAGCAGTAGCCTGCTTAATGGCCCATTAAGGAAACTCACAGGTACAACTGGCCAGGGATATACCTGATGAGTCATCAGGACTTACTCATGTGATTCTGGACTCCATCTTATTCCTGTAAATTTCCACAAGCAGCACTGATAAAGGCCAAGGGCTATAAAAGGCAGCTGCACCACATCCGTTCAGTCTTCACCTACTTCTGGATCAACTACTCATCTACAACTGAAGCTGTAAAACAAAGAACTGAGACCAAGAATCAGGCAGCACAGACAATACTGAAGAGGTTTATTTACAATTCCGGGAAGTCTGATAAATCCACTTCAGCTTCCTGGTGTTACAGTGGTCAGTTATGTACCCTTTCTTATCAATTACATAGAACATTTTACATTCGTTATCTATTCATTTACAAATCAGACGTTGTCCCATCTGGAGAGAACAACAGTGATAATGGTAGTTACATATATGCAGAGACATTTCTAATCGCTTTACTTACATCAAGGATGCTAGGGTTACACCCCGTTAGGGGGTAGGGTGGAGGAAGAAAGGGCGGGAGGGGGTCCTTACAGATAGGTGGCAGACAGGCAGAAATTTTAAAAGCAAATGTGCTGTTCTCATTGGAATTAGAATCACTAAGAGGACATCTGGCTTCCTGAGCCATTTATATGGGTTTTGACTTACAGCTTGTTAGCTGAAAACAATCTCAAGCCTTACACCCCTTTCAGGTAATTGAAGGCTACTATCATATCCCTCCTTCATTCTTCTCTTCTGCAGACTAATCAAGCCTCGTTCCCTCAGCCTCTCCTCATAAGTCATGTGCTCCATCTCCTAATCATTTTTCTTGCCCTCTGCTGGACTTTCTCCAGTTTGTCCACATCCTTTCTTTAGTGGGGAGTCCCAAAACTGGACATAATACTCCAAATGTGGCCTCATCAGTGCTGAAAACAGAGGGAATAATCACGTCCCTTGATCTGCTGGCAATGCTCCTGCTAATGTAGCCCAATACACCGTTAGCCTTCTCAGCAATAAGGGCACTCTGTTAACTCATATCCAGCTTCTTATTCACTGTAATCCCCAGGTCCTTTTCTGCAGAACTGCTGCCTAGCCAGTCTGTAACAGTGCATGAGATTCTTCGGTCCTAAGTGCAGGACTCTGAACTTGTCCTTGAACCTCTTTGGATTTCTTTTGGCCCAATCCTCCAATTTTTTTGGGTCACTCTGTATCCTATGCCTACCCTCCATCATATCTACCACTCCCCGCCAGTTTAGTGTCATCTGCAAACTTGCTGAGGGTGCAATCTACTTCATCCTCCAAATCATTAATAAAGATATTGAACAAAACTGGCCCCAGCACCAGACCCGGGGCACTCAGCTTGATGCCAGATGCCAACTATCCATGAAGCCATGGATCAGTATCTGTTGAGCCCAATGATCTAGCCAGCTTTCTATCCACTTTATAGTCCATTCGTCCAACCCATACTTTGCTTGCTGGCAAGATATGGCATGAAAGGCTTTGCTAAAGTCAAGATATATCACTTCCACTGTTTTCCCCATATCCACAGAGCCAATCAGGTTAGTCAGGCATGACTTGCTCTTGATGAATCCATTTGGACTGTTCTTGATCATCTTCCTGTAATCCAAGCACCTCAAAATGGATTCCTTGAGGACCTGCTCCATGATTTTCCCAGGGACTGAGGTGAGGCTGACCAATCTGTTCCCTAGATCCTCCTCCTCCTTCCCTTTTTTGAAGATGGGTCCTATATTTGCCTTTTTCCAGTCATCCAGGACCTCCCACAATTGCCATGAGTTGTCAAAGATAATAGCCAATGGCTCTGAAGTCACATCAGCCAACTTCCTCAGCACCCTAGGATGCTTTGCATCGGGCCGCATGGACTTATGTATGTCCAACTTTTTTAAATAGTCCTGGACCTGTTCTTTCATCACTGAGGGCTGCTCAACTTCTTCCCATTCTGTGCTTCCCAGTGCCGTACTTTGGGAGCTGATCTAGTCTGGGTAGATGGAAGCAAAAAAAGCATTGAGTATCTTGGCTTTCTCCACATCCTTTGTCAGTAGGTTGCCTCCCCCAGTCTGTAAGGGGCCCACACTTTCCCTAATCTTCCTCTTGTTGGTAACATACCTGTAGAAACCCTTCTTGTTCCCATTCGTGTCACTTGCTAGCTGCAACTCCAATTGTGCTTTGGCCTTCCTGACTTCACTTCTGCATGTGCAAACAGTATCTTTATCCTCATCCCTAGTCATCTGTCCAAGCTTCCACTTGTTTTAAGCTTCCATTTTGTGTTTGAGCTCCCCGAAGATTTCTTAAGTCAAGCTCATCACCTGCCATATTTTCTATTCTTTCTGCACATCGGCATGGTTTGTTCCTTTGCCCTCAATAAGGTTTCTTTAAAATACAGCCACCTCCCTTGGACTCCTTTCCCCATCATATTAGTCTCCCAAGGGATCCTGCCCATCAGCTCCCTATGGGAGTTAGTCTGCTTTTCTGAAGTCCAGGGTCTGTATTTTACAATTTTTGTTTCTTCCTCTTGTCAGGATCCTGAATTCTACCATCTCATGGTCACTGCTGCCCAGATTGCCACCCATTTCTAGTTCCCCTACCAATTCTTAATTGTTTGTGAGCAGCAAGTCAAGAGGAGCATGGCCCCTAATTGGTTGCTTCAGCACATGCACCAGGAAATTGTCCATAACACTCCAAAAACTGTGCTCTGCTGTATTGCTCTACCAGCAGATTTCAGGGTGATTGAAGTTCCCCAGGAGAACCAGGTCCTGTGATTTGGAAACTTCCATTAGTTGTGTGAAAAAAGCCTTCTTCTCTACCTCATCCTTCTGGCCTGGTGGACTATAACAGATGCCCACCATGACATTGCCTGTGTTGATCTTGCCTCTAAACTTAACTCCGAGACTCTCAAAAGGCTTTTATCCAGTTTCATACTGGAGGTCTGAGCAGTCATAGTGCTTTCTTACATACAGTGCAACTACCCCACCTCTTTTTCTCCCTTACCTGTCCTTTCTGAACAGTGTATTCCCTTCCATGACAGTGCTCCAGTCATGTGAGTTACCCCACCAAGTCTCAGTTATTCCAATTACATCATAGCTCTTTGACTGTGCCAGTACTTCCAGTTCCTCTTGCTTGTTTCCCAGGTTTCTTGCATTCGTATACAGGCACCTAAGATAACTAGCTGGTTGGCCTACTTTCTCAGTATGAATCAGGAAGCCTTGCCTGCTGTACCCTCCTCCCTGTACTTCCTCCTGGTGTCCCACTTCCCTGCTTAGGTCTCCATGCCCCTGTGAACCTAGTTGAAAGCCCTCCTCACTAGGTTACCAAGCCTGTTGGCAAAGATGCTCTTCCCTCTCTTTTAGGTGGATCCCTTCTCTTCCTAGCACTCCTTCTTCCTGAAACAACAGCCCATGGTCAAAGGACCCAAAGCCCTCTCTGCAAGATCACCAACATAACATACATTTACTTCCACAATTTGATGGTTCCTAACTGGGCCTTTTCCTTCCACAGGAAGGATGGATGAGAACACCACTTCTGCCTCAAACTCTTTTATCCTTCAGTGACCTGCTCATGGTCATTCTTGACAGTATCATTGGTGCCCAGGCGGAGAAGCAGGAAGGGGTAGTGGTCCGAGGGTTTGATGAATTGTGGTAGACTCTGTCACATCCTGAATTCTAGCTCCAGGCAAGCAGCACACTTCTCAAGTTTCTTGGTCAGGATGGAAGATGGATGACTCTGTCCCCCTTAGGAGGGAGTCCCTGGTCACCATCCATCTCCTCCTCTTGGGAGGGGTGGTCATGGAACCCCCATCCCCAGGACAATGCATCTCACACCTTCTGATCAATGGGGTCTCCTTCTGATCCCCTCCCTCAGATCAATCTTCCAAACCATTCTCCACTATAGGATATGGGCAGAGAGCTTGAAAACAGTTGCTTACCGCTAACTGCATGGGGGGTTGCGGGATAGATGGGTTTGCCTTTCTTCTAGAGGTCACATGCTGCCAATTTACTTTCCCATTCTTCAGTTCCCATGCATTGCCCTCTCTGATTCTTCATCATGCTGTGCCTGCAGTAACAAATTGTGACTTCTATCCAGAAAGTCTTTATTTTCTTGGATGCAATACAGGGTTGATAGCTAGGTTTCTAGTCCTTTAACTTTTTTGTCCAATATGGAGACCAGCTTGCAGATGAAGTCACTTCTGTCCTCTGGGAGAAGGACAAAAATGGTACATCCTGTACAGGTCACAACAGTTCATCGCTTATTATCTTTTCTCTGAGAGCCTTCCCCAGTCCACTCCCCTTCCTCCTACCATTGCACAGGCCCTGAGTAAACCAAAATGGAGCAGTGTTCTTTGGGGTACAGAAATGCCTTAAGCAGACTCTCCATAATGCTCCCCTAATACAGCAGATCTTAAGTGGTTCTGCTGCTTTTCAGGCCTCGATTATTTGGGCAAAGGAAGCAGAAATTGACTTTCCAGCTCTATGGATTCTTGTTGAATTGAGCTAGACACAGGCTCTCTATAATCCAATCTCAGCTCACCTTTAAAAGAGGAATATCTTGAATAAAATAAAGGTAAAGCCTTTCCATGCATGGAACTCCCATGTGCTGAGCAACTGAGCAAGCTCTGGAATTTGAACTCAAGTCTTTAAACGACATGTCAGAGAAACAAGGCTATAGAGAAATTAACTCCCGGACTAGTAAGAGCAAATCCATAATTTATTAAAAATCCTTCACCGCTAGAATCTTCTGGAAAAATGACCTCAGTTTATCTCAAATGTAATTAGTGACCTAAAACCTGGGGCTGATATTAAAAAAAAAAATTCAGTCAAAACTGTTCTTCTGTGGTAAACCGGGGTTTTGATTAATAAAGATTGAGTCTTAATTGAAATTTTCAGCTGAAAAATTCTTAGTGATGGCTGGAAATTTTGGGTTCCTTGATGAAAAGTCAAAGTTTTCTATGGAAAAATCCTTCCTTTTCTGAACAGCTTGACTAAAACTGTTACTACACAACACTGGATTCAATATACAATAGGGCAGTATAGAGATGATGAACAAAGCCACTTCCTCACAATTCCTCAGGGTACTGAAAGTTCTCAGTGTACTGGAAACAGTGTGGTTCCTTTACAGATGTGAGGGTGTCTAGGTCTGAAGTCTGAAGAGGCAGCCTGCACTCTAGGACAACATGGCAGAGGGTTCTGGAGATCATGTGAGGGCAGGTCAGCAAAGGAAGAGGTGCTTGGCAGGTGAATCTGGAACACTAACCCAACCCCCTTGTGGAAGCAATTGAAGTCCAAAGAAACACCAAGCTACGCTCCAAGTTTAATTTATAAAATTACTATTTTATTTGCATGCAGTTAGCACTGAAAAGTAGATGATAAGAGCCAACATACAACCAAAAATGCATCTCAGAGAAAAATTAAATTCTATAATGAAAAAATTTCAGTAATACATTTTCATATGCAAGCTATTAAATTGCAATGCACAAAAATATAATAAAACAGCATAAAACTCTTTTGACAGTAATAAATTCAGTAGTGTGTGTATATAAGAACTGCTATAGCCTTTTTAAAAAAACTACCTTATGTATAATGGCTACACAAAATAAGTCTGTATTGTAAAACTTGTAGACATGACTTAAAAAGGTAGATATCAAAGGGAAAGAGCAATTGTACATAGCCCTTCTTGAAACTTTCAATACGGGTATAATTTGTTCAACAGACACACTTCTGCTGACAGACTAAGTACATTAAAAGCCTTTTGAGTGTACAGATTGCAACCAGTGAGACAAAAATGATTAGTGAAAACTAAGATTCTACTGTAGTTTTTAATCATTATTTGTGTATACAATTTGGAAAATTATATCATTGAAATTCAAAGCTCTGATGACACAAGAAAATAATTGAGAACTGCCAAAGACACGATGGCTTTACATGTTATCGCTGGCATCCAAACTTCAACCAATGAAGACAACTTGGAATGCAAGAGCAAATACACTGTGACGAAGCTGCTTAAAAGCATCAAACCTGTACTACAGGAGGTCTGTGTCATACATTTAATCAGTTATGAATATTTCAGCTTAGAAAAGCAGAAAGAAAAGCAGAACAAAAAGCACAAAATGATTGTCACACAATGAGGAACCCAGAAGATCATATGGGAAAGAACCACAAACCTGATGGTTGCTCTTTCTGTTTTATCTGTCTATCACTCATCTAGGTTTCCATGTCAAACCCATCACTATTATTTCTGAAGCTTGAAAAACTGGGTTTAACTACTGAGGTAAAGATTCATCAGGAAAGTGTAGTATTATCCTGTGATATGGAGGAACTCACACAAAGGACATGTCTACATTGCCAGCTCCTTGGAGATAGATGCCAGAGTTGCACTTGCCCCAAGTCACCAAACAGTTGTTCAGCGGCTAGCCACCGCTGCTGATCAGCTGTTCGGCAGACGGACAGCCTCCTCCTGCCACTGAACAACTGATTGATGGCCAGTCCTCTGGTCCCCCAACAGCTGACCAGTGGCCACCCGCCCCCCCATCTGCTGCTGAATAACTGAAAGGTGGCCAGCCCCTCCCTGGACCTTGAGATGTCATTTCTTCCCCACAACTCATGACCCCAGTTATTTTTAGTAAAGTCACAGACAGGTCACAGGCTCCATGAATTTTTGTTTATTGCCCATGACCTGTCCATGACTTTTACTAAAAATAGCCCACTAGCTGTGGCTCCAAGCCATGGGGTGCTTGCCGCCCACCCCTGTTGACAGCAGCTGGGCACAGTCACTGCCACTGCTGGGGGCTCAGAGCCATGGGATCTAGGGATCCCCAAGGCTGCTGAGAGCTGCCCCCCCCACCCCAAGAGTTCTGCAACCCCCAGAAACTGACAACTTCCACCCCGGGGCCTGAGGTTACAAGGTAGAAGCTGAATACGTTAATTGCACAGAAGTCTCTGGAAGTCACGGAATCCATGACTTCCATGACCTGTGTGATGATAAAGTCTTATTCCTAATGATATGTGACCATTGTATGTGACGATATGAAGTTTTGCTATGTGTGTGTTACTGAAATACATTGTGAGCCTGGGAGACACCCTCAGCTGGCCTTTCAGTGGCAACAAAGGAGCAACTACCATCCCAAGACAGGTTTACATTAGGACTAGCCAGTCATGTGTTGATGGCCCACTAAGGAGAAGCCCAGTGTTTCAGCAGGGGACATATACCATGTGATCCATGACTCCATGTCTCAGACAGTATCTTTCCATGCACACAGATTGGGGAATATTAATTGGACACTGTGACATCCGTCCCTGGCCTCTGGCCTCCCCCACCCACTCTGAAGGCAACAAGAACATTTGGAAGAAAAGACTTTGAATTGGGGAGATTGGTCCCAGGCTGAGCGGGGAATTCAGCCTGTGTATTAAGAACTGGGAACTGCTTACAACACCTAGTGCGGTGAGGAAAAACAGCTTGATTGAAAACTTGCTTAGATAAAGTTTAGAATTTAGACTGTCATCTTATTTTTTATTTCTCATGTAACCTCTCTGTCATTTGTCTACCACTTATAATAGTTTAAAACCTAACTTTCTGTAGTTAATAAACTTATTTTAATGCTTTATCCTTAACAGTGAGCTTATCTAAAGGGCTTTGGGAATCTGTTCACATTATAAAGGCTGGTGCATGTCCACTATCCTTTGATGAGGTGGCAAATTAATTAATGAACTTCCATTGTTCAAGAGAAGATCTTGAGTGGTGTAAGATGGCACATTTCTGGGGTGCAAGGCTGGGGGCTGGGAGAAATTTGCTGGCGTATCCCTGTGTATGGCTCATGAGTGGCTTAGGCCCGGTCTACACTTACCTTGGCGATTCGGCAGCAGTCAACAGGAGATACGCAAGTGACGTAAATTGCTTGCATATCTCCCGTCGACTTTGCAGCGTCTCCTCCGCACTGCATCCATACTGCGCTGCGTCGAAGGGAACAGCGCTCCCTTCAACGCAGCGCTACTCCGTTTATGGGGGTGGTTTTCCTGCATCGCTTCCTGGATCAACTGAGTGCGTCTATACAGACCTCTCAGTTGATCCAGAGCAATCGATGTGACAGCGGCGAATTTGCCACCGCCAGTGAGCCTTAGAAAGCATTAGCTGGGTGTGTCCCTGCACGTTGTTGGCTGAGTGATCACAGCACTTGGAGGGGTCTGCTGCTTGTCACTAGGATAGCACCGTGAGATCTCCAGCCCAGACTGGAGAGTTAAGGGGGCATAGCTGTCCTACAATTCCATTTTATACCCTGGGGGTCCATCACAATGTCCGTTTGTAGCCCATCCTTTTTTGAGCGGATGCTGAGACACACACATCAGGAAAATAAAAAAAAGCCACACAGATGCTTCTAAAACCAGAGCCAAAATTGTCTAGCATTATTAACAAATGATGAACAAGTCCATTCCCATTTCATAGCAACTAAAACATCCCTTTATGAAAACAAAAACAAAAATCCCCACCTCACTACGATTCTGGCCATTGTTCTTTTTTGCATAACTACACCATTCTTAACATTCTTAAGAGTGTTTGGGTTAACCTTTGTCATCAGACATAGCTCATATTCCACCAAGTGTACACTATTAATGGAAACTCCTGCAATTCTATTACATTTTACATACTGGGTTTAAATATAATCAGAGTTTATTTAACAGTTTTTTCCCCCTATCTATTCAGGCTATATAAAATCATTTTTAAAGAGGCACGCACCCCGTTCAGACTGACACAGTGGAAAATACCTTATATGGCATAATGCAGTGTGCACATAGCCCTTCATCCTTTTACCTCTCAGCTGTTACACTTATAGTTATTTGTGTAATTATATAATTAGCTAACCTAGTTTCATTTTGTTTATCTGCTATAATGACAGTGAGGGAAAATGATCATTTATATTTATATGCAGGTAAACTCAAAGTATCTTTCCAATAACAGAGTTAAGTATACACTAAGAAACTGGGGGATGAAGGGGAAGAGATGCTCTTATGTAGTTTAAGCATGAAATGTTTATAATTTGATTGAATTTAGGAGACTTCAGGTAAAATCCTTGCCCCACTGAAGTCAACAGGAGCTTTCCCATTGATTTAGTTTAGGTCTAGGATTTCACCTTTAAAAACAAAAACAAAAAAGCATTCTTTCATCAAGGAATTGGTAGACTATAACATTGTAGAGTCTTAATATAGTGATTTGAGGCAGGATCTACAAAGCAGTTAACTAAAAAGATAGAGGACTTTGATATTTAATAATAGATATTAATAATGATAACAGCAATTATCATCCTAGATGTTAGTGAGACAAGGTGGGTGAAGTAATATCTTCTATTGGACCAACTTCTATTGGTGAGAGAGACAAGCTTTCAAGCCACACAGAGCTCTTCTTCAGGTCTGGGAAAGATACTAAGGGCAGGTCTACACTTAAAATCCTGCATCAGCGCAGCTGCACTGATACAGCTGTGTTGCTATGGCGCTTAGGTTAAGATGCTCCTATGCTGATGGGAGAGAGCTCTCCCATTGGTGTAGTTAATCCACCTCCTTGAGAGGCGGTAGCTATGTTAATGGGAGAAGTTTGACCATCAATTTAGCAACGTCCGTACAGGATGTTAAGGTCAGTGTCACTCAGGGGTGTGGATTTTTCACACCTGTAGTGATGGAGTTACACGGACATAGGCCTGCAGTGGCCTAAGGCTGGGTTTACACTGACGGCGGAAAATTCGCTGCCGTCACATCGATTGCTCTGGATCGACTGAGCAGTCTGTATAGATGCGCTCAGTCGATCCAGGAAGCGACGCAGGAAAATGACCCCTGTAAGTGGTGTAGCACTGCGTCGAAGGAAGTGCTGTTCCCTTCGACGCAGTGCAGTGTGGACACCATGCAGAGGAGACGCCACGAAGTCGATGGGAGATACGCAAGTAATTTACGTCACTTGCGTATCTCCCGTTGACTGCCGCTGAATCCCAAAGGTAAGTGTAGACAGGGCCTAAGAGTGTCACAGCTAAATACAAAATCAAACAGATAGTATAGCATAAGTAATTAGCACATATTCAAGGGACCATTCAAGGTGAAGTGGCCCATTAGATTGCAGTTGATCCCATCATGGAACAGACCATCTAAATACCCTGTTAGGTATTATACCTGCTTCAATACAGAAGTAAAACCCCATCCAACCACACACTCCTAGTTGTCACCTACTAGTCCCATATTGTACCCCATACAGGGTGTAATCAAACAACTACAACCCATACTCGGTGAGGATCCCATTTTGAAAGAAATCTGTTCTGAATCCCTTCCTTTGACCTTCGAACAACCCCCCCCAACCTCTCCAAGCTCATCATCAGAAGCAAGCTCCCCACAAATCAGGACACATCATCTCAAAGTCGTACAAGACACTGCCAGAACTACAGGTGCAAAACCTGCAGACATATCTCCACTGTTACTACAATCAATGCCCCCTAGCGTTGCCAACCCTCTAGGATTATCCTGCAGTCTCCAGAAATTAAAGATTAATCTTTCATTAAAGATATATCATGTGATGTAACCTCCAGGAATATGTCCAACCAGAATTGGCAACCCTAAAACCCCCACAACTCACTTTTCAAGATCCATGGGTCCTACATGTGCCTATCACAATATGTGGTTTACCTCATCCAGTGTATTAAATGCCTCAACAACAACTATGTGGGTGAAACCAGACAATTATTATGCTCTCAAATGAACTCATACAGGAAGTGATTAAAGACAAAAACACCATATCACCTGTGGGTGAACACTTTTCACATAGCGATCACTCTATATCTGACCTCTCAGTCCTCATCCTCAAAGGAAACCTATACAACTCTTTCAAAAGATAAGCCTAGGAGCTTAAATTCATAGCTTTGCTAGACACTAAAAAATCATGGACAGAATAGCACCATTGCATTTATGGCTTATTACAACAATCTAACCCACTAACACACCTTTTTGTCCTATGACTACTGGGGTGTTAGTGGATCACTTCACTTTGAATGGTCCCTGTGATGCTAGGCCCAAAAAAGCCAAGCAACTTTACAAATTGCATGGCCCAACTCTGACCTTTCAAGATATATTATAGGAAAATACAATAGTAGTGAAGGTCATTCCTTATAAGACTAGATCTTTGATATGCAAGCATATTGTTGGTAGTTATTTGATGTTGTTTATGTATCTCTAAATAAGGACTGTGACCTCCAAGCTGTTTGGGTAATTTCAGAGACTTTGCAATTTAAGAATTTTACAATTCAGTTATAATCTCTACTTTGAAACTGACTTAAGAGCTTTATTTTCATCTTTATATGTATACTGGCCTTTTAACCATTACTCTTCCCTTTTTTTTTAAATAAATGTTAGTTTAGTTAATAAACTTTGGCTTTAAGCGTGTATTTGGGTAAGATCTGAACTATTCATTGACCTGTTTGGTAATGTGTCCAATCCTTTGAGATTGGTAGAGGTTTTTTGCATATGATGGATAAAAATTTTCAGTAATACCCATCATATTTGACTTGGCTGTCTGGGTGCTAGCCAAAGGGCTGGATAGTTTTAAAGGAACTGTATTTTGTCTACTGAATGACCAGTTAGGTCATCAGAACCTGTTTGTTGCCGGATGAATATATTTTATGGAAGAAAAACCACCAGTATTTAGGGCTTTGCCTGCCCGATTCTTTGCAGTTTGCCCTGTTTAAGCTATCTCAGCATGGCTACCCTGGAGGCCAATGTCACAGTCCCTTAGAATACGTGCTATTTATGCTAAACAATGTGTTCCAGCTTATATTTAACTATGACACTCTGAGTACATTTCCCAGAACTGAAGACAAGCTCTGTGTAAGCTTGAAAGCTTGCCTCTCCCACCAACACAAGTTGGTCTAATAAAAGATATTACCTCAGCTACCTTGTCTCCCCTATAACCTGGGACTGACACAGCTACCACAACACTGCACATACCCTAGATGTTGTCCATGTAGTCCAATATCTAGTTATTTGAGCAGGGACTGTCATTATACCTGTTTGGCCTCTAGATGTTACCAATAGGAAAGAGAAAGGAACCACCCCATAACAGACAGTTATAGAATAATCTGTCCACAGAAGACCTTTCCTCCTAATTCCCCATTGGCTAATGACTACTGCTACCAGCTGGGCCCAGCAGTGCTCCATGATGTAGGAAGGCATCCATCCCTTCCTAGCAGAGCATCTCTGCACACAGTCCTTTTCCTCTGGTTTTGCACTAGGTCCAGAATTTAGGGCTAATGTAATACAGGTGTAGATTTAAAAACAAAACCTCCTCAAATGAAAAGGTTCTACATACTTGCATGGAGAATGAAAACATGGCTAGTCTAGAAGATTTATTAGATACATTTATCCTTCCTTGAGAGTTCTATAGAATGTTTACTTTAAGCACCTCTCTCTCCTACCCACACACAAAAAAGCCTATAGAAAGGAAATTCTCTTTTCTATTTTGTAGGCTTTTTAGATAACTTCTGTAAAATTTTATGGGCTTTACCTCTATTAAAATTCTACAGGAAGTTTTTGTAAAAGGACATTTTAATGAAAACACATTAAAGCCTTATTTATTTGTTTTGATAGTTACTTTTTATCTGCTGAGATCTGATTTCAGAAATGCATTTGCTCTGAAAAAAATTGAAGCTGGTGCTAACATTGCAGGAACCTATTTTCTCCTATTCCTTACAGAGTTTGGGTTGCTAGTGATGTCACCAATATAGCAGCGGGAAAACGAAACCCTAAATTCACATTCTGACAGATAAATTAAGGAACGACTGATTTCATTTTAAAGTGCACATATTTATCATTTTAGAGTTTGAAATGCATTCAGTTCAATGTCAAGGATCACTGGACAAACAGCACAGATTGGAACTTTATAGCCCAATAAATTGACCTTGAAGTCAAAAAGGAATTAAAAATGAGCTGTCATGGCATACATACATGTTTGTATGCTTTTAGGCTTCTTTAAAATAATAAAGCACCAAGAACTAGAGGCCAAGGGACCCTAAGATCTCCACTGATGTTGTTGGAAGTGCTAACCCAGGCCATTCCTCATCTGCACACTGGCCTGTTGAAGCTGATGCCTCTTTTGCTCATGCTCCTTCACAGTAAGAAACCACATCTTTAAAAAAAGCTAAAACCCTTGTTGTTTTCCTACTTAAAGCCAAGTTAAGATGTGAAACACAGCCCTGAGCAGAAATAAAATCCTTTTTGCACATATTTAAGAAATGATATCATGCTTAGAAGTCCCTAGAAGATTAGGAATTACTAGTGAATTGATAAAATTGTCTGACATTTTTACAGCCCACACAAACTGAGGGGGGCAAATCTTCTGCTAGTGTAAAGTGTTACAGATCAATTGAAGTCACCTGGACTATGACAATTTGCACCAACTGAGGATCTACCCCAAAAGGTGGCCAACGATATCTGATATTCCAAAGAATGTCCCACAAGAAAATATTTGTCTAACACAGGAACTCTCAAATTGGAGAGGTAGCTGATTCTCCATCAAGACAGGATTTTTGTTCTAAAAGATACTCTATAGTCAAACAACAGCTATAGCCTTGATGCAGAAATCACTGTGTGAGGGTCTATGGCCTGTGTTATGTAGGTCAGACTAGATCATCATAACTATCCCTTGCGGTCTTAAAAATCTATGAAAGCTACAAAAAAATTATATCCCTCCACATCTCTCTATGAAACACAAAGCCATGAATGTATGGTAATTTGTTTTACCTTGAAATCTTTTCAGAACAAACAAAAGAAACTATTCAAGACTTTAATCACCTTAAATACAACTTTCCCTTTGCAGCTGACCAGGAAACACAGTGTTTTAGAAAAGAATCTGTCTGTAGCCACTTCCAGGACCTATTTAATGTGCTTTTTTCTTTCTTCTTCCTAGAACAATACAGGGCTAGAGCTTCTTGGAGATAAATCACCCTTTTCTACCTCAACACAAAATAAAAGAAGCATGTATGCCCTAGGTGCTTCTTAATTGTTACAATTAACTCCACTAGTTTCTGCAGTCAATGCTGAATACACAGTTTAATTTGTCTCTCATAAACTGTACTTGCCACTTGGTCCCCATTCACTTCTCAATGGGAAACACCTATTCTTGTACTGAACTATGATATACCCACTGAGAATCTGCAGTAAGATAACGGGAGATATGGGGGCCTTCTCTCTCCTATTCACATATATCGTTGTTAGTAGAAGATGGATCTGCGAGGGCGTACAGTTGTGGCAGTGGTCAGTGAAGTTGATGGATTGAATTCTCTGTCAAGTAATCTCTTTGGGTGAGCCTTTTAGAGGTGTTGAGCATCCATATCACATCTACTGCAACAGGAGCTTTTGGTACTCAGCACTTCTGCAAATCAGGTCCCAAAATCCAAACTAGTTTTAAAACCAGTTTAACCATTTAGAGCTGCAGTGTAGACAACTCTGGTGGCTAGAAGTGTTCTTAGAATTGGTTTACTTAAACTAGTTATCAGAACAGTTCCAGTGACCATAGCCTTGTCTACACCACAGTTCTAACTGGTTTTAAAAGTAGTTCACTTACCAGTTTGAAGTTTTTAAAAATACTTCCCCAGGGCAGAGAAGGGCAAACGGAGATATAGCCTCAGTTCTTATGGCTAATATTATTAGAAAAAGAGATCTGTGAATATATATCTCTAGAACAAATACACCTTTCATCTAGTCTCTTAACTTTGGAATTCACTGGCAGATAATCTTTGGTGCTGTCATACTGTAGTGCAATAAATACTTAGTAAAAGCCACCTTAGGGAAGCAAATTAAAGAAATCAGAAGTAAATGAATGGTCACATTTTAGCAGCTCTGAATTATATTAATAGCATGAAGTCTTCTGTCCTCCAGTGAAGTTCTAATGATGACACAGCCACCCCTTTATGTACCCCTGCATTAGAACAAAAACCTTGGAAACCTACAACTGAGGTCTGAACCACCAGTGTTGCTAAATTGACATAGCTTCCATTGGGCAAACTCCTAATGTAAAGGCAGTGTACCACTGTAAACCATGACTTGTACTGGTGTACTCTGATGGGCACAGAAAGGGTTTGCATCGATGCAGTTACATCAGTGTATCCACACTGGTGGCTAAAAACCCCAGCATAGAGAAGGTCCTCAAGGTTGCTAATATTGGTTAAATATTAATATAAGGAACTCTAGTGTGGACACTGTTCTCAGCACTGTATCAATCAGACTCTCCCCCAGCAGGGTTAGATGACTTCATATTGCAAATGGGTGTCAGTAGGGCTACTAATATTGTAAATTTGAAATCTACAGGTCTGCATCTTTTTCTATTATAACAATTGTTAAGAGCTCCCTGGGATTAAGTGCTACCTAGAGTGTATATTTGTTAATTTATCAAAATGAGCAAATGTGAATTGTATGCATCACTCATATTTTATCACATTCCAGTAAAAGTGGACTATGGGTGTCTGCACTTTGAGCTGGGGTTTGAGTCCCAGCTCAAGATGACATATTTGTGCTAGCCCTCAAATGAGTGGCTAAAAATAGAATATAGCCATGACAACATGAGTGTTGGGAGGTGCTAGCCACCTTGAGTATGTACCTAGACTCTCTGACAGGCATACACTCGGGGTGGTTAGCCCTTCCTGAAGCTCATGCTGTCACATCTTTCATGGCACACCCCAGCTGGAAGTGTAGAACTACCTTATGTTAAATATCAAATCATTTTATCAAATTCCTTAAATATTTATATTAATATTAAGTGTGCCTGGACTTATCAGATATAAAATGAATTCAGCTATGCAAAGGGACAATAAAGGATTGTTAATGTACATGACTAATCTCATTATCTACCAACCACAGCACAAAGAAACCGTACGTTGATCCAAAGAGTGGTTTGAGTGCAGCCGTCAAACTCACTCCTCAATAGACTGGACTTTTGACAATTTCTGTGGTAAAGGGATGAGAATGCTAACATTACAGGCCTCAGACTAGTGGAAGGATGCCTAAGGAGAAGGCTGTCACTCACAAGACAGTTCAAGACTTCTTCTAAGACAGAAGAGGCCTCATTTTCTTGAGTCAGGTGAACTACAGTATGCTATCTTTCAGATGAGAGTCAAATAATAAAAAGTGATGGTACTCATCTACAGTCCACCCATAAACCGAGGGAGGGCATTGTTCTGTTTTAAAGTCCTCATCTGGAGCAATGAGCAGGTCTAGGATGGTACTTAAACTGAATTTGATTGATCTAAAGCATTTCATTGTGTGATACTTATTTCAGGTTAACTGCCTGCCTTCAGTTGCTATGTATGTTGCTAATTTGCCTTAGAGATACTACAGAACGTGGTTCTGTTGCTTTGGGTATTGATACCTTGCCTTACACAGTTCTAATACAATAAAACTGTTTCTCACTTTTGTCTTTGTAACAGACTGAGATATTTTCCTAAATTAGTCTAACATCTGCTGTCATGTTTCAGGGCTAGCTGCACTTCTGACACCTTCCTTGTTCCTTCTAAATGCAGCCCCCTCCAGGTCTTAGGCCTCCAGCCTTTACCTCCCTGGGGTGGAAGCCCATGATTTTTCCACTCAGACTGGCTGCTGGCCTAATGTATCATTGGTACCAGCCATGATTATTGAGCAGGTCCAACTGGGTTTGGCTACCTGTGGTTCTGCCAGTGGTGAATAGAGTGACCACAACACAGACTTCTAAAAACAAAATATTGTTTAACCTTAACTGCAGGCACACAGCATAGGAAAAGAAAAGGATTTTTAAAATAGTCTGTATGTATATCTATCTCACTTAATGGCCTGCATAGGCCTATCTGGGATCTGAGTGCCTGCCTTTTTCCAAACAGTGTCTGCCTCAGTGTCCCCCTTTAACCATTTTGTTGTTTAGAAAGTGTGTCTCTTTATACACTTCTGAGGCTTTGATTCACCCCACATACCTGGGGGTTGAAAGATTCCCGGTCTAGCCAGTGCATCCCAGCAAGCGGCTCCAGCATTTTCCATCAAGTGATTGCTGAGAAGGCCTATAAAAATTCACCTCCCCCTCTTAGGGAACATTTCCTGACAACCCTTCTATTGAATTAACTCAGTCTATGCGTATTGTACACCCCAATAACCTAATCAAGATATAGTATTCATGAATTGTAATAGGTAGCTCCAAATCTGTCAAATCCACATATTAGTAAATAGTGGGATTAATTCTCTGACCTTTCCTACTATTAATTGTGTACCGCACTTCCTTTAAATCATCTTCTGATATTTTTAGAGAAAAAATATTTGGAGTCCCTGTATATGTTACTATAAATAAACTATTCACATGATTATTCCTACTTTTACAACATTTTCCACTACTAACAATTCTTGGGAAATTTACTGTGGGGGTTTTGAGAAAAAACAAAGACTTCTGGTGAGAGGCAAATGTGGGACAAAAAATACCTGTCCTTAGGTATTGGTCAAAGGCCTGGTGCAAGAGACTGCTGATCCCCAAAAAGTGCAGCCAAGGAGCCAGTAAGGAGCCGAAGAAAAGGTTGGTGACCAACAGAAGTGCTAGAGAACATGACTAATTCATTCCATACCTAATATTGCCAGCAAACTATTGCTTCCAAAATAGAGGGAAGAAAAGTTATTTGGATAAATTCTTGGAGCTGTTTGCTATGTTATTTGATCAAATACAAAGAGAACCATACTCTTTCAGTCTTATTACTTTTTATTTTACATTAAATAAACACCAAAATGAAGGCATTCTCCTCTGTGTGTGGGTGTGTGTCTTCTCAATAGCAGACAAGAGCTGAGCACAAAATGACAACTTTCTGCATTGGTGTGGAGGACTCCGCTCTTTTTTAAAGGCGCAGTGCAAGGAAAATGTGTCAGAATAGATACAAGCTATATACAGAGTTCAAAAGTGGTTGTGCACACAAATAGGTACAGGAAATAGATAAGGTCTTTCTTCCTTGCTGAGAAAGGAAAGCACTGACATTTCTCATGAGGATGTTAGATGTGAACTGCATGAAACATAGTTTGGTTTGTGCATCAAATCTGTATTGTTATACAGTTTGTTGACAAGTGTAATACTAGTTAAAACATTGAATGGGGCTTATCTTCACTTCACACACTTCACACTTCAGTGTGAGCTCAGGGTATAATTTGAGTGTTGCCCCTCACCTGATTCCCAGGCGCACACACAAATGTGTAGCTTGAGTTAAGCGGTGCTTTAAGCTCAAGCTAGCGGGACCATTGGGGGGTAAAAAGTGAAGCTCAAGTGCTACTGATGCTGTAGCTAGTATTGCAGTAGAGATGCAGCTAATTGGTGCCGTTAGTATAATCACTCGGGCTGCTCCAGTGTTGCTTTACAGTGTGACCAATTTCACTTCAAGTAAGGTAAATAACTTGAGTGTCCGTAACTCAGACTAACACTGCAGTGAAGACAAGCCCTAAGTATAGCTAGTTAGTGTCAGACATGTAATTCTTTCAGTGTTGTGTTCTGTAAAGTTCCTGCCACTTTTAATCAGATCTGGGCAAAAGCCCAATTGAGAAAGGCCAAAAGGAACCAGAACTGCTGGTACATCTAGACTGAGTATTGCTAGGATTCCTTAACGCTTATGACCTTTCAAACTCTTCTAGGATTTCATGTTGGAATCACCCTGTCACATGAAGACAAGCAGGAGAATGGTGTGATCTGCAAGGTAACAGCCATTCTAAAATAATAGTAGAACAATGTACAATCAGTGGAGACATCAGAATCCAGCTTCACAACAAAAAATTGTTTATGTGTGCATGCACAGGCATAGGCACGCACAGTTCAAATAATAAAATCATAGACTCATAGAAGATTAGGGTTGGAAGGGACACCTGGTCATTTAGTCCAGTGTTCCTCAATCTTTTAAGTAGCAAGTACCCCCTAACTTCTGAAAATTTTAATAAGTACCCCAATGCTCAATTTTCCATGGGATTCTATATTTACAGACTAATGTGAGCCATATGTTGGAAGAAGGGCTGAGTATATAAGGCCGTGATATGACATGTCAGATATAGTGTGGGTAGAGTTACCACCTTTACACCAGGGGGTGGCCAAAGCTAGGAGGCTTTGAGCGGCATGCCAATGCTGGGGAATATAAAGCACTGCGCCAAATTTTTTGCCATAGATTTGAGAGGAGGAAGGGGTAAGAGAGAGACAGGAAAAGAGAGTAACTGGTGAAATCTGGGGCTGTCATAGTTGCCAATTTCACTGCTCGGCTAGAAACAAGTTTTCTGGGCACTGGGCTTTGAGCCAGGAAGGGGGCTGCCACCTGCGCAAGTTGCAGGCGGCTGCTGCCTGGCTGCCAGCCTGGAAGGTGGGAGACTGCAACCCAATTCGAGCTGGGGCAGAGGAGGCTTCCACACTGGCTGGGACCCAGGGATGGGGGCAGGCAGCTGCTGCCTGTCTTCAAGCCAGGGCACAGGAGGCTGTCCCTTGGCTCAGAGCCGGGGTTCAGGTGGCTGCCACCTAGCTGCAAGCCCAGCTCGCAAGATGCAGGAGGTTGCCACCTGCCTCCCAGCTGGGACCTGCGACTGGGCAAGGAGCCGGTGGCTGCCACACACCTTTCCCAAAAGCCGGTGGCTGCCACCTGCCTCCCAGCTGGGACCGGGTGGGAAGTGGGTGGCTGCAGCCCATGTACCCAGGACTGTAGTGACTGCCGCCCACCTCCCAGCTCCCCAGAAGGTGCCACCTGCCTCCCCTTCACTCTATTTTTCCCTGGGTGCTCCCTGCCTGTGTTTCGCGTACCCCCAGGGGTAGGCGTGCCACAAATTGAGAAACTATGATCTAGTCCAACTCCCTGCTCAAAGCAGGACCAACCCCAACTAAATGGCCTTACCCTACTATGCATTTATGTATTTTCTGCATACCCATCTCTGATCAAAACCATTAGTTTTCCTCATTGAAGAAACAGAGTATAGAGATACAATAGACAGGTGTTTTGCTTAGCTGAGATAGCTCGTCCTATTTGTGAGGCTGTCAGGCTTCAAAAGGACTTTTGAGAGCAATCAAGAAGGAGAGTTCTTCAGGAAGGATGTCACGTTGGCTGAGCTGTTTGGAACATGGGAAATTTGGATGGAGAGAGCCATCCATGTGGTCCATTTAATTCCTTTCAGCAGATAATACCCAGATATGCTAATAGTCCCAAAATGCTCATCAATTCCAGTCTCTGATGCTTGTTCATTGAGCTCCTTGCCTGGGCAACTTACCTTATTCCCTAATAACTTTTTGAATGAAAGAGATCTTCCTAATCTGTATTAGGGATGGATAAACTAGCTCAGGCAAAAAAAGAACTGGACAGAAGTTATTTTTTCATTCACAGAACCCACTACAGAACCTTTCTGGAGATTTATGAAAGGTTTTTCAAGTCCTTCTCCTGCTGTACTTCAAACTTTCCACAACACTTACAATGTCCCATTCTTGTTGGTTAGTGTTCTGGTGAGCGATTCACTCCTCTGTTGCTCTTGGGTTAGCTATGCATCCCACTTACACTCATATCCACTATGCAGCTGTTGAAATATCTTTTATGTAAATACACAGTATACTCCTCCCATTTGTTGTATCCATGTGCTGATTCTCCTCCTATACCTAGCATGTAAACTGTGACTGCAACAAAGCTATGATAATTTACAAAGGATGAGAATCTGATCCTACTCACACTATTAAATATCTACATCCATTAATGTCTGGGAATATAGGTTGTTAATACTTTGCTGTTATCACCACGACATGAAATATACTGCACTGCAGACAGACCATGTCTTATTGTTCAAATCAGGAAAAATGCAGGCCAGTAATAATTAAAATGTTTTTATTAAAGGGCACTGTAATCTATGTATAAATACAATATACAGTTGTAAAATGAAAAGATTTTGCTGATAATATTGAAACTTTTATATTTGTTTGCACATTGGTACAGAATTTGCAATAGTGAGCACCTTATGATAATTTTATATTCAGCTGATGTGGGAATAAAGTCTCTTCTCAAAATACTTACTTTTGTCTTTTATTAAGTTATTGTTTTTTCCTTCTAAAAAAATTAAGGGATTAAGGGGTCCTGATTCTCCTCTGTCTTGAACCAGATTCTTGGCCAGATCATCAACAGCAAGGTAGGCCTAATGAAGTTACTGACTGAAAAGGAACTATTTCAGAAACTGATGGTCTGTCCACTACGAGTAAGAGGATCATAGGAACTACCATACTGGAGCCGACCAGTAGTCTATCAAGTCCAGTATGCCATCTCCAACAATGATTGGTTCCAGATGCTATAAGATTACATGCACACACCCCAAAAAGTACCCTTAAGCAGGCAGTTATAGAATAACCTGCCATAAAGGAAATTTCTTCCTAACCCTCCTTATTCAAAGGCTGCTTTGGGCCTTGAAGCACGGGGGTTTGTAGCCCATCTAAAACACTAAACTTGCTCTTATAACATTTGATGTTCTCATCCAAATAAATGCTCACTCTCACATGGAGTCAGTTACACACTGAGCAATGAATGCCTCAGGCTAGTTCTTGGTGTGTGAAAAAAGTAATTTAATTATTAGTTTATATATGATGTCTTTCAGTTTTATTGGATGCTCCCCTTGTATTGTAAGAAAGGGTGAATAGAAATGCCAGCTTTCCCTTCCCTATGCCATTTATTATTTTCTTATTTATTTGTTGTCTCATCTATTATTATCTCCTTTCTAAGGTAAATAGTCTTAATCTTTTCACTTTCTCTTCATTTGGAAGCTTTTTCTAGACTATTCCTGTAATCATTCTCATCACTGGACCCTGAAATTTCGGCTGTAACTTTGGAGGTGTCTACACTGCAGCTGGGAGTGTGCTGCCCAGGGTGGGTGGATAGACACATTAGCTTGAGCAGAGCTAGTGCACTAAAATAGTGTAGCTGAGGGTGGGGGAGAGAGGGTAGTATGGGTGGGAGCACCTGAGTACCCACCGTCCTGGACCCTCTGCGTTGGTAGTTGGATGACTAGCCAAAGCTGACTCCCATGATACCTCCAGCTATACTGCTATTTTTGGCATGCTAGTTTGAAAAGAGCTAGTGCATGTCTGTCCACCTGAACTGGAAACACATCCTCCAGCTGCAGTGTAGATGTCCTCTTTGAGACTGGGTGACCAGAACTGAACAGAGTGTTCAAGGTTAGAGCATACCATTGATTTATGGTTTTTTTCCTTCCCGTTCCCTACCCAATATTTTATTCCTTCCTTTTCTAATGGCTGCCACATACTGGGCATGATCGGAACTCACTAAAGTCAACGGGAGTCTTTCCAATTATTTCAAAGGGCTTTAGATCAGGCCAAGTGAGCAGGGGTCTTCACTAAGTCAAACACAGTAAGGCCCAGGTTTCTTACTTAAGTTGTAACAATTAATTTATAATACAGTAACCTGTATGAATAGTTCAAAGTATTCCTTCTAATTATTTGCCATAGCATTACCTGTTCACCTAGTGAGTTCCTCTGAATTCTTCTCCAGTCTTGACTAACCTAAATAATTCTGTCATTTGCAATATTTTCCAGTTTCACTTCACAATGATATTTTCTAGATCATTAATAAGCAGCTATCCTAGTACACAGATCTGGTGGGGAAATTATTTTGTTTCCCAGCAAAAAAAAATTTTTTTACATTGGCACGTGATTTCCCCATTACCTCTCTGTCTTAGTTAAATTCCATCAATTTTGTAAAAAAAACCAAAATATCATTTCACTTTTTAAGTAACTGTTTTGAAATGTTTTGGTTTAAACAGAAAAATTTCTAGTTTAAATCAAATGCTTTGAGTTGCCAAAAACTGATTTTTTTAAAATTTTTTGTTATTCAACAAAAATCTGAAAATTTTAGTTGAAAATAGTTTTTCCCCCACAAAAAAAATTCTGTTTAGTCAAAAATATGTTTTGACAGAAGTTTTCTACAAACTCAGAATAGCAGGAAATTCTAGGGCACCTCAGCATAGAGCTTTTGACAGGATGAAACATGAACACTTATTATTATTCTTTGCTTTCTTCCTCTTTCCTAGTTTCTGCTCCATGACAGCACTTTGCATTTCACCCTTATGACTCCTCAGTGTCTTTAATAGGGGAGAAATCCAGGTTTCACATCCACTTTTAGAAATGCTACCCACCCACATCAAAGGGTGAGGGAAGTTGATAGGGCCAGCGGTGAAAGGGAAACAGTCCCAGTAGCAAGGGCAGGAGACACTGGTCAAGGGACAATAACTCCTCCCACTGGGAGACTCTAGCACCCATTGGCCAGCTGGAGGAGAGAGGTGCTGACTGGCCAGTATTTCCCAGCTTCCAGGATTTAGCTCAGCAGAGGGACCTTGTGGAGCTTCTTTTGGCTCTGTTCCAGCAACCCAACCTACTCATCTGAACAAGGAATGTGGACCCAGCCTGACAAATGCTGCAGGTCTAGCTGATAGACTGTTTAGGGGATCAGGAAGGAATTTTTTCTCCCATTGGTCAATTGGCAGAGAACCAGGGAGTTTTTGTCTTCCTTGCAGCACCTTCAAGTGACAGTGGATTGGGTATTAAGCACATTCCTACTTAACAGAGGTACTGGGGTGCAGTTGTTTATTCTCTGTTACATGAAGCCAGTTTCTAGTGTGGTTAAGAGAATAAAATAAACAATTCCAAGAGGTAGAAGACCTGTGCTTTGGTGTTGGGCCATGAGCTCATGTGATAGGGTGAGACTTTATGGCCCTCGTATGCTGAGGTCAGACCTTGTGGCCCTTGTGGCCTGAGGTCCCCACTCTGCTGCATCCTGTGTCCCCCTCATGGGGGAGCTAGTGCTAGGGCTCAAAGAGCTGAGACCTGAGGGGGGAGGCTGAGGAGTCCTGTCCCATGTTATGGGTTATATGCTAAAGAGCCCTGCTATCACACTGGAATCAATTAAGTGCCTGGTCTAGGATAGTATGGGTGATAGGTATGTAGCACCTGTCTCCTGTGTTAAAGTATAATAAGAATTGTTGCCTGCTGCTTAATTCCATGCATGTATCTGTTCTCATTTTGCCACTGTGACCGCCTCAAGTGGATCTTGAAAAAAAATGTATTGAGTGACAGTCATTGGTAGAGCTAAATTAGATACTGTCAACCAATTTCTGTCTTGCTTTAATGATGGCTTAGCAATATGTGTTAGTGTACTTTTTAACATGTGAACAAAATATTTAAGTGGTTTGCTCTCAGGCACTCCTCATCGGATTGATCTCATCACATGCACTACCTCACACTCTCAACATCAAAGTGTTTGGTTTTATTCATACTGCCACCAAGCACTTTACCATTACAATAGTATCCAAGCATTTTTAGTAGTATACAAATGTGAAATAGTTTATTTGTATAGACTGTGGAAAACTATACAGCCCTCTGCATGTTGACAACTGCCTTGTTAAACACAGAAATTAGACATCCAAGACATGTCTTTGCTATAGGTTTTACAAGAGATTTGCCATCAATCTGGCAATCCCAGTATCCCACCACTGGATACATGGCTGTTTAAAGAAAGGTGGCAAACTTCTATAACATATCAGCCCAAACTTGCAAAGCTGTATGTGGCTGAAATATTCCTTCCTGATCTCAGCAGCAACAAGTTGACTCTGAAGTATGAGATTAAATTACCCTGATATTAGCATGCATAGTGACCTGGCAACTTTTAAAATCTGGCTGAGATCTACAGGGATACTCAGTTCTATAGGATGACTACTTGCAGCAGACTGCAATCTCAAACCAGATTTTTTCAGTTCATCCTTTAAATTACCACCACCCAGCTCCACCCAGACTTGCAGCCAAGCTGCTTCAGTAAAAAAACCAAAACTTAAACAAAATCTTCACAACCAAACATCTTTCTCTTACCAACTTAGCCATCCCTTCTGTGATGGGAGTTTCCAAGGCTCCTCCACAGTTTTTCAAGATGAGTTAATCTGTTCCATCTCCTCCTGGAATCTCTGCTTCCATTATGAGGGAAGAGGCAAATAATGAGATACCCTTTTTCCTAGAATTTATTCTAATTTGCTAAGGAAGAGGGGAGGACTTCTGATCCCAGGCGTAAAGGGAAGAGTAAATTGGGGTTTTTCAAAACACCAACTGTTTCCCTAGGGCCATTTCCTCTTTTGCAGCATACACCTCTGTCATTCTTTGCTGCTCTGTCTGACCCTCTAATGGGGTAGTCTGGTCTTCAAGACTTCCCCCTCTGTCCTCACGGGGCCAGTATTCTTCATTACATGACTATAAATAAGAGGGTAGTATTTTCTTGTATTTGTTTCACGTTTATCTTTATTTAATATAACTGAGTAACTAGAACTGGATTCAGCTTTCAATATGCTGTGATACATTTCCTCACCTTACACAGATGCAACCACTGTTGACCATCATAATAAACAACCTTCATATGCTAAGCAGGGAAACTACTGTATGCCAACAAGCATCGCAGAAATACATTCATTAAAATTCTAGTTGTTATTGGATACAGAGAGATGTAGAAACATTTTTAGAAATGCCAAGTGACTTTGGACCCAAAGTGCCTATCTCACTTTTGAAAACGGGATTTAGGAGCCTAAGTCTCAATGAAAGTGAACAGGATGCAGAACCCGAACTGCCTAAGTCACTTTTGAAAATGTTACCCCAGTCATTAGTAGCAACATGGTCAGGGAGATTCCTCAGTTTCCTGCAGTAATGTAGATTAATGTGCTGCTTAAGCTGAGAATGAAAAAACCTGAATCTGAAGGCAAAATAAATAAAAATTTTAAAAAATCAGCACTGCTGTGCTGCCTGCTCATGAGGTCTGCAGGGAAAGAACCCTCAGGTTCATGAAACAGCAGCAAAGTACTTCATAGCTGCTACTGCAGCCTCCAAGCTGAAGAACCTTGTATTGTTTCTGGATTTCCACATCCCATGTTGGGGAATAGCTGGTGTTAATAATGTAATCACTCCATTCTGCCCCTCCCCTGCCTGCCTCTCATGAGGGCCTACAAAGAAATCATGCAGAGGCAGCCTGTAGAGCACACTAGGTGGTATGCAAACCCTGTGTGTTAGGTTCCTGGCTACACCCTTGCTCAGCACAACTGCACTGGTAGCCATAGAAGGAGGAGATGGAGCCATTATTTTAGAGTCTGAAATGAAGTCCATGATAAAAAATGTCCAAGTTTTAAAAAAGGAGGAACTCCAGACCCCTTTAGGCTTCCAACCTGGACTTAGCCTTGTGTGTGGGAAACTTATGAAGAATTTTAATCTTGGAATTCTGGAGTTTGGCAAACAGATCAAACTCCAGAGTTTCAAAATACAGCATGCAGCCAAGAACCCTAAATGAAATTGGATGGATGATCTACTGGGCTCTGCTACAGAGGCTGCTCCGTAGCAAAGCTCTCACTTTAGAAGCTTGAAGTGTAGTTTTAGCTACAGTAGGATCTTCTCTTTTCACTACAAAAGATAAACTGTGTTTGCATGGCAGTGCATTGGAGGAAATAACATTTTCTGTGTCTTACCAAAACCAAAGACTAATATAATCTAGAAAGTAATACATTGGAAGCCAAATTGCAGGCTCAACTTGGACTGCTTTGAATGTAACAATTTAACTCTGCATTAGCAAGAAGGGGAAAACATAAGAGAATTAAAGGCATTCTTGATTAAGGAGGTAAGTCTGCGTTACCTCAAGTGGAATTGCTGCTTTGGTTTAGTGGCTGAGCATCCTTCAGGGAATGTGTATCGATCCTTCTAGTCCCTGCAATGCCCTCCATAATTAATTCCTTCAATGTATTCTGTGGCCTGACAGATAGGTTCAAAATGGTCTCTAGGAACCTTGGGTCTTGACAGCTGAGCCATGCTCTGCACCACTCAAAAATATGTAAGTACAATTTGTTTAAGTGTATATATATATATATATATTTTATTACTGAAAGTTTCAGTGGTACTAATCTGCCTTAGATTTGTGGAAAGTAATTTGCAATACATAAGGTAAAATTTAAGTTCTAGAACATGTTGCATTTAGTAAAGAAAAAATGGACACTGAAAGTGAGCCAGTACTGTCGAGAATATCAATTGTCGCCACCTTTCTAATATCCTGTGACCAACATGGCTACAAGGTGGGCGAGGTGATATCTTTTACTTGAGCAAGTTGGTCCAATAAAATGTATTAGAATTGTCTCAGAATATTAAGAGCAGTCTAGTTTTTAATCAATTTTTTTGAATTTGTTAGGGAATATAATGGGAAGTAAAGGGCTAACACCACATCCAGGAGTTCTTATGTATTGTACGTAGGGGAGGAGGAATCCACAAATGCATAGTAACTTCCAAGATTGTGATCTTGTACCTTTTCTCTTTTTACTGTCATGAATAAAGCTGATGTGAATTATTCACAACAATCCATCTGTCCAATTTTGCCCCTTTTTCTGCTTATATATATTTTGAGCAGAGTATAATTTCTCCCAATTTATTCATTATTCAAATTATTCTATTATTTTCTGAAGTATTCAATACTCCCCATTTCAGCTGTTGTAGTTAGTGTGATTGGTAAGATGAGAGACATGGTATTATTTCAGTTCTCCAACTGAAAACCAGATCCAAATCCAATTGAAATGAACAGGAATCTCTCCATTTCTTCAATGGCAATGAGACCAGGCCGCTATAGAGAAAATACTCATCCATGAGGCTCTGAATTCCCTTTCTGTAAATATACCTGCCAGTAAAACTTGACTCCATAAATGTGTACTGGAAGTATATGCAAACATTGTGTGAACATAACAGAAGAGGATTTGTTTAAAAATTTGAGCAAATATTCACAGAAACCATTCTCCTCCCCACCCTCAGTATTCAATCAGTTCCAGCTGACAAGGTTATTTTATTTCTAGCCCTTGACAGGAAGATCTGTCCTACTCTAAAACACATTTTCCAATTATTTAACAAATGATTATTTTTATTTCAGTAACCTAGTGTTCCTTTGACCAAATTGTAGACTAAATGGGAAAATACCAGTTACTTTTGAAATGATCAGAAAACGTTTGCAACTGTCCTGGTCCTTGGAAAAAATGTGGACAAGGTACATTTGATAGTGCAATAGCTTTTTTAATTAGACTGACATATGTGAGAACTCTCAAAATAACAAGGGGATTTTTTTCCCATTTATGAATGCAGACATGAAACTGTATAGACAGAGCATTTAGTAGCACATTCTGCTAAAGAAAATGCCTTACACTGTTGACAGATTGTCAGTACTAAAGTTTTGCTACATTTGAGTGAATTCTGTAGTGGGTTTATTAAAGTGATTTAGTGCAGTGCAAGCAAGTGCAGCATGTGTTCCACCCATTTTGATTAAAAACAAGGCAGAGCATTGGAAAGAAGCCAGAAAGAACAACGTTAAAGTAATCCATTCATATCTTTTTATAAAGCTTCCACAAATAGATGCCTGTTTGGTGAGCGATAGAACACACTGAGAACAGCTACAAAAAAAATCAATAAGCAAATTACATAGAAAAAGGAATCCTGACTGGATTCAAGAGTCATAAATAGGTGCATGGGAATAGCTTCTGAAGATCAGTTCCCTGAGGGACCAGATAACATCCTTGTATTAGATCAGTTGATCAAAGAGACAGCTGTTTGCCCAGGTCAGAGTCTACTGGAGCAGGCAGTGGCAACAATCAACTTCAGTGCCAAAGCAACTCTACTAACTTTAGCAAAAGACTGCAGTTTAATGGCATTAAGAAATCTTCACACACAACAGTAAATAACAAAACTGAAAACTAAAGCCTGTTAGTGAGAACCTGATTTCATTTCAGTTGTTTGAATACTTTATTTGTAACTAGTGGTTTGGGGGCATTAGTTAGGTTAGTTAGCTAAGAGGATGTCTGAGATACAGTCTGATTCCGTTGTCTAAATATAATTCAAATTAACATTGCTACAGTAGGTCTCTTGCAAAGTATGAGTGGTAAGAAAACCGCCTGGGGACTGTAATTGTATAACATCTTGCTTCTTGGAGCTTATCAGTCCCATGAGCAAGAGCTTTCATTTTTCAAAATTTTATTTGTTCATGTACTAGTGGTATATCTTGATTTCTATCTACCTTTGTCAATAAAAGTTGTTAATAATAATATCCTTGTCAATTGGCAAGGTTTCTATTATTATCCTTTGGCAACACATATGTACTTTGATACGTCAATACAATATTTTGCATTGAATGAATATACTAGACAAGAGTGGGTTTGTAAATGTGCATGTAAGTGCCCACTTTGGTCTAAAGATTTCTGTGTATTGAAGTTCTCTATATGCTACTGCTACAAGAAGTTATACTGTAGTACCATGGCCTGTGAGGAATTGCCATATATTAGGCTGAATGTGCTTCTGGGCATTACCGTGCTCAGATATATAAACATTTTTCCATTTGGGTTTTAAAGTTAAATATAGAAAATATGCACTCCCTGGACAATTGCAGGCTGCAATAAAGGCAGGCTTGTGTTTTGTTTTTATTATTATTTTACACCAAGTGGAGGTAAGGCTTTTATGGGCTTGCTGGCTTCCTGAGTATATTAGGAGAGTCGTGGTATGTTGTAGCTTTAAGAGACAACACACATATGCTTTGTTCAACAATATTTTGCCCGCATTGACTGTCTAAATGGCCTAGGGAGGACTACAGCAAAATCAAAGAGATACAGGTGGCCTTCCCCTTTAGGGCCTGCAGCTGGCCAGTCCCGTACAATTAGCCTTGCCTACTATACCTTGAATTGGGTGTGGGGTTCATTTATTAGAATCAGCTGGGAATGGAGGAGGGGCTTCTCCTATAAAGAGCACTAGGGAGCTACACAGAAGGGGGTGTGTTCAGAGAAACAGATAATCACAGAAACTGCTGAGTGTGAGTAGGTTCCAGCAAGGAAGCCAGAATTTTCAGCAAAAATGCTCTAGGCATGGAAGGCCTGAGAGAGAGTCTCCAGGGGAAAGATGGGGAGTATGGACTTGATGGGAATTGGAGAACTTTATATGGGAATGATTTTGTTACATTAATTAATCTGGTCCCTGTGAGGAGTGTGTTGCATCAGAGAACAGTTTGTTTGGTTGTTTAATTTCGGGAGCCATGAACTGAAGAGGGAAACTGAGGCAGGGTGCCTGCAGTATGTCTTATGGCCATGAGAGGGCACTTGGGAGGTGGCTAGCCCATTTACACAGGGGAATGTAGACATGGCAAACAACTGACATTGGGACTTGTATGAAACATTCTGCTAATGGGACATGGGAACACCGTGCCCCTTCACTGATTCAATTCTGGGCTACATTTTTGGCCCCTAATGGCCATTACATGTCAGCGTAGAGACAAAGTGCATACAGCAGCATGAGGGTCAGGGAAACTTAGAACAGCACTTTTATCCACTTTTGCACACGACCACCTGATATGTACCATATGTGTTTTGGCCTACTGCCAGATCTGGCTCGATACACATTGCATCTTCGACCATCTCTTTGATGGGACTACTTCAACATTCCAAAATACTTTCTGTAAAATACATAGTACAAACAGAGCATATATGGTACAGAACAGATGTTCAGTCAGTTTTCTGTCTATAAAAGAGTGGACAGCTCTCTTGTTGTAAAAGGGGTAGTTAGGTATTTCAAGTTCATATCCTTATTCTGCAACTATTTTATTATGTGACCTTGAGCAAACCACTCAATAGAAGACTCAATAACTTAGTTTCCCCATCAGTATGCTAGGGACAATATTACTTACCCACCTTTGTGAAGCACTTTGAGGTCCTTGAATGAAGTGCAGGGTAGATTAATTAGTTTGGACCAAATTTTGCCACTTTTATTTGTATTAATTAGTACCTTACTGAGAAGTCCCATTGATTTTAATGGTACTTGGTGCAAGAAAGAATGACAGAACATGGCCATTTATGTTGGAAAGATTATAAAAATGTGAAATATTATTGGAAAAGCCAAGAAAAGTCACATCCAAAGCCCTGCGCAACACAATCCGTATTTGAGACAGCAAAACATAAACCAAAAGACTGTACTGCTAAGTCTGAAATGTATCATAAGGTACAATGGGTCTTTATCATAATACCTTATCTTATGCACCCTATCACATGTAGGTCTTGGAGCTTACACAGCACATTTCACTCTGCTATGACTATCTTTGGTTTTTTTTATCTCAGTCGTAACGTTTTGTTGGGATTTTTTTACACATAGGTTATCGGAATATAGACATAATACAATAAAAACCTGTCAGCTCAGTTCAAGTTAGATAATGCCCTCAGTTGCTTTTATTTCCCAGTATGTCACAAGTGTCCACTTATTTCTTGACAGAGGTGTCTGGGTTGGAATATACCCAGCTCCCTATAGGCAGCAATTAAAATTATCTACTGCCCATGGGTAGAATTGAATTAAAGTATCAGCAGAAATGAATCCACTTGCCAGCTAGGTCATGCTCCAATAGCACCTTGTGGTATAAGGAGAGGTGCCTTTAGAAGGAGAACTGAGTTTTCCAGAAGGTGGGAGTGAGGAGAAAAGAGAAATCTGACCTCGCTGTCAGTTGAATACAGGAAAAACCATTACCACTGGCATCAGATTAGGCTATTTCCATGCTAGACCTACGGAAAGTAATATAATGGTAGTGACAGCTGCAACATCTGGGGAAAGGGATAGAACAGCAAAGTAAGAAATCAGTGACAATGGTGGGATAATTGCTAACTCTCAGAATGATGAGGGAACTTATAGATTCATAGAGTCTAAGGCCATAAGGGACCATTGTGACCATCCAGTCTGACCTGCCATATAGCACAAGCCATAGAACTTCCCCCAAATAATTCCTAGAGCAGATCTTTTAGAAAAACATCCAATCTTCATGTAAAAATTGTCAGTGAAAGACCATCCACCCCAATGCTTGGTAAATAATTCCAATGGTTATTACTCTCATCATTAAAATTGTACACCTTATTTCCAATCAGAATTTGTCTAGCTTTAACTTCTAGCCTCTGAATCATATTACACCTTTCTCAACTAGATTGAAGAGCCCATTATTAATTAATAAATATTTTCTGCACAATGAAGTTATTGGGGGACAAGAAGACACCACCTACTATGGATTACAAGATAGACAAATCTTAAGGGCCCAGTTCCACCTTCAGTTATTTTAGTAGGTTTTCATGGGTGACAAAATTTCATTGTACTCTGTTAAGAGTAAGAGTAGAATTATAGAAATGAGAGATGAAAGACTCATTGCATTACCTAGTCCAGTGGCTTCCAGACAGTGATTCATGGACCACTATTGGTCCACAGAGCACATACTGGTGGCCAGCAAATAGGTATTGGATTGAATGTTGGTGGCTCCTCCTGTTAATAAATTCCATTAGGAGACAACTAAATATACATTAGTAGCTTTCTTATTGCAGTGTTTGTCACAGACATACTATTCAGTTGGAACTGGGTGGAGGTGGCCTATGCAATTATCAATGGCAAAGGAAGCAGTACACAGACCAGACTTTCCATTACAAATGTGGGCCATGCTAAGTGAAAATAGGAGACCCTCTGATCTACTCAGTCCTCTATTCAAATAAAAACATCCTACCTATCCTCTATTCAGATAGAAACATCCTATTCAAATAAGAAACTGGCTGCCATTCAGGAGAACTGGATTGTGAAGCACAATTTAAGTCATCTAAAAAGGGCCTGAGATCACCTGAGGAATCTCATCAAGGAGTCTATTGACAGAGGAGCTGGAAGGTTATAAAATGTCAGGAGCTGCTCTATTCAGGGTCTTTGGTTGTTTTTACCAGCTTAAGAAACATAGAAACATAGGTCAAAAGGGACCAATATGATCATCTAGTCTGACCTCCTGCACAAGGCAGGCCACGAAACCCTACCCATACATATTTATAACAACCCCGAACCCATGACTGAGTTATTGAAATCCTCAAAAGTGAGATTTGAGGACCTCAAGCTGCAGGGAATACACCAGCAAGCGACGCATGCCCCATGCTGCAGAGGAAGGCGAAAAACCTCCGGGGCCCCTGCCAATCTGCCCCGGAGGAAAATTCCCTCCCAACCCCAAATATGGCGATCAGCTAAACCCTGAGCATGTGGGCAAGACTCACCAGCCAGCACCCAAAAGAGAATTCTCTGCAGTAACTCAGTTCCCATCCCATCTAACATTCCCACAGACCATTGAGCAGACTTATCTGCCGATAATCCAAAATCAATTGCTCAAATAAAACTATCCCATCATAACATCCCCTCCATAGAAGAGGGAAGCTGCTGCAGAAATCTGATGTGGCAGGAAGGAACCCTGCCTACCTGAACACAGATGGTCCCCCAAAGGAAGGGTTAGCTAGAGTGAGGGGCACTGTCTTCAGGATTTGCTGTTTTCTATATGATCTTGACTATTTCTCCTGATCTTAAAGAAAGAGAAGTGGTGTTTTAGAATCCAGTGCAAAGTAAGTCTTTGTCTTGCATCTCGTATGTGCCCCTTGAGGAAGTACACTGTGGACCCAGAACATCACATGGCCGCGTTTAAGCACCGGGGGAATCTGAAGGATCAATACTGATTCCAGGGGCTGGGCAGTTGGATTGTGTGGTTGTAATTCTCAGGAAGGGAGTGCTAGACAGAGAGTGTACTTATAAGCCCCATAGGACAACACCTGGGCTCCATTCAGACTCAGAGTGGTTCCAGCAGCTGGGTCTCTCAGCAGTCTGGGGAGTGGCCTGAATGGGAAACTTGACAGACAACTAGTTTCACAAGCTTAAAGTGATGGTTGTGTTGGGTGAAAACTACTTTTAAAACTGTCTGTGTTTATATCTAATCACAACAGCTGGCTTGGGATGAAATTTACTCATTCCATGAATCCCAAATATCTCAATGTTACGCTTATCTGCACACTGCCCTTTATAGCCCACAGTGAAAAAAAGAAAGCCAAGGTAAGCATACAAAACAACATTCTCAGTGAGCTGGTTACATCGAAGTGGAGCTCAGCCCTGGTCACTCTATCATCAACAACACAGGCAATTGTCTACTTCTTTGCTGAATACACCTGTGTAGTGTGGGCCTAATCTCCTCACTCAGAGAAGCTAGACACTGTTCTTTACATAGCCTGTCACTGTATTGCAGGATGCCTGAAGCCTGCTCACAACAGTCTCTACCTCCTGGCAGGTATTTCTTCTCCTAGGAGTAGCAAAGAAGATCATAGTTGGGTTCCAGGCCAGGGCTGATATCAAGGATCAAAGTCCGAGTCAGGAGGTGAAGTCCAGATCAAGCCGAGGTCAAAGCCAGGAATTCGGAAGCAAGGAGCGGGAAAAGTCATGGCAGCTATAGGAGATCTGAGATTTCACCTGGATAGTTCCTGAAATGACCCTGGGGTTTATATAGGGCAAGGAGCCAATCAGGAGCCAGAAGGCTGCAGTCTATTAACCCACTGGTGTGGAAATTCCCCTGGTCTACATCAGGTCATGGGAAGTGGAGCATAAGCTGGTTACAGCTCCCCCTGGGTGGCATCTTGGAGTTGTCAACTGTCTGGTAGCTCTGCAGCTCTGAGCTCTAATAGAGTAGAGTGAACAAGGCAAAGTTTTCTTGCCACAGTTAAATCCCTAACATTTTTGTGATGCTGGCAGACCAGGCCTCAGACAAGCACTGACAAATTTATTGCTGGAAATGAATCTGTGTGTTAGTATGGTTAAGATAGGTATTGGACTTATAGTAATGTGTTTAGAATTTATGAATTGCTTGTAAGTTGCTACATGCATTTATCTCACTTATAATTTCTTTATCACATGCTATAGGGAAATATTGAAGTGTTTGCTTTATAACTGTAAAAAATGTTTGCTCTGAAATTATGAACATGGTAAAAAGGGATCATCTCCTGTTCATCAAGAAGGACTATCAAAACAAAATGGGCCATTATGGGACATCACAATACAAATACTTTGCTCATTGCTCCTTCACAGCCATAAGATCATAACGTAAAAGCATAAGAATGGCCATAGTGGGTCAGACCAATGGTCCATCCAGCCCAGTAGCCTGTCTTCTGACAGTAGCCATTGCCAGGTGGTTTAGCGGGAATGAACAGAACAGGTAATCATCACGTGATCCATCCCCTGTCACTCAATCTCAGCTTCTGGCAAACAGAGGCTAAGGACACTTCAGAGAATGGTTTCCCATGAAGATACTATGTGCAAAAGGGCTCATCCCATTAGCCTGAATTCTGGAAGAAGGAAATAAATAGTTGACAAGAACATTTCTCATCTTTCTTTTGATGGTTGGACTCTTACAGGCCAGAGCTATGAAATAGAAGCAGAAATGTCCAGGGTAGCATGGGTTAACCCTATAAGACATTCAGAGCTGACAGATTTTTACAACTCTGTCACTTTTTAAAGCCATAGACTAACTAATTTGTGTACATAGGCTTGTCTACTTTAACCTTGTAAAAACTCTCATTTATTTTTCCCAGTTAATACATTTCAGTTAGTTTATTACAAGATTGGTTACATTGTCTTGGTGTGAGATCTAAGATACAAATGGACCTGGGGTAAGTGACTGGTCTCTGGAGGTTGGGAGCAAACCTAATCTTTTGTGATCATTGGTTTATAGCAGTCAACTAACGCTTAGTTCACTAAATCTTGCCTGAGTGGCAAGATAGACTGGAGTGCCCAAGGGGATTGTCTGACTTCATGGTAAGACTGTTATAGTGCTTGAGGTGTTCACATTTGTTACTGGGGGTTTTTGAAATCTCATTAGACCATAAAAACATAAGAATGGCCATACTGGGTCAAACAGTGGTCCATCTATCCCGGTATCCTGTCTTCTGCCAGATGCTTCAGAGGAAAAGAACAGAAAAATCAGTGATCAAGTGATCCATCCCCTGTTGTCCATTCCCAGCTTCTGGCAAACAAAGGCTAGGGACACTCAGAGAATGGTGTTACATCCTTGCCTATCCTGGCTAGCAGCCATTGATGCGCTGACCCTCCAGGTACTCGTTCTTTTTTGAACCCTCTGATGGTTTTGGCCTTCACAACATCCCCTAGCAAAGCGTTCCACAGGTTAATTATAGAGCATACCACTACTTACGTTCTCTGGCCTGCTTCTTGATAGTTTGGCCTGAGGTTGGCACTCACAGTTGTGAGCCACTTCAAACAGGGTGACAGTTGTCACCCAAACAGACAAGGTTCAGTAATGGCAAACAGGAGTAGAGAATGATCCAGTAGCCTGTGCACTCCAGCTCCCCCAAGTCAAGCACTTATCACCCAGTGCAGTGACTGGGCAATTGCATGTGCACAGATGTGGCAGGAAGCAATTTGAGGACATGACAAGAAGATGACCACATCATTCCTTTTCTGTACAGATCCCTTCTTTAAACCTGACCTTAACCCATTGAGTGGTTAAATTATTTCAGCCAAAGTGATGTCACTGGAAATTCCAATGAGTCAACAGCACAGGACTTTCAAAGACTCCTGAGACAAAAAATAAATAAAATGTCATTTCAGCCTTTAATCACCTACAAGATTTATTATTTAGTATTGTCTTCCCCCTACGAGCATTATAGCCTTAAATAAAACATGCCACATGCAGAAAATGTATAGGGTTGTCAACAGTAGTCCAGAAGTTAGACATGGTAATGATGGATGAGCAACAAGATGAACAATTGGCAGTTTCATTCAGGTAAGACCCTATGATTTCCAAAACTTGGACAGGAAAGATGGAGATCTCAAATGAGATCTATTCAAATGGATAGATTCTCTTATGGGATTTATGGTAGTTCTTGTTTCCAGAAAGGTCAGAGAAACTATTTCCTCCTGCCCAGGCAAGAACCAGGAAATGTCAAGACATGACTTGGTTAAAACTTTGGGCACAGTTTAATATGACTTATTTTATAGGGAGTAGTTTGTCCATCACTGAGCATCTCAATTCCTTTCACTGAGCCCAATTCAGCAAAGTACTAAAAGTCAGCAGTATCACTCAGGCACTTAAAATTAAGCACATACTTTGCTAATCAGTAGCATAGTTCATAGTACTTGTGCACCTAAAGTGACATTCACATTCAGTGCTAAAAAGTAGGCAGAATGAGATTAGTTCAGTTAGTTGCAGATTGTGGATGGAGTTTGGGCAGAAATGCTAGCAACTAAAAGGGAACATAGCTGCCTTAAGAATGTTAATAGTTTTATCTTCGTTGCATTTCTGCCTGCTTGTTAATGTGCTTTGCCACAGGATTTGTATAATCTTTAAGACTTCAAGTCGTGAACAATTGAATTATTTAAATGTTTATAGGGTTTATCCATATGGCAGCACAGCAGAGCAACTACACAGGATACAATTTTAAAAATCCTAACCATGTAGCCATGTACCAGTATCTGGGCAAGATGTGATTGACTATGAAAATGGACAGAACTGGATGTTGCCTGGTGGTTTAAACATCAGACAGTGTCCTGAAGTGCTGCCCTTCTGTATGCCCCCCCTTGTGGCCCGGCATTGAAAGAACCCATGGGAACCATGAGTGCAATCAGTTACCCAGACTAAATGGGTTCAAGACGTGTACCCCTTTGCTGGGTCTGATTTATTAAGTCTTTTTACCAAGAGCAACTCACTTTTTACTTGCCCCAGGTCAGTCCATGTTGAGTCCGTATAAGAGTCCTGGTCAGCTCTTCCACCCTGGGGTAGGAGGAGGGATGGGGAAGTTGCTATCCTCCCATGAGCAGCTGTGGCCTCAGAGGGGAGACAGACATGGGGAAGCTGACACAACTTTGTCCTCTGTAAAATTTTTCAGAAATGATACCCCTGGAATACATCCTCAATGCTTTTCTTTAGTTACCTGTCACTTAGTAGTTTTATCGATACATACCCCCTGCTGAGTTCAGTTACATACTCTATGGCACAATTATGCAATACGGTAGGGGAGTCCATCAGATGCAAACCTGGGAAATGTCCCTTTACCCCCTTTTCAGAACTTAGTTCACCTAGCTTGATTACTCAGGCTGCTTGGTCACATTTCTGAGAAAATAACTATTATAATTCCCAGGCAGTGTATCCTTTTCTATAGCTGTGCTGTTGACTGCTAATTAAGACAGATTACACATGGACCAAGCTTTTTATTTTACTTACCGTGGAAACCTGAATTAACAATCACATTTCTATCTTTTCATATTTAACACCCTTTACAAAATGATGCAGTCCTCACCCCAGCTCAGTGAAGAGACAGACAGGGAAAGTGAGCCAGGTTAAAGTCAACACTTTTTAACTTGGGTTAGTAAATTTAGGTACCTAAATCCACCTTAGAGGCAACTGCATAAGTGGAGTAATGTTTCTGCGGTACTGTGCACTCACAGCTCTCACTGATTTGCCATCGATAGCAGAGGTAGGGTTAGAATCCAGGCATTCCTCACTTGCTATCTGTTCCTTAACCTGTCAGAGAAGTGGTGCCTAGATTTTGGCAAGATCCAGTTGTGTATCTATATGTGTATACACACACCCCTCACACTCCAGCCCCAGACGATACTGAAACAGAGGAAGCAGTCCCAGGAAAAAGAGATGCTTAGGAGGCAATCCTATCACTGTGTCTCTAAGGAACTGGGGCCAGGAGCCTTGCAGAATGGGAGAAGGCAAGATTCTTCTCTTGCCCCACCAACTAGGGATGAGCTGGGTCAATGTTGCCTCATGCCTGATCCATCACTGCAAGACAGACATTAACAGCAGACGGCTGCCTGCCTAACCCTCTGAGCCTGAGGGTAATTGGGGGAAAAGCTCAGCTGGGTGAGAAGCTGGCTAAGGTCTTATAGCTGTGTTAATTAATACCCAGCTCCAAGGAGGAGAGCTGGGGACTGCTGAGAGAGAGTGGGAGGGGAGGAGTGGTGGGCTGCGGGAGATGTCTTACTGATGGCCAGCCACAAAGGATCAGGGCCCGGCTCATTCCACACTCAGCTCCAGATTAGGCTGCTGCTGCTTCCTGTCTGGTCAGCGAGGAGACAGGGAGTTGTGCTGACAAAAAGGCAATTAGGAGTTCTAGCCTAGCCCATCCCCTAGTATCTCCCTCAGGTTTAGGGAGGACACTGCAGAGCCAGATGGTGAGGCACAATAAAAAGTTGGGGGACAGCAGTTGGCCCACTGCCCCATAGCAGATGATGCTATTTTGTTGGACTACATGTAACAAAAACTCCCTGTCAATAAACGAAGGGAAAGTAAAGTGAGTGGTCAATGGAAGTGAGGGAATCCTAAAACTAGGAATACTGCAAGCTATATTTATTGGTCTCTGAGGTCAGCAACATTCATGTTTTTATGGACTCCAATATCACAGCCAAGGAATCACTGCTGGGAATTTTCTCCCAGCCTGCCCTTAGAAGAATAAACTATGTAGCCCTTAACCTTGTGCCCTGACTGCATTCCATTCCAGACCCTGATATCTGACATGCAGAGAGATAGATCTGGTGGCTGCTGGGACTTGAATTTTTTACCAGACCCTAGCTAGACAAAGTGAGCAGCTACATTTAGCGCAGAATCAGAAACAATCTCTTGTTTGAATTGTGTGAGAATTCACTATATTACTAAGAGCAACATGTAAAAGAGATTCAGTAAATTATAGGAAATTAACAGATTTGTATTCATATCCTGAATAAAAAATATCCTACGACTATAAACATAATATTGTACTGTTTTACTATTGATTACCGACGTAAGCAACATATACATTTATCAGGTATGGAAAATATATTATAAAGTTATCCACAGACATACCAATTTATAATTACACAGTGTCTATTGAATAAAAATAGAAGTTCCTGCTTCCAGTTTCCTGAATTCATTAGCTTATGCTGAAGGTTGTGACAATATTACTGAACTATTGCCTTTAAAGAGGTAAGAGAAAGCCATATATTAATTCTGGTATGCTTAGATCTCTGTTCCTTGCCTTGCAAGGACGATAATCCTTGCCAAGACTATAATCCCCAGAGTACGAATAATTAGAAATGGTCAGAAAAAAGGATTTGCCTTATGAAAAATGCTGAGATTCAAAAAAGTCACAAAGTAGGCCTGAACATTAATTTTGAATTTTTTCATGAACTGAAAATTCCAATTTTTTTCATTTTGGATAAAAATGTTTTGTTTCATAAATCCGAAATATTTTATTTAAACTGGGATTCTTTTACACTTTTAATGTATAAAAAGAAAATTTCTAAACAAAAAGTTGTTTCAAAACAAAATAACCGAAGTTTTTTGTTCCAAAAAGGTCAAGACAGGACCCTGGAAAAATGCTTTAACTATCATTTTTTCCCCAAAACATGTAAAAAATCAATACATTTTGTGAAAAAAATGGTTTATTCAAAATGGTATTTCTCAGAGAAAACTGTTTCAGTTAGAATTTTACAACTCAGCACTTCATAGAAATTCTGTTAGAATTTCTGTTAGAATTTCTATGAATAGCATCCATCAGCCAGTAGGAAACTGAGATCTCACCTTGCACCACCTTTATTGGATAGTGCTGTAAATTAACAGGCAGAAGGATTATGAGCCAAATTCTGCCATCAGTTCAAGCCCATTGATTTCAATGAGGTTGCACAACTGTAAGTGAGGACAGAATTTGGCCCTATATGAGAGTCTAAGATGTCTGATGTAGGGAAGTTAAGTAGTAGGAGGCCCGTCCTAAATTGCACATTAATCCTTGCATAATAGTTACAGCTAAAAAACTTTAAAGAAGAGGTAGAAGGACAACTTGATGCTCATTTTAGGAGATGCTGTGATACAGATAAACATCTATTCTGAATTTTGATAAAGGGGACTGAACATTCACTTAAAAGTGAAGATGAATATTGTTTATTTAAAAGCTCTATAGGGACTTGAATGTTTGAATTCTTGGGTAAGGAAAAACAAGTCCTAAATCTTAACTTTGCATGACATTTGTATGTTTATTTAATTATAAAATTTAAAAAGAGTTACTCAATGAAAGTTCATACATTAATCATGAAATGGGAATTTTATCATGTGACAAAGTGAGTTTTTTTGCTGGTGTAACACAATACTGGTTTATGTCAAGGAAACAGCGTTTTGTGCTTTGCAAAGATTAAACTTGCATCTCCACAGGAAGCTGAATGTCAAAGGGTACATTCCACTATCTTGGACGGTTCTGATGGGCTGCTCTGACACAATCAGCAATATTCAGCCTCCCAAGAGAAGCTGCTTAGGGAGGAAGAGAAGGAGGATGCTTGGGCCATCATCTCAGGAGGAATGCTTTGCAAAATTGTTTAGGAATTCACAGTTGAGTAATCAAATTGGCTAGACTCCCTTAAAATATTTATTTGGTGGTTTTGTTCTATTTTGGGAACAAAACCCAACCAGTTTCTACAAGTTCTTGTTTTGCTTAAAGATGATGAGGGTGGAGTGAATTGTAACACAGAGAGTGTTATTGTTTATGCATTTTTCCTTATTGTTTTGGACAAATAATCCATAAAGAGAAAGAGTGTGGTAAAGTAGAAAGAGGAGCAAGATTTCCTTTGCTGAGGGCCCTCCAGCCAAGTCACAAAGTCCAAATAAACACCTTCTGAGGTAATAAGGAGTCCAATAAACACACAATCCTGTTCCCCTCACTAGGATCTTCAACCATGGCTCTGGGTCATTGAAGTTGAGTTCTTTGTTCAGGATCCAAAAAAAGCCCCATCCCCTTATTGGTGTTTATGCCACTATGGATGGTAGTGGAATCCCAGGCCATCCACTACTCAAGTGTAGGTTGTAGTCAGGTAGTTGTATAATTTTTGCATTGTGTGAAGGGATTCTCCCAAGCAAGTTCCTGGCAAGGACACTTGCTCTGTAAGAGCTTCAGTATCACTCTGGGGTCATATAAAGGCAGCTGGAATAAAGCAAGTCCAAGGAACAACATGCATTTCCATCCAGTGTGCCCAAACAAACCATCACAACAGTCATTTGTAAGGAAGGCTACAAGAGCTAATATGACTCAGAGGCAGAATAAATGAGAGCAGAACATGAGTGCTGAGCTCTGGAGGAAGATTAGTTTATGCTCATCTCCTTCTCTCTATCCATTTACACAGAATTGAAGAGGCTCATTGAAGAGCTCTAATTGGCTCTCTGGAAAATACAAACACCTGCCTACCCAAATAAACTGATACGGACGCTAAGGTGAGCTGACATCCATTTACCTTACTGGTCACTTCTCTGATTTTGGCTTGTGCCCAACTCATGCAAAATACATTGAAAACAAGCCAGGAGCAGTGAAAATGGAAAATCAGCTAGCGTAGCAGGAACTTCAGACAATTGCCAAGCTAGTACAGCAACAGGACAGACAGGTCTCTTTCACTGTGTTCTTTGGGGGAACCTCCTCGTTCACCTTTGCAGCTTTCTGCGGGGTTCTGTAAGGCTGTGTCCTTGGTCCCTGTCTCTTCTCTGAAGCCTTATCGCTGCATAATCTCATCCACAGACACAAATTGAACTACTATCTCCATGCTGATGACTCACAGGTCTACCGCTCTACTCCAGATGTGTCTCCTTCTATTCAAACTAAAATCTCAGCTTCTCTCACATCTCATGGCTGACCAGCAATCAGCTCAAACTCAACATGGCTAAAATGGAGCACATAATCCCCCCAGCCAAAAGCCCTCCCTGCTACCTCCTTTTTCTATCATTGTGGACAACACCACTATCCTGCCTGTCACTGAAGTTCGCAAGCTGATCATCATTTTTGACTCAATCTCTTTCTAGGGCCTCTCATCCAGGCTATGTCTATATCTTGCTGATTCTTTCTGAATTACATCGCTAAGACACGGCCTTTCCACCCAGCTAAAACTCACATCCAAGTTCTCATCACTGTGTGTGTTGATTACTAGCTTTGATAAATGCAATCGGCCCTGCTGATATCCATTCAAAATGCTGCTGCAAAGATAATTGTTTTGACCCTGTCATCTGTCTCTTTGAATCTCTCCATTGGCTCCCTCTATTTTTTTTTCTTTTTACTGCAGCAAACATAAGCTACTTATCTTCACTTTTAAGGCCCTTCATGACATACCTTCACCCTACCTATTATCTCTCTTTCAGTATCAGAAGGACAACTCTCACCACTGATCACCTGGATTCTAGCCTCCATTATCCACTAGTTTAATTTTCAAACAAGCACTTTTGGGATTTTTCTCATGCTTCCCTTTCATTGTTCTCTTTCAGATACCTCCTTAAACTCTCCTTTGACATGCTTCCTACAAAAAACGTGACAATGGTAGGCTGCTGGTGAGCTGAGACCACAGCCTATCATACCGACCAAGTTTGTCTCGTTTCCTTGTACTCCCAGTCTTTCTGTATTCCTGTATTCTGTCTTGTCTTGTACTTAGGTTATAAGCTCTGTCTTTTTTTTCTGTGTTTATACAGTGTCAGACACAATGGGATCTTGGACCACGATTAACAGCTCCGGGGCATTACAAATGATAAAATAAAATAATAATAATAATAATTAATAATGAGAAAGGTCTGTTTCCTGCTATCGTCTAGAGAAAACTCAGGTGGGCCAGGAACCTCATAAAATGGAAGGGCAGCTTAGGTTACTTTCCTATTCTGATGAGCACCCCTCTTCCTTTCTCATGAGGTGAGGCCAAATGCCAGTAATTTTAAATCAGGCTATTATATGGGGATCTAAGACTTCAAGGTTGGTTTCCAGGTGAAGCTTTGGGTGTTGTTCCTTGCTGCTTTTTGCTCAATAAGTATGAGGTTTCTTGTACACAGGCAGGAGGCCATTGTCTCACAGCATCCTTAGCAACCACAGAAAGCAGCTCTATTGAAAAGTTGTCTGTTCCCCATGCATTCCCTGTGTGACTATGGGTTTGTCTGTACTTCGAATGGGGGGATGCAATTCCCATCTTGAGAAGACATACCCATGCGATCTCGATCAGTGTAGCAGATACCATGTAACCATGGCATTGTAAACAGCAGGAAGGTCTAGTCACCTCAAGTATGATCCTGTCCAAGACATTAGGTATGTAGATTGCAGGATCCATATGATGCAGATGAAGTAAGCCAGCCATCTTCAGGCTTTCATAAGAAATGGAAAGGAATTTTTAGGCTTAAAAATGTAGTCTCTGATTCCACAATTGGATCCATAAGGGAAGACTCTTTGAATTCAATGGGGCTCTGCTTGGCAACCCACGAGTTTGCAGAGCCCAAGGAATGCAGGATCACACCCCCCCAAAATTAGTAAGGCAATGAAAAGGAGCAAGAACATAAAGTTTAGGAAGAGCATCCCAAAGATTGATTTTATAATTATTCATGGCACCCAGCAGGAACTCTGTGAGTTTTCATGGATGGAATTTATTAATGCATTAATTTTTAAAGTGTGCTCTGAAAGAGAGTATAACGTAGACAGGGAATGCAGAAAGAGGAATAGAAATTCTTCAAAAGTGGCAGGAGAAAATGATGTTTTATACATGAAAATGGTAGCGCACAGTTATTGTTGTGTCAGTGTTTTAACTCAAGACTCCGCTATAGCAATTTGCTCCAGGATGAAATTGTTATACCGGATCTTTGCATCTAGTGCAGTGCAATCAGTCAATGAACAGTAAAAAACCTCTAACTACGTTTTCCAGAAGAGAAATAGCCAATACCGATTAAAAATCCTCTTTCTCCCTTTGCCTTGCTGCTTTTTTGGTCCAATATCTAGTGAGCCCTTATTTACAGAAAGACCCCTAAAAGGCCTGAGGGAGCCATCATCCCTGTGAGCCTAATGTGCCTCCTGCCCAAGGTAAGGAAAAGATGCTGGAAAATCAGTGTAACAGAGTGTCTTCCGGCAGGCCCAGTCCCCTGCCTCTGCAGCCTGAAGCTGATTTACTTGGGGCCCCCTGGGAGCTGCACTGCGTGCCAGACTGGGAGTGCACATTCCTGCAGCAACCCTGGGCTGGTTCCACTGCAAGGCAGCTGGATTTGCTCCATGTAGCGTACTGGGAACCAAATGCATCCCAAGGAATACAGTTACCCTGGGAATGAATGTGGCCCATGCTGTACAAATGTCACACAAATGGTGCTATTATGTATCTAAGATCAGATTCTGTGGGGCACTGAGCTCCTTCGGCTCCCACCGCCATCAACGGGAGTTGAAAAAACTCATCAGCTCACAGGAGGAACTTAGCATCTTCCAGGATTAGGACCATACTTAAACAAAACAGACTTTCAGAGTGTGATGCAAATGTACCATTAAGCTTCATTACAACAAAAAGGGCAATATGTGGATACAAAAAATTCTATAACAATTAAGCTTTTGCCATGCAGATGAACTCTAGTTTTCATTGTCATCCCAGATAGCAGGAAATATAGTTTCAAATGATCTTCTAGCACCCGCCAAGACCGATACTGTTTGTGATAAGTGAAGTGGCAGAATAATTTCCTCTACACTCTAAAGAATTCTTCGGTTCCTCTTTGTTCTCCAGTAACACATTGACAGATCTGTCTTTGAGGTACAAAGGCGTCTGAAAACCCTGTGTACTAAGCACTATTTGTAAGTTAAAGGAATTTCTTTTCCACTTCGGATCTAATACACTCTCTGGAGTGATACAATTTGAAATATTCCTGTCCTACGGACAGGCCACAACATAATCAGTAAAGTCTTTTACAGACCAGATTTTAGGGGCCGTAAACCCTAATTATTAGTCCAGATGTTTCATGAGGGCAGAGGTCTAAGAAATGTAAATGACTCAGTTGAATCATTTATGCTTCTGTGGCGCTTCCATAAAAGTGCACCGTTTTCTGCAAAGTCTGTGACATTTTCAACATTGCATCGAGGGTAGGCGCAGCACTGTGCCGCACTACAGGGATACCAGCAAGCTTGTCAGCGCTTTTGCTGGAGCATTTTTTAATTTCAAGTCGTGCTGCTCGAATTTCATTACATATAGCTCTAGCTACGCTGAAGTCACATGCTGTTTTCCCACTACTCTGGATTGGCTCCGATCAGAAAAATCAACTAAAATACATTTCTCATTTGTTTATGCCTGGGGGGAAGGGTCTAGAGATATGCCCACCAAAGGTGCCTGGAAGCCCAATCACCACTCACTGGAGAAATGAAAACCCTTCCCTTGACAGCAGTGAGCAATAGCATGGGACCTACATAGGCTAGCTGAGGACTGGTTCTCCTCACATAGCACTAGGTTGATGGATAGAGGATGATTTGTGTAGCTGCTAAACGGATTACGGGTTACCTGGAAGGTATGCTGCTTGCCAGGGGCCCCTAACCGAGATGTTAAGGAGGGATTTCTTGAAGATCATCTGGCCTTCTGACTACTCCATGCCACTCATTTATGTGGGTAGTTGAGGTGTGACCCTGAGCAGATCAGAAGTGACTACAGGGCTCTGGGAATAAAGATGAAGGAGCTTGGGGCACAGGTGGTCTCTTTGAGCCTTCAGGTCAAGAGTAGAGACCCAGGCAGAGACATCCTGGGGGTGAATGCCTGGCAGTGAGGATGGTGTCGCCAGGAGAACTTCTGTTTCCTTGATCATAGACTGTTGTTGTGGTAAGAATGACTGCTAAGCACAAATGGGGTCAACCTACCAAGGCAGAGGAAGAGCATATTTAGGTACAGACTGGCTAACCTAGTAAGGAGGGCTTTAAACTAAGTTTGATAGGGGCAGGAGACAAAATTCCACAGGTTAGTCAAAAACATGGAGATCTGGTAGAAGGGTCAGAATTAGAGCAGGGATAAGTGAGAGACAGGAAAAAACAAAGGGGGAAAGGAAATCAGTATTTTAGATATCTGTATATTGCAGGAAATTGAGGTAGGATCAGAAGCTAATAGGGAAAGAACAAACTACAAATTAATGACAAGTTAGATGTCTTCACGTTACCAGAGTCTGCTGAAATATACCCTAGAATACTTAAGGAGCTGACCGAAGAGATACCTGAGCCATTTGCGATTCTCTTCAAAAAGTCATGGAAGAGGGGAGAGATTCCAGAGGGCTGGAAAAGGGCAAAGATAGTGCCAAGCTATAAAATGGGGAATAAGAATAACCTGGGGAATTACAGACTAATCAGTTTACCTTCAGTACCTGGAAAGATAACAGAGCAAATAATAATAAGCAATCAATTTGCAAACACCTAGCAATAATGCCACTCCCAACTTCCTCTGTTCCCGGGGCAGGTGCAGTGACTCACTGGAGTGAGAGCAGGATCCAGAGAAGCTGCTGTGGTACCTGGAACAGGGGGCAGGTAGGAAATGGGGTGACTGGGCTGGGGCAAGAGAGATGCGATTCCTTTTCCCAGCCTGGAGCCAGCTGCCCTGACTGAGTGTCACTAGCCCCCCTTGCTCCCCATGCAGAGCACCTACCCTACTCACTTTCCTATCCTTCTTACTGTGACTGTACCCTGCTCCCTAGGCAGACCATCAATCCTGAATCCCATTGCTGTTCCTGTTCCTAAGCTCCTTTGTCTGCCCTGCTGCCTCGACTCACTCTGCTTTTCATGCAGAGCACCCACTCCTATATCCTCCCTGAGCCCTGCTACCCGAATTTTCTCACTCCCTATGAAGATCCCCTCCTCTTCCTGACACTCATAGACTCATAGACTCATAGGTCAGAAGGGACCAATATGATCATCTAGTCTGACCTCCCGCACAAGGCAGGCCACAAAACCCTACCCATACACATTTATAACAACCCCGAACCCATGACTGAGTTATTGAAATCCTCAAAAATGAGATTTGAAGACCTCAAGCTGCAGGGAATCCACCAGCAAGCGACCCATGCCCCATGCTGCAGAGGAAGGCGAAAAACCTCCGTGGCCCCTGCCAGTCCGCCCTGGAGGAAAATTCCTTCCCGACCCCAAATATGGCGATCAGCTAAACCCTGAGCATGTGGGCAAGACTCACCAGCCAGCACCCAAAAAAGATTTCTCTGCAGTAACTCAGTTCCCATCCCATCCAGCATTCCCACAGACCATTGAGCAGACTTATCTGCCGATAATCCAAAATCAATTGCTCAAATTAAACTATCCCATCATAACATCCCCTCCATATACTTATCAAGCTTAGTCTTAAAGCCAGATAAGTCATTTGCCCCCACTACTTCCCTCGGAAGGCTATTCCAGAACTTCACTCCCCTAATGGTTAGAAACCTTCGTCTAATTTCTAGTCTAAATTTCCTAATATCCAATTTGTACCCATTCGTCCTCGTGCCTATATTAGTACTAAACTTAAACAATTCCTCTCCCTCCCTAACGTTAATCCCCCTGATATATTTATATAGAGCAAGCATATCCCCCCGGAGCCTTCTTTTGGCCAGGCTAAACAAGCCAAGCTCTTTGAGTCTCCTTTCATAAGGCAGATTTTCCATTCCTCGGATCATCCTAGTAGCCCATCTCTGAACCTGTTCCAGTTTGAATTCATCCTTCTTAAACATGGGACACCAGAACTGCACACAATATTCCAGGTGGGGTCTCACCAGCGCCGTATATAACGGCACTAACACCTCCTTCTCCTTGCTGGAAATACCTCGCCTGATGCATCCTAAAACCGCATTTGCTTTTTTAACAGCCATATCACATCACTCCAACTTCTCCCTTCTGTACCACTGCCCCAACACTCCCTGCAGGTGTGGGCTCAGCCCAAACACCAAGGTGGCTGTGTTGCACAGCAGTTCCCCATGACGGAAGTGCTTAGGGCCAGATGGGGCCCTGTTGCCCCATCTGAGGGGGGCAAAAATCCCTCCTTCCTCCTGGGCTTCGCAAGGATAGGGTCAGTCCCATCTGTGACGGGGATGATTGGCAAATCCAGGTGTCAGGAACAGGGAAACCAGCTGTCCCAGCAAGCCCGCTCAGTGATGCCACCATTACAACTGTACATCCTGCAAAAAGTTTTGCTTTCATGGAGTTAGGGCATCAGTGTAAGGATCTGAGGTTAGGGTCAGACTTAAATCAAAGACCTAAAGTGGGCCTGATCCTGACACAAGCAGGCCTTACTCACCAAGCAGGAGTGTTGAAGTTTGTGAGAATAATAAGGTAAATCAGAGTTTTCAGGATTGGGCTCAGGAACAGTAAAATGAATATATATAGATATTCAGGAGTGGTGTAAATGAGGGCAGAACTTGGACCACAATAGGCCAGATTTAATTTAAAAAAAAAAAGATATGCTGCAACATGTAACGGCTAGACTTCAAAATGAGAGCTGCTAGATTTTGAACTCTTTTGAAAATCTGGCCACTCCTTTTCAGTGCTTCAATGGGAGTGGCTGGGTACTGAGCTCTGTTGAAAATCTGGCCCAGCATGTCCCTCAGGACTGGAAACCCATTGCACGCAATGATGGTTGTGTTGTGACTTTACAAGTTTGGAATAAACCAGAGCCTTCTGGATGGGGGAAGTGAGTTACAAATGTTTATGAAAGCAGAGATATGAAATAGAAGAAAGTTAGCTATTAGTTACAAGTCAGGTTTGATGAAAGGCAGAAAGTAACATCATTTGATTTCTGAGTCCTCCCTCTACAATTTATACTACTAGATTTGATTTTTCTGCTGGAGGTATGTCAAAGGGTACAAAGGAATGTCAGAAAAAAATATCCTCCACCTCATGAATACTGCAGAAATTAACCACTGTCTGTCACTCTGCCTGCAATCCAGCAGGGGACAGTTTTAACTGTTTATTAGCTAAAAGAATTCAGAACAGAGCAATTTGAAAAATAGGGCTTGCTCAGCATTAAAGTTAGAAGTAGAAGTTCAAGGGAAAAAGAAAAATGCCAAAATTAGACTTATCAATTGCCAGATCAAGAGAGGCAGTCAACACAAAATTAATTAAAAAAGCTCACTTAGTTTTCATTCATACATAGCATGGCCATCTGCAGACTGCTGGTCCTGCTGTGAGATATTATCTAGGGCCCCCTTACCTTTTGTCCCTTAATTTGAACACTGGCCAACAATCCAAATTCAAGCCACTTTTCCTAGTCCCAAATCTATTTTATGTATCTAAATAACAGTTGTATTTAGCTGCTGCTTTATATGTACAAATCGTTCTATGAGTGGGTGAAAGTGGCACCATTTCCATTTTGCTCTCCTAACTGAATTTTACATGATATAAATACTTCTGTATGGTGTGTTAATGAAACAAGTTAAGCTTTGAGACTTCTGTGGAAGCCTGCTGTAGAGAAGGGAAGCCTTACTGCTGCTGCTTCCACAAGGTAATATTTAACTAATCTGTCCCTTGAGCGTCAATCCTGTACAGTGCACAAGTTACAGTTAGTAATGTTCTGGCCAATGATTACTATTTACCAACAATGGCAAATAACTCTAACGCGGCCAAACGGGAGGCCCATCTGCTGTTCCTGGGCCTACAACCCTTCTACACCACATTTCCTACTCTGGGGAGAATTGCCACTAAATATCACTATGCAGCTTGCCTCACTGGAGAAACTAGAGCAGTCCTGCTTCTTTTCATATCTCCCATAACTGTGTACACTGGAATAAGGTTTCCTTTAAAGTGCTTAACTTTTGCAACAGTTTGAAGAAATAAACTGCCTCTAGCTTGAAGCAGTTAAGGAAGACCTCTGGATAATTTAATGGGCCCCTATTAGGCCAAGCCACTTTCCAAAATTTCAGCTTTGAACAGGTGTAATTTTGAATCTACCAAACAGCTTCAGTTTCTTCACATGTGGATTGCTTTTCCTTCTTCAGCGAGGACCCTAAAACAAGACCTATTTGAAGTTTCTGGCTTCATCAGTTTGTTAGTTAAGTGAACACAAAACATTTATTTTGAAACATATAAGCAAAGGATATTTTTTCCTCCCAGGCACACAATTCAATAATGGCTGAGCAGATGCAGCTCAAGCCTTTAGAACAATTACCTCTGAGCAAAGACCACACACAAAAAAATTCATCTCAAAATGAATTAATTTCAGAAAATGATTAGTGATTGAAAATGGAGGATTGGAATGGAAATCTGTACTCAGGCCTAATTAGAGCATTTGCTAGCTGTGAACATATATATTTGATGCAATATAATATGATTGTTTTGGAAGCTGAGAATGCCTCTGGTGAAACTATTTTGTGGTACATTCCGCAAAGAGAGAATATATATATTAATAATTTCACTTATAAAGTTTGCAGATGATACCAAGATGGGAAGGGTTGCAAGTGCATTGGAGGATAGGATTAAAATTCAAAATGATCTGGACAAACTGAAGAAATGTACAAATGTACAAATACGAAGTACTCCACTTAGGAAGGAACAATCAGTCACACACATACAAAATGGGTAATGACTGTCTAGGAAGGAGTACTGCAGAAAGGGACCACAAGATAAGTATGAGTCAGCAGCGTAACACTGTCGCGAAAAAGCAAACATCATTTGGGATGTATTAGCAGGAATGTTGTAAGGAAGACACAAGAAGTAATTCTTCTACTCTGTACTGATTAGGCCTCAATTAGAGTATTGTGTCCAGTTCTGGGCACCACATTTCAGGGAAGATGTGGAAAAATTTGAGAAAGTCCAGAGAAGAGCAACAAAAATGATTAAAGGGCTAGAAAACATGATCTATGAGGGAAGATTGAAAAAACTGTGTTTGTTTAGTCTGGAGAAGAGACTTAACTACTCTGACAGTTAGGAAGTTTTTCCTAATGTCCAACCTAAACTGCCCTTGCTGCAACTTAAGCCCATTGCCTCTTGTCTTATCCTCAGAGGTTAACAAGAAAAATTTTTCTCCCTCCTCCTTGTAACAAACTTTTATGTACTTGAAAAATGTTATCATGGAATAAATAGCCTAGGAAGCTAATGGAATCTTCATCACTGGAGATTTTTAAGAGCCAGTTAGGCAAACCCTTCTTGGGGATCGTCTAGATAATATTTAGTCCTGCCGTAAGTGCAGGGGACTGAAGTAGATGACCTCTTGTGGTTCCTTCCAGTCCTATGATTCTATGAGTTTCTCAGTCCTTCTAGCCCCTATTGGCCTGAGTATCGAAGGAGAAAGTTCTGGTCAGGATTCTGATCCACCACTTTACAGTATATTGTACTGCTGCTAAATTGCCATGCCTAGGGATTGAAAAATCCACCCTCATCTAATCTCCACTAATGAATTGGATGCTTTTCCTGGTAAACAAAGAGCCAATCTAGCCAGTTCTTAATTTGTAATAAAAGAGGTGCCGGGGCTCAAGCAATTTTTTTATTTTCATAACTTGAAAATAAAAAATAAAACTGACTTGGCAAGGCCAGAGGTGGCAGGGTTATGAACTGCCAAGCCTAAATGTGCTGGGGCTTAGTCCTGGCAAGCTCTGACACAAATTAAGCACTGGATCTAGCAGACAAAGGTTTAAACAAGATCCAATGGTTGGAAATGGAAGCTAAACAAATTCAGACTGGAAATAAAACTACATTTTTAACAGTGAGAGTAATTAACCATTGGAACAATTTACCCAGCATCATGGTGGATTCTTCATCATGGACAATTTTTAAATGAATATTGGCTGTTTTTCTAAAAGATATGCTCTAGGAATTATTTTGTGGGGAAATTCTATGGCCTGTGCTATACAGGAGGTCAGATTAGATGATCCTTTGACATTTGGAATCTATGAATAAATCATCAGTTTCCATAGAGTCTAAGCTTATTTCTAGCCCTTTTGATGGGAAAGAAAAAGCTTCACAAACGTAAGCAGATAGAGTATGGTGTTACTGCATCCACAGATAGCTCCTGTGCCTGCGCTGCCGAGAAAACATTGATGAGTTTCACTTCTGGTATTCCGATTCCTGTGGGCAATGGAGAAAGTGTTATGACTAATGACAGTTTCATTCTGCTGCTACTGAGTGACTCTCTGAACAGTGGCTCAGGAATTGGAGACATTGTACCAAACTTCACTGTTGGCCCAGCCTCGCCCCCATCTTTTGTATCATCCTCAGCTCATAAATTTAGACTTCTGGCTAGTAGGTTTCTGAAATGTGTTTAGACCTCTGGCCACGCCTGTCAAGTATTAAAATGCACCATGACAGAATGGTGTATTTGATTTCACAATATTAGGAAACTATCAGGATAGTACAGCTTACTCATTTTCAATTTGGTTTCTTGTAACATTGTTTAAAAGACATGTTTTCTCAATGTGCAGTATATACCTACAAGGGAACTATCTAGTTTGTTCCTAGTTGATTTCATTTCTATCTGTTCCACAAGTCCCCCTGGATTAAGCAAAGCAAAGCAGTCTGCATGCCAAATTGGAAGTCATCTGTAACCCAAGTACGCTGTGATTAAAAATTAGAGCACTGATTTCCAAAACTAGATTTTAATAGCTGTTGTGATAAGAAGAGTGGTGTTATTGAATTACCAGCTTTGAATTAATTTTCATTATCTTCCTTTATTTTAATTAATTGTTTTTTTCTTTCCTCCCTTCCTGTGCAGACAGTCCAATAAGATGTAAAGGGCACTGAGAGGGGAAAAGAGAGAGACACAGAGAGAGGATAAATGGAGTATAAGATTGTAGAAGCAACCATTTGCTTAACTAGCTGATGCCATATAAAGCTCTAAATTGAAGGAAGGGATTTGTGTTCTAAATTAATTGAACAAATTAGAAGAGAAAGAATAAAAGGGCTGGACAATGCACCTTTGGGATCAGGCTGGAATTATGAATTTTAGGAATTATACCTAGCAATAGCCAACCCTTACAAAATTAAAATGCCACCCACTCTCCTCAATGCGTGAAAGAACTTGATGGGACCAAGAGTGAAAGTGGACAGCTCCAGCAGCAAGGGAGGGAGATATTTGCTAGTGGACACTAGGGAGCTCCTCTCTCCCCCTGGAGTCTCTGGCACTCATTGGCCATTCGGTGTGGAGGGATGCTGATTGGCCATTGTCCCCCAGCTTCAGGGATTTAACCCAGATCAGGGACTATGTGTGCTTTCTTTCAGCTTCACCCTATCCACCATGAACTATGAATGGGAATCAGGTCTGACAGATGCTGCTGGTCTAGTCAATCATCTGTTTGGGGGTCAGGAAGGAATTTTTTCTCCCATAGGCCAATTGGCAGAGGACCGGGGAGTTTTTTCACTTTCCTCACAGCACCTTCAGGCAGGAATGTGCTTAGTAACTGACCGAGATACATGGTTGAGTTGGTAACTCACTGCAACTAGCATCCAGTTTCCGGTGTGGTTAAAAGAATCGAATAAACTTTTCCCAGAGGTAAAAATGTTGCTGACGGTCCTTGGGCTTGTGGGATAGGGTGACGCCTTGTGGCCTTCACGGGTCAAGATCTCCACTCTTCTGCACCCTCTGCTCCTCTTCCAGGGTGGGGACGGGGTTGAAGTGATAGGACCCTGAGAAAGCTGAGTCCTGTGGGTTAGCTGAAGAGTGTCTACCTTGAGTTATGAGTTATATGGAAGGAGCCAAATAACCCTCACACTGGAACCAATAACATGCCTGATCTTGGAGAATATGGGTGATAGGTGGGACGTGCTCCTCCCTTGTACTTAAGTTTAATAAAAGTTACAGCTTGCTGTTTAAAATCCATCCATGTATCTTTCTTTTTCTTGCAGCTGTATTAGGATCAATGTACCTTTGTACCCAGAACAGCTACTCAGAATGTGGGATTGTTGTGCAAAAGCTGTGTTTAATAGTATACTGGCAGAAAAATCTTTAAAAGAAAATGGAAGAACATAAGAGGAGGCAAGTGGAAAAATGTGAAAACAGGGCTCAATGAGTTACTGAGGGTGTGCAAGAGAGTAAATGCCAAAGTAAACATTTCAAAAGAGTGCCTATCTGAAATCACTAGAAAAAGCTATGTTACTTTTGAATATGGTAAAGAGAAACATGGGGGAGTGCAGGGTACAGTCATGGTTAGTTCAAAATAACATAGAAGAGATCTTGAGAGAAGATATGGAAAAAGGTGAGGCGCTGAATAAATCACATCACCTAAATTAAGGAGGCAAAATGAAAAAGCAGGTCCAGGCTTCATAGCAATTTCTTCTCTCAGAGACTGGACAAAAAGATATTGGAAGTTCCCTTCTCTAGAACTTCTTCTCGGCGAACTACTGCAATACCACTCTGCTGCACCCTCTTCTGTACACAGCTTCGGGCTCCAGTGGCAGGGGGCTGGCTCATCCTGCTTTAACCCAGCACCCTGTCACACTTCCTATAATGTGCACACCCAGTACGTTTTCCTTTCATACCAATTATATTATTTTTCCTTTCAAAACCTCAATTCACCTATACTAGTTGAACTATTTAATAAATTATCTGTTCCTAGTATACTTAGAAAGTGCATCTCATACTTCATTTAATGACTGTCTGATGCAAGAGAAGTTTAATTATTATCTTCTGTATTACTAGTACCTAGGAACATCAGACAAGTATAAAATGCAGTTGTGGTGGAAACTATAAGGCAAGTGACAAAGAAGATAGTCCCTTGTCCCAGTCTACTTAGGGTCTAGGGAGTGAAATCCTGGCCCCATTGAAATCAGGGGCAAAATTCCCAAAGCCTTAATGGAGCTGGGATTTCACACTAGGTGTCAGTCAAGATACAACTGGAAAAAACAAATGTTCTGAGGGATATTCATAAATCCTAAGGCCAGAAGAGACCATTAGGATAATCTAGTCTGACCTCCTGCATAGCACAAGCTATAGGATTTCCCCACATCATTCCTAGAGCATATTTTTTAGAAAAAGATCCAATCTTAATTTAAAAATTGTCAGTGATGGAGAATCCACCATGACCCTTGGGAAATTGTTACAATGATTAATTACTCTCACTGTTAAAAATGCACACCTTATTTCGAGTCTGAATTTGCCTAGCTTCAATTTCCAGCCATTGGATCTAGACTGAAGAGCCCATTACTAATTATTTGTTCCCTATGTAGGCTCTTATAGAGTGTAGTCAAATCATTCCTTAGCCTTCTCTTTGTTAAGCTGAATAGATTGAGCTTCTTGAGTCTATCACTGTAAGGCATGTTTTCTAATCTTTAGTCATTCTCATGGCTCTTCTCTATATCCGCTCCAATTTATCAACATCTTTCAAGAATTGTGGGCAGCAGAAGCGGACACAATATTACAGGGCAGTCCCTCCAAGAACCGCTCTACTTCTACTTGAAATTTCCCAGTGTATGCATCCTAGGATTGCATTATCATTAGCTCTTTTGGCCACAGTTTCACCTTGGGAGCTCACATTCAGCTGATTATCCACCAATGCCCTCAATCTTTTTCAGAGTCACTGCTTCCCAGGATAGAGACCCCCATCCTGTAAGTATGGCCCATATTCCTTGTTCCCAAATGTGTACATTGAGCCTTTTTAAACACATATTGTTTGCTTGTGCCCAGTTTACTAAATGATGTAGATTGCTCTGAATCCAATTGCTGTCCTCTTCATTTTTTGCCACTTCCCCAATTTTAGGGTCATCAGTAAACTTTTATGAGTGATGATTTTATGTTTTCTTCTAGGTCACTGATAAAGATGATAAATAGAGGAGGGCTAAGAATTGATCCTGGCAAGACCCTACTGGAAACATCCTTTCTATGAAGATTCCTTGTTTACAGTTATATTTTGAGACTTACCAGTCAGCCAGTTTTAATCCATCTAATGTGTGCCTTGTAAATTTTCCATCATTCTAGTTTATTAATTAAAATGTTGTGCAGTAACAAGTCAAATGCATTACAGAAATCTGAGTATGTCAATACTATTATCTTGATCAACCAAATTTGCAATCTCAAAAAAAAAATCCAGTTAGTTTGACAGAACCTATTTTCCATAAGCCCAACTTGATTTGCATTAATTACATTACCCTCCTTGAGATTTTATTAATTGAGTCCCATGTCAGTTTCTCCATTATCTTGCTTGGGTTCAGTCTTCTGGAAATTCCCCAGTGCACCAAAACGTTTTGAAAATCAGAATTAACGGTCCAGTGAACTCCTCAGCCATCTCTTTTAAAACTCTTGTATGCAAAGTTATCCAGACCTGCCAATTTACAAATTTCTAACTTTAGTAGCTTCTCTTTAACATCCTTCAGGGAATAGAAAATATGTTATTGTCATATAATGAGACAGCATCATCTGTTTTTTCCCCAAATACAGAACAGAAATATTTATTGAACACTTCTGCCTTTTTTGCATTATTATGGATAATTCTACCGTTTCCATTTAATAATGGACCAGTGCCATTGTCAGGATTATTTTCATTCATAATATATTAAAAAAACTCCATTTTATTGTCCTTAACTCTGCAGGCCATAGATTTCTCCTTGTGTTCCTTGGCTTCTTTTATAACTTTTTTACAGTTCCTAACTTCTGATTTACATTTATTATTATCAACATCCAATTTCTTCCATTTGTTTTATTTATATTATTATTTACAGCTGTCTTTGCTTCCGCTCTATACCAGGCTGCTTTTTAACTAGCAAAACCATCTTTCTCAATGTGGGATTATGGCTTTTGGGCATCAAGTAAGGTGTTATTAAATCATTCCCAAATATTATTTACATTTTGCTGATTAAATCCTTCCTTCTTGATGATTTGGCTCATAATTGTTTTCAGCTTTGTGAGATGGAGGGTGAAGTAACTGAATGAACAGAGTTTAGCAGAAAGATACAAGTCTCAGCTCTCCAGTTGTCTCACCAATACCAGATAAAGCTAAAAGATTATCATATACTCTATTCTTTACCCCTTACCCCCTTGCTTAAAGTTGGCAAATTTAGGTAAAATTATGCTTAAATAAGTTGCAGACCCAAACCCCAGATATAAACATCTATGACCTTTGAGAGATTCAAATCTAGTTCCAGATTCTTTGGAAGGGGCCCATCAATGGCCTAAGTTAATGGAGGAGAGATTTACAGACAAAAGTATTGGGTCTTAACCAACAGTAATTCAGGGAAGTCTTATGGCCTGTGTTATACAGAAGGTCAAACTAGATGACCCCTTCTGGCTTTATAATCTATGGATATATGAAACACCGGACCCAGTCCTGCAAAGTGCTTAGCATTTACTACTCCCATTGATGTAAATGGGAATTCTTTAATCAATATCTAACAGAAGGCTTCCAGAATCTCATAGGAACAGATGCATGTTGCCAAATATTAGGCACAAATTCACCTTTGTCACAGAAGACTTGAGCACTGTGATATTATGCTGGTATAGTACCTGGGGAATCCACTTGTACAATTGAGGGCCAAGACATAGGGCTGCAGTGCAGATTCTTGTGGCTACTTCTCTAGCCTATAAGCAAAAAGGGTATCTGCAATCCCTCTGCCTGTGGCACGAAAAGCACTTAGATCCTTGCAGTTTGTAACCCACAGCTCATCTCTGACCTGAACTGGGGTCACCCAGACAACACCTGGCAAGGCAATCACGGAGGTATGCAGAAGAATGTGGATGAAAACCTATGTGACTGCTCTTGCCATAGATCTTCCCACACTGCCCTAACACTGGACTTGATCAGAGGCCCTCTGTACCAGGATGAATTTCTCCTAAAGAGCAAAACTGGGGAATGCAGTTCAGTTTAATGACTGCAGGGATCAATGAGAAGATAAGAGAACCAATGGCTTCAGAAGAAGTCTCATTCAGCTAATTCAGTAGGCAAGATGGTCACTTGATACAAGGCCTTGGGGTGATCGAATGTTAATATTATATAACACAGCTCCATAGACATGCAAATAACTCATAGGGGACTTCTTGGGAAACTAAGAGTCCCCATCCTCTCTGAAAGTCTGTAAGTTGGTACAGTAGAAATGTGAAGAAAGCAGTCACATGTCTTAGCAGCAGGGGACTGAACAGTGGACCAGAATATTATGGGACAGGGATTTTTACAATGGAGAGGGACCCTGGGTGTGTGCTATTCACCTGAGTAGAAAAGTGTTGTTTCAATTTACTCAATTGAATTACATTATAAAATGAAATGGGAGCTGGAAACAGCTTTGTATTGCCTTGTTTCTACAGCTATTATCATTATTTCCTGGGATGGGTTTTACTTGAAATGAGGGATGTGACAAATAACTGATTTGGATTCAGGCTGTACACAAATCCACTGACTCAGAAGATATTTGTTTTCACTGACTATTACTCCAAGAAATGATATGAATAAAAAATGCTAGTTCTATATAATGGGCTTGATTTTTCAAATGTGTTGAACACCCATCGCCCCTATTGACTCCAGCTGGAGATGTGGATGGACTCTACATTTAGTCAATACATTGCTAACGGAGTAAATACCAATATACCAAAGTGAAAATCAATCCTTAGAACATCACAAGAAATGCTACCTAGCAACTATATACAAATGAAGGACTGAAGTAAAGCAGAGTCCTGCACTGAGGGCAGTGTGGAGACCTGTAGATCCAGCGGAACCAGAAAGGGCCCCCGTTTCCAGCAGTGGTATCCCTGTACTTTCATGAGTGAGCCTCAGAGATGTCACTGGTCCAGTTCAGATGAGCATCCTACATTTTTGAGACCTTATCTGAACCAACTAGAACTGCAAAGCTGTGCATGAAATCTCACATTAGGCTTTTTGTGAGGTTTCTGCTACTCTCAGCTTCTGATAAAGAGAAAACTAGTTGGACAGCAGGCCCTCTAGCAAATATTTCAACAGTTCTGCTGCCAGGGGAACCATGCAGTTCAGATGCAAACAAAAGAAACATAAAAATAAAAGTTATCCCAACAGTTTTGAACCTCTGAGAAGGTTCAATATGAGTTCGAGTTTGTGCAAAGTGTTGAAGGGAGATGGTACTTCTTATTTTGTCTTAAACCCATTAAGAATATGTAAGCATAAAATATGCTTACAAATATTCTACTATAGGGGTCAGATCCTCAGCTGGTATAAATGTGTATAGTTACACTGAAATAAATAGAGCGGCTATTTATACTAGCCAAGATCCAACTCAAGGTCTTTCATACAGCTAAACTTATGAAATCTAATATATATGAGTCTTTATAGCCACAATGCCTCTGATTTACCCCCAACGTTAATCGAGGACACCATACTGATCATGAATTCATTACAAGCAGATGGGCAAGTTAAGTGTAAAAGGCAACACTCTAATTACAATTACTTTGAGTTCTCAGCTTTGTTAGACAAAAAACTTACATAATGACTTCACATTCATCAGCAAGGGGATTCAAAGTCACTTGCTGATGGATATAAATTCATTATGTAAGATGTCATTAAAAGATATGTAAGCCCTGTGGACTGAAGCTATCAAGGGTTGGGAGCTCACCTCTGACATCTGTTCCTGAACACAGGGAAGAGTGGATACAAGCGCCAAAGGGAAAGGAGCTCTCTGCCACCATCTATTGGTGAACAGTGGAAAGTACAGAGAAGAGGTTCATTTGCATAAGCTTTCTACCCAAAAATCCTCCAAGTGACGTACTGGGGAGTCACAATAGTTTACACCAACTCCAAATGTGTAGGGTAGTGGACTGACCTGCCAGAGAAAAGTGGAGGGAAAAGAGGCTTCTACCTTGTGAAAAGGACTCTTCTTCAGGGTCCTATATGCCACTGATCTCTCTGGACTGAAGATTGTGTGAAGAGACAATTCACAGCTGACTCTATCATGAAAGAGGCATTGGAATAGATGTTGCAGAGGCAACTTTCTACAGAAGCTGCAGAGGGCAATAGCTGAACTGAATGAACTCTGGTGAGGCCCCCTCCACATAGCACCAATCAAATTGAAATCACTACAGCTGGGTTAGGTGGCAGCACCTCAGGAACGGACCAGGCAGTATTTCCCTTAGAGGCTGGAGACAGGCCTGTTCAAATGCACTCCCAGACTCTGGGACTATGCTACCTGCTGACACCAAACTGTAAAAGGGGTGTAGTGGAGGGGATAGGGTGGAAGTGATTAGTTAAAGTACATTTGCTTATCAGACATTCACACTCTTAGGTGGGAGCCTGAGTTAAAAGACTACTCTCAAAGATACTATGGGGGTGAGTGTTTTACAAGTTCACGCTGTGTTCCCTTTCCCCCAATAAAGTCTTTCCTTGTTTCATAAACGGACTCAGTCCTTACAAGAGGGGAAGTATTGCCTATTAAGGGCCCCCTGAGGGGGAGATACTGATCCTTATAGAGAGGAGATGAAACAACACCCTCACCTTGCACTCTTCATAGCAAATAGAAGAGTTTTTTGCACTTCAGAGGTCTGTTGTTGTTTGAATGTCTGTCTTAGAAAACATTCATGTTAATAAAGAATGTCTCCCCTTTTGAATACCCTGAAGCTGATTTCTCATCTATGAGACTGTAAATTACTTTTAGAGGTTAATTGTAACGCAAATCTGCTCATCGTGGGCTTCCAGCATCCAGAGAAACATGAAAACATTCCTTTCTCCGCTGGCAAAGGCACATAGGACACCTTTCCATTTCTAAAACCACTTTGAGAGGAGTACATGCCATATGTTTTCTCAAACACATCACATTAAATGTGAGACACTTCCATTAAATGCAACGTTAAGGTTGCACAATTACAATGTAAAAATGTCAAGAAACATAAATGTTAATGCTCCCCCAGCAACTTTAATGTGCCCGTTTTGCACGTCCTCTATATTTTATGCTATACATTTAAAAACGTACTGTCCAATGCTGCAACCCTTTCTCTTATGAATAGTTCTTACTCTTGCAGTAGCTCTGTTGACTCATGTGCGTAAGATTTTCAGTATTAGCACCAAAAAAAGCAATATTCAGTAGCAAGGTATTCATTTAACCTGAAAAAAAGGGATAGCAAACACTATGTACTGTGACCCAGATTGTGATGAAAATAGCAGGTTACAATGAAATACATCTTGCAATCTGAACTGTTGCTAACTGCAAACATATTTTAATTTCTTATGAGCTTTATTATGGAGAGATTCAATTTATGTTAGATTCAGCTTTTGCTGCACCACTGATACTTCCTTCATCTCTTTGCTATTTCCAGGTGCATCACTACGAAAATATCCCACTCAATTCACTTTGGTCTCTCCGTGCATGGGTTCAGTCATCAGTATCATCAGTAGTGCTATCCCTGTGAGCTACAATGGGATGGACTGGTAAGCACATAGACCTGCTAAGCTTGTGCCTCACTGTGGGTCTTGGGATGGCATTATGCCCCAGTCAAAGGAGTACCACTCTTTTAAAACTACTTGTGGGAGGCTCTGTCATCTTTCAGAGGCTAATGCCACAATTGAATCTAATCTTGTGGAGTCCTTGCACTTGGAGGAGCCTAGAAGAGTTCATAAGGACTGCTATTTTGGCTAGATGCTGGGCAGTGTTTAGAGGAAGAAGGATAGGTCTTTCTACTCTCTACTTTTCCTCATGCAACTTGTAATAAAGAGTCTATTGCTTCAGACAGTAGGACCAAGTTAAGTTGAGGGGACATTCTATCAAGTTGTATATTCCTACAGATGATACTACAGTGAAAGGATGTAAAAAAGTGTTCTGGAATAAGAAGTAGACAGACTGGCTTTGGGTGTGTGGTTTTCTGCTTTTGGTTCTTCTAAAATATTCTAATAAGTCGTTAAACTTCAAGGTCAACGTGAAGTCAAGTTCCAACAGAGGGCATGAGATGAGAAGCAGCAGGACTGTCTTTTCATGTGAACTAATGTAGCTAGTTAGGGAGAGAGTTCAAAAGATTTTAGCTGTGGTCATGAGCAAGCAGAGGGCTATTAACATGCAAGAGTATGGTATTAATTTAGATGAAACTCAGTGATTTAGTGTAGCACCTAAAAACTATAAAGAGCAACAAATTTCAGTGAGGTAGTCACAGAATTTAAAGTGACAAAGGATTGGTTTATATACTATTCTTCCCTTCAGTAGAACATGACTTCTATCCTTTTTAATTTTGTAAGAAGGTGTAGCCCTTCTGAAGGGGTTCCTCTTAATACTACAAAACGGAACTGGCTTGACACCCTACCTGGTAATCTGGGAAAACTTAACACCACTTCTCCCCCCGAGCACCTCTAAGAGGCAATACTTCCCCACTTGCAAGCACTGTCTGTGTATAACAAAAGAGAACTTTTATGAAAAGGGAAAGGAAGCCTAGCATTAATTTGGGGAAACACCACACCCACATTCAAAAGCCTGCAACCATAAGTAAACCTGATCTAACAGTGTCTTGTGCAGTGCCCATTGGCTTCATTACCAACCTGGTGGTGGGAAAGTCTGATGACTAAATATCCTTTTAACACATCACACCACTTTCCCTATGCTGCACCACACTCACAATTGGCGGTCCTTGGTTAGTGAAAACCCAGGGTTCAGAGATGCATTCATAGGGTTCACGTTCCATCCCGGGAGGTGAGAGACATCGAGCAATACTTCTGCAGCTTCCATTGTCTCTCTGCTAATGCTGCTGTCTCTCTACATGTCATTTTCTGAGGTTCTGTCACTTACACAGCTCTTAGTGATTTCATCAGATAGAGGGGAACTTTACTTTCAATGCAATTGCTGTGCTGCCTTCCCTGCAACACTGTCCCCATACAAAGTCTAAGGGTGAGCCCCAATACCTGCTCAGCAGTGATGTCAGCTCCAGGAACCACCAACTAGAAACAAGGCCTCTCAACTGAGTCTAATCAGCTCTTTCTTTAAACACTGGAGACAAGCAAATTAAATGGTATGCAGGACTATTCAGGCAGAGGCCACACCACCACATAGAAACACCTGTCCTCAACCACTCTTCTCTTCATTGGGATTGGCATCCCTATTCCTGTTTAGCAAGTGAGATTCAGTTTAGGGTGACCCCCCAGTCAGAGCATGCTAAGCCATACAGTAAGGATAGCATTTTATTACCCTTGTATTTGAACACTAGATTGATTTATAAGCCAAAACCAGTCAATATTGATCATTTTGGAAAAGCAACTCCATCATTCTGCTCACCTAGGCAGAGCAGGCATCTCTATGCAAATATGGCCTGCTTCTGAAGTCTTTTCCCCCAGTGCATCACTAACTGTCAGTGCAGAGCTCATTCAGACCCTGCTTAACAGGTGATGTGAACCCACTGATAACTTTCAGGTATTAATATATACCATTTTTAAGTGCTCAAAGCAATGGAAGATTCAGATAAATGAATTATGGGAAGATAGCTTATCTACCAACTTATGGTCCCACGAAATAACGATAATGTCTAGGGCTGATGTGGAAATGCTGGGTTTGTAATATGGAAGTGGTGCAGAGCATTGTATTTTTAGTGAAGTGATGTGCCTAGAGCAATTGATAGACCATCTTATAATTTTCCAAAGTAAGAGTCTCTTTGTGTGGACAGTATGGGAATTTCTTCACCCCTCCTGGCTCTCACCCACCAGCACTCAGGTCTCTTTTTCAGAGCTGGGTATATATTGCCACAGTTTTGAAAGAGTCCACCAAATCTGGGTATCCAACATCAAAGAGCAAGGGTCAGATTTTCTGAGATGCCGAGTATCCAAAATTCCTGTTAACATCATTGGGCACTATGGTGGTGGGCAGTATGTTTGGCACCTCTGAAAAAATCAGACATCTAAGGGTATCTAAGCTAAGTCACCGGCTATTATCATCAAGCTGCCTCCAGCTCCACATGACAAGAACTCAGTATTAACCCGTCTGGACAGGATATTAAGCAGGTGGCAATGGTCAGATGCTTGGGAAGCATCCCAGCCAGTGCTGCAGATGCTCAAGAAATACAGACCTGCATCAGCTTCCCTGTTTCAGGCCCTTCAGTGGCCTCTGTGGGGATGTCAGGACATCAGGCTTGTTATGAAGCTCAGATCTGTAGAATCCCGCTTATACCAACTTTATTGTACAGCAGTGAAATGTGGATGCTGAGGAAAGCTGAAAAGTACCAGATTGATATTTTCAGTTCTCATTGTCTTCATCAGCTGCTCCATAATAAGTTGCAGGGCAAGATCAAAAATGAAAATATTTGAAGCTGAACCCAGCAACCGACTCCTTCAGCACTGGTTTGGTTTCAATGGCTTTCTTGGTACAGATTATGACAGATTGAAGTCTAATTAATTCCAAAGGGTGTTTACCGAGGAACATGGCTGCCAAAAGCTTCAGTGGTATGATACGATTTCCAATGATGGAGATAAACTGAATAACTAGCCAGGCTCCTAAGGTGGTCTGGCTAGAAATTGATCCAGGTGGCACTTGAGCTGCAAGAAGGCTGTGTCTCTTTGGGATTTGCCATAATGACAATGACAAGGGAGTGTAAAGGTGGATATCCAAAAACAGAGACAACTAAAAATCAGTGGCCGCTTTTCCAAATGTGGTCCATAATTAATAAAAATGAAAGAATACCCTTTTCTACTGAATTTCTTTAAACCTGAAATCTGTTTTAACAGTAATTTCTGAAAGATACATCTTTCTGAATTTGAAGCTGATACATTAATCTGTAACTAAGTACACATGGTGAAGTAAATCATTTCTATTTAAAAGGAAAATGACATTTTATTATTCTTAACATATACACACAATTTGGAAGAATTCTTTAAAAGCTACCTTACATTATTAAAGACCAAAGAAATCCCCTTGGTAAATCAAGGGTGACCGGATCCACATGATTGGTATATGATGGATTAGGTGTCCTGTGAACTATGTTCAAACATTGTGAACCAATAACATAATGTCATAAAGATGGTATTTTAATATGACTCAATCACAGAGAGAGCAAGGTATTTTTGAAGAGAGGGATATATAACAAGGACAGCCTTTTAATGAGGTTATGAGCAGACTCAAATCCTGAAGAGCCAATAAGACTTACATTGTAAAACAAAGGGAACTGCAAGCACTTTCATGAATATTGGTCCCAGCATTGCCAAGAGGGGAGAGCAGCAGAAGTGATAGGTACTGCCATCGGCAACAGGACAGTAATTGGGAGTGGGTGGTGGTCTGTGCATTATATATTCAGATATATCTTTGCAATAAGTCCATGTGATATGGTATGTGTATTTCAGTAGATTAATCAAAGTGGAGGTGTTTTTGAAACCATACGTTGTTCTCTACACTATAAATGTAGAGCATTTATTTCTACAGACTCAGGACCAAATCCACAAAAGGCCTCGGTGTTACCAGGCTTGTATTGCAGCAGCTAACTTTTAGGTGCCTAGTCATCCAGTGGATTCCACAAATCTTGAGTTAGGTGCCTAGCCTCCATGTACAATGCGAGGGGGAAGAGAGGAATCTAAAAATGGGGCCGCAAAAGCCAGCACTGTAGGCAGGAGGCTGCCTAAGCTAGCTAATATTAGATGCCAAAGAGATGGCTGTGGCAAGCCTCATCCTTATCAGAGAGTTAAACACCTAGGTCCAGGCTTGAGGGAGATGCCTATCTCCACTTAGGATCCACAGCTGGGAGAACTCTCTCCTGGAATCAGTCACCTAAGCTGTTTCTTCCAAGAATAGTGGTTACGAATGCCTAACTCCAGACAAAAAGGCTGGACTAGGGGATGGGAGAAAAAGGAAGGTTTCTCTTATAATATTTTACCCAGTGGTGAGGTTTCTCACTCAGGATGTGGGAGATTCCACTTTAACTTCCCCATACATAAGCACATGGTGAGAAAGAGTTGGACAAGGGGTTTTCTGCCTCTCAGTTGTGTGCCCTAACCACTGGACTATAGAGTCATTCCCTCTTGCTTAACATATTATTTATACACAATGGAACAACTGCAACTGGAAAGAATATCCCAGAGTCCAGTGGTTAGGGCACTCAACTGAGAGGAGGGAACCCATATTCAAACACCTTCTCCTCATCAGGCAGAAGGGAGAATTGAATTGACATCTCCCACATCTCAGCTGAGTTACTTAACCACTGGACTAATAGTGATAAGGAAGTCCTCCTGTTCATTGTGGTGTGGTGTTAGGTTTGCTCTAAGCTTGCCTACTAACTTGGACCCTGGAGGCACTAGATTAACTTGGTTTGTGAATCTTGGCTGGGGTTTAGGCGTAATATAGTTGCTAGCTGTCAGGACCGGGCATGTGCAATGTTGCATCTCTGGGGCTATATGGCAATTTAGCAGGGATTTTGAGAATCTGGAAATAAAGTGTACATTACTAATGGTGAGAGTATTTAAACATTGAAAGGGTTTACAAAGGGTCATGGTGGATTTTCTCCATCACTGATCAGTGAACAGGGCAATTAATTGAGTGAGCCATCCTTTGTTGACCAGTCCAAGCTTCTAACCATCAGATGATTAGGGACAGCCAGAGTATGGGGTTTGCATTCTTGATCATCTTGGTTAATAGTCATGGATGGACCTAAGCTCCATGAACGTATCTAGAGCTTTTTTTAACCTACCTATACTTTTGGCCTTTATAGCACCCCCTGGCAACAAGTTCTGCAGGTTGACTGTGAATTGTGTGAAATACTTTTTTATGTTCGTTTTAAACCTGCCGCCTATTAATGTCATTGGGTGACCCTGGTTCTTGTGTTATGTGAAGGGGTAAATCACACTTCCTTATTCACTTTCTCCATCTTCATGATTTTATAGACTTCTATCATATCAGTTGTCTCTTTCCCTAGCTGAACAGTCCCTTGTACTTTTTTTTCCTAATATATCTTTTATGAGATTGGGCAACCAGAACTGCATGTAGTTTCAAGATGTGGACATTATGATTTTTCTGTCATATTACCTATCCCTTTCCTAATGATTCATAACATTCTATTAGCTTTTTTGACTGCTGCTGCACATTGAACAGATGTTTTCAGAGAAATAACCACAACGACACCAAAATCTCTTTCCTGAATGATAACAGCTAATTTAGACCCGATTATTTTGTATGTATAGTTGAGATTATGTTTTCCAATGTGTATTACTTTGCATTTATCAACACTGAATTTGATCTGCCATTTTCTTGCCCAGTCACCCAGTTTTATGAGATCCCTTTGTAACTCTTCATAGTCAGCTTTGCACCTAACTATATTTCATAATTTTGTATCATCTGCAGACTTTGCCACCTCACTGTTATCCCTTTTTCCAAATCATTTATGGATGAACAGAGGAACAGAACTGCCTCTAGTCATTTATAAAGGAACAGAACTGCCTCTAGTACAGATCCTTGGGGATCTCTCTCCATTCAGAAAACTGACTGTTTATTCCTACTTTTTTCTTCTATCTTTTAACTAGTTACTGATCCAGGAAAAGACCTTCCCTTTTATCCCAGGACCACTTACTTTGCTTAAGAGCCTTTGTTGAGGGACCTTGTGAAAGGCTTTCTGAAAGTCCAAGTACACTTCATCCACTGGATCACCCTTGTCCGCATATTTGTTGGCACCCTCAAAGAACTCTAATAAATAGAGGCATGCTCTCCCTTTACAAAAGCTGTGTTGACTCTCCCAGAGTATATCATGTTCATGTATGTATCTGATAATTCTGTTGTTTACTATAGTTTCATCCAATTTGCCTGGTTCTGAATTTAGGCTTAACAACCTGTGATTATCAGGATCGCCTCTGGAGCCTTTTTAAAAAATTGGTACCACATTAGCTATTCTCCAGTCATTTGTTACAGAGGCTGAGCTAAGTGATTGTTTACATACCACAGTTACCAGTTCTTCTATATCATATTTGAGTTCCTTCAGAACTCTTGGGTGATTAGCATCTGGTCTTGGTGACTTATCACTGTTTAATTTATCAATTTTTTCCAAAACCTCCTCTATTGACACCTTAGTCTGGGACAATTCAACAAATTTATCACCTAAAAAGAATTGCTGCGGTGTGGAAATCTCCCTCACATCCTCTGCTGTGATGACTGATGCAAAGAATTAATTTGGCTTCTCTGCAACAGCCTAGTCTTCCTGGCGTGCTCCTTTGGCGCCTCAGCTGTCCAGTGGCCCCCTGACAGTTTGGCAGGCTTCCTGTATCTGATGTATTTAACAAATGTTTTGCTGTTAGATTTTGAGTCTTTGGTTAGCGGCTCTTCAAGTTCTTTTCGGCCTACCTAATTATATTTTTAAAATTGACTCATCAGACTTTATGCTCCTTTCTGTTTTCCTTAGTAGGATTTAACTTCTAATTTGTAAAAGGTTCCTTTTAGCTGCTAACTGTTTCTTTTACTTTGTTATGTAGTCATGGTGGCACTTTTTTGACCCTCTTAATGTTTTTTAATTTGAGGTATACATTTAATTTGAGCCTCTACTATGGTAGTTTTAAAATGTTTCCATGAAGCTTGCAGGCATTTTATCCTTGTGTCTGTTCCTTTTAATTTCCATTTAACTAACCTCCTCATTTTTGTGTATTTTCCTTTTTGAAAATTCCTTTTTACGAGGATGTTAAATTTCAGTACATTCTGGTCACAAATAACGAGCAGTTCAGCTATATTTACCCCTTGGTCCAGATACTTTGTGATACTTAGAACAAAATAAAAAATTGCCTCTCTCTTTATGGGTTCCAGGACTAGCTGCTACAAAAAGTAGGCATTTATAGTGTCTAGAAAATTTATCTTTGCATTCCATCCTGAGGTGATAACTTCCCAGTCAATATGGGGATAATTGAAATCCCCCTACTATAATTGGATTTTCTGTTTGTGAAGCATCTCTAATCTCTTTGAGCATTTCATAATCAACATCCTGGTCGGTGGTTGGTAGTATATTTCTAATGTTATGTTATTATTCAATCTAGGCATTTCTATCCATAGAGATTCTATTGTACAATTTGATTCATTTCGATTTTTACTATATATGACTCTATGTTTTTTTCACATATAGTGCCACTCTCCCACCAGCATGACTACTCTATCTTTCCTATGCATTTTGTATCCTGGTTCATCCTACTGTGTCCCATTGATTACCATTGTTCCACCAAGTTTATGTGATACCTATTATATCCATATCTTTATTTAATACCAGGCACTTAAGATCACCCATCTTAGTATTTAGACTTCTTGATGCATATACAAGCATTTATCAAATTTGTCAGTATTTACGTGTCTGCCTTCATGTGATGTAATTGGTGGGATACTTTTTTTTTTAATGTTTCTCTTTAGTTCCTACCTGTACTTTATCAACTCTTATCCTCTCCTCTTTACTAGGATATAGAGTATCCCCTTTAATAAATCCTCCTCTAAGGGATGTCTCTGTACAAACCATGTGCTCCTTCACACCTGTCAGCTTTCCATTAGTTTAAAACTCCTCTGCAACCTTTTCAACTTTACATGTTAGCAATCTGGGTTCCATTATGGTTTCAATGGAGCCTATTCTTCTTCTATAGGCGCCTCCTTTCCCAAAATTTTCCCCGCTTCCTAATAAACCTAAATCCCCCTTCTGAATATCATTGTCTCATCAATGCATTGACACCCTGCAGTTTTGCCTGTCTAACTGGCCCTTGGCACTGAAAATGCTGCCATGGAATTCCTGGACTTTAATTTCTGACCTAGCAGCCTAAATTTGGTTGCCAGGACCTCTCTCCTACCTTTTTTTATGTCACTGGTACCTACATGTACAACAACCACTGACTACTCCCCCACACTGCACATAAGTCTCTCTAGATGTTTTGAGAGGTCTGCAACCTTTGCACCTGGCAGGAAATTCACCATGTAGTTCTCCCGGTCATCACAAAGCCAGCTATCTATATTTCAAATAATTAAATCCCTCTTTACTATTAATAATAATAATAATCAATAATAATAATCAAATACACTATTACTATTACCTTTCTCTTCCTAATAACAGGGGTCCTTCCCCCAGAGAGGTATCCTCAACATAAGAAGATACCATGGTATCACTTGGAAGGAGATCCCAACTGTGGGATCATTTCCCTCTGCTCAAGCTTGATGTCCTCCTCTCCCAAGACTTTCATCCTTCTCAGCAGCACAGAGGCTGTCAGACTGGGAGTTGGACTGTTCTACTGTGTCCCAGAAAGTCTTGTCTGTGTGCCTTTCTGTCTTCCTTAATGCTTTCAGTTCAGCCACTCTGGTCTCAGGATCCTGCATTCAGTCTCTGAGGGCCAGGAGTTCCTTGAGCTGAATAAACACATATGCCACCTACCCACAAGACACGTAATTATATGTGCTGCATGCACAGCACCCACTCTGCTGCTGGACTTCTGCCTTTATTATTTGTACTCTTGCAAGGGCTTGTGTTTGTCTGTTCATTTGTTTTTTGAGGGAGCACATTTATTGACCTATATTTACAGAATTTGGTAGGTGTATCTGGCTCTCCCTCTCTATATTCCCACATTAAACTCCCCTTTTTCTAGCTCCTCTGATTGCTTAGAAGCTGTTTTTTTAAATGCCTGAGTTAGCCCACCTCCCCCAATCAAGGCATCCTAAAGGGATTAGGGATCAAAGGATGACATGCTACAGCCGTGTTAGGAAGTTTTCAGCCTTACCAAGCAGGCTGCAAGACTCAACACAGAGCCCCCCAAACAGACCACACTATAAACTTCAAGCAAGCAAGCACACAACCAACAAACTCACCCCAAGGTTCATGTAGTCACTCCTCCTTCACCTGGAAAACTCCCGGACAAAGCTCTCCTGTTAGCTGTTCCTGTTCACTAGCTCTATATGGTCTTTAGTGGTGCCACTCCCATACCTGCAATCAGCAGAATTGTTTAAGTTGAAGTTTAAACAAAGTCAAGGGTGCCTAGAGCAACTGACAGATGATCTTTCAGTTTTGTACAAATTGAAAGAAATAATAAAATACACAATAAATTTAGTGTCTAGAAACATATCTCCAATGTGTGAGTTTCAGCTGACTTGGAAACATGAACTATGGATTTCTTGACTTGTGTGCATGTAAAAATATCAACCTGACCACTACATAGTGTAGTTTTTGTATTGAATATACTGTATTATTCTAAAAATAGTTGTGGAGAAAGAGGCATTATTAAATATCTAGCAAGAAAAATAAAATACACAGAAGTTATTTTTCTTGGATTTGGTCCTTCGGAAGTCAATTTTCTTCTAGGCCCAAGCCTGAGCCAAAAGCATTTGTCAGTTAAGTTCTTTATCTGAACAATTTTTATGACTTCCTATTCTAAATTATTATTCAATCAGTAAAGTTGACAAGCACAAATATTCCATTTCTTTGCTAATTCAGCACTTTTCTTTAACATTACAGATGGCAAGTAGAATTGCAGGGTTTGTTTTTGTTTTCTTCTTTTTATAAAACTGCTTTAGATTTTACAAAGTTGGAAAAAAACAAGAGCTTGTTCTAAATAAAATATTGACTCTAATGCTTGATAGGATGGAACTCAAAGAAACATTATACCCTGATTTTTCATCCATTAGTTTAAACCTTGGGGTTTTTAACTAAAACCTGAAGGCTAACTTTATTTTGCTTATAAAAGACATGTTTTCCCTTTTGTAAATTGTCAAAACTGAGTATATTCCTATTGGAGCTGTCTTGTCAAAAGTGGCCAGGACCTTTCACATCTAACTAGCTGGTTTGAAACTAGGGCCCAGGTCCAGCAAAGCACTCAAGTAAGTGCTTAACTTGCCAGTGATTCGAATCATTTTTAAAGTTAAGCATGTGCTTAAGTATGTTGCTGAACTGGGGCCTAGCTTTGTAACTCAAAGATTACCATTTGATGACATTGCAGAGGCTTATGAGATTTAGTGGTCTCTGTCAAATTTCTAGTCCACACCCCAAACACCTCTACTGTAGAAGACACTAACTAATCCCCAGGCTGGTAGCCTCAGCAGAGAAATGAGGGATAGTAGAGGGACTACTCTCTCACTGTTTAAAGTTGTCCTTCCAAGTGAAGTTTGAGGCACGTTGTCATGACCCATGATATAACAATATGCCTGTTCTGTGGAGAAAAAGAAAACTCCTATTGTCAGAACTGCCACCCTTGCTTTCCAAAAGAAAGTATCTTTTTTAAAAGATCAAAGGAAACCTAACAATATTAAATCTATGTTTAATTGTGTATGGGTAGGGTTTTGTGGCCTGCCTTGTGCGGGAGGTCAGACTAGATGATCATATTGGTCCCTTCTGACCTATGAGTCTATGAGTCTATGAGTAATAGCCACACTAAGAAATTCATTTTTAAATTGAACAAAACACTAAATAACATTTTCCTTCACTTTCTTCCCAACATTGCTAAGCTGATTATATTCATAAAACTTATGCCAGCACCGAACTCCAGGATATCATATTTACTTTCCAAGTGTTTCTATATACTGTCCTGCACAACGTAAAAGCTGTGCTCCCATCTGGTATAAATTAAGAACTATGCTTAGTTTCCCTGTGGCAAATACTCAAACAACACACGTAATTCTCCAACCCTAGCCATGCACCTGAGGGTTGCTCAGTCAGCCCACAAAACACATTGTGGGTTGTGAGAACCCAGCAAGATGCTTGTCTAGATTCTAGAATCACTTGAAACAGACCACAAAAACTTAGAGTAGATGACAGTCTGCATATTTAGGGTATGTGTACACTGCATTGTAAACTCGGGTCTATGGGACCCAAGCTTGTGGATTGTGTTTCCAAACCTGTGTTTGAGTGTCCACACTACATTGTGAACCCAGGCTTACAATTGCTGGACCCGGGTCTCATAGTGGTGCTAATGCATCCAAAGTGCACTATGCAAACCAGCAGAGCTGTGTCTGCAGCTTCAGCTGTGTCTACCCTGCAAAATGGTGAGGCTTTGATCAGAATCCCAGTAGGACTTGAGGTCTGACCCACCCCCTCACAAAGTCCCAGGTTCTGAGTGCTTGCTGACCTGAGTCAGACTGATTGATGTGGGGATGGAAGTGAGCCTTGAGCTCAAAGCTGAGTCAGAGCCCAGGCATAATGTGCAGTGTAGACATATGTTTAATGAGAGTTGTATGAAGCTGATGAACAAACCTAAGAAAACACAAATATACCCAGCACACACGATCATTGGAAAATGTTTGTTTTCTGCAATTTGCTGGGCTGGTGAGCATTTACTGTAGGGTCTTGAGCTTAATTAAAGCTGCCAGAGCATTTACAATTGACATTTAAAATAGAGCAGCACAACATAAGGGGAAAAAAAGCATTCTGGAGAAGGTAAGATTCTGATGTCAGTATTTCAGTCATCTGAGCAATGAAAAATGTCAAGAATGGCATGTGTGCCATAACGAAGAAACTGCAATGAGGCAATATGAAAAAGTAAAGTTTATCTCCTAACAACAGAGTACAGTTCTATACAAAGCATCCTTAATACCTGTTTTGTAGTAAGCCAGGTGTTACTTATAGAACTCCAATGTATTTCTCATCTTTAGTCTAGCCATAATCACTAGAGGTGTCAAAGATGCTAGGATCAGGGCAAATGGAGCTACTTATACTAAGATGAGGCTCTAGTCCATAGTATTTGTATTATTATTAATAATCAATTGCATTGTAATACTGCTGAGGGCCCAGTGTGTAAGGCACTGTATGAATATATAATGAAAAGATGGTGCCTACCCTAACATGCTTACAACATATGGAATTTGTGTTTTTTCATTAGCATTTTTGAGTCTGTCAGATTACCTTTTATATAGCTAACATAAGATATGGTTTTAGGGAAGCCTTCACTTCATGCCTGACTAAAATATAAGACTATCAGATCCAAGGCTTTTTTAACCTCACCTCAGGGGACAAAAATCAAATCTAAATTTCAAGATGTGTGTTTACCTAATGCCAAGATATTTCTGTTTCTTTGTGTTCCTTCAAACCTGGAATGCACAGCCATTGTAATTATGAATCTTGATATCAAGATTAACTTCTCCTAATTGAAGAACATAAGACAAAATAAAAGAGAGCAAATGATTTGATGAATGTATGCTGTGTTTTGTAAAACAGTCAAGGCTCCAAAGTGCTGCTACGATGCAAGCAGATTCAAGTTCAGAGAATTTCTGGTCTGGTCTGCACTCGTGGTGAAACTCTACATAGCTTGCATATCTCCTGTTGACTTCCTCAATTCTAATTAGCACAGCGTCCCCACTACACTGTGCTGAAGGGAAATGCCTTCCCATTGATGCAGCATTAATCTTTTTGCAGGGGTAGTTGACTTCTGGATCGATTGAGTGGGTCTCCACTTCCGCTCAGTCATCCCGAAGAGTCGATCTGGTGGTGCCGACAGAGCTGCTGTGAGTGAAGACATACCCTCTCTTGCATTGTAAATTTATACTACACTACTCACTACTCATCTTTATCAGTGCAGCTGCAGTATCATCTTTTGGATAAGATACCTCCATTTTTAAAATAGTAACTGGGTAGTAGAATCATTGAAGATGCCTGAAGACACATGGGCTTCATTCTGATCTGGCCAAAGATCAGTGGAGTTATTTTGGATCTACAAGGAGGCAATTGGCTTTCATAATTCTAAGCAAGGGCTAATGGATCTTCTGAGTTGAGTCTATTAATGCTTTGTTTGCTAAGTAGGGTTCTAGGAGAGAAGCTGTCAGAGTTTTAATAATAAAACTATTTGGAAGGTCTTGGGAAAATAGATATTGTGTAAATTCACACCTGAGCCACAGTTTTCAGGAATGAGCTACTAGAAGTAGCTGAAGATGCTGCTCTGCTTTGTTTGCAGTCATTTTATGCTGCATGGGACATCGTATTGGGCCCAGTTCTGCTATCTTCCCACTAGCATTCCTACCAATTTCAATGGAACTGCTTGCAGAGTAAGGTACAGTGACAGTCAGTGTGAGAAGTCTGCCAGAATCTAGCTCTTCGATACCATATTTTCCTCAGGCTCAGTTCTCTTTGCATTTCCAGATTATCACCATTAAGGCACGGATGCTTGAATGACATCTATAAATTTGAATCAAAGAATCTACCTTTTTCTTATGTGAAGGAAATCATGATGCTTTGTAAGGGCTGGCCTGTACTTACCTCTTAGATTCGGCGGCAGTCGACAGGAGATACACAAGTGACATAAAAAACATGTGTAACTCACGTTGACTCCACTGCTTCTGTTCTGCGCGCCGTCCATACTGCTCTGTGCCGATGGAAACGGTGTTCTTGTCGATGCAGTACTTTGCCGCTTTCGGAGGTGGTTTTCATAGGTTGATTTCTGTATTGACTGAGTGGGTCTTCACAGGCCACTCAGACGATCCAGAGAAATCGATCTGATGGCAGCGAATTTGTTGCCATCAGTATAGACCTAGCGTAAGGCAGTCACATAAAGCATCCCCCACATCACAACAGAAGTAACATATCTTTCAAAATCATGTCTTAAAGTGTTCAGTGTCTTTCTCAGAAGACCAGTAATCTTTCATTTTAAAGAATAAAGTTTCAAACCCTTCTGGTTGCAAAGATAATGTTTGCTCTATAAATCAATGTATTTCTGTCTCATGTGCTGTGCTCCCAGACAGGCTGAACAAAGAACCAACAGTGTGCTGTTTATTTCCCTCCTTCATCTTAAGCAGTGGTTCTCAACCTTTCTAATGCCATGACCCCGCAATACAGTTCCTCATATTGCGGTGACCCCAAACCAAAAAATAATTTTGGTGGCTACTTCAAAACTGATGACGTCAGCAAGCGCCGGACACACGTAATGCGCTGCTATGGACTGTGGAGCGTTCCCCCCGCTTCCCCCGCCCCTTAGGCCCCGGACGGATGATGCAATCACGTCTGCGCATGCGCGCAGGCATTCAATTTGGAACACGCATCCATAACGGTGTGCGTTCCAGCTGAATAGCGCTGCTACAGATGGTAGCGCGACTTCTCAGCAGCTAAAGCCATCGGAAATATGTATTTTCCGATGGCTTTAGGCGACCCCTGTGTTTTGGTTGTTCGACCCCCGCCGGGGTCCCGACCCACAGGTTGAGAACAGCTGATCTTAAGGGACAGCAAATTCAAAGCCCATTATTAACCTTGTACATACTAATATTTTTAAGCAAATTGACCTAAAACTGAAAGGTACAGCTAAAAGAACTGAAAAGTAGTTAACAAACCATTTGTGCCTCATTGTGGCTTTCTTAGCATGGGTGCATAAAGGTGGGAAGCACAAGGAGTTGTCCTGGGAGGGGGTCAAGGGGGGTGAGATAATATCCTTTTTTGGACCAACTTCTGTTGGTAAAAGAGACAAGCTTTAGAGCTACATGGAGCTGAGACAGGGTGGTAGGTTTCTTCTACTGACCCTGCCTGCTAGCAGGTATGATAACGAGGGTTGGTCAGGAAATTTTCAACAAAACATTTTTTCTCAGAAAATACTGATTCTTCAGAAAGCTAATATTTTTGTGGGAAACAGTTAGATTTCACAAAGCTTTCATCAGGTATGTGGGAGAAGAAAAAAAAGAAGAGAAAAGGAGTGAGAGTTCCACCTCCCATATAGCCAACAACCGAGTGATTAGGGCAATGAACAGGGATGTAGAACACCCAAGTACAAATCCCTACACTTCTGATTGAGGACAGGGGCTTAAACCCAAGACTCAATCATTCCTGGTAAGTGCCCTAACCAGTAGGCTGTTGCCTGTTCTGGGATGAAACTCAAACTCTCCTACTGAGGCTATTTCATTTTGTATAAATAATTAAATACCTGTTGCACAGAAAGAAAGAGACACTGTGTCTATAGACCACTGTTTAGACCCAGATTCCTGCTCTGAATCAGGCAAAGCAGGGATTCACATGTGGATCTCTCACAAACCAGGTGAGTTTCTTACCCATCAGGCTGCTGGCTATTTTGGGGGTGCATCTCTTATATTTTTCTGTGAAAAAATTTCAGAAGGTCTAAGGTATGTCCCAGTTTGGAACAGGACATTTTTTTTGAAATCTCAGAAATGTTGGGGAGATGGGCAAATCATTTTCCAACCAGCTTTAGCTGAGAACCTGCATGGAAATGTTCACCAATTCCTGATTAACGTAGTAAAGTGTTGTTTTTTATCCCTGCCTTCAGTATAAGGGTCATGCTAACAGCTCTCTATAGAGAACTCTGAGGGAAATCCGAGGAACAGCAAGAAAGAAAGAAAATGTAGGCCTTCTTGATGTGCAGAGCATCACCTCCCAGTGCATAAGTGGAGGGGCTTCCATAGCATCTGGAAAGGTAGTGGGAAGAACATGTACTGTCACCAGCCCAGATGCACTCAGTCTGAATCTTCACCTTATGTGGTATTGGACAGGATCATAAGGCTCTAAAATTGAAAAGCCAAGGTTAAAAATACTAAAACAACCACATATATTTATTCTGAAAGTGCTTTACAAACATTATTAAATTAGCCACAGATTGTCTCCTGTGTGTGGAGCTTTTATTTTCAAACCTGTTCATTTCATTATGTCATGTTCACCAGCCTTGTTAATTCAAACAATACCCAGTGGTCTTATTCAGTCTTTAGTTAACCTCAATGAAACCAGCCCGGTATTATCACAGGCCACTGAGTGCAAACTTGGACTCCCTGTTTTTGCCATTTTTAAAAATTATATTTCCATGATTACGTGAATTACACCATGACTTTTACTAAAAATTGCCATGATAAAACTTCAAACTTCATAATAAAGTTTGTAAAGAAATTGCAAAGTTTGTATCTTGAGAGTCTAAATGACTATAGCAACTGACAACTCTATGGAACTTATCTATTTGCTTTGACTTTGTTTGACTGGTATGGAAATAACACTTAAGCTATGCCATGTTGATTCAGTGGGACAGCTAGCTCCCAAATCTCTTCTTCCTTTCTTTTGCTTGCATTGCTGTATTAAGGGTGTGTATAACATGATTTCTTAAGATAGATGTGCTAAGTCATATCACCAGTCACTAATTTCCTGCTAATACAGCAACAAGTTTTTTAGATGTCTTCATGTCAAGATGGAAAGAATCTCACATGCCAGATGTTGACAATGGCCCTCTTCCCCTTTGCAAGCTGTACAATAGTCTTTGATAGTCAGAGCCAGCACAATTTATTAATCACTACTAAATTCCTTCTGTTCTGAGATAAGAGTGTTTTACCATATACAAAAAAAAAAACAATCTTAATTTCTGCCTCAAATACTTTTCTTTCATATCCATTGTGGTTTTGAGATGTCATTGTCGTTTTGAGATTTCAGAAACAGTTGATAAAAAATCAGTGCTGCTATCCTATTGCTTTCCCCTAAAAGAGTCATTTTGTGAATTGGAATATGGAGCCACTTCTCAGTACCATTTTAATATTGACTGTTAAAACCATGCCTTCAGTATCCATGATATACCACTTTGTGTGTCTGTCCTGTGAATGCATACCAGATTTGATTGTCCACTCACTGGCTTGCCAATGTTTTGGCAACATTTTACACTCCCTTTGCACAGGTGTAAATGACTACACCAGACAGAAGGCAGTGAAGAATTGGACACACTGTATTTGCAAGACTCTTGTTTATTCTCCCTTCCTGACTGTTTTAAGAGAGACCTCACTGTGACACAGTGGCCAACCGATGGTTTACTACTCTGTGTCAGCAACTCCTGTCAGGCCTGACATACTCAATACACCTTACACACTGTTGTCCTAATATTTACCCAAAGGGTGGGATGTAATATACCATTGGAAAATTAATAACTCACTGATCATTAATATTCTTGTGCGCTATATGTACAGGGTGTGCACAAAGAGTGATGGATATGTGTTAGAATCATATTCTTAAAATATGTGTGGCAAGCAATGCATAAACCCAATCCACTGTACACAATGGATTATGTGCTTGGCTGACCACCCTGGTTGTCAGGCAGAGACAATGAAGTTACATTTACATAAAAGGGAAATGAAGCCATCAAAGTAACAAGAGGAGGAAGTAATGACTCAAATATCACCAGCAGGTGAGGAACCAGATGAAGTCTTCACCAGACTGCACAGAAAGAGATTACTGGACTGTAAAGACAGGAGGTCAGAACCTTACATTATAAGTAATTGACTCAACTGATTGTATACAATATTACTGTGTTATAAAAATATATCAGGTAAGGTCTTTCATGAAAGCTAATGACACACTAATAATGAATATCACTGTAAAATGTATGTATTTACACTATATGAGGAATTATGGATATTCACTGATATTATGCTTTAAAGTCTGTGGCCAAACAAAGGGAACAACAGATTTTCTCCCAGACAGAAAAGAAGGCAGCTATCTACCTGCCTCCAATGTAAATTAAGCATTATGGAATCAAAACAATGGAAGCCCCATTTACATACAAATCAGCAGAGGGTCCACAAGAAGGAAAAACCAGCATGAGGTCATCCTGCCTCTTGAAACATGGTCAATGCACTCTAAGAGATATAAGGGGAAAGAGAGTTCCATTCTGGCATCTTTCACCTAGTAAGACAAGGAAAACCAGCATTTTGTACTTCTGTGGAAGATCCTGACTGACAGAAAGTCAATCAAGGCTGTACAGAAGAAAGATTGGTAAGAAACCTTCAAGCAAAGCTGTAGCTTGTTGAGTTAAGTCTTAGACACTAGAAAGCGTATTTCACTTTTATTTGCTTCTAACCATTTTTGTCTTTATCACTTGTGCTTGAACTTGCTTAAACCCTCTCTCTTTTTGTTAACAAAGTTGTTTTAATTTTAATCTAAACCAACCCAGTGCTGCATTTGAATTGAGATGATTGTTAATGCCAGTTAAAACTGAGGTCAGTGCACTGAACCAGGCTTCTACAGCACACAGACACTCAGGGAACTGCATATTTTTCTGCTGCTGTCTGGGCTGTGAGCCACAGCTGCAGAGCATTCCAGGCACTGAGAGTTGCAAAGCAGGCAGTGAGACAGCTCCTTATTCATCTGGACGGATTCTCAAAATGTTATTCTTACCAGACTCAAAGAGCGAGTTTACTCACAGCTTTCCATAGTATGCCTCCCCTTGTTAGTCATGTAACTCTGTAATAATAAGTGAGGGGAGGGGTGAATTTTAAAGGCACAAATGGGATTTTAAAAGCACAGCTTCCATCGATATTTGATAGGTGCCTACCTGCTTCTTGGTCTTTTGAAAACACACCCAAGAATACTTCTTTCCTTACCATTCCCTTATCTAAAGATAGTGCTCAATCCTGTAAAGCCTCTGTGCATGCAATTCCCCTTTACTTCAGTAAAATAAGACATCTATATGATATTAATTGTGCCCCAAATTAAGTGAGTTCACATTTAAAATTCAGGCCCTTGAAGTGTTATTTTGATGGTCTTCTCTTGGATGACTGGCATATAGCTAATGTTACACGGATTTTAAAAAAGGCTGAAGGGGTGATCCTAATAATTATAAGCTGGTAAGCCTAAATTAAGTATTGGAGGCATTGTAGATAGTTCTCTGTAAATATCTGCTCAATGTGCAGCGGCAGTAAAAAAAACTAAGAGAAAGTTAGGAACCATTAGGAAAGAGATAGATAATAAGACAGAAAATATCATAATACAGTAGGAGAGTAAACAGTTAAAAGCTGGACAAGTGGTCAGGCCTAAGTTACAGGGAACAGGGTCAAGGCATGGGCAAACCTTGTTTCTGCTAATTGGTATGAATTCTAGTTAGAGTCTGTTATCTCTCTTCTTTTTCTCTCTTCCTGGCCATCTGCTCAGGGGATGAGACTGAAGCTAATAAAATAACTATCATCACTCCTGCACAAGGCCTTTGGTGGGAAGAAAGCATTATCTTCCTTCCCCACCTGGCATGCCTTTACTTTAAAGAATGTTAGTGTAAAATTAATAGGTTTTACGGTGATGTGCCTGCCCTCTGTATGGTAATCCTGTAAACAAAAAACAGGGGTGGGTATAACTGTATTAACCATGTAGTCGTTAATATTCATTTTATAGGTGTTAATGTAACCAAATAAGGGTCTATGGGGAATTGCTGGAAATGTATAAATTTACCTACTGTTATGAATAAAAGAATTGTAAAGTAACCCCCTCATTGTTCACTCGCGGCATCGAGGTGGAACAAAAAGGCAATAAAGGGTTCCGTCTCCCCAACAGGGACAACCTGTTTGGTTATTTCTAGCAAATACCACTATATTAATCCATTGTACATTTACACCTTGAATACCACCTGCAGTTCTGGTCACCCCATCTTAAAAAAAGATATACTAGAATTGGAAAAATTAGAGAAGGGCAATAAAAATGATTAGGGGTATGGAATAGCTTCCATATGAGGAAAAATAAAAAGACTGGGACTGTTCAACTTGGAAAAAGAGACAACTGAAAGAGGATATGACAGAAGTCTATAAAATCATGAATATGGAGAAAGTGAATAAAGAAGTGTGATTTTCCCCTTCACATAACACAAAAACCAGGGGTCACCCAATGAAATGAATAGGTAGCAGGTTTAAAACAAACAAAAGGAAGTACCTCTTCACACAACACACAGTCAACCTGTGGAACTTTTTGCTAGGGAATGTTGTGACAGCCAAAAGTACAGGTACAAAAAAGAACTAGATAAATTTGTGGACGACAGGGCCACCAATGGCTATTAGCCAAGATGGCCAGGGATGCAAGCCAATACTCTGGGTGTACCTAAATTTCTGACTGCTAGAAGCTGGGACTGAATGACAGGGGGTGGGTCGCTCAGTAACATGCCTTGTTCTGTCTACTCCCTCAGAAGAATCTGGCACTGTTCACTGTCAGAAGACAGGATATAAGGCTAGTATGACCATTCTTTTGTTCTTATGTTTAATGCTTTTTGTAGCAACCTTTTAAATACTTTCTGGAAAACCCATTGAATTTCCTTGCAATCTTCTGGGATTGTCTCTGTTCTTTTTCTCCTCTCTCATGGACTTGGATTCTTTTTGAAAAACAAAGTCTTTCAGAAAACTGAATGGTACTGACATTTCTGACAAGATGGCTCTACACTTCAACAGCAGTGTTGATACTAGCCTTTCTAGAACCTCAATTATCCCATTCACATGGTGGTAAGATTTTTCATGTATTTTAAGGTTTGCTCCTGACTGCAAGTGTATTATATGCATATAGGAGCACAATATGAATGAACTCATGACACAAGCTGTAGAAAGCTCTCAAGCTCTAAGGTTATGTCCCCTCCTTCCACCCTCACATTTCCCAGAGGGACAAAACAATTTGCTATAGCTCTACTCAAGGGTTAAATTAACATGTGCTTCCAAATACAGCACTTACCCTAAGGGAAAACATGTACAAAAAAACGAAGCAAACACAAATATCCATTACTGTACGCATCTGCCTTTGAGAATTTAACAAAAAATACCCTTGTTCTCTACTAACATTAGAAGGCTTTGGAATCTTTCCAAACATAACAGTTATACAGAGAGAACATTCTAAAATATGGTTTTTAAACAATTAAATAAGAACAAAGACTTTGGCAGGGTACCATTTACTTTGTATTTCATACCCCTTTGCCTGCTCCTGTTAGAATAATAAACAGAGGGCACAGATGCCAGACTGTAAGAGATATTTGTCCAGTGGGGATATCTAGCTTCCTGGCATATTTGTCAGAAATTAGTTTTGGTGGCATTGGAACTGCGTCTTTGTCTGTCAAATCAGTAAGTGTTTGCAGTAGCCTAAATGGCTTATTTGTGTTCTTTGTTTAACAGTGGTGCTTTTAAGCTATTAGCATATATATTTGTATATGAAGTTAAGGTGCAAAGTAAAACTATGAAACCCCAGTTTCTGGAACATGTCTGCTCATTAACCTAAGAACCAGATCCATTCCAGCACACATTCTGCTCTTTGTTCTGAATCAGGGTATAAACCATTTAACCCAGGCCTGTGGTTTATGGAAATGACTTACGGATTGTATTTTTAGCATTTGTTCCTATTATATCTCCTTGTAATTATGAACACAAGATCTGCCAAGATGGATTAGATCATTGCATTCTTCGAGTCTGGCACCCTGCCTCTGGCAGCAGCCAATGGCTGATTCTTTAGAGGAGGTGAAAAATCTTACCATACAATCTTACTTACTGTACATTGGAGGAGATTTCTTCCTCATCCATGCACGTGATTAGCTTATGCCCAAAACATGGGAGTTGATGCAATATTCAATTTGCTACTATAGGCTTTCTGTTCAGATTTTTGACTTCCTTATGAATGCTCACAGGCTCAGTTAGAAGTCATCATTTCCTTTCAGTAGGGATCCTGCTATTACTATGGCTTAAGAATAACTGTCAGCCATGAAAACACTGAAGGTATGTCTACACAGCAAAGAAAAACCCTCATTTGGCCTAGGATCCAGCCCGAGCCTGGAAGTATACACAGCAATGACGCAGCCCTTCAGCCTGAGCCCCATGAGCCTGTCAGCTGACACAGGCCAGAGGTGGTTTTTTCTATGCTGTGTAGACATACCCTAAGAGTTATCTTGAAACATTTTCTTCTTGATTATCATCACCAGGTTTACATCTGCGTAGTCCGTTGACTTCAGTGGCTTTAGACAAATGTAACTGATTGGAACCTAGTGTAACCTTCTGCCAGTTATTCCCCCGCTTTGCTGGGCCCATGATTCAATCGTAGTTCACATCTTGTACCTTCATGGTGACCCCTCTCCCAAGGCATATTTGGCACACTTCCTATGCCCTTTCATTAGACGAGAAGAATATTTATTTATGATCACATATGTACTTAAACAAATTTTAATCAAAGCAACAAAAACTTACACAATGGAATTATGGGTAACAACATAGCTGATGCTGTCCCGAGATGACTTTCCCTCTTCTGTTCCATTCTTCTTCATCATTCTAGCCATGGAATGTACACTAGTAAACAATTCTGCTGATGGAGTACATGAAGGAACTGAATTCAGTTCAGACCCTCAGGGCTTCATACTGCTCCCGTTAACATGAATGGTGCAGGATCTAGCCATTAAACCACAATACTGTATAGTGATCTGTGCTTGCAGACTGCAGAACCCAGAGAGAGCCCTGCTGATTTCCACAGTCTGCTCACTCAGATCACAATGAAAGTTGGGGACGCTAGCTATACCTTCACTCTGCAGGGCTGACTGAAGTGAAAAGCAGTGAAAACTTATTTTGGTCAATAATGTGAAGAGATGTGATTCTGGATACATGTGAAGTGCAGATTTGTTGGTGAAGAAGGTGGCATTTGGCATAGTTACTTTTCAGAGTAGAACACTTGAAATGTCTGTTTAACCCTGCAATAGTCAACAGAATGTCTCCTTAAAAATACAATATCATGCCCTCCTTCTAATCGTAACCATGAGGCCCAGCTTGATTTTCAAGGAATTAGTGAAAGGTGGTGGCTTGTAACAATATTGTTTAATTGTGGGCTCTTTGTATATGTACATAAAGAAATGCTGAAGTGCTAGTTCTAAAGTTGTTTGCCTTCCTACTGTCTCATGGTAGAGATTCTCTTAGAACCTTCCCCACCCCTTCCTGTTTAGCTCCCTTCTCCAAAATGAAATGAACAGTACACACACATCCTCACCTTACTATTGATTTAAAAGAACAGCTACATATCTTGTACTTCCTCATATTTACTACAATAGGTACTCTAATACACTAATTTATGGAGTTAACTGCAAGTCCTTATTTAGTTATCCAATGCAACTGGCCAGTGTTAAGTAGAACAACTGTAATTCCACCTAGTATTTTGTTATGTTTAATCCTTTTTTGACCTCCTGAGGTCTCAATATGGGGAAAGGTCTTGGCTCAATATGCAGTGATGATAGCATTTTTAGAGCCTGATCTCGAGTGAGGTGCCAACTATCCTGAGTAGTCTCATTGACTAGTAAACACGATGCTTAGCAGTAAAAGTTTGCAGCATCAGGCATTTAATTTTCTCCAGATGCATTCTGGATGATGTATTCTGGATTTTCTCTACTCTATGTCCTCCTGATAGTTTGTAATAGAAGGAGAAGAAGTAGGAGGGAGCTTGCTGGCTCCAGAGAATTAAATAACACTACAAGTGAAATCCTGGCCCAGTTGAAGTCAATGGCAAAGGCACTGATATCCATAGGGCCAGAATTTCACGCAAATTATACAATAATTACAATACCTATTTCCTCAGGCATCAATCAAGTGGCACAGGAATATGGTGCTCCTCATAATACACTCTTCTTGAAGATATATCCATATGGGTTCAAAATAAGATCTTAAAACAAAGATGAAAGAGATAAATTGGTACAACTCCCAATACATACAAGACTCATTATGTAAAACATTACCAGGCTATATAGCACACCATATAGCCTTCTCTGAGCTCTCAATTTCTATGCCAGGCAGAGATCTCCAAATATGTGCATCTAGAAGCTCTAAATGAAGCCCTAGTTAATATACTGGCTTTCTTAAGTGCGGGAACTGATGTGTTCAGTTGACACAAATATATCCACTAGCAGCTCATCAGGAAACTGGCACTCAATACATGCAATAGTTAGTGAATCCCATGAGTAACATACTAATTTCCATGTAACATTCTGCATGCAAGCAGGTAGGTACCATAGAATACAAGGAGTTACCAAGTAAATATATTGTATGTCCCCAAAGAGACATGACAAACTAATCCCCCGGCCTTTCTGGATGGATTTCAGTAAGGCAGGAATTAACAGGAACTGGATTTTGCTGCTATTGTATAGAGTCCATAATTATTAATTTGTTATTATCAGCAGCATCATTAGCAACTCACATTGCAGTAGCACACAAAGGCCCCATTAAAGATGAGTGCCCGATTGTGTTGAGGCTGTACGATCATGCAAGCAGACGTGTGCACTGCCTCAAAGAGTGGAGATAGAGGGAAGGTTTTAGAAGTGAGTTAAAGATAGCAACTAGGTGGCTAAGTGGCCAAGAAAGTCAATGAGACTGGGAAAATAGTGCTGTGTGACCAGGAACATGGCAGTACTGAGGGAGGAGAACACAAAGATGTAATGGTGAATGTAGACCTAGTCACATGAGATTTTCCGGAGGTGATACGCATAATGAGAACAGGAGAAGAAGTGGATATTGGACATGAGTCAGGTCTAATGGGATGGACTTTGCAGTGGGAAAGAGAGGCAGAAGAGCTGAGGGTAGTAGAGAGTGGAATAAATCTACAACATAGTCATACGAGATTGGCAGCAGAGGGCTAAAAATGGTAGAAAAATCTGGGCATTAAGAATAACAAGGATAATAATCATAATCCCTAACTCTTGTATAGTGCTTTTCATCCACAGACCCCAGCGTACTTGCAAAGGGAGTTCAGTATCAGTATTCCCATGGGGAAACTGAGGGATAAGGAGGGAAGTGGCTTGCCACAGGTCACCCAGAAAAGCACTGACATGACCAGAGTCTCCAGAATCCCGGTCCAATGCCCGCAATCATATTGCCTTCAACATTCAAGGCGGTGGTTACAGAAGAGTTGAATGGGATGAGAAGCATGGAAAGCAATGGATTAGTAGTTAAAGTGCAAGAATTCAGCCTCAGTAACTAACTAAAGATACCAAGTTTCACTATAATGGGGGACTTATGAACTAAAGATGCCAGAAAAGCGAGGCATGAAAAACGCATGTGTTGGCTGGAATGTGGGTACCCCAACTTTTTGAAGTTGGACCTTATAGAATGCAGTCTGCTTTCAACTCCTTGGGGTGTCCATTTGCTGATGATTCTAAAGAAACATCAACAGATTGAAAGGCAATGTTCTCTTTTCTCATTACTTGTATCAGTGGAATGCCTCCTCTGTGGCTTGTCTGGATGCTGTGGGTTTCCATTTGACTCGGTCAGCTTTGAAGAACAAAGAAAAGGATTGCTGATACTGATGTAAAGCTCAAAGCAAACATGGGACTAGATTTTCAAAAGAACTCGACTCTGATTTAGGCACCTTTTGAAAAGTGCCTAACACCAACCAGATCCCACCAACCAGTTAGATTTTCAAAATAGCTCAGCGCTCAACATACCGAGATGTTGTGAAAATCCATCTACAACTGTGAGTGCAGAAACAATGAGAAGCTTAAAGCCATAAGCCTTCACATATTCACTTGAAAAAAAGCCCCACATTAATTTGAAATTGGATGAAATTTGATAGCCTTTTTTATACAGGAGATCAGACTAGGTGATCTAGTAAATTCCTTATGACCTTAAAAATCTATGAATCTGGTTCTGCAAAACCAGTGACAATTAAAATACAAAAATATAGAAAGGGGAAAGTGGTGTTGATTTTACTTTAAAACAATCAAGTTGTAGGGTAGAGCTATGCCAATGTATTTAGAGCTCTTTTCATTGGGTTTCTATGAAGTTTACAATATTAACTGTAGTATGTTATTTTGGACCCAGTCCTGCAATCCCTCTCTGCTACTATTTATTTCAATAGGAGTTCTGTGCAAGAAAGGTTTGCATGACCAGGCTTTCTGTTAAATAATAATTTTAAACAGAAAGTATTTAATTTCTAGAAGATCTAAAGGCTGGTGGTGAGGTTCTGAAGCCATTCCTCAAAGCACTTAATGCTGTTGCCTTTTAAAGCTCCTTTATTTCTAAGAAGAATGTCACACTTGAAGGAGTATTGTTTTATTATGTAACCGACAGTATGAGTTCCAGGGCACTGTGCTACAGGTTAAATGCACACAATGAAAATTTCTTTCCTCCCCACTGCCAGTTCTGTCACTTAGTACAATAGGAGTCCACAAAAATACAATATGAGTCAGAATATTTAGGCTGTGGCTACACAAGCAAAGTTCATTCCAAATTGATTTTCTTTCAGGCATCCCTGATATTCCCCATTTCAATTGCTCACTTAGTGTATAGCTGAGCAGACACTTAAGGAAGTTGCAAAGCAATGCAGCCTGTCTGGGACATGAAGGAATGTAGACCAGGATAATCACAACATCATCAACCGAATTCTCCAAGGTGGCTGGCCAATAATGCTGTTCTAATTGAATAACTTATCCACAGCTATTTCCCCTGGGAAAGCCTAAGGCTCATGCTCTCTGGCTAGGCAGATGGTGCAGCATACACAATGAAACCTGTAATTTTCTCTCACCACTGGCCATGCTAACAGTAAATTGTTTCTCCCTTTCTGCTACTCCATTAATACTTTATTTTAACTATTTTTCTTAAATTAATACGTGCCACGAAGCAGAGGGGGAAAAATCCATGATACACACCATACCTGTTTTACAGCCAACTCACTACTACTCCATGCTCATTAAAAGTAGCTCCTTTCCTAATGCAACAATTGTATATGTCATCATCAGGTGTGTGTAGAAAGGAAATAATCCCAATTAAAAGGAAGGTACATGAGTCATCATAGCCCTGAATTAAAAAATAGCAGCAAAGTGTACAAATAGTCTGCAAGTGGATTCCATAACTGCAGCTTCTTTGGGTGTTTTGTGAATGTGCATTAGTGAAGGGGCACAGAACATATTTCTGAGGCTGCAGATTATCTCCCTTTCACTGTCCTGATCTTGCATTCTGATCAACAAGTTTTAGCAATTTATCGTGGTCACCTTATTCTTAAAGTGTATAACAGCAGCAAAATCCTGAGCAGCAAAGGTGGTTGAAAGGAAAATGCAGTCTAGGAGGGCAAGGCAGCAGAGACAGCCCATCAGCAGCCTAACAACATGACAGATGACAGCCCCAGAGGCAAATCCAGGACTGCCAGCAGAACAGCCTGTGGAGTCTGCCAATGAGCCAGATGCAGCTACTGAAAAGATATTATCCTTAGCTTAGCATCTGGGTCTTGCTGTGGCCAACCATATTTCATGTACTGTATGTCCTCAGTGCTGACCCGAACTATTGGGAGAAGTTAAAAGAATAAAGAAAAGCTTTGATTCCATTAATACTGTATTTAAAGATTGGGTGGATAAAAGCATGACAGTTAAAATGTCCATTTCTATAAAATATGATTAATTTGCATTTATAATAGGCTTCTCATGGGTATGTTGTATACTCTGCTATTTTCTTCCTGCTCCCCACTCCACAATGAGAAAATGACTTTCTTAACTAGGTCAGATGAACATTCTTTATTTGCAGCTATCATTCAGAAATACAGATATAGCCATTTAACTCTCTCAAAGAAATGCCAGCACATTGTAAATTTATGTGCAATGAAATATTGGCATAGAGAGGCAGTACTCTTTGGCTATAGAAAGGTACAATTCTTTCAAAACAATGAAATGACTAAATCACAAACATTTCAAAAGCTTGGCTTGAAGTACTAGACATCAAATAAGCCTTTGTTAAAGAAGTGGTTTGACAATTAAAGTGACAACTAATGATATGCCATCTTGGAAAAGATAATCGCACCCATTGTTAGACACTTACCAGGTCAGAATATATGCACATCCTTTCAACAGTGGCATTCATCCATTCACCCCGGCATTCTACTCTAAGTGAAGTATTGTGATCATAGAGTTATCATTTTTCTTTTCATGGAGGTTAGGAACATTCTTTTTGTATGATTTTGCCCCATTTGGAAGAAAGCACTGCTTTTCAGCATAGGAGAAATTAGCTCAGTCATGCAAGATGGAAATGAGGCTAATGAAAAGCATCCTTTAAGTTTATAGAGAGGAGGGTGGAAGATCTTTTCTCCTTAATATATAAAATAATCACAAAGAAATAGCCTAAGCAGATGTTTATGATTGTATTCCTTAGAAAATATCAACTATAACTAATTGTTAATCCTGAATAAAAATATTCGTATCTTTATTCTCACCTTTACATGAAATCAGACTATATTGCCCTTTCCCACTCAGTGTAGCTCAAGTTATAACCATTAAAAACATTTTGTTCAGGGAACATGGGAAATTCGGGGGAAATGAGGTTTTGCATAGCTCATGTGTACTTCTCCAACTAATATGCTAATCACTTAGTAATTAAATTATAAAAACATCTTATTCAGATATTTCTGTTAATGAGTTAGATGCAGCATATGATTCCCAATCCATGGTCCCTAGACCACTTTCTAGGGATTTGCAGAGCACCTCTTGGTGGTCAATGGGAAGATGGTAGGTCACATGATGTTCACTCCTTCCCCCTTCTTTCCATTAGCTCATACATGCAATCAGACCAGATCAGCCTATTTTGATGTCGGCAATTGTTGTAGTTGTCACAGGTATGTTATGGAAACAGAATGTTGCCTGCGAGACTGGGAATTGTGTGGTCCAAATGGGTGAAGGGTTCATGTGATTATTTCTAGTAAGATACGATCCACACTCAGAAAAAGTTTCATGACCCCAGGGTAGTATATCAATGATTTGAATACTTTCAGTTTTTTTAGTTTTAATTGAGACTGTCCTGGTAACTGGAGCCATGGCATAGGTGCTAGCTTTTCTGCACCACCAGTGTCTCTCAACTCAGTTTTTTATAATCACCTCTACAGGAAAAAATGTAGTTTGGTATTCATGTCCATGTAATTCCTTGGCTGTCTGCAGCCAAAAAGAGGGTGCCAATAAATTCCAGATGTGGTTATGGTGTTGGTTCCTGATTTTGACACCTTCCCCAACTTGAGAGACCACTGATCTCATTTAAAGAAACCCAATAAAATAGCTGCCAAACGTTGTCCGTATCTTCACATTTGATGCTGGCTGCAATGAAAGTTTAATAATTAGCTACTCAAATTGTCAAACTGGAGCACCCAAAACATTTGGAACTGGTGCCAGTCACAGAAGTGTTACTGTGCCCTTCATCCTTGCAGATGTCTTTTCTGGAGTTAGCTGCATTGGTCTGACTGAACAGACGTAGAGTGGATTAGCGGTGCTACAATTTAAATACAAATTGTCTCCTTGAGATAAAAGCATATTGGAAAAATTGACCCATGTAAGTACACATTGTTACCAAGAAAATACCCAGAGATAAGATAAACTGAGCCATCTGCTACCTGAAAATGTGGGCTGGATGTGTTGCTTTGCAAAAAAATTCCTACATAAAACAAACCTGTTAATATATATTCTGTAGTCACTCTCACTGCCTCCCCTTGTTAGTTTCATGCTTTTTATTTTTTATATGGGGCCAGATGCATAATCTGGGAAGTTTTCCAGATCTATTTTTTTTAGTTAGTTTTCAACATCAACAATATGAGGTGAGGTGCTTTTGTCTGAAATTATGTTATCAGCAACTCTGTAAACTAGGGTTGTATGAAAACTTTTTGCACTTGAAGCAAAACTTACAAAATTTTTGCCAGCTCTTCACTGGGGGAAAATGTCTTCTGATTTCTTAACATTATTTTTCTATGAGAGAAGACCCACTGTGTGGTTTACAGTCCTGCTAACAGCAGATAGGAACATATGGGCCCTTGCTTGACTGAGGTGGAACTCTGTAGGCACTAAATTCATTTGGTACCTATGTTTTCAGGATAAAAGTAGGGCCCTTTTTTCTGCCTCTGGGCATGTACACAGGTGTCTCACTCCAGGCGCCTGGATGCCTAAGCCCCACCATGATCCGTGAACTAGGGAAAGATAAATGGCAGAACGCTTATCTCACCTGGGGTAATATCTCAGAGGCTGCCTAACTCCCCACAAAAAGACAGGAGGAGATGCTCCCATACACCTGTTTGCTCAGTGGTTAGGTTACTGACCCAGGATGTGGGAGAGACCTCAAATTCCAGTTTCCCCTCTGCCTGATGGGGAGAAGAGATTTGAACAATGGTCTGCTACACTCAGGTGAGTGTTCTAACCATTGGACTACAGAATATTAGGGAATAAGAGGGTTCTGCTTCTGCCCCACTTCTTCCTTGCCCCATCAAATCTGTTTTGTATGGAGTTAGATGCCTTCTTAAATTATTCTTGCAAGAAACAATTTGGATGTCTTTAAGCTGCCTGACTCTAGGAGAGAGGTTCCTGAGTAGATTGTAAACAGAGATAGGTAACTTCCTGTAGATTGGATTTAAGTGTTGCACTCTGTGAGATGGGTGGGGTTTAGGATACACCTTTTTCATCTATTGGCTGGCTTAGGTGATGCTCAGCCTAGTATTGCAATGCTTATGTCCCTTTGTGGATCCAGGTCACAGGTCCCGAGACAGCTTATAGTGAAGTCAATAAGAGTTTTTCGACTCACTCCATTTGGGGTCGGATTGGGATAATGTCTAGCACATGATGCTCTGGTGAGACCAAACATATATCAGGCATAAACCCTGCAAAACACATTTTTAAAAGCTTCTATACGGGCCTCCTTTTATTCTTCTCCTGATTCTTCCTGATTATTTGGGGCAAAACTATGGCTGGCACCTCTGTTTCCTTATGGAAAAGAATTATGGAATTTAATAGGGAGGAAAGTATTATGGTTCTATAGAAAAGCAGCAGAGTTCTATAGAAATTACTTTAACACATATGGGAATATTAACCTGGAACTGGATGGTTGAAAAGAATGGTGGAGATTTGTTTTAAGTTACACAGGGCTTTCCCCTAAAAGTGGTTGCTACATGTTCAATGCTCAGCTGCCATTTGGTCCCTTAGAGGGACATATCCTGATGTAATTTAGAGCAGCCCAGAGTTTCCTTTAACTTATGAGAGGGTCACTTAACACCATCGGGAACCATAATCATTTTCTCTGAAAGCCTTGCCCCTCCCCCCTCTCAGACCCTTCTTGTGCCCTGGGATGAGCAGATATTGGCACAGGAGAAAATCTGCCTCCTTCGTTCCCCCAAAATTTCAAGGTGATATACTTAGGGGTCATATTCAAGGTTCCCAGTCAGATTTGGCCTTATATATGTAATAAAGGCTTAGCTCTCAAAATATGCTTCAGTTATGCATGACTTTCAGCCCTAGACATTCAAGCAAAACATCATTTAAAGAAAAACATTATGTCCACGCTAGACTAAAAAGATATCTTCTAAAAACCTGGCAAAATCTCCTGGGATTTTTGTTTTAGCACAACAGCCTGACTAAAAGAAAAGCAGTCTGATGTGTGTGTCAGGATGTATTATTGTGACGGAAAATGTGTGTTTGTGAAAGAGAGCATAATAGTATTTGTATAAAAAAAATTGGAGAAAAGTATAGAGAGGGAAATACTATTGGGAAAACCAATAAACAAGATATAATAATAAGCTTTAAGCAGAGGAACAAAACAAATAGCAATAGTGACTTGCTTAAAGGGGATGCGATAAAACCTGTCAAAAGCACATCATATTGATCAGCCAGGTAAAGAATGTCAAATAGGCCACTACTTAGATGGGTTAGGGCCTGATCCTACAAAGGCCTACACATTTGAATAGTTTGAAATTAAAAGTAATCCCATAGAAGTCAATGTTTTGTAATCCTGTCACATGCCAGCAAGACCATCCAGACCACTGAGAACTTGTGTCACTGGTTGCCCCAGAACCTTGGATGCTTCACAATGCTTTTCTGTTGTAGATCCCAACCTGGGCCACTCACAAACAGCCTATCAGCGTGCAGGTGACACCCTGAGTGTCCGTGTATAGTGACAGTCCTGACCCAACAGCTCTGCTCCCAGCAGACAATCAGCAACACTCCAGTCACACTCTGGCTTCCAACAGACTTGGTTACTATCTACAGGGTGACCCAACACACTCCCAAATTTTCTCCAAAATGTGTGTTCTGCATTGTCCAGCCCTTTCCTGAGCAGTTCAAATATTATAGGTTCATTGCCCCTGTAAGGGGTTTATATGCAATAGTGTGCTACTTTAACTTGAGTTACCCAAACAGTTCAGTTTAAACACAAACACTAGATTAGTTTATATTAAAAATAAAACAAGTTTATTTAACTACAAAAGACAGATTTTAAGTGAGTGCAGGTATACGTTATTAAAGTCAGAAATGGATCCCTCCTAAAGTCAAAAGGCTGGTTCTTCTGTCTTATAAGGGAGAGAGAGAGAATTCCTGGGTTGTCTCTGCCCCTCACTTTTATAGTTCAGTCCCGCTTTTGAGTGGGTTCTTTTGAGGATTACTCCTCAAAGGAAAGCTTATTCAAACAATAAAAAAGGTGACATGTAGTCAAGAAGTGAAGGTGGTCCCATGTCTTTCTTCTTCCCTGTGTATACTGAAACAAAGGTTTGCTTTGAATCCCTCTTGCTGTCTCAAGGACCTGTCTACTATGTTTATGTATATTGAGGTAAACACACATTCCTTTGTTGTGGACAGACCTGGTTAACTACATTTCCTAGTCAGGGCTGTGTAGATTTGAATATGTGCTAACAGCATTATACAGGGGAAATTCATAATTTTACATATAAATGTTGCTACATACATTTCACCATGATATTAACCATCAAGTTATTAGTGTATGATATAGCACAAGGCATATTCTGTACAAAGATTATTACAATAGTGTGTAGGGTGTGAATACAGGGGTGCTTTCAGTTGCATAAGAATATAAGAATAGCCATACTGGGTCATAACACTGGTTCATTTATTCCAGTATCATGTCTTCCAACAGAGACCAAAGCCAGGTGCTTCAGAGGGAATGCACAGAACAGGCAATCAGCAAATGATCCATCCTGTATCATTCACTCGCAGTTTCTGGCATTCAGAGGCTAGGGACTCTCAGAGTATGGGTTTGTAGCTTTGACCATCTGAGCTAATAGCCATTGAAGACCCTATCTTCCATGAACTTATTTAGTTCTTTTTTTAACCCTGTTATAGTTTTGGCCTCCACAACATTCCTTAACAATGAGTTCCACTGGTTGACTGTGAGTTGGGTGGAGAAGTAATTATTTTTGTTTGTTTTAAACCTGCTGCCTATTAATTTCATTGGGGGACCCCTAGTTCTTATGTTATGAGAAGGAGTAAATAACACTTCCTTATTTACTTTCTCCACCCGAGTCATGATTGCATAGATCTCTATAATATCGTCCCTTAGTCGTCTCTTTTCCAAGCTGAAAAGTCCCAGTCTTTTTAATCTCTTCTCATATGGAAGCTGTTCCATATCTCTAGTCATTTATATTGCCCTTCTCTGTACCTTTTCCAATTCTAATAAGTGTTTTGAGATGGGTTGACCAGAATTGCATGCAGCTTTCAAGGAGCGGGTGTACCATGAATTTATATAGTGGCTTAATAATATGTTCTTTCTTATTTTCTACCCTTTTCCTAATGGTTCCTAACATTTGTTGCAAGGTCGATTGAAGAAAGATTGAGCCGGGTGGAGTGATAAGGAGCATTTATTTGGTTACAGCCTCTAAACCATTCGCTCCCCTTCACCATGTGTCCAACAAAGTGAGCCCTGAGTTCACTACTTTACAACTTTTTACATAAAATACTATGTAAATACTCACACTTCTACAATGCCCCATAAAACCCCTCTCTGGTGATATACATGGATATAAAAAGAATATTAATGGCTATGGGAGGAATATAATTATACCCATCCCTGTTTTTTGTTTACAGAATTAACTCAGGAGTGCAGGCACATTATCTTGAAAATGAACATTTTTAAAATATGCAAGGGAGGGAAAGAAGATAATGCTCTCTTCCCACCAAAGGTCTTGTGCATGAGGAGGGGGATAGTTACTTTGTTAGTCTCAGTCCCTGTGCAGATGGCCAGGAAGGGAGGGAAAGAAGAGAGATGACATTGCAACAAACATATGACTATAACAATAGTGATCAGTATGTCATGAGCATTCCAAAAACATCTTATATGACACAGTTTTCAGTAAACAATACACAATTACGATATAAATATGAACATGGGGGTGCAGGATATCACATCTTGGACTTCAGAAAAGCAGACATTGACTCCTTTTGGGAACTGATGGGCTGGATCCCCTGGGAGGCAAATATGATGGGGAAAGAGGTCCAGGAAAGCTGGCTGTATTTTAAAGAAACCATATTGAGGGTGCAGGAACAAACCATCTCAATGTGCAGCAAGAATAGCAAATATGGCAGGTGACCAGCTTGGCTTAACAGAGAAATCTTTGGTGAGCTAAACACAAAAAGGAAGCTTCCAAGAAGTGGAGCTTGGACAGATGACTAGGAAGGCGGTTTAAAATATTGCTTGAGCATGCAGGAGTGAAATCAGGAAGGCCAAAGCACAACTGGAGTTGCAGCTATCCAGGGACATGAAGGGTAACAAGAAGAAGGTCAGGGAAAGTGTGGGCCCTTTACTATATAGGGGAGGAAACCTAATGAGAGATGATGTGGAAAAAGCTGAAGTACTCAACGCTTTTTTTGCCTCTGTTTTTACAGACAATGGCAGCTCTCAGACTACAGCACTGGACAGAACATTATGGGAAGGAGGTGAGTAGCCCTCATTGGTGAAAGAACAGGTTCAGAACTATTTAGAAAAACTGGACACACACAAGTCCAAGGGGCCAGATGCAAAGTATCTAAGGGTGCTGAGAAAGTTGGCTGATGTGATTTCAGAGCCGTTGGCCTTTTTCATTGAAAACACATGGTGACTGGGAGAGATCCTGTAGGATTGGAAAAAAGGCAAATATAGTAACCATTTTTAAAAAGGGAAGAAGGAGGATACTGTGAACTACAGACCAGTCAGCCTCACCTCAGTCCCCAGAAAAATCATGGATCAGGTCCTCAAGGAAGCACTTGGAGGACAGGAAGGTGATCAGGAACAGTCAGCATGGATTCACCAAGAGCAAGTCATGCCTGACCAATCTGATTGTCATCTATGATGACATAACTGTCTCTTGGGATGTGGGGAAAGCACTGGTTATGATATCCATTGACTTTAGCAAAGCTTTTGATACAGCTTTCCACAGTATTCTTTCCAGTAAGTTAAAGAAATAGAGGTTGAATGAATGGACTATAAAGTGGATAGAAAGCTGGCTAGATTGTTGGGCTCAGCAGGTAGTGAACAATGGCTCAATTAGACAATGTCTAGTTCACAGCCATTATCAAGCGGAATACCCCAGAGGTTGGTTTTGGGGTCGGTTTTGTTCAACATCTTCATTAATGATCTGGATGATGGGGTGGATTGCACCCTCAATAAGTTTGCAGATGACACTAAGCTGGGGGGGAGTGATAGATATGATGGAGGGTAGGGATAGGATACAGAGTGACCTAGACAAATTGGAGGATTGGGCTAAAAGAAATCCAATGAGATTCAAGAAGGTCAAGTGCAGTGTCCTGTATTTAGGATGGAAGAATCCCATGCATTGCTACAGACTGGGGACTGACTGGCTAAGCAGCAGTTCTGCAGAAAAGGACCTAGGGGTTACAGTGGACAAGAAGCTGGATATGAGTCAGTGTGCCCTTGTTGCCGAGAAGTTTAATAGCATATTGGGCTGCATTAGTAGGAACATTGCCAGAAGATCAAGGGAAGCGATTATTCTCCTCTATTCGGCACTGGGGAAGCCAGATTTGGAATATTGTGTACATTTTTGCATCCCTGACTATAGGAAGAATGTGGACAAATTGGAGAAAGTCCAGAGGAAGACATTGAAAATGACTAGGGGGCTGGGTCACATTATTTATGAGGTGAAGCTGAGGGAACTGGGCTTATTTAGTCTGCAGAAGAGAAGAGTGAGGGGGTATTTGACTGCAGCCTTCAACTACTTGAAGGGGGGTCTAAAGAGGACGGAGCTGGGCTCTTCTCAGTGGTGGGAGATGACCGAACAAGTAGCAATGGTCTCAAGCTGTCATGGGGGAGGTCTAGTTGGATATTAGGGAAACCTTTTTCACTAGGAGGGTGGTGAAGCACTGGAATGGGTTACCTAGGGAGGTGGTGGAATCTCCATCAACAGAGGTTTTTAAGGTACAGCTTGACAAAGCCCTGACTGGGATGACTTAGTTGGGGTTGGCCCTGCTTTGAGCAGGGGGTTGGACTTCCTGAGGTCCTTTAAACCCTAATTCTATGGTCCTGATGTCTTACCACTATTTAATTTATCAATTTGTTCCAAAACCTATTTTACTGATACCTCAATCTGGGACAGTTCCTCAGATCTGTCATTTAAAAAGAATGGCCCAGGTGTGGGAATCTCCCTCACATCCTCTGCAATGAAGACTGATGCAAAGAATACATTTAGCTTCTACACAGTGACCTTATCTTTCTTGAGTGCTCCTTTGGCACCTCAATTGTCCAGTGGCCTCAGTGATTATTTGGCAGGTGTCCTATTTCTGATGTACTTAAATTTTTTGCTGTTAGTTTTTGAGTTTTTGTCTAGTTGCTCTTCATATTCTTTTGCCTTCCTAATAATACTTTTACTCTTGGCTTGCTAGAGTTTATGCTCCTTTCTATTTTGTGTAGCTCCCCTTTCTTAAATTAAATGCTACTGTAGTGGGCTTCTTTGGTGTTTCCCCCACCACAAGGATGTTAAGGATTATAGCCACTATTATCAAATCAAATCCTGTGCTCCATTTATGACTAAATCAGGAATTGCCTCTTCCTTTGTGGGATCCAGGACGAGCTGCTTCAAGAAACAGTCATTTATCGTGTCAATAAACTTTATCTCTGCATCCCATCCCAAAGTGACATGTACCCAGTCAACATGGGGATAGCTGAAACCCCCTATTATTGAATTTTCTATTTTTATAGCCTCTCTAATCTCCCACAGCATTTCACAGTCACTATCACCACCCTGGTTGATGGTATATCCCTATTTTTACTGTTCAAATATAGAATTTGTGTCCATAGAGATTTTATGGTACAGTTTGATTCATATAAGATTTTTTAAGATTGACTCTGTGCTTTCTTTCACTATAGTGCTGCTCCCCCACCAGAACTACCTATCCGTCATCCCTATACATTTTGTACCTTGGTATTACTATGTCCCCTGAATTATCATCATTTCACCAAGTTTCTGTCATGTCTATTATATTAATAACCTTGTTTAATATCAGGCACTCACATTCACCCTGGTATTTAGATTTCTAGTATTTGTAAACAAGCACTTATGAAACCACTCCCAAAGTCAGTTATGCAGGCATTTGCAGAATCACGGCGGTGCTCTGATAATACAAGAGCGATGCTTCGGTAGGTAGGGTACTAGCCGGAATCTTGGATTCAATTTCAGCACTGATTTGTATAAGGTTAGATAAGTCAGTGAGCATTTCTTGCTTTAGTTCCACATCTGTAAAGTTGGGATTAGAGCATTTTCCTACCTCCAGGGGTGCTGAGAGAACAAATACATTAATGATGGAGATTTTCAGATACTACAGTGATGGGGCCATATAAATACCTAACCAATAAAAAAATTGATCTAAAGCCCATTAAAGTCAATGGAAAGATGGGCATTCCTTAAATGGGCTTTAGAGCAGGCCCACAGTCAACATCTTTTTGGACTAAAAAAATTGTCATGATTTCACTTCAGATGATTGTCACCCTCAAAATTTAGATTTTTCCTTCCAGTGTACAGCAGAATTCCTCCCCCCCCAACTCCACAATTGTTTCTATCCATAGAAAGCTAAGCTATAAAAATAAGTAAGGAATGTTTCATCTGAAGTCTTTAATTTATTGTATAACTATCTCATATCTATATATGGTCATATAAATATCAAGATTCAGAGACTTACCCACTAATGCTGTAGCCCCATGATTTCTCACCCAGAATGTGCACATAGGAAGGGACATAACTAGAACCGTGTGAAAAAGTCTTAATGAAAACCCCAATTGGACAACAATTCTCTCTTCTTTGGGGCATCCTTCAAAGCCCAAAACATAGTGCTGGTTCACAAACAAGCCTTCTGGTCAATCTAGGCCTAGTTTCAGGCAACATCCATGGATTTGTTTTGATTAGAAACCCTGAAAAACTTTGCAGATGAATTTTCAAATTTGTTTTAATATGGGAGCAGACAAAGAACAGACACCAGGAACCTTCAGAAAATTAAATCAAAATGAATCACAAAGCAAGCTGAGATTTGAACAACTTTAGCTGTAATATGTTAGCTGCCTGGAGTTTAGTGTAGCTGCTGCTAACGGCCTCCGTGTATTGAATGCCTGGGGTATATGCTAGTTTACTATTTCACTGTCTAAAAAATATCACGTGACATGGTATTTTTGTATTAAAAGTGACAACCACAGGAAAGAATATTGTTTAGGCCTTTCTTTGCTTTTATTTATAAAGATTTATTTTCAGTTTCTTTTTAACTTTGGATTATTCAGATATTTTTCAAGTCTTCACTTCTCATTTTTTATGAAAGATCTCAGAAGAAGAGGTGAAAATGTCTAAGATCTCGCCTCCAAAGTGTTTGTCAGACATTCGAGTGAAATTATTAGCAAAACACACAAAACAAAATGTTTAAACACCCCCTTCTTTCTCAATTGCAGAGATTTCACATTCTTATGATGACAGAATCCCACAAGATTTTCAGTCACCAAAGTCCTGTGGCAAAGACAGTGTAAATAAGACTTGGTGCTGCTATTTTGAAAACAAGCAGACTACTTTACAATTTTCAGCTTCTTTATGCATTGAAAAGGAGCATAAATGACACCAACTCAGCACTCTCTCTTTTGCAGGTCACCTTTAAAGTAAGCAAAGCATACAAACAATGAGTTATATAGGCATGTAAAAGGTAGGAGCTCTCCTTTGGGTAAAACAACTTCCAGAACTTTCCCTTTGTCTCCCTCAAATGTTCATGCCTGTTCATATCTATGCATAATTTAATAGCCAGTGTGATACAATTGCATTATCATTAGTTGTTTTTGTCTATCCTTAACCTTTGCTCATTGCCCCCATTTGTCTAATCTATATTGTAAATTTTAATAAGCCTTACATTTCAAAAGAGTCTAGGGATCTGGGGCGTCTCAGTGTGTGCCTGCCAAGTGAGACATCTTAAACTCATTTTCAGGATGTGCCGGGCACCTATGCTCTCTGAATGTCAGGCCCCTTTCACATTTTTCTCAGCTTGGGAACTCAAAAATTGTGGCACCCAAAACCACAAGTCACTGCTGAAAATTTAGCACGTCTCTTTCTCCAGAGCATCATATATGCTTACTGTGTAAAGCTATGTCTCTGTTAAACAACAAACATCTAATATGATGCAGATACTCAACCTGCTCTTGTTTTTTCTACTGAATCTGTCATATTACACATCCCTGCTGTATGCATGAAGCAAAAACAGTGATGCATCAAGGAAAACAGGCTTGAAGATTCATGGAAAACAATTACCCAGGAAAAGAGATTGTTTCTTTTCCAGATCAGTTCTGCGAAATTCAGGAAGCCTTTTCCATAAAGAGGACTTTTCATGCCCTAGAGAGTTTTATCATTAAGGACCAAATAATGATGTGCTGCCTATGCATCCCCTCCAGGAAACTTAAGAGAAGCAGAAATCCTGAGCTGTGATGAATCACCTTGGCTGTTTTCTTATGTGATCCGAATATTCAACTCAGTGAAGCAGGATTTCTCCTGCCCCAGGCAAGGTGGACTGTACTTTGTGTTTCAGATTAAGGAGCTGTTGAAAATGCTGGAAGAGTAGACTGAATAACAGAGAAAATACTGAAAACTTAATTAGTGAAAAGTCAGATGAGTTCCTCCGTCAGCAGACTTTTTTTTTTAAAATCAAATACTGAATTTGGCAAGGGGGGAAAAAAATAGAGGTAGGAGGCCTATCTTGCTTTCAAGGATGTTGTTAGGATAAATACATGAAGATTGTGAGATTCTCAGTTGCTATGATAACTGGAGCCATAAGTTTCTGAAATAGATAGACCTCTTAATCCCTAACTTGGTTGTTTCATCCATGTCTGAGAGTCTTAGACCTCAGTTCTGTAATGAGCTCCAGGTGGGTGGACTACTGTGCATGCGTGGATGACCTTGACTTTAATGGGACTTGTTACTGTGGTCCACCCATGTTGAGCTTATTGCAGGATTGGGACCAAGTCTGAAGGTTCCTCATGTTACCGCCAAATCTCTATTTAAAAGTATGATTCCACGTAACATTCAGATATGATTAAGACCAGTGTTTATCTCACAATGTGAGATGGAGACTCAGTGTACCATAGTTCTGTATATACACAAAAGCAGACATAGTTCCTGCACCAAAGAGGCAGACAAAAGAAAAGCAAACCAGAGAGACAGTTTAGAGGAAAAGGGAATAGCAAACATGTAAGGTATGACCAAGGGGTGATTGGCCACATCCTGATTATACAAAGTTAATGGCAACCACTTTTTTTCCTTCCCCTAGAGTGGCTGGTTCTACGGAAAAAGGAATGTTGGGAGGGGGGAAATACATTCAAAGTTCTCTGCAGTCTTTCGCAGGAGATGAATGCAGTTTTAAACTGCAACTTTATTGCTTGTTGGCAAAGTGACTGCCATGCAGGGATTGAAAACTGCAAGTTCTTTAGCATTGTCAGACATACTTTTGAAAAATGGAGCCCTTTCCTGCTCAGGGGATTAGTTTAAACTTTTTTATAGCATTCGTTTTTGTGATTCTTTACTCTGCTCTTTATTGCTGCTTCATCTTGTGTTTGCTTTATGAGGTTATTATTTTTTATACATAGCTCAGTACAGTCTTTAATAGGCTCAGAGAGACAGGTATTTGAAAATCTAAGTGTAATAAAAAGACAAAACATTTATTAACTAGAAGAAATATTGTGGCAACCTTTTTGCTGCTTCAATGCTCAGCTCTGTTCCCACTCAATGGAAATATTCCACTCGATTTATATGGAGTTGGACTGGGTCCCTACTTAAGGAAATACTGCCATTAATGCAGAGACAACCTGTACCTGCTGATAGTGAGGGGCACAATTTAAAAATTCAGCTGGTCCCCTGTTACTGGTCAGCCTCTCTGGCCAGGTATCTGCATCCTTCCCTTGGGTCCCAACTCCACGGGAGGCCACAGCGCCTTCTTAAATGGGGAACAATTAGCATTGGTGCATGGTTTTCAGCCTTCCAATAGTCTGTTGCCGCGGCCCTCAAGCAGGGCAGACAAGTAATCAGTCTAGCACCCCAGCCCTCAGGCAGGGCAGGTGAGTAAGCAGTCTAGCGCCTCTGACCATTAAAGTAGGGTGAGGTAGGCAGTGGATCCGCTCTTTACAGCAGAAAGTGAGGGTATTTCCTCTTGGGGTGACTAGGGAAGGGGGGAGGGGCACCTGTCTCCACTGCGTCCCAGCCCAGGGCCCTAGCAGCGGGTCTGTCTGCCCCTTGGCCACTTCCTCCTCATATCCCCAGATACCTGCTTCCACCGGGTCGTGGGGTACTCAGCCCACGGCTGGCTCACCAGTCCCTCCTTGTCCACAGGCAGCAAGGCGGGGAGCTCCTCGGCAAGGGGCATCTCCTCCAGGGTCACAGGGTTCCTGGAGGCCTTCCATGTCAGGCAGCTCATCCAGGCTCTGTCCAGTCTCTGGAGGCTCCGCATCAGGCAGCTCGTCCAGGTCCCGTCTGCCCTCAGGGGGAATCTCCCAACCGGGTTTCTCAGGGTTCTCGGTCCAGTCCTGGGGGTCAGGTAGCTCAGTCCAATCACTGGGGCCTGCGGGCCTGGTCCAGCCACCAGACCCCAAAGGCCCTATCCATTCTCTATGTCCAGGTAGGTCGGGAAGCCAGTGGGGCCTCTGCTCAGGGAGGTGGGCGCCTCTTGCATCCGCTTGGCTCCAATCCGGCCTGGGCTTCGGCCAGCAGACCAGCACATCTGTCTCCAATGGCAGCCACCTCCCTGCTGAGCTATGGGGCCTGTCTTTTATACTGCCTCTTCCTGTAGAAGATCCGCCCCGTGGGCGCTGGTCGGGCTGGCCGGGTGGCCCTATCATGGCCCAGCCTTTCAACTGCTGGGCAGACCAGCCTGCCGGCCCTATTGCGGGCCGGCCTTTCAGTTGCCAGGCAGATTGGTCTACTGGGTCTGGTTCGGGCCCGCTGGGTAGCTGCGGCCTTCCCTCAGGTCCCAACTCCGGGGGAGGCCACAGCACCTTCTTACACCCCCAAATAGCTCGAGTCATGAACCCTCAGTCTGCCCTCCTGGGAATCAGCAGCCCCTTCCTGCACCTTCCAGCTATTGCTTATGCCTCTCCCTGCAGGGCACAGCTCATGGGCTCCAGCAGCTGCCACAGAGAGAGGGTCCAGCCACACTATGTGACTGAGTGGAACTAACAAACCCTGGCAGAAATCTGGGGGGGATGTGACCCCACATGCCCCCCCAAACGTTGTCTCTGCATTAACCGGGGCAGCTGTGATCTAGTTGTTTGAGCATAGACTGAGATTCAGAATACCCGGGTTCTATTCTTGCCTGCTCCAATGTATGACTCAGGGACAGATTCTATTCACTCATTTTTACTCAACCAGACGTTTCACTGGGCTACATAGATTTTAATGCCAAAAGGGGCCATTGTGATCATCTCGTCTGACCTCCTGCATAACACAGATGACAGATCTTCTCTTAATTAATTTTGGTTTCAAGTCCAATAGCTGTGGTTGAACTAGAGCATAGCTTTTAGAAAAATATGCAATCCTGATTTCAAAATTGCCAGAGATGGAGAATCCATCATGATCCTTGGTATGTTGTTCTAATGGTTAAATTCCCTCACCATTAAATATTTGCACTTTATTTCCAGTCTGAATTTATCCAGCTTCAACTTCTAGCCACTGGATCTTGTTCTACCTTTATCCGCTAGATTACTTAATCTTTATCATCTAATTTTGATCCACAGGTAGGTAATTTATAGACTGTGAAAAAGTTACCTCTTTCTCTTTGCTTAAGCCAAATACTGTGAGAGTCTCAAGGACTTCAGTCTAAAACATGATTTCTAATCCTTTAATCCAGTGGTTCCCAAACTTTTTTCCACTCAGGACCCCTTTTGTTACTATTATTCTATTAGTTAGGTTAGTTCATTATTTTAAAAAATATTTTGTAATTAAAATAAGATTCACAAAGAAACCAAAAGGAAACTGTCTGCAATTATTATAAGGTATCACATTACCCTTATTTTCACTCTAACTAAAATTATATTTGTGGTGTAGTCCTGAATGGGCAAGTACTGGTGCTGTCAGAATGCCCCTGCCAGCATGGGACTTTCCCCACCAACATGATCATGATGCATAACATATTACACTGTGCCTAGGACACCATTTGAGAACAAAAGAGTGTCCTCCATGTGGCAAAAGTGCCAGAACACTGTTCTGGTGCATTATGGGTCCACTGTAGAACTCCTTCCAGGAACAGACCTGCACATAACCCCTGGTAGATCCCCATGGATCCAGGGATCCCAGTTTGGTAACCACTGCTTTAATCATTCTTGTGGCTCTTCTCTAAACCCTCTCCAATTTTTCAACATCCCTTTTGAATTGTGGACTCCAGAATTGGACACAGTATTCTGTCAGTAGTTGCACCATAGCCAAATACAGAGATAAAATAACCTCTCTATTCCTACTTAATATTCTCTTTTTTTATATATCCAGGGATTGCATTAACTCCTTTGGCTGCATTATTACACTAGAAGCTCATGTTTGTCTGGTTATCCACCATAACACCCCTGTCTTTTTCAGAGTCACTCTTCCCAAGATAGTCCCCCATTCTGTAAGCATGGCCTATGTTCTTTTTTCCTAGATGTGTATGTAACCCTTCTGCCAGTCACCTGTTAGCTGCCTTGCCAGCCACTCCACTAGGTGATCTGACAGCCGCTCTGCTGCACACCATCACCTTCTGCTACCACTTGCTTCTCCACTATGACCTCTGGAGGTTGGTCTCTTGAGATTCCACTCAGCTCTCAGTGATTTCAGCTGTCAGTGATCAACAGCTCTTAGGGGTGAACTCACATCTGAAGCTGGGCAGTAGTGCTGTCCCACAGTAGATGTTTAGCTTTAGTGAGCACTTAACAAAACAAAAGACTCCTAACATAATCTTAACTAGCTCTATCTTTGAGCGGTGGGAGGAGGATGTTAAATCACGCCTGAGGCTCTTAGGCAAAGCCCACCCTTCCGAGCAGGAATCCCTGTCCCCATCCCTTTTCAACCTTCACTGGGCTCTGGCATCCAAGCCCCTTGCTTAGCCAGTTTGGTTCAGATGATAGCGACCCGTCAATCAGAACAGGTTAAGCACTCTTCTGCTGCCCTTTGCTCAGACAATAAGGGGAACAACATTTAGTTACCCTTGCATTTAACACTAAAGTGATTTGTAGCCCAGCACCAGCCAAAGGGATCATTTGAGCAAAGCAGACCCATCACGCTGAGCACCTAAGCAGAGGAGGTGTGCTCATGCAAGTACCAGCTTGGCAAGGAAGAGTCCGTTCAAGTCCTGCTTACATTTGGCTGTATTAAAATGCCTATTCATAGAATTATATAAATGTAGGGTTGGAAGGGATGTTGAAAGGTCATCTAGTCCATCCCCCCTGCTGAGTCAGGGTTACATATCCCTAGACCATCCCTGACAGGTGTTTGTCAGCTGTCCTTAAAAATATTCAATGACATTCCACAATCTTCTTTGGAAGCCTATTCTATATCTTAACTACCCTTACAGTTAGAAAACTTTTCCTAATATCCAGCCTAAATCTCCTTTTCTGCAGATTAGGCCAATTACCTTTTGCCCTACATTCGTTGGACATGGGGAACAACTGATCTCAGTCTTCTTTATATCAGCCCTTAACATATATGAAAGCTCATCAGGTTCCCTCACAAGTTTCTTTTCTCAAAACTAAATATGCCCAGATGTTTTAACCTTTTCTCAGAGCTCAGGTTTTCTAAACCTTTTATCATTTTTATTACTCTCCTCTGAACTATCTACAATTTGTTCACATCTTTCTTAAAGCGTAGTGCCCAATGCTGGACACAGTATCCTAGCTGAGGCCTCACCAGTGCTGAGAAGAGCGGAACAGTTACTTCCCAAGTTTTAGATATGACACTCCTGTTAATGCATCCAGAATATTATCTCTTTTCACAACTGCAACACATTGTTGACTCATTCAATTTGTGATCCACTATAGCGGTCAGCTTCTTTGCAGCAGTACTACTAACTACACAGTTATTCCCCATTTTGTATTTGTGCATTTGATTTTTCCTTCCTAAGTGTCATACTTTGCACTGGCCGTTATTGAATTTAATCTTGTTGATTTCAGACCAATTCTCTAATCGGTCAATTCATGTTGAATTCTAATCCTGTCCTCCAAAGTGCCTGCAATCCCTCCTGGCTTGTTGTCATTGGCAAATTTTATAAGCCCACTCCCCACTCCATTATCCATGTCATTAATAAAAATATTGAAGAGTACTGGATCCAGGACAGACTCCTGCAGGGTCCCACTAGATATATCCTATAGTTTGACAGCGAACTCTTGATAATTACCCTTTGAGTACAGCTTTTCAGTCAATTGACACTCACTTTATAGTAGTTTCATCTACACCACATTGTGAGAATGTCACATGGGACCATGTCAAAAGATATATTTTTTAATCCACTCAGCCGGTAATCCTGTCAAAGGAGGAAATTAGATCGTTAGCAATTTATCAAGCATTCCAGGTCACCATATCAGTGACCTGTCTTCTTTATTACTTAACTCCCCTCCCTCAATGTGTGTCTCCTCTGCAAATTTTATCAGTAATGATTCATTTTCTTCTAGGTCATTAATGAAAATGATAAATCGTGTGGGGCTAAGAATTGATCCCTATGGGATGCCACTAATAACACATTTGCTCAGTGATGATTTCCCATTTTATAATTACATTTTGAGACCTAGCAGTTAGCCAGTTTTTAATCCTTTTAATGGGTGTCATGATGATTTTCTATCATTCCAATGTTTTAAAATCAAAATGTCATGGAACCAAGTCAAATGACTTATAGAAGTCTAAACAAAATGCATCAACACTAATCACCTATTTCAACCAACCTTCTAATCTCATAAAAATATCAAATTAGTATATTTATATATATATCAAATATATATATTACATATTACAAATTAATTATATTATACTCTTTTACTTCATTAATTGTCAACCATTCCATTATTTTGCCTCAGATCAATGTTGTCATGACAGGCTTTTAATTAATTATAATTAAACAGGTCACACACTGGTTTTTGGGTTTTTTTTTTTTTTGGCTTCACTGGATGTTGTACGGTGCTGCAATACCAGGGTGAGGATATTTGACTCAAGCATTCAATCTTCTTCATGTATCCCATTTGCTAAATGGGAATATTAATACTTACCTAGCTTTGTAAAGATCAATTACTTTTTTAGATCAATGAATAGAAAACGTAAGTGCAAAGTATTATTTCTGCTTATTATTATTGTTGTGCTCAATGACAGCCATTTCAGCTTAGATACCATTTTACAAGGTCAGTGTCAGAGGATAACCACAAAATAACAGTCAAAGTAAGATTAACATCATAGTCATATAAAACCTGCTTTTCTCAAACCTCTGTTATAGCATGGACCACTAGTCAGATTAGACTTTATGGCAACTTTCCAGATCTTGAAGGCTTCAACTGATGGGGCTGTTCTTTGGAGCATTTTCTCCCCGGGGGCAGGAAAAATTGAAGGGTGAACAATTAGATGGCTGCACTGCACTGAGCTATGTGTACTGATTACTAGAGACTGCCTGGCACAGAGGGATGTCAGTGCCTGCAGTGGCATCTGCTCCTGTCACTATCAGCATTCAGCAGGTGACACCATGGAGGATGGAATGCAGCTGAGATCCCTAAGGAGTTAAAGGGAGCTGGCTGAGGGGGGAAATAGATATAACTGACAACACCAACCGCAAAAAGGCTGAAGTGTGTAAGCGAAGAAAAGAGGGGTGAGGCCGTTGGAAGTGATCATGTCAGTGTACCACAGCATGGCTACTGCAGCTGGATCAATTGTAAGATAAAAATAGCTATTTGTATCCTCTGCCTCTGCAGTTATAGGATAGAAGCGTCAGCTAGAGAGGCAGACAACGTAACTCTGCCTTATTTTCCAAAATGGGAAAGAAAAAGATCCCCAAAGCAATCATAGCTGAAAAGGAGGTTCATGAAACTATTCTCTCTCTCTCTCCAATAATTCTAATGATATTGTTACCATTATTGTACTACTTATTGTATATTTAAGAAGGTGCTCACAATGTGTCAGAGACTTCCCAGACATTCCTCAATGAGGCTGGTAATGATTTTTGTACACATATTTGGCGGGGTAAGATGATGCCAGATTCTGATACCTTTACTGATGTTGAATAGTACTTTGCACTCTGAGTAGTTCCAGGAAAGCAAATGCGAGTATTTGTGGTGCAAGGTGTAAGGGTGTCACAATCTGGCCTTTAGTGACTTGAGCAAGGTCACACAGCAAGTCAGTGGCAGAGGTAGGTAATAAAAGTACTTTGAATGTACAGTAAAATAGTGCTTGTTACCCAAAGATTTCAAAGCATTTCATACGTTCAGCCTCACAACTCTGCTATGAGCTCAGGAAGTGTCATCTCCATCTTACAGAATGGTGAGCTGAGGCTCAAGTCTCCTCCACGGCAAAGCCCTCAGGACCTTCATTGGCCAGTGGAGCTCTGCGGTTGAAGAGTAAATATGAAATCCTGAGGCACAGCCCTTGGTGGCCAAAACCCAACGAGAACTGAGAGCAACAAGATGACGAGGGGATAACATCACCTCTCAGGTTTCTCTTAAGCTCTTCATCTACCCAGAAGGGACAATTTTGTCCACTTTTATCCTAGGTCCTTTCTCTTCCCTCTGCAGTAGAGGAGGTTACTATAGTTCCAGAGCTACAGTCAGGGCCAGATTTAGAAGCAGGTGACCTCTGGGCTTAGGGGGCACCAAGGTCAGGGTGCTGTTTTTGTTGTTAGCGACAAAAGGGAAAATAGAATATTTGAAGTAAAATGTTTCAGGTATTCCGTACGTGGATTATTTTTTCACTAACCTCCTAGAAAGTTCTAGAACTTTGTAGAAACTTGTAGAACATTCCAGACTTTTTGAGAACTACATTTTCCTCAAGCCTCCTTGGATGCTATCAGCCATGCCCTTGTGGGTATATAAAGGGTGGGACATTACCAGTCAATCAGTGACATATAAGAATGAAGTAAAGTGAGAGTCCATCTGTGATACTGAGAAATTTGTTTTATTGTGTAACTGTGAAAGTGCATTTGTGTTTTAAGACTTGAAGTATGTAAGTAGGCATAAATCATGCATGCACATCTTGCATTAAAGTCATGAAATGGGCTATAAATGCAATAAAAAATAAGGTATTCAAAAGTTTAACAAATGAAGGGGATCACAGAAGATGCTTTTCACTTGTGGCACCATTTGGTCTAGAGCCAGCCACGGCTGCATTGGCCTCTTCAAGAAGGAAGGAATGCCAGGGTACCAGAGGAATGGCTACACACCTGAGGAGCTGACTGCACAGAGCTCCCCACTCCATCACCATCCCTCAAGCCTCTTTGAAACCACTTTGCTCTGCATCCCTTTCCACACTATTCTTAGCACTAGTCAGGTTGCCCTTATGGAAAAAGTCTCTATAAAATCTAAGAAAGATAAAATGAATAGGGTTCTACAAAAATGAAATAGGGTTGTACAGGAATGTCTCTTAAAATCCTACAAAATGTAACAAAGAATGATGTCCTTCCTATAGAATTTTTCTCAAACAATCCCATGAATTATATAGGAGGAAATGGCTTTTTTTTTTTTTTAACAATAAACTCCATAGATTGATTAAAGAACCTACAGAAAGATTGTAATTTTCTATTAATTTCTATATGACTCTTTCATAAGACTGTCTCATATGTGGAAATAATGGACTAGTCCAACCATTATTTCCACTGACTGATTTGGCTCTATGGGCAGGTCTGCACTACCGCTTAAGTCGTAACCTATGTTGCTCAGGAGTATGAAAGATTCCCCCCCTCCCTTAGTGACACAAGTTACAACTACCTAAGTGCTGGCCACACCAGCACTATGCTGATGGGAGAGTGTATCCTGCCAACGTAACTTTTGAATCTCATGGGAGTGGAGTAATTATGCTGATGGGAGAGTGCTCTCCCATCGGCATAGAGTCTTTTCACCAGAAACGTTACAGCGGTGTAGCTGCACTAGTGAAGAGTAGCTTTCAGTGACATATCACACAAGATCACACAACAAGTTACACAGTTGAGAATAATAACCACATCTCTGGATTTCAGTCCCAGGCTTCAAACAAGAAACCTGGTTGCTTCTTGCCACTTGGAAAATGGAGGGAAAGTTGGTGATGGAGACATGGACAGGTAAAAAATTAAAGTGATTTTCAACCTCTCTGTTTTATTTTAATGGAGTTCCAAAGAAAGGCTTCAGTTCCACCATTATAGATCAATAAGAAGGCTAAGTCTTCCCTAAGGTCTTAGGCCTGTATATATATAGCCAGGATTTGTGTGTGTGTGTGGCGGGGGGCGGGGAGAGGAGAAGGCAAAGGAGGGATTGGGACAGAAAAATAAAGTACACATGGGGCCTTCTCCAGCCTTCCATACGCTGTACAAATGTAGCGAGGCTTCAAGAACCTGTCAGAAATGCAGTCACTGGTTCATTGTGAAGTTTGTGTTGTGGCTTTTGAATTATGGCGTCAAAATGACACAATGTTTTCTAAAAACAATGAGAGTCCTTTAGCGCCTTAAAGACTAACAAATTTCTGTGGTCATAAGCTTTCGTGGGCTGCAACCCACTTCAGCAGATGCATGAAGTGACTAAATGAGTTGCAGCCCATGAAAGCTTATGCTCGCAGAGATTTGTTAGTCTTTAACGTGCTACAGTATCTCATTCTTTTTGTTGTATACAGACTAGCATGGCTACCCCTCTGGAATGTTTGCGTAATGCATGTTATCACAAGGAACATGCTGCATTCTCTGAGACTCAAGAATGCGATGTGCTGTGTATTTATTATTGGTGCAGAATTGCACTCTCTCAAAAGAAAATCACTAGATCATGGAGAGAGAAAATGAAATCCTGTGTGTGTTAATTTGTAAGGAACTAGAACATAAGAACAGCCATACTGGGTCCGACCAATGGTCCATCTTGCCCAGTATCATGTCTTCTGACGGTGGCCAAAGAGTAAATTACTTGCCCAGGACCACACAGCAAAGGAATTGGCCCCTGGTTTTCTGCATCCTAACATCCTTAATGACTAGGCCAACCTGCCTTTCTACATTGCAGATGAAGCAGGAACTCAGACAGGACTATGATGAGCATGGTTAACATCAGTTAATGAGAAGTTGTCTAAGTTAATACTTGTGTAAGAAAAAGGGACAAACACTGAGCAAGAAGTGCAGTGGCTAGAAAAGTACCTGCCCTACCTGAGAACTTCTAACTCTCTTACATTCACAGCAGGCCCAGATTTTTCCATTCCAATTCATCTCATTGCTAGTCAATGAGTCTATATTACACAATACTGAAAGGGACATCATAGACTGCAAACATCCAAATCCTTTGCTAACAATACTTAGTGTTTATAAAGTGCTTTACATCTGCAAAGTGCTATACAAATATTAACTAACTGATCAACTAACAGCAGGTAATTTAGTTCATCCTGAAAGAGGGGGTGAAAATAATGTGCGTACGGAATAAGAATATAGTATGTCACAAAGGAAACTTCATTTCTGTATTCTACATTGTAAGTCACTCTACACACTAGCTATTCACAGTGACAGTGGCAAAAGCACTTACATGAGTATATAACACTGCAACAAAGCCATTGCCATTTAGCACTTTAGGGTTGTCATGCTACCCACTATTCCAAAAGGAGCATCATGTGACTGGAGATAGAGTTCAGATGCTCCTGCTTGAAACGCATAGGTCTTCACTACTTAAGCTGCGTAAAAATATCTTCAAACTGTTATCAGTTTACGGCAGAGGTTCTCAAACTGGTTGGAGGACCATTTACTGGTGGCACGTGGACAGCCGGTTGGTAACATAATGTACCATGTGCTTTTCCTCTTCAGTGCTAGCCATTAAAATGCATTAAAATAAATGGGAGGGGAGGTAGTCCTCATGGTAATAAAGGGAGAAGTGGATTTCTATAATATACATTACCCCTTATGAAGCACTTCAGATGGAAGCATTATCCAAAGTCCAAACATTAACAAGTTAAGTAAAAGCTAATTACTAGAATTGTTACAAAAGTCTGTTATCTACCTATCAAATAGAGTTGTAAAATACCAATGAGAAGTTATGTGCCTGATCCAAAGTCCTGTAAAATCACAGGCTGTCCTTCCATTGATCTCAATTGGATCAGACCCTAAATATTGATACAAGTCAAAGCAATGACATGATGGTCATATTTTCAGGTGTCTGTGACCCTGACAGGGTGCTTGATAGATCCAGGAAGTAATAACCATCAGAGACTGCAGATGGGAAATAAGGGACAGAGCCTGCAGCCTTTACTAATATAAGCAGCACCACTGACAGGGCGGTGTTGTTGTTGTTTTTAAATTAACTATTAAATTAACCATTTAAAAAAAAAAGTATGAGCTTATCTTACAAATACTTTGAAACTTGATGGTTTCCTATACTTTCTAATGAGAAAATAAGTCAGTTAGTTTACTTCTACTTTGCAACATCTGTTCATTTATGACACACTCATCACAGTGGTATCTAAGCAGCAGAACATCAAACAGGTATGTGAACATCAGACTAGGCCCATTAAACCGGATGCTCCACTGAGGAAGCCAGCATGCTGCACAGGATATTACTCCACAAGAAGATCTACTGAAGTCAATGGGACTACTCATGGAGAAAGGCAATATTCCCCATGAATAAAGGTATCAGAATCTGGCCCTCACTAAACGGAGATACAACACTGAGAGGTAGTTCTAATATGTCTTTTTAAATTCCTTCTTCCAATGTGCAGTATCTATTCTAGAGATGGGCCCAAACCAAACCCGCAGATCCAATCTATCTGAACTTTGAGAAAGGCCCAGGTATATGGAGAAGAAAGACAGGTGCATTAAAGCATTCTGGGGCCCTAAGCATAACCCACATGAGACTTTAGTGTTCCAAAGCTCTGCCCAATCTTTGGAGGCAGTGTTAGAGGCACCCCCACAGGAGCTGTCTGCTGGGTTGATGGGGGATCTGCCACTGTTCCTCTTTGGAAAGAGTAAGCCTCTCCTGAACCACTTTTCTTTGTCTTCATGTGAGATGAGTGTGACCCATCCATGCCCAGGGCAGCCGCCTGAAAATGCCCAGGTCGGGGCAGGCTGTAAAAGGAGAGCAGATTTTCCCAGCACTGGTGGGTGACACTGAAGCCAGACTCCCCAACCAGCCACAAACAGTGCTTCTGATTCCCCCACACTGGTTATCAAGAAGCCACTATACAAATACACAGAGCCCCCTTTACTGCATTTCAGTCTCTGGCTCCCAGTCAGCCACTAGGTCCAGTAAAGAGAGCGGTTATTTAAGTTATGCTCTTTACCAAAAAGGTTCCTCCTGACCCCAAAGGGCCAGCCAAAGTACCAGATCAATATGTTTGGATCTTACCCAAAATACCACGTTGAGAGCCAATCCTTTAGTAACTAAAACTAAAGGTTTATTATAAAAAGAAACAAACTGTAAGAGAAATGTTAAAGGATTAAAGCAATCAGATACATACAAATGATTTGAAAGTCCATATATATCAGGTTTCTAGAAGAATTCTGGAGTTTGCAGGCTTGTATAGTCCCTCTGGAATACATCCAGTACCTGGATGGATCTCAGTCCTTTGTTTCACAGATTCAGTCGTACATGAGTTGATCCAGAGGTACACAGGTGGCTGAAGGCTGAACACGTCTGAAGACAAAATGGAACCTGGGCATCTGCCTTTTATGTCCTCTGGCCCTTGCCATGCTGCTTGTGGAATTTCACAGGAACCAAAATGGAGTCCAGAGTCACATGACCAAGTCCTGGTGACTCATCAGGTATATCCCTGGCTTCTCCCCCTGGGCTCCTTGCACCTGTGAATCTCTTAATGGTCCATTAAGCAGGCCATCCCTCCAGCCATCCTGTCTGGGGAGTGGCCCAGACACAGCACAACTTGAAATACAGATATATCAATATGAAGCATATCCATAACTTCCATTACACATATTGCACATGGACATAAATATCATCAACTTACTCAGCACATTGTAGCCTTTCTAACAGTACCTGACATGGCATCGCTCACATGGATCACTATGATTTTGACCTATTGATGTTAAATAATATAATAAATGCCCCTCCCCCCCAATCCAGCCAGCCTGACAATGAGGTCTGTCCCAGGGAAGGTGACTCAGCTTGTACCCACCTGAGAAGAGGAATGGAGGGAGACATCTGCTGCATAGCTAGTAGTAGTTAACCCAACCGGAGTTTACAACTGGGGGCTGTTGTATTAATTTGGATGGAATAAATGGACCACTGGTGTTCACATAACCCAGTCACTGTCCAACCTTAAAGAGTGTTAAACAAGGTTTGGGATTTGGTATACAGAGATCTCAGCCTGCTTGGTACCATGGCAAACACACCATTTAAAAAATCTTTTTAATATTTTAAAGACACAGAGAAGAAGGGAAAAGAGTTAAAGCATTTGAAAGCAAAGTATTAAGTAAAGCTTTCATTTTAATAGCATTTTTGTCCCGTTTTGTTTTAGCTAGAGAGAGTTTTAGAAGAATCCGCCCCCCCTGGTTTGACAGCTTCTTAGATGATAAAATATCTTTTGGGTTGGATTAACAGAGGCACAACATACAAGTCACAGAAGGTGACAGTACCACTCTACTCTGTGCTGGTTAGGCCTCAACTGGAGTACTGTGTCCAGTTTTGGTAACTGCTGCATAGAAAGCATGTAGAGAAACTGGAAAGGATCCAGAGGCAAGGGACAAAACTAATCAAAGGGATGGAATGAAAGCAATATGAGCAAAGTGTGAAGGAACTGGGTATGTTTAGTTTGGGAAAGAGGAGTTTAAGTGGGGAGATGAGAGCGGTCTTGAAATTCTTGAAAGGCTGCCATAAGAAAGATGGGCAGGACAAGAGGCAAGAGTTCAAAGTACAGCATAAAAGATTTAGATTAAATCTCAGGAAAAGCTTTCTAGCTGTAAGAACAGTAGGACAATAGAACAAACTGTCTAGGGAAGAAATGGACTCTCCTTCACTGGAGGTTTTCAAAAAGAGGCTGGAAATCTATCAGTCTTGGATGGTTTAGACACGATAAATTCTGCATCTTGGCAGCAGGTTAGACTAGATGACCTTTGAGTTCTATGATTCTATGTATCAAAGATGGTAATAACTGTCGTTCTGGATAAAAGAGAATTTATTTGAGTTGAATTGGAGCTAGTGCTGTGAAAGTCTGATCACATTTCATCTCAGATGGTGTTTGGAATTCAGCTGGAGCCAATAGTGGTGGCAACAGCCACTGGGTCCCTTGGTCTGGTCAGAGAGTCTTTCAGGATTAGGATAACAAAGGCCCATGATCCCAGGAGATGTTGGGAGTGGCAGCCATAATAGTGAAGTTTGCTTCAGTAGCCTCCATCTGTTCTTTTATTTTCCCCCTTAAGTTTTTTTCTTTAAGGACCCAAAAAGAAAGTGATGGGTGAAATAGCCCATCCCCTTATTATTTTGTCCACCAGATAGGTCTAATGTCTGACACCCCAATTTTTTGTTCATTAATTTCTTGTTCCACATCTTCTGTTTTTACCACCCATGATTATAAGATAGTCCATATCAGCAGACCTTTTCATTTACACTAATTAAGTCCATCTCCTTTTTGTACCTTTTCCCATCAACATTTATTGAAGGTTATTCTGACATCTTATGAACTTTTACCTACTTTTTATAGTTGAGCTTACAATTAGAGTAAATTTGTAGGCCCAGTTATCACAATAGGTGGGTATTTTGGGACATTTCAAAGCAGCAAGTTAGGAGGAATAGGGCAATTCACAACTCTCTGAACTACTCTGCCGACTCAGGCAGGCATTGATCACTCTCAGGTAACATTTTCAAGCTTTTTTTTCACAGCCGTGAGGAGTAGAAATATACATATTTAAATTAAATTCTGATGTGGTCACACAACTCCAGGAGCTGGCACCCTAGGCATTGGCCTATAGTGCCTATGTCTTAATCAAGCCTTGGGAAAGACAGGATTCAAGTCTCAGCTCCACATGTCAGTCTGTAGTTTATACAATAATGTATCTGTTGTCTGCAGCAGATCCATTTATGAAGCAGTCTTGTTCATTTTCATCATCATGTTGATATTAGGAAGATGTCACAGTACGTTAAAAAAAATCAAACAATGAGGGACTATGAGTATAGCCATTATAAAAGATTACATAACAGCTATTGAGATATTCCTTGTCAACATTTGCTTCCTCCACGTGACCTGGTTCTACCATGTCATTAAAGGAGAGCAGGATGTAATCTACAGGAATATATACTCAATTCAGAGCCCTGCATTTCTCATACTTATGCAGTTCAGGGAGAGGTCCCAGCCTAGTCTCAACTGAATATTCACAGTTGTACTCCAGGGGAAAACATCACTGTTTTATCAATGTACACTATTTCTTTGCATGCAGTTGGCTAATTTATTGTTTTTCAGACCAACAAGATGAAATTTATTAGCCAAGAAGATATAGGAACTTCTCTGTGATCACCCACAAGGTTTTACTGAAGAAGAAGAAAAAAAAGAAGACGCACCATTTCATTTCTCTAAAACAATCCAAATCACTGTTGGGAGAATTGAAAAAGGACATGGTTAAGTACTCAAAATTCAAGAAAATGCCAAAGTGAAGGCTGCACGCAAGGGCCACAACCTCAGTTAGGTAGCTGCGCTTATTTACACCAGCGAATTTCAATGGAACTATGCCAGTTTACAACAGCTGAGGATCTGCCCAAATCTTTAACTCAGACCTCTTGTATGGATTATGCTACAATGTGTAGGAATAAAATTGTAACTCTGTAGATTCATTCATAGCTTTGTTCATTCATACCCTTATGTGTGTCAATCTCTATATAATTTTAATTAGTTAACAGCTTCATTCCTGTCAGTTTTCATTTATATTTGGGTATTGGGGAGCGCTGGGCTCCAGCTGCCGTCTTTTTGTTTCTCATGGTTGTGGGGGGAAGGCCGTGTCTTTTCCTCTGAGCCACTCACTCCCAGCCTGATCTGCTGTATAAGTTTGTACCTATCTGCCCTTAGGTAATAAGTGTGTCTTCTTTTATTATTATTAAAGTGGTTTTCAACCCTTCTTAACCAGAATGTATAATCACCATCTCACAATTCTGTCTGTAATATTTGAACTCCTCTCAGCCATACTCCATGTTGTAAATGTAAAACCCCATTATGACCAAATGTACTCCATCTTGTACAAAACTCTTTCTAAACTTTTAGATGAATAGGTAACCTTATTTGAACAAGATGTGAATGGAGGGTATACATATGTGTGAATCAGACCCAGCTTGTCCTGATGAAGTGCGGAGTCCACCCTAACGATTGAAGAGTATGAACACATCCCTAAAAAACAAGAGAAGAATCCTCCCCAAAAAACAAAAGAACAAACTTAATCAAGACACCAAGAAGGAGCTGAAAGTCACATCTGCTATTGTCGGGCAATCAGTGGTCACAGAGAAGCGATGCGACACAGCCAAACTCATAAGTTTGCACTGAAGTAAAAAACCTATAAAAGACTGGATGAGATTGCAAGGCTTTGGGGGAGTAATGTTCTGCACACCATCAAAGAAGAGCATCGGTGTGCGCCCAACAATGACCCCGCTCTCCTCGTGCCCAGCTTCCCTGGCCAGGTAGCTGCCACGAGCCACGAACTCCAGCAACGGACCCAAGCTGCAACCTCAAGCCACAATCAGGACTGGTAGCTACATAACAACAGAACATTTCCTGGTGTGTTTGGGCATGAGCACACACGCGCGTGTGTGTACATAGGCTTAAGATAGTTATTAATTTAGTTCCTGGTAATAAATGTGGCATTTTGCCTTTTCCCCTTGAAACAGTCCCGAGTGCTCTTTTTGCACAACAAATGTGTAATTTTCCTTCTATAACCTTACACACGTGCACTTCCTTGGAATATTCTGTGCTACTGATCTGTGCATGGACTCATAGAGCTAAGCCTGGAAATGACCTTCAGAGGTCATCTAGTCTATTTCCCCTGCTGAGGCAGAACCAAGTACCTAGATCAAGTATGCCAAAAAGAATCCATGGAAGTCATTTACATGAAAAGTACAAACCAGCAAATGGTACCTGTGACTCAAAGAGCACCCCAGTGCCAGAGGGAGAGGGGCTCCTAACTATCTAGCCATGAGTCTTAGCTGGCCTGACCAACTCAGTCTACCCCAAATCACAATTGCCATAATCCATTTCTAAAAGGAGTCATATTCAGGTAACACACTTGTCATTAATATTATTGCATGGTGTATGTATAAGTGATAGATGAAAAATCTGAAATGTGGTGGAAATATATTCTTAAAATGTATTTTATAGGTGGGTTTACATCACCCCACTCTAGACAAAGGAACATGGTCGTGCCTGGCTGAATATGCCTCAAATGAAAATTGAGAGAAGAGACAAGGAAAGTACATTTCCATAAAAGATAAACAAAGCCATTCCACTAGTGAGGGGGGGAGACTGGCACTTAAGTATCTTGACTGGGGGAGGAGACTTGAAAAATTAACGTGGCATCAACTTCTTCATGTACACAGCACGCCCCAGGGGCTCACCTGCCTGACTTTGAAAACAAAGATAAAACTGTAAGGATATAAGCAGAGAGAGAAAGTCATTATGGCATCCTTCACCTGAAAGACGAAGAAACCAAGTTGTTGGAACCCGGCTAAGAACCGGCCAGCCATGCTGGAAGAACAACCGTGGTGAGAAAACTATTTTGAACAAAATTCTCTAGTTTGTTAACTTGGGTTTGCGTTTTGGAAGCATTCTTACTTTCGTTTGTTTGTAACCATTCCTACTACTTGGTACCACTTCAATAGCGGGCCTTTGTAAATACAAACATAATGTTGTTACTTTACTGCCCTGCAAATTAAAGAATAAAATCCTCAACAAACCAACAGGCTGGTGCTGTCCCGTAAAGGAGCAGCAAGCTTGATAAGGTTATGAGAGTGCTACAGTGACAGGGTTGAGCACTGCAGAGAAGACTGTTTTGGAGAGTCAGGGCCGGAAGGGCTGTTGGGATCACTTGGTGGAAGCCAGGGTGAGGTCATTGTCCTGGAAGCAGGTTGCTGGCTGCTCAGGGCTCTAAGCCAAAGCTACACAGCACAAAAGCACCCAGGGTTACAGGACAGGCAACGCCACAACCCCTTATTGGTCTGAGTGAACTCCCAAAGCATCACAGGACATAAATAACAAAGACTGTGTATAACACAGAGCAATGTTGACTATTTGCTGGTTTATGTAGGCACCTAAGCCTGCAATGTAGCTGACTGCCTTATTGCCTGAATTGCACCAAAGGAAGACTGAGTGCAAAGTACAAAGAACACGCCTTCAGCCCTTTTTTCCTAGCAAAGCCCACAGGAGCCTTTTCCCTGCCCCCAAACTTCTCAAATTCCTGCAGAGACTTTGCCTCAGCTTCTTTGCACCTTTTCAAGATCTACAGGAGCTGAGGAAAGGATATTTGTGGATTATTCCATTCAATATGCAAAAGGGCCAAACCACACAGACTTCACGAAGGGAGGGCTTTCAGTATTTCCTCTAGGCAGTCACGATGCATAAGAATATGCAAATGTGTGATGTAAAAACCTCATTAACTTTTTCACATGCTGACTTCAGTGCTTAACTGTGCACCCTTAATGGCAGTCTCAGTGGAATATAGTCAAGTTTTAAAATATATTAATAAATACATTCTTGATTTGGGTGAGGTAGAAATGCTTATCTGTGCCCTGGAGTCATTTTTTTGGTTCCACCCAGGCTAATCCTGCATTCATATTCTGATTACCTCGCTCTGTGTCACAGTCCTGATATTTTTGACATTTGTACTCCCTAGCCCAAACTATATATATTACCTTAAAGACTTGTACTGGCATAGATTAGTGTGTTAGACTGTACCACAAATTGAATTACTTCTCCAGCCCATTGACTGTAGAACGCTTGTAAAATCTTAATCTATTCAGTTTGTTTTTTCACATGGCATGCATCTGTATGGAAGAGCCAGATTGCACTCGCACATGCCCAAGGGTTGGTCCACCTTTTCCCTTGCATCCCTACACGGTAATTAAGCATAGGTGCAGTCTTTGAACTCCCGGGCATGTTTACACCCTATGGTACAAGACACAAAGGGACAAGGAGGATAATGAAGGGGACATGGCCATGTCCTGCCTTCCACTGACCTCCAGACACACCCCCTGAAGCAGCATAGCAGTGGCTGTATTCTCTGTGCATGTTGGGAATCTACTTGAATAAGAATTCTTCCCAGAAGTTCAGCATCACCTTATCGTAATCCTGCTGCTGCTACTCTGTATAGGCTGCTAGAAGGCTTTCACTCATGCTAGGCTGCAGAAGCCACAAGTAGCAGTAGATGATCAGCACAGCACTGGACTCTCTAAGCCATGTATGATGGCCTTTGGGGTGGGAACAGGCAATCCAGATCAGGGAGGGGTTGCTTCATTGCCTGTCCAGTTACCCGGGATGCCATACAATGCTTTGATGCTGTAGCTCACAACCTGAGTGTTCACAACCAACTATGGCAATCTTCCGGCTTCCCCCTGGTGGGTCTCGCACTTTACCTCTCTTCATGGGCCAGGGCGCCCCCAGCTATCCCATCTCCCCTGGCTGCAGAGGAGCTTTGTCTCCTGGTCTGGGAGGGAACCTTCTCCTCCAGCTGTCACAAGCCTTCTGGCAGCTTCCTCCTGGTTTGTTCCCTCCCCCACCTCTTGGGAAGGCAGGGTTTAGTACACCTGGCGTCATCCTTCATTGGGTCCAGGTGTCTCTAATTGTCCTGCTGCAGTCTCTCCTCTGCCTGCAGGGCGAAGGGCCTTTAACCCTTTAGGGCCCACGTACCGGCCCTGGTATACCCTTTGGTAGCCCTCTGGCTTGACTTTGCCAGACAACCTACATGCATGCAGGTCGCACTCTGAGTGTTTGTGTGCTATACAGCACTGCAGTCTTTCTACAGCCCCACAGCCTTGGTTACAACAAGCAAAGTGACCCCAATGCACTCCCAGTTCCAAATTTTCCCAAAACCATGTGCTCTGTTACCAGGAGAATTTAGAGTGTGGTGTTACTCCTAAAAACTGCTGGCGTGGTGGTCCACCCTATTGGAAAGTGACCTGCCCTCCCTTGAAAGGTCATAGATACAGCCTTCCAATCAAGATAGGATATTCAAGCTGTGATACTTCAAAAACAGATATAATATTTATTTAGAAGTGAGTGGTTACATAAGAGAAAAACAGAGATAGAAATAAATACTATAACAATAAAACATCTATATTCTTAACACTTCATAACTTAACCCTGAATTATCTAACAATAATATGCCTAATACATTAATTAATCTTATACATTAATGCTTAACACTCTATACATACATTATTACTAAAAATCCTTAACAATCTATCATCCAGCAAGCGTTAGGCCAGGTGGTTGCTGGATGGGTAGAGAGGGAGAATCTCACTCAGACCACAAGCATCCAACTTTACTGACATGCAGACTCAGGTGGCCTTTACTTACACAACCTTTAAAACATCCCTCTGTTCATCAGGGAAGGTCCTTCTGCTTTGTCCAAAAATTGCTAAGAGAATTACCCCGGGCTCAGACACAGAGCAGAAACTCAGTTAGCCCGTTTGCCTGTAGGCCCAGAGCCACTGCACAGCTCTCTGACACAAGGATCACCTTAAGCGCAGACCCAGAGCAGGGATTCAGTTAGCCCCGTTGTCTAAAGCCTATGGGGCATCTTTTCTTCAGTGATGCTCACCGCTGTGTAGATGTTTTCGAGATGTTGCAAAGGTATTCCACGGCGCTCCTTTCTTTGCTCAGGTTGTTGTCAGCTCTCAATCTTGTGATTTCAGCTCTCTTCTTCAGGTGGTCAGTTCTCTACAATCCTGGATTGTAGAGATTGCAGGATTTCTATACAGTTTGGTCACTTAGGCTCAGCCAATCAGCTTAAAGGCCACCTAATATGCTAATTAGGCATGCCTGCCATGTTAATTAGGTTCTGATGTAAAAATACTCTAAGCCAATCAATTACTTACTATGCTAATGAGCATCACCTTCTATGCTAATTAGCTTAGCATTTATGCTAATTAGCCTCACCTATGCGAATGAGAAGGGCAGGGCAGGGAGTATTGTGTGAGTGAAGGATGGGTAGTGGAGACATGAGGAATGAGGAGGGAGTTCATCTAAAGGTCACCCTGGTAGGGGAAGGGTGCTGTTAGGAGTAAAATGTCTAAATGGATAGGGGAGGGGTTACGTTAGGAGGAGGGATTCCTCCTTCCAACTGCCATTCTTAATGGTCACTTGCTGGATTTTTCTTATTACTAAACCTTATCTAAAAATCCTATTCTTGAAACTAATTATTATTTTAAATGTTATAAAATGTCTTCTTTTTTAATTACCAAAATATTCAATCCATCTATCTCTGAATTTTTAAACCCCTTTTGAGGTTTTTCTACAAGGCTTCATTTTAACATTATTTTCTGGCCACTTAGACAACTAAAACAAAAATCTCTGGTTACACTCTGTAACGTCCAGCCTGCTCCTAGACAGCACAGAGAAATAAGATCAATTTGTTCCTCTAAAGACACAAAAGCATATCACAGCTTATTAACTTGAGTAATTTCATGCTTCCATTTAAACACAATACTAAGTTGGTTTATAGTAAAAATAAAACAAATGTATTAACAATAGGTCATAGTTTAAGTGGTGCTAAGTAAAAGGGATAGTTAGAAAGGGTTACAAGCAAATATAAGTGAAAAAAATCTAAAACTCTAAAACAATTTAGCAAGGTATAAGCTTTGTTCAAGATGTTTTTTCTCACCTATATTCAGTTCCCAGAGATTTCAACCCACAGTTGGTTGAAGGAAACACCTCTCAGCTTTCAAGAGCTCTGTTTTCTTGTGTCTGTCTAGTGATGGATGCCAAAGATGGCTTCTTTCCTTGCTTATATCTTCCAAAGGTCAATGACTTTGTTTCAAGAGGCAGGATGACCTCATGCTGTTCATCTCTTCCTGTGGTCTTTCCATTCTCTTTTGTGAAAATGGGGCTTTCAATGTCTTGATTCCGTCATGCTTAATTTACATAGGAGACAGGTAAATAGCTGACTTCTCTCCGGTGTTGGAGGGAATCTGTTTCTCCCTGTGTAGCCACAGATTTTAAAACATAATATCGTCATGTATCCACATTTCCTCATATAGTGTTAATATATCCATTTCACAGTGATATTAAACACCAGTGTGCCTTATACTTTTAGGAAAGACCTTGAGCAGAAAAGACCTAGAGTCTAGTGGTAAAGAAAGCTTCATGATCTTTCCTCCCCCATTTCTGTTTGCTGAAATGCTAATTGTTCTGTTTACTGCCGTCTTCTCCTCCTGCTGCCTTGATGGTCCTGTTTACTGTTTACATGTAAATTGAGGTAAACACACATTCCTGTGCTTAGCATAGACGTGTTCAACAACTGCCACTGACAGACCTGGTTTATATACTTTTGTCATAATTCTAGGATATAGTCATAACTCTGTACATATCATGTACATATATAGTGCATGAATATTAAAAGTAATTTATTAGTTTTCATATGATGCCTCACAGGCACACCTCACAAGACCACACACTATAATAATGTGTAGCGGTGCTTAGTGTCACACTATGTCACCTTTTTCCTATCACCTCCCTTTCCTCCTTGCTATATTAGCAGCAGAGAGAATGTGTGGTTTCAGAGTCCCTACATCATCTCTGTGCCACTGGGGGTGTGTGGGAATCAGCCTTCCACTGGCCTGTTACTTCCTGGGCTAGTTAAGACAGGTATATAGACAAATTATGCCAGTGAGGCAGTACAAAGTGGGCACGTTTTCCCCTCATTTTCAATATTCAATGCTGCTTCTATTTTGGCTGTCATCATTGTTGTATTCTTCTTCTTCTTTATGATGTTTTCTTGGTGAAGGTCACGGCGGCAGCATGGAGAATAAGGAGGTTCAGACACCCCTTTCTTCTGCAACAGACTCCAGCTCTTTCTGGGGGATTCCCAGGCATTCCCAGGCAACTGAGATATAATCCTCTAGTATGTCCTACATCGACCTTGGGGTCTCTTCCCAGTGGGACATGCCTGGTAAAATTCCAAAGGAAACCTGTCAGGAGGTATCCTTAGCAGAAGCACAAAACACCTCAGATAATTCTTCTCCCTCTGGAGGAGTAGTGGCTCTACTTTGAGGCTCTCCCAAATAGCTGAGCCCGTCACCCTATCTCGGAGCATAAGGTCAGCTATCCTGTGAAGAAACCTCGTTACTGGCCATTTGTACCCATGATCTTATTCTTTCAGTCATGAATGATCTGGAGGATGGGGTAGGTTGCACCCTCAGCAAGTTTGCAGATGACAGTAAGCTAGGGGAGTGGTAGACACTCTGGAAGGTAGGGATAAGATACAGAGGGACGTAAACAAATTGGAGGATTGGGCCAAAAGAAATCTAATTAGGTTCAACAAAGACAAGTGCAGAGTCCTGCACTTAGGACGGAAGAATTCCATGCACAGCTACAGACTGGGAACCGATGAGCTAGACAAAAGTTCTGAAGAAAAGGATCTGGGGGTTACAGTGGATAAGAAGCTGGATATGAGTCAGCAGTTTGCCCTGGTTGTCAAGAAGGCTAACAGCATATTGGGCTGCATTAGTAAGAGCATTGCCAGCAGATCATGGGAAGTGATTATTCCCCTCTATTTGGCATTGTTGAGGCCACATTTGGAGTATTGTGTCCAGTTTTGGACCCCCCACTACAAAAAGGATGTGGACAAGTTGGAGAGAGGCCAGCAGAGGGCAACAAAAATGATTAGGAGGCTGGAGCACAAGACTTATGATCAGCAGCTAAGGGAACTAGGCTTGTTTAGTCTGCAAAAGAGAAGAATGAAGGGGGATTTGACAGCAGCCTTTAACTACCTGAAAGGAGGTTCCAGAGAGGATGGAGCTAGGCTGTTCTCAATGGTAGTAGATGACAAAACAAGGAGAAATGGTCTCAAGTTGCAGTGGGGGAGGTTTAGGTTGAACATTAGGAAAAAGTTTTTCACTAGGAGGGTGGTGAAGCACTGGAATGGGTTATCTAGGGAGGTGGTGGAATCTCCATCTTTAAAGGTTCTTAAGTTGTGTCTTGATAAAACCCTCGCTGAGATGATTAAGCTGAGGTTAGTTCTGCTTGAGCAGGGGGTTGGACTAGATGACCTTCTGAGGTCCCTTCCAACTCTAATATTCTATGATTCTATTGTCCAAAGTTCATGACCATAGGTGAGGATGGGGATATAGACTGACCTGTAAAACAAGAGATTCATCCGAAAGCTTAGGTCCCCCTTCACCATCACAGATCAGTATGGTGCCCGGATCACTACCGCCGCTGCACCAATCTGCCAGTCAATCTCACGTTGTGCCTCTCACCATCACCCATGAACAAAACCTGTAAATAAATAAATTCTTACATGAAGAGAATCTGCTCTCCTTTCAACTGGAGAGAACAATCCACTTTCTTCTGGGAAAGAACCATGAACTGTGATTTGAAGGTGCTGATTCTTATCCCTGCCACTTCACTGTTGGCAGCAAAGTGTTTGAGTGCACATCGGAGATCAAAGTTTGAAGAAGCAAGAAGGACAATATCATCTGCAAACAGCAGAGATGCCAACTCCAAGTCCATGTACTGGATACACTCCCCGAGTTCGCTATCCCTTGATATCCTGACCATGAAGATCACAAATAAGAGTGGGGATTTTTCCTAGTCCTTTTCATAAAGGTCCTTTTTCAGTAAAGTACTTAATCTTGCGATTAACTTTAAGTAGGCGCTCAACTCCATGGACTTCAGTGGTGTTAATTCTGGACGCTTTGTGATCACTGTGAATACCAGTGAGACATGGTATGCCTGATTTGCAGATCAATAAGGTTTAATGTGCAATGTTTTCTATAAATACACTAGTTAGATACAAAGCCTAAAATTAACTACAATATATCAGTCACTAAGCCTGGAGAGCTAAGCAGTCACTCAGAAGGCTGTATACAGGAACGGCTGTCTTCAGGGGCCTCGCCGGAGAGTCAGTGGATCCTATGGTCCAACCGGCAGCACTTCCTGCAGAGTCAGGTGTTGATGGAGCGCCCCTCTTTGTCTAAGTAGTGACTTCTTATATCCTTCCATAAACAACCTTCACCTAATTATCTCTCTCATTATCATATATGCTAATTACCTATATTGGGTTTCCACCCTTAATTATATTCCATTCTCACTACAATAATTGGGGTCATCAAAACAACATCTAGTGATCGGAGGGGTGGAGTAAAAATATGCCCCATTGGCAATAAAACAGTGTACCCCCAGACGTTCAAGGATAACTTGTTCCCATTACCGTTATCTACATGCAGTTGCAAGCAATACAGTATCTATTTTGTCTTATTATATGCTGTGGTATTCAGAAACTGAGACATCTATAAGGTTATTCAGTCTCTGCCAACTGGAAGATGTCATGCTACAGGGGTCAGAATAGCCAAGCAAGCAAATGAAGCTATGCTAGGCCTGTAGGACAGTGGTCAAGCAACTCAAACTGTACTAGGCCTTTAACAAGTGGGACTTAAGCACTTTCCTAATGTGAAGATAAAAACCCTTCACAAGAATTCATTTTTATAATAGTTTTGCTTTTTTATAATACTGGAAATAGTTCTACTCTGTTCATATTTAAATGAAACCAAACAGATTATTTATGCTCAAACATTTTTTAAAAATTGCCTTGAGAGATAAATCCTAGAAAATTCAATCTTAAACCTTCCCCTTTTTGAAAGTTATAAGCATCTAAAAACAGGTGGTTGGTATAGTCTAAGCATTTCCTTTCTAGCTACTCATGCACTTTGCAAAATCTTTGGGACCCTTTGGTAAGTAAAGGTTCCATGTAACTGTAAAATGTCATTATTTACTGAAAATCCTAAATGAGAAAGTAGCATAAGAAACTCCAAAAGTAATTCTGATGCCTCTATGTGCAAATATTAAAAGAAAGCTCTTGAATGATCTGGCAATTTGAATGGCTAAATATTATTTCATACCTTATTAAGTAAAAGCATAACCCACAAGGTGACTGCTGCACACTTTGTTTGGCACCAGAAAGTGTATGGCCAATTGGCTGTATGCATTTAAACCATCCAAAAGTTCATTAATTAACACCAAAACACACTGCTTAGAGTGTTTCCTTATTACTATTACGAAATGTAAGTATAAAAATATAGGAAAACAATTTAATCCACGCAAACCGACTGGGTTTTAGGTAGAAATATGTTGCCACTGGGAGTCTGAGTCAGAGTGTGTGTCCAAAAGTTAAGCCATTTCATAGCAACATTTATAACATACACCCAGGGGACCACTAATAAAGGAAAAACAGTGCTTTGTAATCTTCTACTTTTTCTTTTTTTTTTTTTTTGCCAGAAAACCTGAACAACTTCTATAGCTTTCCCCTATATAATCTTGCATAGCTGAACTCCAAATTATTAGAAGGGATTGAGGAGGGTGGGGAAAGATTCATTCCAGACAGTTATTCCTAAATCATAGCTGTTCTATAGCAGTTCAGGGGGGGATCAAATAAATAAGGAACCTCTTATATGGCATACTGTAAAGTTTTAATAAATAAATACATATCTCAAAACCATCAAGTTGTACACACAGCTAGCCTATATCACCACCTATTCTTATTGTTGTAGTCCTTATTCCCCACCTCCCACTGCCTTATTTGTTTCTCACATCCACACGTTACATCTTGTCTAAATTTAGATAGGAAATTCTTCGTGGCAAGGACTGTGTCTTTCTCTATATTTACACAGTGCCTAGTACAATAGGTTTGTGATTATGGGTGCTACCACAATACAAACAATAAATATTGATGGTGTCATTTCCAGACAAAATAATGCAGTCATTTGGGGAATGATGCCACAGTACGGTGACTCAATGTACCCAAAGAAAAAGCAAATATTTGTGTGTTCTGACTGGTATTTGCAGGTGACCAGCATTTTAATTCTGCTCCAGACAGATGCTATACTCCTGTATATTAATATATAATGGAAATCTTTGAAAAAAAGTTCCATTTGCAGCAATTTACTCCAAATTACTGCAATCTAATGAATGTAGTCCCTTTTAGAACGCCCCTACTTACAGGAAATTGTTGCAAATAAACACGTATTTTACAACATGTTATTCTATTGCAGTACCAGGAGCCTTTTAAGTGAATATTACAATCTTGATAGATTTGCCACACTTCAAACTGATGCTAGTGACTGTAGAAATAAACCAGCCACTCTTGGCTGGTGGTCTGGGAGAGGGTTTATTTGCAGGAGCTAATGTGATGTGGTCCATCCCAGTACTCAACTATGGCTCGGCACTAGCAGTAATGTTGGGTTCAGAGACACCTGATTTTTATTCTGGAAATAACTATAACTTATCTCTTCTTTTCAGCTTGCTAGATCACTAACAATTTGAGCTGCCTGTGTTTGGCTCAAAGTATTTTCTTCCATGGACAAGACAAAAGTATGGTAACTATGAGTACATGTTGAAAGGATACACAGGACAAGGTCATCAGAATAATTGTTTGTCGACATGTCTTGCTGGTTAACACAATTGCTTGCTAACATATAAATTTGATTGCAATCTTCTTGGGGAAAAGGGCCGGGGCTTCCTACAGATGGGGTGTATGCATGAAAAAATAAAATGCAACATTTTGTTGTACAAAGTGTGACACCAAACTGTTTTTCAGATCTTGACAGTATAGCTGTAAACTGCAGCAACCAAAGTCCTGCTGATGACTCAAATTCTGAAAACTTACCTAATAGAAAACTGAAATATGGCTATTATGTGATATAAAAATAATGGATACAAGAAATAGCCAGTAAGTTAAAGCAGAGATATCACTCACTTCAAGGGCCAGGCTGATGTCATGAACCTTTAGATTATCCTTTAACTAATGAATGGCAGCTGAGCCCTTTATATTACTTCATTCATCCTGAATAGTCACTCCATATATATCTACAGGAGAACTTCACTAATTGGTCCTAATGACTGAGAAATCCATGGTAAATTATTGAATGTTGTGAATGGGTAAGTGATCAAATACGATGAACCATCAACATTTGGGTTTATTTATTTAGGTGATGGTAGTGTACATTATTAATCATACTTCCTAATGTATTAGAGAAGGCTCTGTAAAAATAATAGGGTCTGATTCTCATTTACACTACAGTCACTTTAGGGCACTCTGACAGGGCAAAGGGGGTCATGAGATGGGCATAAATAAGTTTTATACCCACTTTGAGGCCCCTTTACTCTGTCAAAATAATGTAAAGAGGCATAAGTGGTATGAGAATCAGGCCTCAGTGAAGTCATAATATGAGATATCCCTGCAAGAGTCTATCAAATCTTCACTGAGAAGGAGGGAGAGTGCTGCAGTTTGGTGGGATTTGTAAAGTGCTGCTCAACTGAAGTTTTATTTCTATAATGCAGACGTTGTTGTTATTACTAAGTGTTGTTTGGGTTGTGGTGGTACCTTGGGCCCTTGGTTATGTCTACACAGCCGCTGTGAGTGAATCTTACAGCTCAGGACAACAGAATTCTTCTAGCAGGGCTCAGGCTAGCACGCTAAAAATAACTGTGTAGATGTCACTTTGATGTTCAGGTCTGGGCTGGAGCTTAGGCTCCGAAGTTCACCCCTGCCTCACTAGGCTTCAGATCCCAAGCTCCGGCCCAAGCCAGAAAGTCCACACTGCTATTTTTGTGAGCTACTGTGAGCCCCACTACTACAAGTCTATTGACCCGTCTGTGAGACCCACTTCCAACAGCTGTGTAGACATACCGATAGAGGTCAGAGCCCCATTCTGCTAGGCACTGTACAAACATGGTCAGTAACAGTCTCTGATCTAAAACACCTACTAAAAAAAGAATATATAACAGGGGGCAAAAAAAATAAAATAAACCCAAACAAGTGGGCTAAGTGAGGGATGGAAGACGGGGTGACAATAACAATAGGATGTTTTAGCAGAGACTAAGCGTGTACACAGCCTGTAACCAACAATTCATTATTTAAAATGTTGGTTGAACTTCTAGCAATAGCATGCCATAGATTTCCCTAACATCAGGCGACATTTAAACACCAGCATATTATTTCAAAAACACAGGGAGGAAACTGCTACTAATATTGTAGACCATTAATTCAATGTGCTTTCAGGAAATCAATGGGTCAGGTCACATGCTTAAAGTTAACCATGAGCTTGTGCACCTTTCCAAATAAGGGCCATAATATGAGAGCAACCCATTAGAGCACTTCATACCGTTGTTGGTGCTGGTCTATCTTATAGAAAGTCAAACTCTACAGTGATAAGTGTGGTATAAAACCCTATGCAGAATAGAATTACTGCATCAAGCCTGGTTATAGGGTTATTTTCTTCAAAATTGTACCTGCCTGTGTATAGTTCTGCAAATAAATTCAGGTAATCAGCAAATACATTCACCTATTTCTTATGAGGTACTTATGAAGAAACTGAAGGCCTGACAATAGAAGGATGCTCTAATCTTCTTTTGTTACCTGTGACTATTTTCTCTCTCAAGTCTAGCTGACTATTTTTGTTGTCACTGGCAAACTACCTAGTGAGGGTGTGTCAACTTTGGAACAAAGGTTCACGTACATGGCCTCAAAATGTAAAGAGTTATCTGAACATTTTAGCACTGTGGGCCACAGTATTTGCAGAAATAAGCTTCCTATCAAACAGGATGTTCAGTAGTGTTCAGCCTGTGTCTGCCAGATACCACTCCTTTCTACATGTGATGTTTATCACATAGTAACAAGGATTCTCTGGTTTTTCATCTGTTGCACAGAGCAACTAAGAATTACACAAGTGTACTGGCCTGATTTTCAAAAGCTTTGATTGCTCACAGCTCCAACAGGAGTCACTATGTTCTTTGAATGCTCAAGAGAACCCTTGAAAATACAGGCCAGTAACCTTCTGATACAGTCCTACACAGCAATCCTGTGATTCACACACTGTTCATAACTACATGAAACATGCAGCCACTTATGGCCATGAATATGTAATGAATAGATGACATGCATCCTGTTCACTGAGGACAATGGTGTCCATGCAGCTTCTGTGGATTCAAAATGAAATCACGCTCCCACCATTAATTCGTCCCACTTCTGACGTGTGATGGGAGGTAGGCCTTTTGAGCGTAGGAGAATGAGGTCTAGTAGTGGTCTGCTATAAACCACCCAGTATTAGAATTGTGCCATTAGCGGATAACAAAATATGAAAAGGCAACCTGCACATTCAAGGTTGCTCATTACAACATTCCTGTTACAGCTATTAATCTCACAAGAATGGAGCAGGGAGGGAGAGAAAGAAGGAGGAGGGAGAATGCCTGTTTAACTGAATGGCTAGGAACAGGCTTCCAGAGTTGAGGCTCATTCTGCCAAGCCAAAATTCACAAAGGGCCGGATTAAAGTCAACAGAAGCTGTGACATTTACTTCAGTCGGAATAGTGTTAGGTCCAAAGTAGTCTTCAGTTCTGTTGTATCATGTGCATAGCTCCTTCCAATTACTGCCTAGTTTGTTCGTCAGGCCTTCATTTTTTTTTTTTTATGCCTTTTGAAACTGAAGATCTTTTTTATTTTTACCTGGGGATGGGTATACATTATTACAGGAAATGGAATTCATGTTAGCTATGTTTGCTTCTCTTTCATGATTACCTTCTGAAAGTTATCTGGCAAATGAGGTTCATAGAAGAAATTAACACTGAAACAGTGACTTTTGGATAATATTTGCAAAACGCAAGTTTTGAACTCACAGAATGTGAATGTTTACACTGGAAACCTGACATACTCAGCCAGTCAGGTAACATAATTATACCACAGTCCATCTTTTGCATCTCTGATACCGAATACTGGCAATGAAAAGCTCACAAAAAATTACTAGCCCAGTAATTGTAGGCTGACATTATTTAGTGAAGAGTAAACTCAAGTAGTGCATGAATATAAGGAAGTCGAATGCTAGTTGTGGACTGTTCAATCAGAAAAAAAGATGAATAAAGTGTTGCTATGAATTACACTAATCACTAGTTATTTTTTGGCACATGCCTAGAAACATGGAGACAAGGGTTCTAGTCTCCTCGTTGTTTTTCTCCATAAAGAAAACATGTATACACATATATTCCTGGATATGCTGAATGGTGACAACCTTAGATATACTTCAAAAAGAAATTTACATAAGCTTCACACTCCCCTCACCCACACCTCTGACCCCTCAACATAAAAGCCTTTTTATAGCAAGGAAACTACCAGCAGAATTGTTATAGTGAATGAGGATATTTTGTAGCGAATGGGAGTACACTGTAGCAAATGTACACTGTAGCAAATGGGAGTATTTTGAAGTTCATGACATAGAATATCAATATTGAATGACAAATATAGAATGACAAATTTAAACAACACAAATAGAACCAACTATTTCTTTTTTTGTTTGTTTTTTGGAAACAATCTGTAAAATTAGAATTGGGTCAGAGTTTGGCAGCTCGCATACAGGTTTTCTGTACACTGGTATACTATACATGAATTGGGAGGGGGCGTTAATACCGTTTTCATTCACTTCTGATAATTTAAGCACAAACAGCATCTGCTAACTGACTGCTTTCTTTTCATCCAGCCTGTTAATAAGAAAAGGAAGAGGTGTGCAATGCAGTTTTATCAGAAAATCAGGCCACGAGAAGAATCTTCTTGTGGTAGCAGATATAGATGAAAGAAGCCTATTCCATCCAGCCTCTTCAAAGCAGCAGTGGATTCAGGAGATGGAGGGTTTCTGTCCTTTCCACTATCAGAGCTACCATTGCCCTGGCTTCTGAAACGAAATCCTGAAAGTTCTGTTGGCAGTTCCTGCAGTAATGGCTTCAGACCTCTGGGAATGGTGATAAAGACGGAGGGTGGGATTAAGATAAACCCATTGAGGGCAGACATGATGGGAAGGGTTGTATTTTCTCTTTCTGTAACATTTCCTGTGTTCTCATGTTATTAAGGAGATCTTGAGGCTAGTGCACTTTACCACTATCAGAAACAAAGACCAGAACAGCACACTGCCAAGGACCCATGAGCAAAACAGGAAACCACAAATGTCTGGAGGGTGTCTAGTGGAGTGAGAATCAGGAAACCTGGGTTCTATACCAGACTCTGTACTGACATTCTGTGTGACCCTGAACAAGTCACTTACTGTCTCTGTGACTCAGTTTCCTCATCTGTAAAATGAGGGTATTGGTACTTCTACATCTTTGTAAAACACATAGGGTTACATGCACCAAAAGCAATGAGTTGTATGTGCCAAATGCTGCATTGGGGTAAATGAAGAGTAAATGAGGACTTAGTCAGTAGAACTAATCAAGTAAATAAAAGTGGCAGAATCAGTCTTTATATGTTTAACCTTCCGCATCTCTGGATTCTCCAGAACTAAGATATTTTGTCACCCTTCCAGAACCATCTCCAGGACTGATATGACAATAGCTTCTTTCACAGTACAGCATCCATTCTGAACTGCTGTCTTTGGAATAGCTGAAAACAACTTGGCAATTCTCAATCCATTTGTAATGATATTAAAGTTGAGTGAAAAGACAGAATTCCAACCATGTGAGAAATTCCAACATTTCAACATTCATTTATATCTTCAAGCCAGATGAAAAGTTGAAACATTAACATTTTTATACAACAGAAAGTTGAGAAAAAGGACTAAATGTTTTGTTTTGCCATTTTTTAACTATGTACCAGTTTAATATTTGAAAATCAAAGTGATTTGGTCTCGTTTTTTGAACCCTCCCTAAACTTTTTGGTTTGAGTCACTTCACCATTGAACTGCATCTTCCCATGGTGCTATGTTGCATCATGGGAATTGTAGTTCAGATGCTCTCCTGTGTGTCAGGCTCACTGGACACACCACATCTTCTATGCTGCACACACAGATATGTGGCTGTCATGGTACATCATGCACCTCAGTTAGTAGGGAGACTACTTTGTTCCAGAGAGCCTGAACCCCAGGAAACAATGCAGACATGAGATGTCCAAAGTATACCTCCCATGAGGCAACGCAGCCACATAGGGAAATATAGTTTAATGTTGAACTGGCTCAAATTAAATGTTTCAGATCATTTCAACAAACCCAAAACAAACTAGATGAAAAAGTGGGCATATGAAAACAATAGGCTATTGATTCAAAGTCGTATGTGAGAGTGTAGCCAGCAACTTTTGCAGAATATCACTGAAGCAATTAAAAAAAAAAAAAGGATAGTGTCTGTGTTAGGTCTGAGTGAGCTATGCATGGGTCCCCTACAGCCATTGTGCTGTTTCTCTTGGTCACCGGCACAGTTGCTAATATCATCAGCTCTGGATTTCTATAGCTGACCTCTCCCTGTATCTTCCTCCTTGCACACACAAAAATCCATTCAGTCAGCCAACTGGACTATCATCCCTGTGGCAAACATAGGGGTGACAGAAATACAGTTTCTCATTTTGTTGTTGTGTCTCATTTCCTCACCCAAGGCCTAATTTAGGAAAACATTCCTACTGAAGGCAACAATTATCAACATTCTTAATAATAATCATGTTCTTAGTCTCCACTGAAGACATGAATTAAGATTTATGAGAGACTTAGGTGCTGTCCTGAATTGAGGCTCCAGTCATTTGTGATTTTATTCTTCATTGTGTTCTGTTGATCTCAACAGGTATAGTTGTAGGAGTACATACACTGAATAAAGTCCTTTCCCTGTAGATTATAAAGGATAATTCATAATTTTCCTATATGTATTCAGTGAATCAGAAAGCAGATTTTAAAGGACTCACCAAAAGGCAAACCAGTGTCTATGCAAATTTCTCCCAGTCTTGGTTCAGCTGAGTGCCTGAGGCAACAGAAAATTAAGACTCCACAGAAATTAAATGTACAGGCCTAGAAATAATGAAGATAAACAAAGTGTCCCTGATGAGAAGTAAATACAAAAATACAACGTACAGACCAATTTGCCAATTGCCTTAGATAATTAAATAGTATTACCTCAGTACTTTCTATAGTAAATATACAATAGGGATATATAGGAAATATTGCAAATATTGAGGTAACTGTATATTTACCTAAGTCAACCTTAGAACATTTTTAAGGGTGATTTTGATAATAGATGGGACTCATTCTCCTGCCTAAAAGGTACCAGATTATTTCCAAGGAGAAATGATAGACCAAGATTATTACTAGCTTACACTTGCATCTGACAAAGTGGGTTTCTGCCCAAAAAAGCTTATGCCCAAATAAATGTGTTACTCTTTAAGGTGCCACAGAACTCTCACTGTTTAGCTTACACCAGTTCTGAATTGGGCCCGACATTCTAAAATAATCAGCTTTTACCACAATGGAAAAGTCAATTCAGGCTATCGTATATCCCCCACTGGCCACATTTTGAGCATTTCTTATTAATGCATGTAAGTACAATGTTGTAATCAATTATTGATATCTTGTTGCCTATGCCTGTGGAATGTAAACATCTTTCATTCCATCACAGCCACTAATTTGCTGAGGGATTTGTGTTTGTTGGTTCAAAAAACCTATATCAGATAAAAACCACTTATCACAGTACAAAAAGGAAGGATATTAGTTATTGACATTAATAGAAAGCCTCTCATTTTTATTCATAAATGTAAATGAGGTATAATGTCATGCCACTCCACCTGGAATTTTTAAAAACATTTGTTTGGAGGTGTCTGCATTTGTTTCCTGAAGTTTTATTTGTTTGGCTCCAAATAATGTCATTCCTGAAGTCTGTATTCTAGATGTATGAATGGAGTGCATGTAACTGTTATACATTATAAAAGCATTAGCTATTTTAGTTTTTTCTTTTAATTAGCTTGAAATCTTTGTTTTGCTTTCACAGTATTTAACTGAAATATTACTACAGTGATCTAGAACTACATTATACAACTTTATTGCTTCCTTGTAAGGCATTCCATAGATCTGTCAGTTTGGCCCTAATTCAGCAAAGCACTTAAGCAAAGGCTTAATTTTAAATATAAGTAGTCTCACTGAAGTCAGTAGGATTTAACTTTAAGCAAATGTTTAAGCTCCATTCACTTCAATGGAACTACTATGAGATTTAAAGTTAATCCCATGTTGGGTGCTTTGCTAATTTGGTGCCTCACTGAAAAGGGAGTGTCTTATTCACATGCTTAAAGTTACTCATGTGTTTAGGGCTTTCCTGACTTAGGGCCATTGGGAGGAATTTTCAAAAGCACTAAATGACTTAGAAACACAAGTCCCACAGGCACTTTTAAAAATTCCACCTGTAATATCTCTAATCACCTTAAAAGGTATAAAATGCTGTATGTGTGGTCTTAATATGTATTATGCTAATTTTATTATAAATAAAGCTTATATTTTTAACATATTTGGCTACGGTGAAATTCCATAGTTGATTGCCTAAACCCCTATTGTGGCAGACAGATCACCACTTGACAAACATTGCAAATATATTAAATATTGATTGTAAAAAGATCCACGTTGTTATGTAAAGCTAAAGGCACAACTATGGTAGCTCTCTAAACCCAACAGAGATATTGTTTCTTTTACAGTACTTGTTTGGACTTTCTTTCCCATTGAAGATAGGAATTGTCAGACTCACACCAGTGCTCTGCCTGGTCTAATATTCTGTTTCTGGCAGTGGCCAGGACTAAACATTTCAGAAACCCCTACAGAGAATGATTTTGAAACAACCTGCCAACATCAGTTAGTAGTTGGCTTTTTTCCTACAAAGGTTTGCATCTCTTATTTATAAAGTATATTCTGTCTCAATGGCCACAGAAATGGCAGTTCTTGACCTCTGATGTCCAGTGGTAGTGAGGAGTTCCATGGGTTAATTATGTATAATTTCAAAAAGCACTTATTTTCTTTTCTTCCATCTGAGTCTTTTTTTCTTTCTTTATATTCTGAAAAAGGGTAAATAAAACTGACCCAAATTACCTTGTCTGAGGCCTGGTCTATACTTACCTGGCAATTCGGTGGCAGTCGACAGGAGTTATGCAAGCCACTCAAAGTAGCTTGCATAACTCCCGCTGACTGCTGTGCTTCCTTTCTGTGTGGCGTCTTCACTGCACTGTGCCGACAGGAACCGTGTTCCTGTTGATGGAGCGCTACACCACTTGAGGGGGTGGTTTTCTAGTGTGGACTTCTGGATCGATTGAGGGGGCCTTCACTGATCGCCCAATCGATCCAGAAAGGTCGATCTGATGGTGGCGACTTTGCCCCTGTCAGTATAGACATACCCTAAAGCAATCATTATTTCTATGCTTTTATTATGTTCTCTCACATTCATCTCCTCTCTAAATTAAGCAACCCCAATCTTTTCAATTTCTTCCTGTGCATGTGATCAGAAACAAGAGTTCACCGTGGAGTGTTAGAGTGGAGTTTAAATTTACCAAAGCTCTGCTTGCATGAGTTAAAAGACAGATTAAGAGAGAAGGGGAGTTGGAAACAGAGACCTTTATTAGTTGGACCCTCATGGAGTATGTCAAGGCACTGTAAAGCCTAAGAAATACACAACACTGACATCAGTTAGTTACATAATGATGTGCAAAGTACACATGATCTGTAACTGATGTAAAAGTAGATAAGTTGCTTTTCCTTAGCACTGTAACTACAATGAATTGAAGTGTAGTTGGTTTCTATGAACACCTGTGGGAAGCACTAAGCACCAAGTAATCCATTCCAGTAGCAAATGGTTACATTTTGGTTTGAAACATCCTCACCAGAGCACACCCTTGCAGCACTGTGCACTGCAGAGACACTCAGCCTCACCTCCTGACTGGTCTTCCTCTCGGGCTTCAAAACCACCTGTGTTGCAGAGATTTAGCCCGTTAGCGAGGTCACTTACAGTTCTGCTTCTTCTGGAGCACTCAAAGTCCAAAACAAGTAAGAAGCAACACAAATTTAATCTCTTCCCTTCCCTCCAGAAGATCTGCTAGTCACCAGTGTTCCCCATGCTCTAGCTCTAGCCACCCTTCCCTCCCACAGTGACAACCGCATATCTGCTTTCTCTGTGTCTGCTCCCCTCCAACTGAACAAGGATCTTCGTTTTAAGTCTCTTCCTAGAAACCTGCCTCTTGCTCCAGATGTCTCAATTCAAGCTGATTAGTCTTTCAATAGCCCTTTAACACATTCCTCACTTGCATGGAGGCTCGTGTGCCTCATTACATTTAATTATAATTTTTTCATGTATCAATATGAACAACTTCAGAGCAATTACAGTGTAATTACAGTGTTAGATAGTATACCTTACATGTACCAAAAATCCAAATACACTTTCATTATTTTATAACCACAGTCTATTCAGTGTTCCCATATTAAAAAGTGTACCCAGTAATTTCTAATTAGATGGATTTCATGTAACTATTTTCATGCACTGCAGGATCATTCTACTAAACTGCTCAGAGTCTGATGGCAGGAAATGTTTATTGATTAAGAGACAGATTTTCAAAAGAGCTCATCACTCAATTGCTCCCCATTTAGGGCTGGGTTTTCTAAAAGATTCAGGTTCCATTTAGGCCCCATGATGAAGTGGTAAGATTTTCAGAAGTGCTCAGCACCCAGGATCTCTACACCTCTCAGTGGGACCTGCTGGCCTTTCAAAAGTCTGGCCACTTCACTTACAAGGAAATCTTTTGAAAATCTTCCCCCACATATGGAGGAAGAGGCCTTTAGAAAACCTGTCCCTAAGAATTAAATATGTACACACTTTGGCTACTGTGCACATAAACTCTGAATCTTGAAAGCAGGAAAACAAATTAGAGAACAAATCTGGCAGCACACCATGTTCAATATATGATGCACAGTTTTCTTTATGCTCTTCTCTTTTTTAGATATTTATCTTCAGAGTGTTTCAAAACCAGGCTATGCAAGGATGTACAATGGCCAGAATCATATCTGTTTGTGAAATAATTATTCCATTGATCAACTTCAAAATGGTAGTAAACGTCAGTGACTGGCTGATCTGGTGGCATTAGACCTGATCCAGATGCAACCAGGACTGGAATTCAGGCTTCAGACTTTTATTCAAAGTCTGCTCTGAATTCTAACAGATTCAAACACAGATCCAGCCTCAGCCAGAAATGATGTGTGTCTGTGCATAGCTTTCATTATTTTCACATATATCATCCACTCACTCAGGCCTTTACCTTACTTTGGTCTTTCCAGAGGGTTGCTTGCTGGCTGGTTCCCCACACAGCTCATTTTGGGGACAGTGCTAGCTCAGGCATCATCTGCACAATCTAGTAGGAATCTTCCAGCTAGGACTGATTGTTAAATTGGGATTCATTGAAACAAAAGTTTTCACAGAATGTGTCTGCTTTCCACAGAAAATTTAGACTTTTAATTGAAAACAACCAAAAAACTTCACTTTTATGTTTTCACCTGAAGCAGAAAATTTCAGCAAAAAGCTTTAGCTAAAAACTAAAAATTTTTATTTAGAAATGCTACGCTGGTGCCTCATGGGAGTGGTAGTTCAGATGCCTCATGCCCTCCCATTCTCCTCTATGGCTTTGCTTCCTGGCCAAACTACAGAATCCATAACGCACCACAGACATGGGACTTCCATGATGCTTTCTACAAGAGGAGAATGGGACTAAAAACCATCTGAACTATGTTCCCACTGTAGGTGGCATATCTGAACTGAAGTTTTCAATTTTCAGTCTAAACATTTTCAGCTTTTGATTTTTCACCAGAGCTTCAAAAATGTCCATGGAAAATATCTATGAAAATGATTTTTTTCCCTTCATTTTCATCAAAATTCTCCATGGAAAAACAAACACCAACATTTTCTGACTAGGTCAATTTCCAAGGACAGTAGTTTGCTAAACTACGTAGCCCTAATTAACCCCAGTAGAATATCCTTGCAAAGCAATTAAACAAAGGCTTCTGGAATTAGAGAACCAGCAGGCAATGCTGAGGGCAGGGAACTGAGTGTTCTACTTCCTACTGCCCCATGTGTTTGTGTTTACAAGTGTTCAGCATCTAGGCAACACGCTCAGAAGCCCCATGGTGGAATAGGTGGGGATGGATGCTGAACTGGAAGCCACCCAGTCTCTCAAGAAGCAGCAATGGGACACCTGTGCTCTTTGAGTAACCAAAGAAGAAAATGAAGGCCTGTGCAGCTTAAGGCCCAGTCTACACTTACCTTGGTGATTCGGTGGCAGTCGACAGGAGATACGCAAGTGACGTAAATCACTTGCATATCTCCCGTTGACTTTGCAGCATCTCCTCCGCACTGCGTCCATACCGCTCCCTTCGATGCAGCGCTACTCCACTTACGGGGGTGGTTTTCCTGCGTTGCTTCCTGGATCGACTGAGCGCATCTATACAGACTGCTCAGTTGATCCAGAGCAATCGATGTGACGGCAGCGAATTTGCCATTGTCACTGTAGACCCAGCCTAAGAGAGTCTCCTAAAAAATCTGAGGGTATCAGGCCCTCGATAGAGCTGGAGACAGAGCTTGGATGGGACCCAAAATAGTATAATAATGGCAAATTATGTATGTTAATGTATGTTTTCCATTCTAATCTATCATTCTCATTACAGCTGCATATATTACCGAGGAGAGGGATGTGAAAGCCAGGTTTTCTCTGAGATTAAAAGATAACTTAAATGGTATTTTAAGAGTATCTAGCAGAATGGAATAACATCTAACCACAGTCTAGATGAAGTTACAGTTATGCCTTCTCAGAGCCTTGGGCTATGAGGCTAACTCTAATCAAAACTGATGTCTCAGCAGAAACAGTAGTATCCATGGTAAAGAGAAACATTGTTTATATAAACAACTGGAAATAAACCACAGGATATAATTTTGAAGACCACTGATATCTGTGTGGAACATTTCAGCAGTACATGTGTAAAATATATTTGCAATCTTCAAATATAAAAATCACAAGTTCTTTTTTTGTATTAGACTTGAAATTTAGGGACCAAATCTTGGCCAGCATGACGGTCCCTTTGTACTTCTTTTCCAATCTCTGTCAGAAGAGCCCTTGCAGCCATGAGCATCTGGGTGCTACTTAAAGAGCCCTTGAGGCAGCTCTAAGATGCACAAAAGGCCAAATCAGTCTCCAGCTAGCCTTAGGATCAAGGCATTTTAAATGTCACATCCAGCCACACTGCCCTCCTGTTGCCCTGCTCTTCTCCCTTTTGCCATCCTGTTGAGCGCAGCTCAGCTAGAATAGAGGATTTGGGTCAAGATTTGTACAGAAGATCAATATGAAAATATCTATAGACTAGCAGAGATAGGAAGGAGCAATTCAGCACTCAGAGCAAGTACCATTAGTTCCTGGGGAAAATCATCCTGATTTCTGAAATTACAGGTGAGGATGTTCAATATCATGTGGGAGTGTCTCAGAGCTTTGAAGAATTGTGCTGTTAGTTTGCTTATCTTTCTTATAGTACTTCTGAGCCAGTATTATTCTGAGGGAAGGGAAAAGGAAGAGCATATTTAGTCAGGGAACAGAAATAATATTATGTGACTTATGTGACCAACCACACACCATCAGCCATGGATATTGAATAATCATTCACACTGCCAAAACTGAATAGTTCAGAAGCAACCTATAAAAATAAATAGATCCTTATTTAAAAAATTGGCAATGTTTGTGGATAATTCATGACCAGAAAAAAGGGCTGGATATATCATTTCTTACAAATAATTTGTCCACCTCCAGTTTAGTCCGATGGGAAATTTTGACAATTTGGTACAAAAATCATTTAGAATCAGAATGAAAAGCCATAATTTTGAATTTTCTCATGAAATGAACATTTAACAAAATTTTTCTTTGGGACTATAAAAATGTTTAGTTTTGAAACATTTTATTATGATTTTTAAATCATATTAAAATGTTATATATTATATACATAACAGATTATACCATAATATTAATTTTAATATGATTTAAAAATCTTTACTAAATTAATCTGAACATTTTTATTTTTCCCCTGGAAAACATTTTGATTTCAACCAAACTATATTTTTGATGGCAAGTTGTTCTATCAGAAAAACTTGATGAGCCCTAATTATGATGATATGTGCATGCATGCATGTGTAAATAAAGTTTCTGTATTCAAGTGTTTGGGCCTCAGTTTGCAAACCCTTTCATGAATAATCCCCCTATCATAAATTGAAATCAATGGGATTTTGTGTGAGGAAAGATTACAAGATTAAGCCATTTATTAGTTTCCTATTTTGACTAAGAAAGTAGAGATTTATTCACCAGGGAGCTGCTTTTGCTTTTGATGGTAAAAATAGAGTTCAGTTCTAAATGAGCTGCAGATGTGCATTTTGTTAGTGATCATAGTCGTTATGTACTTATGAAACAATGATTTGTTACTCATATTTACTGGTTGTATAATGAAGGCTCCCCACCCTTGAAAATGTTTATTTTTTGTTAAAAAATCTGAAAACAAAAACCTTTCCTAGGATTTTGGGAAGGGGAGAGGGGTCAGGAAAAAAACAAAGGGTTCTGCAGAAAACAAACACTTTCACCAAAAACATTTTTTTGTTGAAAAACTATTTTCTGTTGAAAAACAATTTAGATGGAATTTTTTTTACCAGACCTATTAGTTACCTTGTTGTCAATTTTTGCTTTCAGGAACACCTCCCTCTTCTCTGCTTTACCTTTGAGCACTACCTAGTAAGATCCTTTCAACCAGCTATCTTAGTTCCACTACGAAACAAAATCATTTAAAATATTTATAATCTTGACTTTATGCAGATACAAGGAAGAATCATCGTTAAATTTTAAATTTCAATACAGGAAAAATTAAAATAAATACACCCTTTTTTCCCTATAGATTATCGCTGGTGAAACCTCAACTAAAGAGCAAAACAAAGCAAAGCTCATTATATTGCTTAGAAACTCTGTACTGAAAATACCACCAAAGAAACATTGTAACAGGTTCCATAAGTTGATCTCAATTGTGTATCACACTCTAACAGGGGTCTACTGGCTCTTTAAAACTCGGGAGTGAACTCTCCAGGGCCATATTTTCCCACTCTAGGGGTTTTCTTTTAAAGAGAGACCCGTGGGACAGAGAAAACAAAGAAGTCCTGGGATGGCAGTTTATTGGTTGGGAAAAAGAAATCCAGGTTTCTGACCCAGTCTAAAGCTCAGAACCAGAACCCTGAAGTATAATTGGATCACAAATCCCCATTTCTTAGCCATCATCCCTCAAAGGAAATATAGTCTCATGAACTGCAGGGATCTGAAAGTCACCACAGAAAGGCATATTGGGAAAGTGGGGAAGAAATGGGCAGTTTCCACCGTAAACAGAATAACATAAATGCAACAAAGAATCTGGCCCACTGAATTTTTCAGTGGATGGGTAGTGCAGAAAGACATTCTAAACCTAAGAGCAAAGGTGAAACCACTAACTCAGTCTCTGTGTAGTCTCTTGTTGCTATCTAATTATATGTATATATAGCTTTAAAGAAACAAATATCTGACAGTTAAAGGCAATGACAGCAGCAGGAGAAATCAAACCATTCAAGTGGAAAAGAAACAGTTCTTGGAGTGGTCATAATTAAATTATAGCCATAAGGAGGGTAAGCACAAAAAAAAATCATCCCAACGTTCAGCACCAAGCACTAAAATAAAAGGTTTCTCCCTAGCCCATTCATTTCTCTACAGTCGTTTTGCCAATTACAATTAATCAGAAGGAATTATTAATTAGAAATTATTTATTTCCCATTATTGTTTTGAAAAACACTGTACTCCCTTCTGAACTAAAAATCAGTAATGACATTGCAAATACTTTTATGTTTTTTACCTTAATGGTAATTTAATATGATTAATTACTAAAAATCTCCATGTCTGACTAAGCAAAGCATTTAATAATGTTATTTAACATGTTTCTACCATACAGAAATATTGTTATTGAGGGAACTAATTTATAGTGTTACCAGAAAGTATATGCAGGGAAAGTATTGGATGATTTAGTTAAACTTGATTTTACAGGTTTAATGTTTTGGTTTGAAAAGACTGGGTTGGGATTGGTGAGATGGTTATCTTTAATGATCAAGAGCAACTTGAGTAGTTGTTCAAAAATGCCCAAACAAGTGAAGCACATGCAAAAACTTGTGCTCTGTGTGTTTAGTCTTAAAATTAAAGATGAACAAAAATCAAGGCCAGATTAAGGCATATGCACTGCAGGCCCATGCCCAGGGCTCCAGCTCCTTGAGTCATGTGATTACATCAGAATTTCATACTTTATTTTTTAACTAGTAAGTTTCTAGTACCCTTAATTGTAAAGAAAAAATTGCAAATATGACCCAGTCTAAGCAATACAGTGTTGTCTGCCTGAGTCCCTAAAGAGCCAGGAACAACACAGAGGGGAACTGCCTCAGGCATTCCAGTAGGGCGTTAATGCCAAGATTCACTGCTCTAGGAGAGGGCTTTGTTATCACAGCTTCATCTGGGGGCTCATCATTTGGCAGAGACAGAGAAGGAGGAGAGAGCCCTAAGTGTGTGGGCTGATCACAGGATGACAATAAGCCACAAATATGATGCAGTTGCTAAAAAAGTCAAATGTGATTCTAGGATGTTTTAGGCAAAGCATTTCTAGTAGAGATAGAGAACTATGAGTGCCATTGTACAAGGCACTGGTAAGATCTCATCTGGACTATTGTGCACAATCCTGGTCACTCATGTTCAAGAAAGCTGAATTCAGATGGGAACAGATGCAAAAAAGAGCTATTTGAAGGAGAGGGGAATGAAGATCCTATCTTATCAGAAGAGGCTAAAAGAACTTGGCTTGTCTAGCCTAGGCTGAAAGGGGAAATGACTGCTTTTCATAAGTACACCTGGGCAGTTGTGACTGGGCTTTCTGTGAGATTAAAAGACTCTGATGCTCTTTAAAACCATTATTTAAGTTATCTAGCAGAATGCAATAACATCTAACCACAGCTTAGATGAAGTTACAGTTATGCCTGCTCAGAACCTTGGGCTATGAGGCTAACTCTAATCACAACTGGTGTTTAGCATGAGAAGAGAGCAGGAGGCCCATCCACTCACCTAAACAAATACTCTCCAGCTGCTGGGAAAAAGGAATGAGGTCCCTCCTGCTGCTGTCAGCCCTGTTCTGCTTCTTACAGGAGTGGCTCTCTTTTGCCACTCTGGGAAAAGGGAGAGAGTGAGGCCTCATGCTGTTACACCTGCCTTATCACTTCCACGCTAAGTGGGGGCGGGCAGAAACAAGGCTGAAGGAATGGAGTCAAAGTAATCCCCATCTCATGTTGTGATTAGAAATCTGGCCTGCCAAATCTGACCCTGCTGAAAATCCTGGATCTAGAAAACTACAAACTTCAGAAAGTTTGGATCTTTATCTGAATTTTGTACTTTGGGTCCTTTTCTAATTAAACCTGTTATTAAAAAGCTCTCTAGAATAACCTCTAAAGCAGTGTATCTCAGTCTTTTTGATACCAGGGACCAGCTTCCTCTACTGTGTCAGGGAGATCTCAGGGACCGGTGCCGGTCCATGGGCCGGTCGATGAGAAACATTGCTCTAGAGGACAATCCGTTCTTAGCAAGGCGATCACTTGATAACCTAATCAGCCTTTCCCATTTGTAATGTAGACTCTCTTCATATTGCCACATAGTTAATAATCCCTAGGGATTCAGAAAGACAGTACAGTGTGAAAAAAGGAAGTGATAGCTAGGAAAAGATCTGGTTAGGTGAATGATCTATTAGGAAACCCAACTGCAATGAAGAATGTTAGTTTTGTGATTATTATTGGCAGGTGCATGTTACACAACTCCAGGTATTGGATTCTATGGAAACAGCTTGTTGAAAATGTCAGACCTTTTGTCTAATTTTCTACAGAAATGGGGGAAGAATTGTAGTTACTGAGTTTGTTTTCTTTTTCTCAAGAACAGACATTTTTAAAAGATATTTAATATTACAATCCTGACCACTGTTAGCAGAGCAAACAAAAGGGTGAGGTTGGGGCCAGGTCTACACTTACCTGAGAATTCGGCAGCAATCGACGGGAGTCATGCAAGCTACACAGAGTAGCTTGCGTAACGCCTGTCGACTTCTTAACTTCCATTGTGCACGGTGTCTTCAATGCGCTGCGCCGACAGGAAATGCATTCCCATTGATGCAGTGCTACGTCAGCTGAGGGGATAGTTTTAGCGCGTTGACTTCCGGATTGATTGAGTGGGTCTTTACTGACTGCTCAATCGATCTAGAAAGATCAATCTGACTGGCGACTTTGCCACCATCCATGTGTACGTAGGAAACCACTGAGTTCTGGTAATAATAATGTATACTGTGGATTCAAGGCATTCATTAAATGAGGAAAGAGAAATTCACATGTTCTCAGGTGTACAAAGAATGTAAATACAAAAATAAAACAAACTGGAGATGAAACTGTGCCTCTAGGCACATCTTTGGATTGTGAGTATCAGTGATCAGTGGATTGTGAGTCAGTTAGGCTCCTTCATGAAATTTGCAGTACTTCCTAGTTTTCAGCCACTGCAAATACTGCAAGAACAGCTTTCCCCATGATATTTCCACTTTGAGTCTAGCTGAGGCCAAGAAGGGCAGTGGACTGCAAATACAATTTTAAATAAAGTTAACAAAATATTTTCTAAGGTTCAAAAACTTCAGTTTTGGTTCATGGAGTAATCTCATTCAGACTGGTTCACTTCTGTGTGAGACTGAAGCTTTGCTTGGTCTAATCCAGCAAAGTCTGTGAGAGATGCACAATGTTAAGATGACTCCTTATATCTAAAATATAGTATATTTTTAATATCTATTTATATTTACAATATCATATTTTATTCCATTCATATACAAAATATCTTTAGTATCCATATACCTGCTAAAAACAAAGCAGATAGTGATGGAGAATCTGTGACAGAGTTATGGCCAATGATGAAGCAAAGGAAAACAGGAAGCAAAGAATTATTATAGGAGACATGAAAATGTTTCTACAAGTCTCTCTGTAACCATGGTAACTACACATACGTGAAAAACCTCACACAGGTTTTACATAATTACTCCTGATTTATATCTATGTAAGTGAGAGATGAAGCAAGGCTTAGGATGTAAAGAAAGTATTTCAGGTGCTATAACCAGGCATAACTGGGAGGAATTGGAATGAAATGGATAAAAGGCAAATGAAATAGGAATATCAGGAAAATATGCCCAAGAATTCAGTAAGACCATAGAAAAGATTCCCAGGGGAAATGGCAGAAATGCCATTATTTTGGTAATTATTAAATAAGAACTGGAAAAAATACTTGGGAAGATATGGTAAGAAGAATAATCATGCACTTGGTAGAAGAATCATTCTCTCAGTGTTCGATGAGTCTGAAAAATGCTCTTTTATGGAGATGGAAATGGTTACAAAACTTTTCAGTGTTCTCAGTATTTAGCTTGCACTTACAGGGAAAACACCGAAGACCAGGGTCCCCTTTTATCATCAAAGTCAATCATTTTTGTTCTTTCCACTGTTCCATAAGGATTATTTTAAAAAAAATCTATTTCACATATTTGTAGAGTGTTTTCTAACTTTAAAAAAGTTATTTTCTTCTCTCTGTGGACCATAATAGTGCCTCAAGGAATTCAGTCAGACAAAATGAGACAGATGTGTTAACCAGATGGATGCCAAGGAAGTGGTTTGGTTTCCCAAACAATGACTGTGAAGGATGGAGGGGTAAGTGGAAGTGAATTTTGGCTGGATTGATTGAGTTGGCAGAGTTTATTCTTTTATTCTGCTGTAAGGAAAAGCAAGACTATTGTTCTTTCTAGTTCTCATATATTAGTGTATTGATTATGAGGTTAATTGACCATTTGCAAATTCTATGATTGCATATTTATCACTTAGATACCCAGTTCAAAGGGATCTTAAAGAAAAGCTGTAGATTAAGATGGGAGAAACACGTGAGACCCTGTTTTTGTTTTGATCTTTAAATTTCTGGAAGGAACAGGAGAGTATGAGTGTTTCCATAAAAGTGACTGGCTTGAACAACTGCTTTAAAGAGATGAAACGTAACTTCTATTGCCTACTTTTTCAAAAATAGCTAGTGATTTTCAGTAACTCTATTTTGGGTGTCCAACTTAAAACATCTTAAAAGTACCTGATTTTCATCACTTCCTGAAAACACAGGCCCCTCAGAGGTTTCAAGTTGAGGTATCCCAAATCACTAGTCATTTTCCACAATTCAGGCTTAAGAGCCTGAACATTATCTTCTATACTTATTGGTAGTGTGGGTACTTAGCCACCTATGCTTAATGAAGTGAAAGCATTCTCTCTTTAAATTTGTGTCACAACAAGCAGTGCCTAAAGCATACTTCTCATGGCTCCCGTGTTAACCATGAGGTAAATGCTGTCGAAGTGTCAAACTGAGGCAGTTCAATTATTTCATGGTGGCAGAATCCTTTCTGATGGATCACAAATAAAGCAGTGCAGTACCAAAGAGGTGGACAATTTATAGTATGAGTATCGTTCTGTTATGAAGATTTTTAGAAAGAATCTAATGTAACCTACTTCTCTTACCTTCATTATCCCACAAAAGTTGCCTCATGGGCAACAATAAAATGTGTCATCATGACAAGTTATATAATGAAATAACTACAGTAGCTGTCTATGAAGCACTGTCATTTTCACTCTAATAGAAGCTCAGCGTTATCACACACATTAATCCAATTCTTCCCTTTCTATGGCTTCAGTGAAGTTACCATTTGAACCCATATGTCTAATCTTTATTGATTTAAGGCTTTTTATAAACATGTAATCTCAATTGCTGCCCAGTACCTTAATCACAAAGCCACCTTCCCTCTCTACATTTGTAGTATCATGCCTAGATCTAGGGCAATACAGCATCCAACCCTCAGCACCCAGGAAGACAGAAATTTGTGGCTATTGACAAGTTACAGTAAGAATCTCAGGGAAATAAAGGAGGAAGATCATTTTTCTCATTGTCTTTCCCACTCCTCAGACCTGTCAGTCACTTACCAGCTCCCTTGTACCTAAACTTCACACCACATTTACATACTGGAAAGACAGGGGACTTAAAGAGGGACAACTACAATGAGAGTACAGCCTGTGAAGAAAGATGAATGCAGTACATCTAATATACTTAGACTTCAGTAAAGCATTTGATACAGTAGCACATGGGAAATTAATTAAATTATACCACGTGGGAATTAGCACAGGAACTGTAATGTGGGTAAAGAACTGGCTGACTGGGAGAAGACTATTGTGCTGAAAGATGAACTATCAGACTGGAGGTAGGTTACTAGTGGAGTTCCTCTAGACTCAGTCTTGAGACCAATTTTGTTTAATATTTTTATTAATGACTTGGCACAAGAAGTAGGAGTGTGCTAATGAAATTTGCTGATGATAGAAAGTTGGGTCACATCATCAATACAGAAGAGAATCAAAACATTACACAGGAAGATCTGGATGACCTTGAACACTGGACTAACCGTAATGGGATGCAATTTAACAGTAGAAAGTCATGCACTTGGGGTCTAATTATAAGAATTTCTGCTATAAACTGGGGGCTCATCATTTGGCAGCGACAGAGGAGGAGGAGAGAGTCCTGGGTGTGTGGGCTGATCAAAGAATGACAATGAGCTACAAATGTAATGAAGCTGCTAAAAAGACAAATGCAATTCTAGGATGTTGTAGGCAAAGCATTTCCAGTGGCAATAGAGAGGTACTAATGCTATTGTACAAGGCATTGGTAAGACCTCATTTGAAATATTGTGCACAGTTCTGGTCACCCATTGCAAGAAAGATGAATTCAGACTGGAACAGGTGCAGATAAGATCTATTAGGAAGATCAGGGGACTGAAGAGCCTATCTTATGAGAGAAGGCTAAAAGATCTTGACTTATCTAGCCTGGAAAAATGAAGGCTGAGAGGGGATATGATTGCTCTTCATAAACACATTTGGGGCATTGTGACCGGGTGGCCTCTAAAGCACCTCTTTGTGGCCCAGCAGGACACCACTCACCCAGCTGGTCTCCACTGACAGGTTACTGTCTCTGTGAGGTCTGAGGTAGCAGTGCTTTATCTCTACAGGGGCTCATTTGGCCAGCTCAGTCTCTGGGCTACAACCAGGCTTCTCTTCCATCAAAGGATATAGAGTTTGGCTCTACTTTGTGGTCAGCCATGAACTGGTCTATGTCTCCTCTTCTTAACTCCCCTCTCCTGCTTGGCCTTTGCTGGAGGTGTAGCAGGACAATTTGGGTCCATGGACTTTCCTCAGCCCTCATGGTGCCAGGGTGGGGCCCATCAGCATATTACATAGGTGCACACCTGGTAGAGTGAAGAGATGTTTAAGATGAAGGATAATGTTGGCACAAGAATAAATCAGTATAAACTGGCAATGTATAAACTGGACATGAATACATTCAGGGTGGAAATTAGAAGAAGTTTCTAACCATCAGAGGATGGAAGTTCTGGGACACAAAAGAGTTGTGGGAGAAAACAACTGAATTAGTTTTAAGAGAGAAAGAGCTTTAAAAATGTATGAGTGCAACTATATGAGGGACTGTTTGTGGCAGGTGAAGAGTAGAGAGCAGAGGTCAGCATCCCTAGAGGTCTTTTCTAATTTCCATCTAATGTTCTGAAAATTTCATACTTCAGGGATTCAGCCAGTAACCTTCAAAGATCAGGAAGAGATTCTCTTCCCCCCACCCCCAATATATTCTGGGCTGTATGTCCCTGGGGGAACTTTCTAGTGTATGTCTTTTGTTCCTAAAATTTCATGCTTCAGTGCATCAATTTGTCAGCTGTAGGAGTCAAGAAGGGATTTCTCCCCTCTCCTCCCACCCCCACTATGTTCTGGGTGGGGTTTTTCATTTGTTTGTTTTTGTTTTGTTTTCTTTTTTTGTCGTCTCTTTTCTCCGAAGCATCAGGGATGGCCACACTAGGTAGGGTGGGACAGGGCTAGGAACTGGTATTGAGAATTCTCTCCCTCAGCTGCTTGGCTGGCTGGTTCTTGCTCATGGTCTAACTGATCAGTATATGTGGGGTAAGGAAGGAATCTTCCCCCAGCTCAGATTGGCAGTAATCTTGGGTGTTTTTTCAGAGTCTAAGGTACAGGATATGCATCTGTACTCACGAGTTACCAATAAGTGAAATGTCATAAATCTGGCTCCTGAGCAAGACTATACAGTTTGCACATGCTGGTTCTGTCTGAAAAGAGCCCCATTTTTCCTAGTTGGGAGGCGCATAGATCATGTGACTTTTAGCAGTAGTCAGCCCACAGACAGAGTAGTTCATCATAGTTGTTTGCAAACATTGTGAGTCAAAGCCTAAAAATATCTATCAACAAAGTACATGAGCAAGAACCATGCATGCCATTCACCTGTGAGGATGGTCTGAGTCCACCTCTCATTTCTTCTCTGGATGAGTATGAGAAATATCACCACTTTCTCTAAGGGCAGGTCTATGCTTAAAACACTGCACTGGTACAGCTGCACCCATCGGCATAGTTAATCCACCTCCATGAGAGGCAGTTAGCTATGTCGGTGTGAGAAGCTCTCCCACTGGCATAGTACTGTCTACACCAGTGCTTAGGGTGGTATAACTATGTTGCTCAAGGGTGTGGATTTTTCACACTTCTGAATGATGTTGTTATACCAAAGTAATTCTGTAGCTTAGACCTGCCCTAAATTTACTCAGATGAATCAATATGAAATTAACACTGTGATTCATCTTCTGTATGAATCAAAATGCGGGATTCTCTATTCAAGATTTAGTTTATTACTAGAAGAACTAAATGCACCCATGGTATCTTTATGGCCAAAGACCTAGGGTTCTCTAAGGGTACATTTACACCACAATTAAACACCCATGGTTGGCCTGCGTCAGCTGACTTAGGCTCACAGGGCTCAGGCTTCAGGACTATACAATTGCGGTGTAGATGTTCATGCTTGGGCTGGAACCTGGGTTCTAGGTCCCTGCCCCCCTCCCTGTGATGTCCCAGAGCTCAGGCTCCAGCCCAAACCTGAGCCTCTACACTGCAATTTTACAGCCCTGTGAGCCCAGTTCAGCTGGCACGGGCCAGCTGTGGGTGTTTCATTGCAGCGTAGAAATACTTGAAGAAGAGCCATGAGCCAACATTTTCCAAGTTGGGTGCCTAAATATGGATTTAAGAACCAATTTTAGACACCTAAGTAGACACAAGCTGATTTTTAGAGAGAGTTGGGCTCTCTCAAAGCTCACTAATATCAATAGGAGATGTGCGTGCTCTGCACTTCTGTAAATCAGTCCATTTATATTCAGGTGACTAAATGTTGACTTTTGGAGCCAATTTTAAGATATCCATATCTGAAACTTTTGGGCTTATATCCTGAGGTTAATTCTCCTACAAGTTTGCATTATTTAAAATGAATTATTTATTTCTTATAGAGTTTTTAACAGAATTGAAAGCAAATTCAAGAGTCAATTAAGTTGACGAGAAAACCTTTAAAAAATAAGTCAAGTATAAATAAAATACTGAAGTGTAGTTATTTAAATTATCACTGTATTTGTAATCATTTTATTACCTTTATCTTCACAGACAGAAGCCCAAATTAGAGAATTAATTTGATTTACTTCTTTTCAAACTGATGGAAGGAAGAGCTATAAAGAAAATTCCAGTCCAAATCTTTCTTAAACTGATTAAGGTGTATCCAGACTTAGGCAGCTTCCGTAGTTTTTAGCTAGCAGAAGCTTCACAAGCATTTTGGAGGCTGATCACTGTTGAGGAGATGCACATTTCCCTGATAGCATTTCCTGTGAGGAGATCCTCTTCTTTCCCTGGGAAGAAGTAATCAAGCTGATAGGGAAAAAATGACTATGGCCTTATTCAGTGTATCGCTTGAAGTTGTAACCAAAGGAACAGGGTCTTCCTTGACTGATTGTCCATCATCTGGGCAAGAGTCAGTGGTCCAAAAGTGTTTTCTTTGGCTGAGAGCTCTGAAAAGGAGGTCATCCATGGAGAAGAGCAGGACTCTGTCTCATTGAAGATTCCATCTTTGAAGGATAAACGGGGGAAAGAGACCCCTTACAACATTGATTGAGGCTACACCCCTTCTTGTCTGTGAGGATGAAAGAGGCCAATTTTCCCTCACCTAACAACTAAAAGAATGCTTTACTTACACCGGACTCCTGGAAGTGATTTATTTGTATTTTGTCTTTCATACTGGATTGTGCACTGGAATTATTCCAACTCTAAGACAGTGGTAACTCATGCAGGCTGTACAGCTCAGTGGACAGGAGAAGGGGACACTGATGGGTTTAGCAGAAGGACCTTGGAAGTGCAATAGGCAGGTGAACTCATAAGAACTTTCTTCTCTGCTTCAGCGGTCTGCTGCAGAGCTTGCTTTTTGGTAATTTGGTACTGGCTTTGCGAACCAGACCAACCCATCAATATCAAATCACCGCTCAAAATTATCATAGAATCATAGAATATTAGAGTTGGAAAGGACCTTAGGAGGTCATCTAGTCCAACCCCCTGCTCAAAGCAGGACTATCCTCAGCTAAATCATCCCGGCAAGGGTTTTGTCAAGCCTCAGCTTAAAAACCTCTAAAGATGGAGATGCCACCACCTCCCTAGGTAACCCATTCCAATGCTTCACCACCCTCCTAGTGAAAAACTTTTTCCTAATGTCCAACCTAGACCTCACCCAATGCAACTTGAGACCGTTGATCCTTGTTCTGTCATCTGCCACCACTGAGAACAGTCTAGCTCCATCCTCCCTGGAACCCCCTTTCAGATAGTTAAAGACTGCTATCAGATGCCCCCTCATTCTTTTCTTCTGCAGACTAAACAAGCCTAGTTCCCTCAACCGCTCCTCATAAGTCTTGTACTCCAGCCTCCTAATCATTTTTGTTACCCTCTGCTGGACTCTCTCCAACTTGTCCACATCCTTTTTGTAGTGGGGGCTCAAAACTGGACACAATACTCCAAATCTGGCCTCAACAATGCTGAATAGAGGGGAATAATCACTTCCCGCGATCCGCTGGCAATGCTCTTACTAATGCAGCCCAATATGCCATTAGCCTTCTTTGCAACCAGGGCACACTGCTGACTCATATCGCACTTCTTATCCACTGTAACGCCAAGATCCTTTTCTGCAGAACTGCTACCTAGCTCGTCAGTCCCCAGTCTGTAGCTGTGCATGGGATTCTTCCGTCCTAAGTGCAGGACTCTGCACTTGTCCTTGTTGAACCTCATCAGATTTCTTTTGGCCCAATCCTCCAATTTGTTTTGGTCCTTCTGTATCCTATCCCTCCCTTCCAGGGTATCTACCACTCCCCCTAGCTTAGTGTCATCTGAAAACTTGCTGAGGGTGCAATCTAACTCCTCTTCCAGATCATTAATGAAGATGTTGAACAAAACTGGCCCCAGGACCGACCCCTGGGGCACTCCACTTGTGACCAGCTGCCAGCTAGACATGGAGCCATTGATCACTACTCATTGACCCCTTTGCTCTAGCCAGTTCTCTATCCATTTTATAGTCCATTCATCCAACCCATACTTTTTAAACTTGCTGATAAGGATACTGTGGGAGACTGTATCAAAAGCTTTGCTAAAGTCAAGGTATATAACGTCCACCACTTTCCCCTCATCCACAGAACCAGTCACCTCTTCATAGAAAGCAATCAGGTTGGTCAGGCATGACTTGCCCTTGGTGAATCCATGTTGACTGCTCCTGTAAATTAAATATAAATTAATATATTTACAATTGCCTTCTGCAAAGTCAGTAAACACCAAGGGCATCCACATTTTCAATTGGAAAGTACCCTGTAGTATGTGTTATCAAAATAAGATATTTATTAATGTATTGAAGGGCTGCTTTGCCTTCTGTCTTCCTTGCCAGATCTACCCTTATAGAAATCCCTTCCCCACAGTACTGATGTGCAGGCAACTCCTAGTTATCCTTAATCTCATAGTACATTGCAAGTCTGAAATAAATGGGCATAAAAAGCACAATTTCATTTCAAAATAACATTGCTTAAAATAATCTAATAACCCAGTTCTTCCCCTCCCACCCCCGCCCCCAAAGCCCACACCTCCCATCCTACTAAATACAAACATTCTGATTTAGGCTAGAACTCCATACTTAATTCATCCTAGCCTTCCATGCTCTAGTCATCTGCTACATGGGGTATAAAATCTTAAAGTGTTTGGGAACCCCTGCAATATCTGGGCAGGCTTGAGAATGGAGTTTTACTGTTGATTTTTCAGGCATTTGTCAGTTCCAAGATAGATCCACCTGGGGGTAAATTTTCAGACTGCTGCACTGGGAATTACTGTACGCATTATATTGTACAATTATAACTCATTAACAATAATGGGAGTCACTTGCCTGTCTGCCTTCTCATGCATCATGATGAAATACGACCTCTTCATGTTATTTTAATAGTGCTAAAACATTAAGGGTTTTATGCTATCCATCCATATAGGAGTAAGACTATAACCATCCATAGCTTCAGTGTAACACTCGGGTACTATGGTATGAGTATAGTATAAGAACCTATACAGAACAGAACATTAAAATAATATTGTAAGCCTTCTATGAGATTCCAAATGCTTTACATCTGTAAACTAATATTTTTACATGTTCAGATTAAAATCTATCTTGCAACTGCTTTGTCTCTGTTGTCCATAATCCCTTGACAAAATTTGTAGTTTGTTATCTCACCATGAGTGAACACAGAAAACACTGGACACTTGCTGAATTGATTTCAATTTGCAGAAACCCTGGCTTTTTATTAACACTGGCTTCTTCTACATCTGTCACATCCTATTCAAATTTACCGAGCTGAACACAGCTGCTAGACTATGTAAAAGAATGGGAGAGAGGGAGAGAGAAAGAAAGCCAGGTTGGTTGTGTATTTGCTGTGTTGCCTAGCCAATGTATCCAGAATTTTTCTTCCTCTGCCTGAGGCTCCTATCAGCCTGATAGACCTGGGATGTTGCAGTGAGACAGGTGTAACTGCTGTAGATGCAGAACACTGCATAAAAGAATAGATTTCAGTATTATATTATATCAAGGGCAAACAGTACACAGAAATGCAGTTAATTTTTTTAAAAAATTACCCTATGCACAGAGTATAGAAAGAATTACTTATAATTACTTTCATGTTAATATGAAATCAGAATCTTTACAATGCACATTATATATTTTCCTTTAGATAGAAAAATATGTAAGGATATTATAATTGGTTAATATAAGATATATTGTGGTCACCACAGCATTGTAGTAGAAGTATTTGAGTAGACATTAGTCCCAGCTAACCAAAATAGATTTGATGTTCTCATCAAAGACTGTCAGCTTTTTCTGAATTCAAATTATATATATGTATTTACTGTGTTTACTTGAATACAGGATAGATAGATATATAAATTTGAATACAGATGGTATCTGTACCTATGGATATAGATATGAAGCACTATATCCATATCTAACATACATACGCAATACCGAAGGAAAGCTGATTTTGTGCTGTGATGAGAACAACTAACCCCTCAATCTCTTTCTTTATATTATATATGTATCCAGAGACAAAGATGCAGTTGAGATCAGATATTTTCTAGATTTTGCATAAATAGTTTAGTACACTTTAAGACGTGGACAAAACCTATGGAGAGGTTATGTATTACTAACTGGTCCTAAATATTCTGGTGATTCTTGAAAAAAGTTACATTCCTTACCTTTAAAATAATTTAGAATAGTTGACTTTTCAGAACAAGTATAGCAGATTTAGAATCAAAGAGGCTGATGTGGATCCTTTGGTGATCAACTACTTATGCGAGTAAGGACTCACCATCAGCATAAATGAAGATTCCCCAAGGGTAGCAGCAAATATCAGATTATCTTTCTGGAGTTCCATGCAGAAAAGTAAAAGGGCTGTAAAATATTTAGGGCACACTTTACAAAGGAAACAGAAATTTTACAAGAGGAGAATTCATTACTAATACCTTATTGCTATAATTAAATCCCAGCTTTACAATAACTGAATGACTAAACTCAGAGTTCAGAAGAACTGAATAACTTTTTATAACCAGAAAAAGCACACAAGACATTTACTAGGAACCTCCATCCCTAATTTTTCCATATTCACGATACAAATTCTGTTCCTTATCAGTGAAAATAGGTCCTGTGGGAACTATGTGGGACAAAGAGATCATATGTTTCTACATATCAGTCAGACTCTATTCTAGTGATGTTAAGTGAAAAAAGGTTGTATTAGTAGAGGAGCTCATTGGGATTAAGATGGATTTTTCTAGAGACAAATCTCATCCATAATACTGATTCATTTAGATGTTACTCCACTACTAGACCATATACCACCACAAGAGTATACATTTCATTACTAAATTTGACAGATCATCCCATCACTGTTTTTTCTTCTTTTGCTGTCTAATAAAGGTTCTCTTAGGGTATTCCCTTCAAGTTCTAGGACCAAATTCTATTCACCTTATTCACACAAGTCATGAGTAAGGATAGCAGCATTTGGCTTCAGATGTATTAAAAATGCCATCATGGGATTCCTTGCTTAGAGTATCATGGACTTCTGCATTAAATTTGTTCAGTTTACAAATAAAAAAGATCTCTCTCTCTCAGGGCCACATTCTCAACCTGAGATCGGACATTAAAGCTGGGTTCCATCCTTTTTGGTCACCATCTATAATCATACAATTATGCAATCTATCAAAAATATTCTGCGCTGTTCCTCCTTTGAAAACATGAGTCAACTTATTCCTTAGCAACTCTTTAGCTATCCTATTACAATAATGTTCACGAGCACTGTTGTAATCCAAGCTCTGTCAGTCTTTCTGATAAAAACTTGTATTTTCAGGGCTTTATGATTCTGACATAAATGTTTGCTCCAGGACGAAAGCTCTTAGCATGGAAACACGTTTGAATAAAATTTGAGAAATCTGTTATGTCATACTGGGTCAGACCAATGGTCTATCTAGCCCAGTATCCTGTCTTCCAACAGCGGCCAATGCCAGACGCTTCAGAGGGAATGAACAGACCAGATAATCATCAAGTGATCCATCCCCTATTGCCCATTCCCATCTTCAGGCTAACAAAGGTTAGGGACACTTCAGGGCATGGTTTTGCATCTCTGCCCATCCTACCTAAAAGCTATTGATGGACCTGTCCTCCATGAACTTATCCAGTTCTTTTTTGAACCCTGTTAGAATCATAGAATATTAGAGTTGGAAGGGATCTCAGGAAATCATCTAATCCAACCCCCTGCTCAAAGCAGGACTAACCTCAGCTAAATCATCCCAGCCAGAGCTTTGTCAAGCCGCAGCTTAAAAACCTCTAAACATGGAGATAACACCACCTCCCTAGGTAACCCATTCCAGTTCCTCACCACCCTCCTAGTGAAAAACTTTCCCCTAATATCCAACCTAGACCTCTTCCACTGCAACTTGAGACCATTGCTTCTTGTTCTGTGATCTACTTCCATTGAAAACAGCCTTTCTCCATCCTCTCTGGAACCCCTGTTCAGGTAGTTATAGACTGCTATCAAATGCCCCCTCATTCTTCTCTTTTGCAGACTAAACAAGCCTAGTTCCCTCAGCCTCTCCTAAGGCTTGTGCTCTAGCCTCCTAATAATTTTTGTTGCCCTCTGTTGGATTCTCTCCAACTTGTCCAAATCCTTTTTGTAGTGGAGGCTCAAAACTGGACACGATATTCCAAATGCGGCCCACCAATGCCAAATAGAGGGGAATAATCACTTTCCTCGATCTGCTGGCAATGCTCCTAATAATGCAGCCCAATATGTTATTAGCCTTCTTGGCAACCAGGGCATACTGCTGACTCATATCCCACTTCTTATCCACTGTAACTCCCAGGTCCTTTTCTGCAGAACTGCTGCCTAGCTAGTTCCCAGTCTGTAGCTGTGCATGGGATTCTTCCGTCCTAAGTGCAGGACTTTGCACTTGTCCTTGTTGAACCTCATCAGATTTCTTTTGGCCCAATCCTCCAATTTGTCTAGGTCACTTTGTATCCTATCCCTATCTTCCAGGTTATCTACCAACCCCCCCCCCCTCAGCTTAATGTGATCTGCAAACTTGCTGAGGGTGCAATATACCCCATCCTCCAGATCACTAATTAAGATGTTGAACAAAACTGGTCCCAGGACCGACTCATGGGGCACTCTGCTTGTGACCAGCTGCCAGCTAGACATGGAACCATTGAGCCTGATGATCTAGCCAGCTCTTTATCCATTTTATAGTCCATTCATCCAACATATATTTCTTTAACTTGCTGATAAGAATACTGTGGGAGACTGTATCAAAAGCTTTGTTAAAGTCAAGGTATATCACATCGTATGCTTTCCCCACATCCACAGAGCCAGTTATCTCTTCATAAAAGGCAATCAGGTTGGTCAGGCATGACTTGCCCTTGGTGAATCCATGCTGACTATTCCTGATCACCTTCCTCTCTTCCACGTGCCTTAAAATAGATTCTTTGAGGACCTGCTCCATGATTTTTCCAGGGATTGAGAGGAGGCTAACCAGGCTGTACTTCCCTGGATCCTCTTTCTTCCCTTTCTTGAAGATGGGCACTATATTTCCCTTTTTCCAATCATCAGGGACCTCCCCCAATTGCCACGAGCTTTCAAAGATAATAGCCAATGGCTCTGAAATCACATCAGCCAACTCCCTCAGCACTCTCATATGCATTGCATCTGGCCCCATAGACTAGTGTACGTCCAATCTTTCTAAATAGTATTGAACCCATCCCTTCATCACTGAGGGATGTTCACCTCCTCCCCATTCTGTGCCACTTAGTACAGTAGTCTGGGAGCTGACCTTGTCTGTGAAGACAGAGGCAAAAAAGACATTGAGTACCTCAGCTTTCTCCACACCCTGTCACTAGGTTGCCTCCCCCATTCTGTAAGAGGCCCACACTTTCCCTAATATTCCTCTTGTTAGTAACATATCTGTAGAAACCCTTCTTGTTCCCTTGTTCTTTTATAGTCTTGTTCTTCGAAAAATCCTCTAGCAAAGAGTTCCACAAGTTGACTATGTGTTGTGTGAAGAAATACTTCCTTTTGTTCATTTTAAACTTGCTTCCTATTAATTTCATTTGGTGATCCCCTAGTTCTTGTGTTATGAGAAGGAGTAAATTACATTTCCTTATCTACTTTCTCCACACCAGTCATGATTTTATAAACCTTTATCATATCCCTCCTTGGTCATCTCTTTTCCAAGCTGAAAAGTCCCAGTATTATTAATCTCTCCTCATATGGAAGTTGTTCCATACACCTATTCATTTTTGTTGCTCTTTTCTGTACCTTTTTCAATTCCAATATATGTCATTTACAATTGATGGAAAAGATCAATTTTCTGGTAAGATGTTCTTGCTTGCATTCCTGTAATTAAAAATCCACTCTCTTTTTTAAATATGGAAACTATGGTTCATATCATGGACAGAATTTTTTACATCTCTGAGAAATCACTGAACAACTAACCCATCTGGGAACTCAAACTAAGAAAGATTACTCTGGAGTGGTTCTGGTCTTTCTACCCAAGAAGATGTTTTGGATAATCACTCATCTGCCCTAAACTGTCTCATGGGGTTGTTGTCCTGATCCATATATATTTTATGCCCCTGGGAGAGATGGCTAACTGATGTGGACTGTGAGGGAAAGATGACACTCAGCTTTGTCTCTCTTTTTCAATAATTGCACAAAGCAAATCCCAGACATTTCAATCGTAATCACAATGTCAGCCCAAAAAGCTGGGGGAAAAAACAAAGGAAGAAAATAAAGGAGACAACTTTGATCTCACCTTGTTTCTCATTGATGTAAATTTAATACTTTATTTTTCAATCTTGAGAATTGACTGTAACTCAGATTAAATGGGCTACATTTGATCATTTTACTGTATTTTCTGTGAGTTGGTTACATGTAGCATTTTAGTTAATTCAGAATTTTCCTATATTGCTATCTTTGATGTTGAACTACCTCTTTCTTTGTTTCTCATCACACAATGACTGTGATATTCTCTTGTCATTCAGATACCATGTTATACTGAATTGCTCTCAAGATTTTCCCTACCATCACAATGATGCTGTTGTCCAATTTACCTGGTGCCTGATTCAGCTCCCATGAAAATCAGTGGCCTACCGTCTCTGCCAGGTGAATTTTCTGCTCAGTGCAGCAGAGTGTGAAAGCTATTGGGGAACTGGTTATGGGTCCTCAATTTTCAGGGCTGATCTGTGTTGCCTGAGCTGCACAAAGGTACTAGAACAAAACAGAAAATCTGGTCTGGAATCTTTCTGCTGATTTAATCTGAGTCAGATTAACCCTCTGGTCCTTTCTCCCTCCCATAATATTCAGTTTAGATTTATCTTGCATAAGGATAGAGTATCTCTTGGGGATACCAAGTGTCCTCAACTCCTATTGAAATCTATGGGAATCAATGGCACTCAGCCACTCCAATAGGTGCTCAGAGTATAGCAGCATTAAAACCTTTGTGACCAATAATTTTCCTATTGCTTCCTTAAAGAGTAGCCACATTCACTATGAAGTAAGTTTGGCAGACTGACAGTAGCCCAAACATACCTTATGGAATTAAGATAAACTTTATTGAATTGAATGAAAATAAACTTTATTGAGTTAGGGTTAATACCTTTGGGGTCCATTGCATTAACAATGTAATTGTGTATCTGTTACTGCATGCACCTTCTTTAGTAAGGAGGAGGATGCTAATGTACTTCCTCCATTATCAACCCGTTGAAGCCACCCCCCTTGAAAGGTATGCATATGCTAGTTCAAATTGCATTCTCCAGGTGAAAATAAAAGGGGGTGGGGAGGAGGGATAAGCTATTGATTCAAAAACTGACTCAGAGCCTTCCTGATCCAGCAAATGGCTAGGACCACTGGTGCACAGAGGACCCCCATCCTTTGAGAAAGGTTGTCAGGACTGGGCCTACTGAGACCTCGTAAGACTGAGTGTTTGTTCTTAGATGAAGCTGTGATGAGCTTTTAACCACAAGGAATTCCCTCGGGTGGGATATTGAAGGATTGCGCCTGCCAGAATCCATGTTCGGGTGATGTCCGGTAAACTTATTAGGATGCTTGTAGGTTCTTTTATTGTTTTTAATCTGTTTTCTCTGTAGTGCTTTTCCTGTGAGGTAAGGCTTGCATAGGAAGTGCTGCCTTATAACTAGCAATTACACTCGTTAAACATAGCTAAAGTAAAAGCAAGCAGGTTCAGTTTGGGCAGCTTGTCTTTGCTGGATATAAAATAGTGTAGACAGGAAAGTGGGCAGCCTGGTTAGAAGGGATAGAGATGCACTTCTCCACATAAGTCAGGCAGCAGCTGGGGACCAGGAAGCCTGGGAGGGTGTGCCTTTGCTGGACCACTGAGGAGAAATACAGGTGCAGTTGATGTGAAGTGTGACAGGGAGTTGATACTGTGAGTTTTTGCTGTTTGAGTTGCATCCAAAATAAGTTGCTTGTACAAGAGGGTTATCAAAGCCAATGTGAAGGCTTTGTTCCCAGACATTCTTTCAAACCCAGCAAATGGTATGGCAAAAGAATTTCAACAGCACTGATTTTTTGACTACATGCTGCCGTGTTAAAAATTTCAATCAACATTTTAAAAATAAGCATGGGGAAAGGAAAGGAGGTAATTTCCCTGTGTAAAGTCCTTACCTTTACAAAAATATATGCATTAGGATGTGAATCATGTGGCATTCTGCTTCTACAGTTCATTTCCAAACAGAAGGAGCCAGTATAAACCCTGTGGATTTCATCATCTGATGCCAACAAACCTTGTTTATGAAATACAGATGCCACTATAACACTTAGATGTATTGGGCCAGATCCTCACACTGGAGCAACATCAATATAGCTGCATTAAAAGTCAATGGAAATACACGGATTTACCCTAGCTGAGTATCTGGCCCATCATTCTCTTTGGGAACCGGTATGCCTTGGGAATAGGAGAGTTTGTAAATACTTTACAAATACCAGTTATGAGGCTTCTGATGTTTCTTTCATAATGATATTTCACACAATGATGACCTCTGTGATTTTTATATTGTGAAACAGATGGTCAAAGAGTATACCCTGAGTTTTATATAAATCTTGGTGAATCTATTTTGCCATGCTACCTATTCTTTTGGTTGTTTTGGTGCTTGGCTTGGTGTGGTTCCTACACTGTGAAATAAATTCAGCTGTTTAAACTGGAGGAAGTAGCATGGTAAATCTTGGTAAACGTTAGGGGTGTTTTGTTTGTTAAGATCACCTCTTACATATGTTCCTGCCCGCTCTGCCAAATTTAAAGTAAGGTTCCATAAGTAATTATAAATAAGAACAAGATAACTGTAAGCAAGTGATGTTCCTTTCCTGCTCTGGGAATTTACACAGTCAGTATACACACCAAACTTACCCTCTTTTTGTGGTTTGCGTTTATGGGTAGTTGAAACAATTACACCACAAAATAAACTTCAGTTTAAGCTTTCTCCTCCAACATTGCCTGTTCCCAGTTGTACTCATTTTAGTCCCTAGTTGTCTCTGCCCAGACGATTGTTTCACACTTATTTACTCAGTTATTTTATGTAGGCTTCTAACAGGTGTGGCTGATCAAGAGAAGAAACCTCACTGTCTAGTGGCATCAGAAATGTCTAATTCAAATGTCTAAGGTTTGTAGTTAATCCATGTATCCTTCACCTCCCCATTGAACCACCAAGTTTACAAAACAGATACATAGGAAGAACATATCTTTTTAAAATGATAAAATTCTGCAAAAATAACTTGATTTACTTTTTCTTATTAAAAGGCTCTCTAAGATCTTATGCATAATTATAAACATGGCCTTTTATAAACATTCAGAAATACACAAGCTTGCACTCCTCCTTCATTGCTGATTGCATTCCTGTCAGCTGAACTGCAGTTTAAAAATTACTGGTGTTAATTTGATTGGAGTTTGCTTGCAGTATAATTTAGTAAACTAGCAGATCAATAGAAATTAGATTATGGACTGTTCTTACACAAAGTAATAAAGTATACAGCATCTGATACAAATCAAGTAATGCTGTCAAAGCACAGGCTAAGTTCAATACTACAGAGTTCACTTCATTTAAGAATAGTTAAGTGATACTCACGTGCCTCCTACAACACGTGAATAGGGTAGTCAAGGGTCTGAATCTAACCGAAAACTAGATTTAGGATTTAAGCACAGCACTCAGGGAGGCATTGATGTGAGAGTGTGTGTTTGTCTGTGTATAGGAAGAGGCAGGAAAGTGGGAAAGGGGGGCTGCATTATTTTGACTTATATCACCACAAATTGTGTGGGTAGGATATCTTCCTTAAATAAACATTGGTCTAGAAACAAGAAAATGAAAAAATGTCAATCACTATCTTCCATTAATTTCCATTTAACTTCCATAGCCACATATCTTTAAACAAAGAAATTGTAACTTTTCTACAATGAAAGTATTTGCTGACTTGACATGTTCTCTGTGAAAAGCACGTAAAATACATTTAAAGTCACCGAACTTAAAATTAACTGCTAAGATTTAAAGACTTCTGTTCCAATGAATACTTCCCATCTCACCTGCTTTGAGCTTCACACACAGTAGACAGCATTTGTTTTACAGTTATTGCGACTTTTTATGCAACTCAGCACTGTATAAATATATAGTTAAAAGATGGTTCCTGCCCCAAAGAGCCTACAGTCTAAATATAAAACAAGAGACAAGAAGTGGAACCAAGCAGACTGGGGACACAAAGAAACAACGAGCCAATGCTTGTCTTGTAGTCCCACTGAAGTTTTTGGGGATTACTGACACAATCAACAACAAATCTTCTGCAAGGATAATGCAACATGATGGAGGGCTACTTCAGAGTACGGATCCTCTTTGCTTGGGCATGTCAGAGCCCAGGGAAGGAGGAGAAACCCTGGCAGTATGGTTCCATCAGAGCAGCGCTGCTGAGGAACTGAAAAGGGGAAGGGCACTAGAGCTGGTACATAGGCATGACTTTGACATGCAGTTGGATTCCTTGCCAAGTGGATTTCCTCAAATATCAAAGGATATGGAGGTAGATGTAAAAACAACAAGAGTCCTGGAGCACTTTAAAGACTAACAAATTTCTGTGGGCATAAGCTTTCGTGGGCTGCAATCCACTTCATCAGATGCATAAAATAGAAATCAGACAGGGGGTGTATATATATATACATACAAGGGTAAGGAACAGAAATGGGGAGGGTAGATGCTAGCAAAGTCCATTCAAGTAGAATAGATGAGGCCTATCCACAACCGTTGATTAGAAGGTGAGAATGTGTGAATAGCGGCAATTACTTCTTGTAATGAGATAACCATTCCAAGTCCCTATTCAGAACCAGTTTGATTGTGTCAAGTTTGCATATGAGTTTCAGGGGTAAAACTGCAGTTCTTTCCTTTAGGGGATCAAACGTAGCCGCACCTTCCTTTCCCATATTCCCAGTGGAATGCTTTGGGGAACACTGTGTGAGCAGCAGCTTAAGTATTCCTTCCCCTTGACTCCTTTCCCACTGGTTTTACCAGGCATAGAGAGTCCATGCCCATGACCTGCAAATTTCCATTACAAAAGGTGATTTATTTGAGGACAGCAAAGTAGCCTAAGAAGACCCTTGTTCCTGTAAAGTGCTGAACATCCTGATCCCTCCTTAACCTTCTAAAGGAGTACTCAGCACCTCAGAGGAGAGGGCCCAAAATCTCATGGCTTCTAAAAGGGAATCATTTTTTAATTAATGTATTTTTTTAGTCTCCTCTGCCCCTCTCGGGCACATATAGACGTGAGCTGCATTTTAGGCCACCCATTTCAGAGAAAATTTGTTGTATTTGCATTTGGCCTAAAAGGAACAGGACATTCTTCACATTTATTTTTCTGTTTGACAATAAACCCACCTGTCCTGGTCTGATTAGCCTGACACAGGTCTGCGTGTGCCACAGCTTCTTATCTTTAGCCTTTCTTTAATATTATATCTATGTGATGTTCTCTTTCCATGCCCCTAGAGTCATCCTGTAAGATTATTTTAACATTTATTGTGCTAATTTTATTTAACAGAAAGCATTGTTGCAATACAATGTAAGCAAACAAGTTTCCAAAGCCCTAAATAACCAGTAATTCAGCTGATAAGATGTAATGAAAGAACCAGCAGAGATACAGCCTTCTCTTTGAGAACTTACTGATGAAAATTATAAAATGCCTCTTACACTAATGCTCCCCAACAGAGTCTCACTCTTTTAAAGGGGAAAACAGTGCAGTTGCAACCACTGACATTGGTTCCATTCAGTGACCTTTCACTCAAACAATTAATGTCACCTCTTTTTTCCACTATAAATTTACCAGACAATTTTTTTTCTTTCTCCTACCACTCCCTTTCAGTCCATGTCTTTTCATCTAATGACTTGTTGGGCTACTGTCTGTTCCTGGGCTCTAACTTTTAATTGTCCTTGAATGCAAGAAGTGGAATATCTATTGCTGGTGTCCAAGTGTAATGCCTCCATATGTGTTTCCCTTAAATTCTGCCTTGTTGCCATATTCTTCCATTCTCTTTCATCCCTATCCGAATCCAGTTAATCAGTGATCTACCTGCCTAATGGCTTTTACTCAGCTTATTGCTATGATATCTGATGATTTTATACCTCTCTACTTATGGTGCTCTTGTTCTCTATAGAGAAATAGGTATATAATCCACCCTGCACTGCCTTGGTTTCCTTGCTGGTTATCCTAAACACAACTCTCTGCCTCCTCCTCCTCCACCCTGCTCTTCTTGCCACCTGCAAGAGATCATTTGCTTGCTTCACTGAACCCCAATTACCTAGCTCAGCACTGTCAGCTCATTTACAATCATGCACTGAGCCACAACTGCTCTCTCAGCCTCTCCCCACACAAAATAAGTTTCCAGAAAAAAATTATTAAACAGATCCCCCATCCCGAACCAGTTCTAAAACGATCTTTCTCACCAAAGCAGCGCTGTGTCCAGCCAGAATCACCCCATGTAGAGGCTCTAGAATGACACTACTTTTATAAACTTGCAGGAATAATTCAATAATTTCCCATTTACTGTTGACTTTTTCAGATGAATATCCACAGGACAGTGCCAAAGAAAACAGGTGTCATTGCATAGATTGATTCCTTGATTATCAAATTACATCAAGCTAGTTATTATGAGAGTAATAAAGAATGTTGAGAAGAAAGCAGATCTCTCTTTGGAATCGATGTCATTAAGAAGGCAATGCTTACAATGCTGTATTCCTTTTAACAACCACATCTATTCGTTCACTCAGCTCAACCTCCTTCTTATTACAATTTATCCCTCACTTCAGTTAGAGTGGACCTTGGAACTCATTAGTCCATCCCCTGTTTTAAAATGGTGGCACTGCATATGCACCGAACTCCAGAAGCAGCAAACATGGCAAGTGTTTTAAACACCAAGTTAAAAGACTCTGTCCCCTAGCTCTGTCCCCTTTATGCGTCTCTGGCAGCTCAAAGGGCATGGAGAGCTCCCTTAACAGAACAGATGTAGAGGAATCCCCTGCTGGCATTCTGAAGGGGCTGGAGACAGAGCCAAAGTGCATCCCCACGTGGAGGAGCAGTTCGTAGTGGACCACTCCTGCTGCTGTAACTTACAGAAGCCTCAAAGCTGCTCTGTTCTATTCTGGAGGTGGGTGATTGAGACCTACCTCCTCACCACTACTACACAAACACCCTCGTTCTGCACCAAGTACAGCTCAGCCAGACTCAAGGATCTGGCCAGGAAAGAATTGTCTATTAACAGCACCTAATATATAGAATATTATTTTGTTGGTGTCACCTCCATAAACATAAAACTGATTAAATTTAGAAGCAGTTAGGAGAGGAGAGACATTTCAATATGTTTTTCCGTAAAAGCACACAAAAGCATCTTTTTATCGAGATGTGCCACTGGGACTCTTCTTAGCATTAACACTCGCAAACCAAATCTGAACGCTGACATAATAGTTCAGAACATCAGTGAGTCAGCGCAGGAATAGTATACACCCACCATCATTCAGCTTCCATCTCTCCTCCACCAACTAATAAAAATGCTCCAATATCTTGTAATTCTAGGTCTTACTAGCCTATGGCAGCTGGAAGAACACAAGTGGAAGGAAGAAAAATGCAGCCCCTACCCCCATCCTAATTCTTCATAGGCCTTAACAAGCACCCTATTGATTTAAGAACAGTCACTTTGGATAGACATTTGGGAAAGGAAGCCTACAGTATAATAAAATGACGACACTGAGAAATCAAAGAGGCAAGAAGGCTTCAGAAAAAAGTATAGACAAGTGATGTCCCCTTTCCTGACAAATGTTCTACCAGGTAAATATGCCAAAATGCCTCTATTAGCCCTGATAGCAGCCAGCTGGAGTCTTTGTCCTCCTCAAATATCACACAACCACAGGCACTGGCTTTGGGCTAGCTAATTCCAGCCTCCCACAGCTGGAGCTTTTGCAAATCCAATGTAAGAATTTTTTCAAGATATCTGGAAGGATTATATATTTTTTCCACAAAAGATGTATTGTCCCCATTGGTAATTACGCTATCCGTTTGACTCATCATTTCCAAGCAGTGATGTACTGTACTGTTTTACCCTCATGTACACTCCAAGGAGGATACTACATGGTTTGCTGAAGATAATGTTTCAGAAACAAATGGCTAAACACCAGTGATTTATTTTTTTCTGAAAGCCAATGCCCATAAACAACCCCAGGAAGCCTGAGGAATTTTAAGAAAACCAGTAGGCGTCCGATTAAAGCATCGGTACCATATCTGCAGGTCTCAAGCCCCGACTACCAGTCATATGAAGTCAGAATCTCTGCTTTCATTAACGCAAACAAAGTAAGACCTAAGCAAAAGCCTAAAAATGTGACTCCCGTGTAATGGCCATGTTGATCCCGATGCTGAGTCTGCAGACAGCTTCCAGCCAAAGGTGGAACAGCAGTTGATAGAGCTGGGGAGGAAGTTGCCTGACCCCACTCTCAAACAGTAGAGCAAACAATGCCCCAGGTATTCAGGGTGGTGGTTACTCTGTTTGATGGACTACCTTGCCACTGTTTGAGAGTCCAGGTGGGCCCTCCACCACAGGTGGAATGGAGAGAAAGAGGATTACCCCCATTGGTTCAGAGGGGAAGGAGGTCCCTGGGCATCTTGGGAAAGAAGGGGGTGTCCTCCCCCAGCCACTTCTGCTGTCTCCTCTGGACCACTGGGGAGGAAAGGTAGGGGTGCTATGAAAGTAAGCCAAGCAGCGGAAGGAAGGGGCTTGGGGGGAGCTGCTGGCTCCAGTATTCTCCAGAAGGCCAGAGGGCCTCAGCATTACTGTGTCTCCCAGTAACAGCTGATGAAGGGAAACTGTGTCAGCCAGTCAGTAGCAGAAATGTCCAAGCTGTGAGCTGGCGTCAGTCTTAAATGGTTAACAATAAACTAATGCAAGACTTGGCTGTCTGTGCCTTTAAACAAATGACTAGACACAAATGGTGACTCTTAGCCATGGTGTTTAGTTTAGGGCCCTAGGCTAAAACTGACAAGCTTCTCACTCAGCAGTGCCTTTCAGAGGAAGCAACCAAGCCTTCTTAACTGCTCCATTGGCTCCCTATTGGCCCGTGCCTCCTCCGGGCCATTCTAGGCCTCTGGAGACTAAGTTTCATTGGTAACCTGTGGTGTGAGGGCACTGATGCCTCCAGCAGATGGCAGAGATGTCCTGAGTGATCCAGTCACAGACCACCCAGCTACTACCACACCAATCATGGACTAAGGCCATGTTACAGGAGACCTCCCATGTGTGGGTGCCCATATTTGTTTTAATCCAGGCCTGAGACCAATAAATAAAATAAAGAATGAGCGGGAAGGCAAATCTGAGACTGTCCCTGAAAATTCACAAATCCTGTGGCACCTTATCTTGCACTCAACACAAAAGTTTAAAGGGGGTGGAAGGAGAGCTTGTACCAGAAAGATACATATAGAAGCACCAATTTAGTGTGTGTGGGTGGGGGTGGGGGTGGGAGGGGTGTTGTCTCTCCCTCCCCCACACTTTGCTACTTTACCATCCACTTCCAAGAATTTCAGCATCTCTTTATAGTAGATTTTTACCATTTCCTTTTTGAATTTGTATGATAGAATTACTGCTTGTGAAAAGGGAAGGAATAATAACATTTAAGATTAAACCTTTCATTTTGAACCAAGATAAGCTAATACTGAACTTGCTTATTTTATTCTGCCAACACCACCTGATCCAGCCTCTGAAATAACTTTTGTAGTAAAGGTGTTATTCAGTCTCTTCTTTCATTTTTCCTGTCCTTTAGGGTATATATTGTTGATTTTGCTGAGCTAATATTGAAGCAATATTTCTTCTGTTCTTGTGAAGTATTTTCTGTTGTAACCCCTCTACAGTAAATTAATAATAGCAGTGGTACCTACATGGCATTTCATTACATATTTTTAAAATGTTATAAATGAGACTTTAGAAAAACAAAAACAACCCCCCCCAAGTCCTTTAATGGACTGGACAGGCTTCTAGCTAGATCAGTATTTTATGCACCATGAATCCAACTATTAGTATATTGACATACAGCACACATAAATATTTTCCTTCATATTCAAAAGCTATTTGCTCAATGAAAACATTCATCTGCTCATCTAGGAGTAAGAAACGTAGTCAAAATTTATCCTGTTCTGTGCTGATATGACTAATTATCTCCATTAGCTAGAATAAGTTACAATAAACTCAGTGAGAGTTATGTTATAGTATTATTCCCTTTTACTACTACCCATGGCCTAATATTTTTTTTTATCAGGGACTAGTTTATAATTAGTTTGACAGAATGCTTTTAAAAAAAATATTTTAACAGGTAATGTTTATTTTTAAGTATTTTTTCCCAAAGTTTATCTATTTTAAATGTTCACAGTTGTGCAAATATATGGATGTGTGTGTGTGTTGGACAATAAGGGGCTCAGACGATATGTATTTAATGACAGTAAATCTGAGATTCTAAATGCTGATGTTTATAACCATTAAAACACATACTGTCGACACCATACATCAATTATACAAAGTAAATACCCTTAAATCAAATTCTAATAAGTTCTCAAGCAGCATTTTTCTTACTGTGGCTATCTGTACATTTCAATTATCAGTGGAAATATTTTTGTCTGTTTGTGTGTGCATAGTGAAATTGAAACTTCCTGACATTTACAGATACAAATCTAATCCTTCCACGCAAATTTATAATTTACTTTTCATGCATCAAGTCCTTATCATGACAGACTGTAACAGTCTATTTCAAAGGATGCACCACGTCATTAAGCAACAGTAATGAAAATAAGCTGAGATTATTTGCTTTGTGTGTGAGAGAGAGCACTCACTTTTTTGTTTGTAATGTATTTACCTATGAGAGCTGACCTCAAATGCAGCTGACTTGACTATATCAAAGACAGAGAGGTCAAGTGACTTGTCTAAGGTCATAGTGACTAAGGCTTTATCTATACTAGGAAAATTTGGTTAAAATCCCTACTGTTACGGCCCCCATTTCAGCTTCATTGTTGGGAACAATGGCGGAAGCCCTGGCATTGACAAGATAGCAGCAGCGGCTGACATTTTAAGCAACATCTTGTGTAGACCTGCTAGGAGAGGAATTAAGCAATCCAGTGCTTGAAACATCTGAAGCTCTGTCTTGTCGAGGATCCCACACTCAGAGGTCCTTACTTACATGTCCGTCGCCAAGTGGATGGTCCAAATTAGCCAGACAGCAGGTTCGCAAAGTCAAAGTTTATTTCCTTACGTAAGGAGGTGGCCCAATGGTCAGAGGCGACCCTAAGCATACATTTCTAAAACTTATATAGTCTTACACAAACAAGTCTTTTACACCACAGTTTCCATGGCAATACTTACTAAAAACTCCTTATCTAAAGAATTCCTTAGTCTCACAATTTCAACTCCCCTTATCTAAGTGACAAGGTCTTCCTCCTCATTCTGTACTTACTGGCGCCCTAGGCCTCATAACTATCTTATTATTGCTACACATTATAAAACTAAACATCTGCTAAAAAGGCACATTCCATCTCATGCTTTTTCAGCCATCTCTACAGACGGAATCCCCTGAAAAATAGAAACTCCATCTTCTTTTCCCTCCACAGTCTCTACTAGTGCTCCTACTATTGCTACTACCAATGGAGCTGCACGGGTAGGAGCAGAGCTGGGAAGTTTTAGCAATACAGTCTAAGTGGCTCAGGTAATAGTTGAATGCCCCAGTCTTCTAGCCCTTTTTGTCATAAGTACTAGACCATCTTCTGCTCCCCATTTGTTTTCTGACATTATAGAGTTCTTAAGTAATCATGTTTTCCCTACTACCAGACCAATTTTCTGAAACCTTTTGAACTCCATTTTAGTAAATAACTAGGAGCATTTCAGGGCTCAAAACAAATTTATTTTTCTGGGAGCAAAGAGGGAGACGGGGCACGAGCAGCAGACGTGAAATTAGCTTTATTTTTATTCTTTCTGCTGCCTAATGATCCCTACAAAAGACACATTCTGTATTCAGTTGATCTTATTAGAGTTGCATGTGTGCCATTGAAAACAGATTTTGGTTTATATGCTACAGAGCAATCCAGTCTTCACTCATAGTGATGATTCCTCAGGAAAAGCAGAAAATGATTTAGCTCCTTCCTTAACATCTGTGTGTTTGGCTTACTTTCCTCATATATTAAGCTTGCATTTTTTTAAAGTTGAATCTCATTTTGTCATTTTCTACCCATATTTATGACCTCTCTGTATCCTTTTGTATTATTTTCTCCCTTCAGTAGCATTTGAAATATCTCTTAATTTAGTATCTTCTGCAAACTTCACAAACTGACTCTTTATCTCCCCACTCCTGTACCATGAATGGAGATGTTAACTTTAATGGGTTGAACACCACTCCCTAGGGACTCTACTAAACAATTCCATAATAATACATTTCTGTTTATCATCATCCTTTGTTTACGATCTTCCAGCGATTTTTCAATTCACACTGTCAGATCCCAGCCAACTTCGATTAACTTTGAAAGCAGGATTTCATGAGATATACTATTAAGTATTTTTATTAAAACTCAAACATATATATTTTCATTCTAATTTTTAAATACTGGCAACAACCAAAAAACAGTGGGGTTTATTAGGCAAATTTTATTCTCTGTGACCCCGATTCAGCAAAGCACTTACACACATGCATGTCACACTGACTTTATTACTGAATAGGGATTGTTCACATGCTTAAAGTTAAGTACACTCTTCACTGCTTTGTTGAATCAGGTCCTATATACTATATAATGCTGCTTATTCTAATATCGTCAACAATTATGTAAAGTTTTTAAAAGAGAGAATGGTGTCAGTCATATTAACCAAGATTTTTCTACATGATTAGCCAAATGAATATGGAAGAAAGTATTTATGGCAGCCAGAAGGCTAAACTTTCTAGTGTTTCTATTGGCTTTTTAAAATCTATTTCCTATGCAATAAGTTGAAAGTAATAAATATTTACCAAACGTCAGACATATGTATTTTCCAGATTTGTGTATTTTCCACAATTTATGCACTTCCATCATCACTACGCTCCTAACATATTGCATACCATATGCTTTATTAACACCATAACTCCACACACATATCAGCATTATTAGCATCTAATGCAAGAATGTCTTCCACTTGGATGGGGGCTTCTGGCATAAACATAGTATAAAAAATCATAAGCAGAAAGAAAAGACCTACTTAAAATGTTTAATTTGTTTATTAGAGAGACAAGGTGGGTGAGATAACATCTTTTATTAGATCAACTTCTCTTGGTGAGAGAAACAAATTTTCAGGCTTCCCCATAGTTCTTCTGAGTTCTGGGAAACTAACTCAAGAATGTCAGGGCTAAATACAAGGTTTGAAAAGACTGTTTAGCACAGGTAGTTAACATATATTTCAAGGGGCCATGCATGGTGAAGTGGCTCATTAACACCCTCCCAGTAAAAAGGTGAAAGGAAGGCAGGGGAAGGGAGATAACGGGGGGGGGGAAAGAGGGAGGGTGGTTAGTGGGTTACTGATTGTTGTAATAAGCCATAAATCCAGCATTTCTATTCAATCCATGAGTTTTAGGGTTGGTCTACACTTACCTCGGTGATTTGGCGGCAGTCAACAGGAGTTACGCACCGTAAACAAAGAACTTGCATAACTCCCGTCGACTTCTGTGCTTCTCTTCTGCGCGACATCTTCACTTCACTGAACCGACAGGAACCGCGTTCCTGTTGACGCAGCGCTACACCACTTAAGGACGTGGTTTTATTACGTCGACTTCTGGATCGACTGAGCGGGTCTTCACTGACTGCTCAGTCAATCCAGATAAGTCGATCTGAAGGCGGCGACTTTGCCGCCATCAGTGTAGACAAAGACTTAGTGTCTAGCAAAGTTAGGAATTTAACCTCCTGGGCTCATCTTTTGAAAGCACTGTGCAGGTTTCCATTGAGGATGAGGAACGATAGGTCAGATATAGCGTAATCGCTTTGTGAAGAGTGTTCACCCACAGATGATATGGTGAGGTGTTTTTTTTATCATTTTCAGGTGTATGTTCATTAGAGAGCAAAGTGATTGTCTGGTTTCACCCACATAGATGCTATTGGGGCACTTAGTGCACTGGATGAAGTACTCATGTTGTGATAATTTGTTTATTGGTGGAGTGACCAGGGCAAATTTGGTTAGCAATAAGAAGGAGAAATACCTTAGAGAAGATGATTAAGAGGGGGTGCAAGAAATATTCAAAACTAATAAAATATTGAAAACTAATAAAAAGCAATACTTTTTCACACAACAGGTGATTACATTGTGGAACTCATTGCCACAGAAAGTTGTTAAGAACAAAATCTTTAAAGATTCAAAAAGGGATTGGGTATTTATGTGGGGTTCAAGAACCTCCAGAGTTATAATTAATTATGCCAAACATTATTAAAGGGATATTCAAATTTGTGCTTCAGAGCATAAATCAATATCTAATTGTTAGAGGTCAGGACGACACCTATGCAGGGAGCAGACTGTGACACTGGTAAACCAAGTGCCAACGCTGACTAAGGCCATAGGCGTTAGCTAAGAACTGAAAGACTCATAGCTGGAAATCAAACCAGCTCACCTGTATGCTAATTTTGTTCATAATAGGTATTAGTATTATAACAATTTATTTAGTGTTTAGACTCTGTGAATGCTTGTAAGTTGCTACATGCATTAAAATCACTTTTAATGTCTGCATACCATGCTACAAGGTAAAATATAAGTTTGTTTTATAATTCTAAATATGCCTGCTCTGAATTTGTGAACTCAGACAGGAAGAGTGGCTCCCCTCACCAACCAAGAAGGACTATCAAGACTTAATGGGTCATCTAGGACAAAGAGCTTTACTGATTACCCATTCACCCATAAAAAAGTTATGTGCAGGAGCCCTCATTCCATTAGTTTGAACTCTGGGGGAAGTTCAAGAAGAAATGGTTATTTGGGCCCCTACCACACCCATTAAAAACACGAATGTATCAAAATGCATTAATACATTTTCACATTCATTGTTTACACATTCATTGTTTACACACTGCATGTGTTTACCATTCATTGTTTACACACTGCATTAATAACAAAGCAAATCATATCTCTGTTCCTTATGCTTAAATTAACTGCTTAATTTTTCCACATAGAAAATGAGTATGTCTAGATATTATCCATACTATTACACGTTATTCACTGCTAATCTGGACAATACTGGCGTTACAAAAATCAGTCATTCTTAGGTCAACAGGTGGTTCTTTCCTTTCCTCCAATTTTCTTAAACATGATCATTCCACTTTTTTTCCCCTCTGTGGATCCTGTTACAGTCCATGGAAGCAAAGATGTCTGAAAGACAACAGTCACAATTTCAGAAACTGATTAAATTGAAATAAATAATCCTAACCTGAGGTAAAATTACTCTACTAATAAAAAATTTATGTTTTCAGCCAATGGTGAGAACTGGTTTAAAACAAAGTTTGCAATTGATCACATAAGCTATGAAAAAATGTTGAAAGAATCTGATGTGCGCTAACGTACCTCTTTTGGCTTTCTGCGAAAGTTAATTTATGTCAAACCATGAGCAAGTTGACATTTTACCAGTTAAGTTTTAGGACTAATTATTTTAGCTAATCAGAAACTAGGTTATACACATACATTAAATCACACTTTTAAGAATAGGCCTAACTCTGATTAGCCAGAGCACACAACAGTATGTTCAGTCATTAAAAAACCGATGAGAATATAGTTTTTCCAATAATACTGCAGAGAGAGAATATTCATCACTCCATTATATCAATGCCTCATCATCATGAAGAGAAATGAAGGGAAAAAAGTCACCAGAACTGAAGGTTCTTACAAGATAAATCTCTCCCACTTCTATAACTATCTGGGTTTGTCCTTTATGTTTTATCCCCCAACCAGGCTTGGCTTTGGCATTCATATAGCAACGGATGACCATTAGCCCATGACAATAGTTGATTCCGCTGACCGTCTTTGTTAAGTAAATTTGGGTGGGCCACAATTTATTTGTGAAATTCATAGTTGAGTGAGTTGGGTCTGGAAGCTGTGGACCAGTGTAAACAGTGCCACATCACTCCATGCTGGGTGAGGGGGGAAAAATACACAAAGCTCATAGAAATATGGTCTGGGATAAACAGCACTGTAGTCTTTCATCCAATGATAAGGTGGGAGGACTATACTATGGAAGGCCTCATATTAGCTGAGCAGGAGGGTAAATAATGCCATATCACTATATACATGGCAAGAATCCACACTAAAATCCCAAGGCTGTGAACAATGTCAATGGGGAGGTGGGATCCACAAAGGTCTTAGGGGTGCAAGAGTGGATAAATAGGAACACATCATGACATATTAGGATTGAGGTAAATAATGCTGCCTTGGGAGCTGTACCATGCTGATCTGGGGCAAGTGACTGCTCTCTGGCAGCAACTTGAATATTTTGTGATTTTTTGGTGTCAGTGACCATTTATCACTAAATCCGGCTTGCCTTGCAAGATGGAGTAGAGAGTCTAAGGGGACTGTCCACGACTTCATGGTCAAAGTATTATAGTGATCTCAGAGTTCATATTTGTTACTGAGTTGATGAAAACTAAATTATAGAACACACCTCCAGTTTGGGGTGTCTGCCCTGTTTCTGATAGTCTGCCCTGAGGTAGACACTACTCACCGTTCTGAGTCACTTCAAGTAGCGTGACACAGATTATCTGATTTCTGCGTACTGCAGGATTCTTATACTTTCCTCCGAAGTATCTGATAATGGCTACAGACAGAGACAGCGTACTGGACTAGATGTACCTTGGGCCAGATCCAGTATGGTGATTTCCATGTTCCTAAATAATGGCAAGGCAAAGATATGGAGCCAGGAAGGAATAATAGGGTAGGGGGGAAATAGAGATGAAATCCCAGCACCATTGAAGTCAATGGCAGAACTCCCATTGACTTCAACGCCAAGATTTCACCCTAGCTTTATTGCCCTCTCTCCTACTCCTGTGTGTGCATGTTATCTATACAAAATTCAATTCTATGGAGAGTTTCACCCATAAAGAATTACAGCTGGAATACTGTTCTCCAACTACCAATGAGTGCTGAGGTTAAAAGTGATCAAAACCTGTTTAATGAGCAACATTTGAGGGGTAAAGCAGAAAAAGGTTACCAATTTAGTGAAAATTTTCTACAGTTGTACATACTGTAAAAAGAAAATAATGTGTTCCCAAAACTTAGGCTCTGTAGGCTCGGGCTTGTTTAAATTAAATAACTAAATAATTTCAGGGAATGTTTGTGAGGCATACCGCCTTTGGTGTGCTTTTGTCAGCCTCTGACCCACTGTCTGGTTGCACTGCTGTTTCCCCACACTGCTTATGCTGCAATGCATCAATGTTGTCTCATGACTTGAATAGGGAACTGAAAGCAAGGAACTCCTGTGTTTTAATCCTGGTTCAGCCGCACCTCTGCCACTGATTGCCATGTGCTTCCTTGGACAAAAAAAAAAAGGGGGGGGGGTGTAATTCTAACCACAGTGAGTTATTCTGAGGGTTTATTAGTAATGTGGGTGGTGAAAAGAGTTAAATGCCAAGGCTCTGATTCAGGATAGCACTCAGGATGATTTCAGTGGGACTTAACCAGGCGCTTAAGTGCTGTCCTGAACTCAGGACCACTGTGCTATAGTGCTACTAAAGTAGTCCAGCTCTCTATAGCAGGTCTGGAACTATGCACAGAACATCAAGTATAAATAAGGTGTGTTAGATTTTGTCTATGTTAAGAGCTTATAGAACTGCCCATACCGTAGCGCCTCACAATTTTTAACATGCTATCCTCACACCACCCCTGTGAGGTAGGGAGGTGTTATCTTTATTTTACAGATGGGGAACTTAGGTCCAGAGACTAAGGATGGAATCCACAAAGGTACTTAGGTGCCTAAGTCCCATTTTTAGGTGTCACCATGATCCACAAAACTCCCACATGGCTGGCACCTAACCCTGTTGGGTCTTACACTTGCTCGACACTTACGTTTTTGCAGTAAAAGTTTGTGCCTCTGAGATGAGCATAACTGCCTCCCTCTAGGTGCCTGGATATCTAAGCCCTAGTGTGATGCATGAACCAGGGCAAGACAGATGCTCCTCTGCCAAAATCATATGTGGGACCCAATCTGGTAAGCATGCTCAGAGGCTACCTAACTCCCCACTGTGTTGTTCCCTCCCTCCTGCAATCTGGATTGGTGTGTGGCTGTGCCACTCCAATTCCTCACTCCTGGGCCCTGACTTACCCTGCTTTGCTGTATGATACACCCACTGCTGGGTCAGCCCATGTCCAGCCTCTTGCGAGTAATTGGTCCCTGACCTAGTGAAGGAGCAGTTCTGACCAGTCACTCATGGGATAGACTCCTAGAAAACACCCCCAGTCCCAAATGCAACTCCAGGAACTGCTGTCTTGCAGGGTTTTGTGCTGCACACTTCACCCTGCAAGCTCATGTACATTTATCCATCAATTTATCAAAGAAATTGATATGCACCAGTTCTGTCACTCTAAGTGAGGTCTCTGCACACACACAGTCCACATGCACTGATCAAGAATGAGCTGACATGGTTGGAACCCCCTTCCCCTCCAATGGGTCTGGATGCCTTGATTGAACTATGTATTAAGATGGATGATCCCTTGTGAGAATGCCACCAAGAAAGAAAGATGGCTTCCTGATACCCACCTGTCTTGACCAGCGCTGGCCACACAACTTCCTGCATCCATCCTACAGCCTGAGTCCACACAACTTGACATAGACAGGCTCTGTCTCTCCAGTGTGGACAAGAACTGATGTTAGGCATCAAGTCTATCCCTAGACTGTGGGGATCCTGGATACTTTGCCTCTGGCTGCCCTGTGAAGGCTTAATCTGCGTCTCATTTTTAAAATGCCATGCCTCAGCCCCAATAGAGGAGTTTAGACTGTGCTGGCATTCTTTCCCTCACTCTTACTCATGACACCCACAACTGTCTACTGGTATTCTGGTGGCGTCTACCAGTGCACAATGTGCCTTCAGTTTCTGTTCCATCTACAACATGCTGCCATGTCCGAGATCAGCCTGAAAGCACTAGAGGACTCAGGGTCCACCAGTAATTTTATAGCCTTGGACTTTGCTCAGATGCTTAAGAACCCAACCCATTGGCTTTTCCCAAGTTTATAGAGTCTGGTGATGGATTTCTCCTCTCATCAGGCCCAGTCACACAAGAAACTGCCTTTGGAAATCATCACCCTTCAGGACCATCGCAAGACTCTCCAGTTTGGTTTAGTCTGTGCCCCACATTTCACAGTTATTTTAATGGTGTAGGTCTTGACTATGTGCAAAATCATCCTGATTTGTAGCTGTGCCCTGACTCCACCTCCAGGAATAATGTAACTTTAGGTCAAGAGGCAATCACATTTCTGTTGCTGCAGCTCTTAGGGCATGAAACTCATTCTCCCTAGATATCTAAGTTCGATCTTCCTCACTTTAAAAAAATCATCTGAAAACACTATTTTTTTTCCAGTGGAGTTTTCAGTTTTAATTACTGCTGTTTCCTGTGCAGCACCCCACTCTTTTTTTGTTGATGCCATATTATTTAGCTTTTCAAATATTTTGCGTTGATAGTGATGGGATTTAACAGCGTTGTAACTGGAATTGCTTACTCAATCTCCCAAACACTTCAGTGGGGGCACTTTATAAATAAAATGACTGTCCATCATTATAGCATCATTATTTGAATTTTAAGGATGATATGAAGCTTCCTTGAATTAATTCATTTTTGTAATCCCTTATAAAAACTTTTAATACTAATTATTCACACACACGCACATGCAGACAAAAAAGCTTCTCCTGTCAGCGTAGGTAATTCACCTCCCTAAGAGGACATCAATGGGAGAAGACCTCCCAGGGACACAGCGCTTTCTACACCAGAAGATAGGTCGCTCAGGGGTGAGGGTTTTCCACTTATGTCAATGAGAGCAGATGCAGCCCTTGCCTGTTTAGTTGATCCATTCAGATGAAGTCTCAAATTTCTGAAATAGGCAAAAATGTTGCTTGATCATAAGAAGCAGAAGGCTGGTGCAACTCCATGAACCTGGTACGTCTTATATTAAGCCTACCAGCCTTAAAGGTGTCCCTTTAACTTCTTTCTGTTATCATCGGCATCTGATGAAAGTGGTCACTTTCATTCCAAGGCACAGCACTTTTACCATTTGCAAACATTGTGCACCTTCTCCCTGGCAACCGAGATACACTGGGTAGGATTTGTCAGACTGCATTTAAACAAAAATCACTTCCAGTCCCAGCCTACAAGAACTGCCTATTTAACTCAGGCTCCCTCTGTTTTCCCATCAATCTTGCCATGGCTACAGCATAAGCCTCTGTTGATTTAACCCCATAAGTTCCTCATGATACTTCTCCACTTTGAAATCCCTGTCTCCCTGGGCAGGTAAAGAGCCTTTAGCCTTGATTGATGTCCTTGTCCTTTTTAATCTGTCTATTTTGTATTTTACATTTAAGATCTGCCTGGCTGCTGCTGCCATTGCCCTCATTCCACAGCACTACTCAGCTGTCTTCTTGGCAATAGTGTGTACATGCAATGATAGGATTCTGGCTAGCGGCAGGCAGAGTGAGCTTGACCGCTTCTTCATTTTTGATGCATGTCTAGTGGTGAGTGGCACTGCTACTCACAAGACACGCCTTATTTCCGTTTTGGAGTGAAAAGAAAACCCTTGCTGGATATCTGGCTGTGTGCCTCTGTGCCATGGGCTCTGCTGTAGGTGCTTTATATAATGCTTGTGGAAGAACATATGGGCTTCGTATAAAGCAGCACATATTTGTTCACTTTAAAAGAACAAATGGCTAGTGTGCTGCTGATATGGAATTCCTAGAGGGGAACATTTTGTGGCAAATGCCCTATTTTGAGAGAAAGGTGCTTTGCACTCACATTCAGCCAGGCATGCTCTCAGTTTCCTTACTATGTAAAGTAAATGAGATTCGGTGGATATTTTGCATTTCCACCTTAATGGGAAACGATCTGGAGGGGATGGGGAAATAATTCTTGAATATCTTGCATTATTGCTTTCGTCCAGGTTGACTTAGTTGAGAGTCAGAATGGCTTTTCTCCAAGTGGCCAGAAAAATCTGAATCTAAATAGCCAAACTGCTGGTGAATTTAGAGCCTTCATAAATAAATGAATACAGCTGTTCCCAAGTGTCTAAGATTTAAATGAGTAAAGACACTGAAATCAATGAAAGTTAGGAGTCTAAATATCTTTGTGGATTTGGGCCTGAAAGCCAAATATTCTTTTAACACCCTCCGAAAATGCCCTAGAACTTATTTAGAAATAAAGAAAAGATACAAAAATCATGATGGTTTCATCTTTTATTAGAATCTCAGCTGTAAAGACAGATACGTGAGTGGAAATACTGCACAATTTAGAATATGGAAGATGTAAAAACTGCAGTCAGTCATGAGTGAATATTGTACATTTCTCTATGTTGCTGACATATAAACAGAGACCACAGCTGTGCTCTGCAGCAACAGCCGACTAAAGCTAGTGAACCTAAGTTAATCTTGCCTAGTGAGCACATTGCCTTTGAAAATGGAAAACTTCTCTTTGGGACTATGTATGGACGGATATTATTCAGTACCTGAATTGAGGATAGCAGATGACCCAAGCATAGGTGGTGGGTAGCAAAGGTCATGTGCAGCCACCACTGCTTCATCGCCAGACACCCTGGGCCTCTTCCTCTCCCTGCTGAGAGGGCAGAAGTTTTTATGCACCTTACAGGTTCCAGGGTGACTGAGGAGACAGTATCTGCTTCTCAGCTTCCCAGGTCCCTTGGACTTCCTAGGGAGATTACTGAGGAACCTGGGAAGTTGATAGCTGTAATAGATAACACCTCCTCAGCCACCCGGGAACCTGCATGGCGCATATAAATGCTCAGCACATTCAGGCAGGCAGCGTTCTCCTCTGGTCTCCGCCTATTGCTGCCTACTTGGGCAGCTGCTCTGCTCCTCTCCAGCACATGCCAGGACACGCCCACCCCCGGCCCTAAACTCTGAGTCCGTCTGGACTCTGGAGGTTTTTGTCTCTGCTGCTCGCTGGTTCCTCCTCTCCTCTGCACTCTGCCCTCCTCACTTCATCCCTCCTCTACTCAACCACTTTTTCCCCTCCTGGGGTTTGCCTGTATTGGGGAAAGAACAAGCATGTGAGGACAAGTGCAGAGTCCTGCACATAGGACGGAAGAATTCCATGCACAGCTACAGACTGGGGATTGATGAGCTAGGCAAAAGTTCTGCAGAAAAGGACCTGGGGGTTACAGTGGATAAGAAGCTGGATATGAGTCAGCAGTGTGTCCTGGTTGCCAAGAAGGCTAATGGCATATTGAGCTTCATTAGTAAGAGCATTGCCAGCAGATCTAGGGAAGTGATTATTCCCCTCTATTCGGCACTGGTGAGGCCACATTTGGAGTATTGTGTCCAGTTTTGGGACCCCCATTACAAAAAGGATGTGAACAAGTTGGAGAGAGTCCAGCGGAGGGCAACAAAAATGATAAGGGGGCTGGAGCACAAGACTTATGAGGCTGAAAGAACTAGGCCTGTTTAGTCTGCAGAAGAGAAGAAAGCAGCCTTTAACTACCTGAAAGGGGGTTCCAGGGAGGATGGAGCTAGGCTGTTCTCAGTGGTAGTAGAAGACAGAACAAGGAGCAATGGTCTCAAGTTGCAGTAGGGGAGATCTAGGTTGGACATTAGGGAAAAGTTTTTCACTAGGAGGGTGGTGAAGCACTGGAATGGGTTACCTAGGGAGGTGGTGGCATCTCCATCTTTAGAGGTTTTTAAGCTGCGGCTTGACAAAGTCCTGGCTGGGATAAGTTAGCTGGGATTGGTCCTGCTTTGAGGAGGGGGTTGGACTAGATGACCTCCTGAGGTCCCTTCCAACTCTAAGCGTCTATGATTCTAAAACGGGGGAGAGTTGGTGTAGCATTGGACATCCTGCCCTGCTGCGCAGGGGGCTGCTGCAGGAGCACACAAGCCAGCAGCCTCTCGGCAGGAACATGTGCGTGAGCATCAGCATCAGCTTGGGTCAGAGGGAGGTTGCTCAGGCTGAGGCATGTTGGGGCGGCTCATGCGTCAATCCAGAGCCCATGGAGGTGCACAGCAGCTCTGGGCACACTGGGAGCAGAGAAGGGGGAAGAAGAGGAGGGACTCAGTCAGAGACACACTTGGCAGCAAAGGAGGGGTGGCCTGGGGAGGGGCCTGAGGCAGAAGAGGCAGGACGGGGAGCTAGCTTCAATCGCCTCCCATGGGCCCACGTCTGACAGGCTTGAAAGCCTTGGAAAATTTTGAATGAAAAAAGTAGTTAATACTTTGTTTGATGCCCTTCCTGGCTTTGCTTCATTCTTGGAAGTCAGCTCTTATTACTTAGAAGCTTATTTCATGCCCAGCCCTCTTGTCTTGGCAGCAAAGGGCTACTGTTACTTTTCAAGCATTTAAAACCATGCCCTGCCCAACTCTCTCGTCTTTCATTATTTTCCCTTGACCCAAGTGGAGGTGTGTTATAAGAGAAATTAATATGTAATTGAGGTGTACACCTCTGTGCACTTCAAGTTGTCCATTTTAAATGTACCGCAAGCTAAAACATGTACAAGAGACGTAGGTGCAGTTGCAGGGTAATTCTAAACATGTGCATCTAAACAATGAAATGCGGTTAGGTGCCGCTCAGCAAGCACAAGACCCCTGGCTTAGTCTCTCCCTCATATCTTGGTCTCCAAGCTTGCTTTATATTACACATCTCCCCCCCCCCCCAACTACTTGAATAAAAACAGGGAAAATGTTACACAGAGATTATCCTCATGTGGTTTTGTATGAATTTTCTCCTTAAAGGGGAGGAGTTGGCAGGCATTACCTGAAGCTTGGTGATTCATGAGGCAGGCCCCCACCCAGGCCCATAGGTGTCATTCATTCAGCGTCTGCCTCTGTGGCTGCTCAGTGATAGCCAGAGAAGACACTGGCAGCTTTTAGAATTTGCCGGAAAACCCAGCAAGATAAGCAAAGAGAGTACAATAGAGTGTGGCCAGTCCCATGCTCCTGCTCCTTGTTCCACAACTAAAATCAGCAGAGCCCCTACAGAGTGGTAACAGAATTTGTCTACTCAGCACAGGGGCGGGGGGAGGGGAATTCAGTCCTGGAAAGTTTCCTACACTCATATGCAGAGGAAGTGATCATGCCCTGAACTGAGAAAGAGCTTGGATTATAATCAATATTTGTATTCAGATTCCTACTCTCCCATGAGAGTTCGGTTCTGTAGAGACAGTGGTTGGTCTCTGCATGAGGCCAAACATTATCTGTCAGTCTTCTAGGAAGCATGCAAGTCAGAACTGAAATTCATTCTGTTTCCCACAGCAGACAATGTACACTCAGCCCTGAGTCTCATTTGTTTACATACGTTGGCTATTAAATCATTAGAATATATTTGCAAAGGCTGAGCTGTTTTCCACAGATATTCAGAAACGAAAGAAGTCAAAAGCACATTTTCCAAGAGGGAACAAAGGATGTGAACTTTCAAAGATCTGAAATGTTTTGGGTTTTTTAAAATTATATGAAATAGTCACTGTGGAAATGCCAATAATACCATCATCCTACCACGGCCACGCAAATTCTGATCTCACGTACATGGGTTTGACACCAGTCCGACTCCTCTGACTACAGTGGAGTAACTCCTGACATGCACAGAGCAGAAGCAGGAGCTGACTGACTAGTGTAAAGACTACAATTGTCCTTGATCCTCAGAACTGTTCAGTGATTTGAATCTGATATTTTAACCTCTACAAAGATCACTAAAAAAACAGGCTGAATACTCATTCCCCATCTTCTCAGTGATAGATGTACTGAAAATGACCACACCAGTAAGATAAAGCAGAGCCATACAAAAACCTCTAGTGTGAGGTCACATGTTTTGGGTGAACTTTTACTGGCAGCTTCACTTCTCCTGTGTTCCTGGTCTCAAGATTCACTGGATGGAAATGTTGGGTTAGTATGAACTGTGGGAATATATACTAGTTTGATCATGAAACCAGCAGCTTTGCCACAGCCTGAGACCCATTTGTCTCATAGTCACCTTTCTTACTCAAAAGAAATCTAGAATTTCTTTACCTAAAATTGTCTTCTGGTAGGGAGAACTGCCGTGTCATGCAATGCCCTCCTCATATCTTCAGCTGGTAGCCGGCTTCATACTTCTCTGCCCCCAGGATCTTCAGAGCACCTGCCTGTACCCAATTCAGGACTTATAACCAGGACACGCTGCTTTGGTCTCAGAGCAGTTTTAAAAAGACTATTTACTTTGTTCTGGGGCCTGATATATCCCAAAATGCACTACCCAGTAATGAGCAATCCTTGTTCATGTTCAGACCTCTGAATGCTTAATTAAAGCTTGTTCAAACTACCCCACCTTTCTGAGTTTAACATTGGTCCAGAGCCACCGCAAAGCCCCCTTTCTCCCAGAGCATCAGCACTTATGTTTCAGAGTCCAGGAGACTTATACACCAGCAGTGCAGAGGTCGGTGAAAGTGAAAACATATGACATTTTTCAATCCTCAAAAACAGTGTAATTCACATTTAACTTGGATCAGTTTTTTTTATATCAGGATCCATCATCCATCCCTAGAAGGCAAACAAAACAGCACATACAGCTTAAAATGCTGTTTTTACCCAGCAGAAAGAAACATAGTTACTATTTTAACCATTGTTCTTTCTCCAAGATAAAAAGTAAGGTTCACCACCAACTGTTGGAGGTTTCTGAAGGAAAAAAACTCCATCCCCATTTCTCAAAGGTAGACGCTTGTTCTAATTTGTTCATGGATGGAGCAGAAAAAATACACAGTTCAGCATGTGAGTGTTTTAACATGCTATACACACAATACTGCTCTCTCTTCTATTTCTCCCTTCCACTATCATTGTGGATCATTATACTCAGTGTTAATGTCTTTTTGTAACAATATATAATAAAATGATTGGGGTTTAGCTCAGGAGTTCAAAACAAACCGCAGAAATTTTTCACATATCAGAACACCATGAGAGCAATCAGTCTAAGGCAAGGGGAAAATATTACATTCTAAAAGGACCTTATGGCGTGATCCCCTAGAAAATCAAGATAATTTGGGGGATTGTGTATAGATGAAGCAGTGTACAGGTTTATGTTTTAAACTGAGAGTGCTGGATTCCAAAATTAAGCAAGGCAAATAGAAGATTCTTCCTGATTTCCAAAAGGTGCAAGTTTTGTTTTCAGCGTCTTTTTATCGCTATGCAGCACAATTATTTCGACATCTCAACTGGAGGTTGCAGTTTCATTGTGATGCTAATCCAGACTGAAGCTTTTATTCTTCAACTTGTCTATAGACAAAAAAGCCCCCAGGGGTGATGTAACCTCAGTGGTCCTAAGAAACCTGTCCCTCTCAGGAAGTGTCACACCATGAAAGGCAAATTCTCTGTGCTTTGTCTGTAGGGAAAATATCTGATACCTGGACTTGTGTGAACAAAAGAAAATGTGATTGGTCCCAGATACTTGTCATATTAAAATAGATATTCAAACAAGCTATTTTACCGAGGAGCCACGTTTACTATAAAAGAAATGCCAAGCTTGCCAAGCTTTCCATAGCTATTTTCTGTAAGTTTCAGGGGATCTGCAATCCTTCTCGCTTGTTTGCAGCCACCTCTATGGCTAACTTCTCCCTCCATATATCTTTTCAAGGAGCATATGGTAGGTTGTATTACTCAACTAACAGATGTGTCTTTACGATGCCTATGATTTGCACTGTGCATGCAGGGACTAGTAGTATATAAATGGAGTTTGGTAGCACTTGATAAGGTCATTATACCGGCTATTTTTGTTATGTGTCAGCAAACTGGTGGACTAAGAGAACCTAGAGCCATATATCTGACAAAGACCACGTTTTTATATGTTGAGTACTGTAGATTGGCTGTTAAGACTGCCTGATTTATTACCTTTTTTACAGGCCCTCTGCTAGGCTTGCACAATGGGTACCTTGGCAGTCCCTTTCATTATTATCCCATAATGGAGTATTTATGATACCGCTGTTGACTCCTGGAGACATATTTTACATCTCTGCATAGTAAGTTAAAAATCTGGATAGACATGAGTTTAGTGTCAAGAGTAATAAAACAGGTCTGGTTACAATTACAACAGAGCGATCTCTGGCTATGCTAGCAATAACCAAGGGGCGGCATCAAAGGTAAGGAAAAAATGCAAAATTATAAGTCTTCAAGCATCCTGAGAAACAAATATTGTGTCAGGGAGCAATATCTCAGCGTGAAGCATGGTAGTAGGAATATGTAGATACTGCAAACCATGATAGACACTGTAACCTTGTAAGGGAATTAATATTTTCTCTCTTCATAACATTAGGCCTGATTCTACTCTCATAGGTGTAACGCTATTGGCCTAAAAAGAATTAATCCTGTTTTACATCAGTTTTAGTGGGAGAGAATTAAGCCCATCAACTCTGATGTCTGCGTATTCTGCTCACTGTGTGTTTAAACATAAAACCATGCACCCCTGCCTTTCAGCTGAAAAGCAGATTTCTCTCAGAGTGAGTTGTGATTGATATTGTTTCAATAATGAACCAAAATAATAGAAAACTTTTATAATAATTACAAAAATTCTAAACTTTGGGCCAAATTCTGTTCTCATATACATCCTTGTTGTTCCAGTGAAATCACTGGGGTGGATAGTGGTTAAGTCATGTAGTTTTGTCTTTATGTATTACTATAGTTATTAAATCTGTGATGCTGGCAGACCAGCTGCCAGCTCCTGCCAAGGCCATGAGCCTCACTGAGCAGTGACAAATGCATAACTGGAAACCAGTCTGGGTCATCTGTCTGTTAGTATTATTAAAATAGATGTTAAGTTGACAAGAATGTGTTTAGACCTTATGAATAGCTTGTAGGAAGCTGCATGTATTAATCCTACTTTTAATATCTGTATCCCATGTTATAAGGTTGTGACACAATACACCCCTGTATTCACACCCTACACACTACTGTAATAATCTTTGCACAGTATATGCCTTGTAAGGTATCATTTGAAAACTTGTAATTTGCTAGTCAGTATTGTCCTGATAAAATATGTGTGTCAACCTGGTATGTGAAGTTATGAGATTTTCATATATGATGTTAAGAATGCATGTTCAAGATTCACATAGCATGAAACTGATCTAACAGGCCTGTCTCAACCAAAGGAGTGTGTGTTTGCCTTAATTTTCATTTAAGCAGTAAACAACCATCAAGCAGGAAGGTAAAAAAAAGGAAGCTCAAACAGGTGAAAAAAAAGTAGGAAATATCCTTTCACATAAACTCTTTGTCTCCAAGTTCCTAGCTGGAAATGTTTTTCAACAAGGGGACTGAAACTATCAGAAGAAAGGGCAAAAACCCCAATACAGCCCTCTCTCATTCCTTGTCACCGCACCTAAGAAGACAAAGGAAAACAGCTGTCAGACTTTGGGGGAAAGATGTCCTAACCTGAGCAGTTTGGTCAGTAATAATGTTGGAAGTATGTAGTGAGAAATTTTGCTTGAATCTAATATAGTTTGTCGGGTTAGGGCACCAGTAAGTGTTTCATCCTATTTTTCTTGTAACCAATTCTGACTTTTATGCCTCATTACCCACATGGACTCACTTAAAATCTATGTCTTTGTAATTAATAAACTTGTTTTATTGTTTCATCTAAGCCAGTGTGATTAAGCTGAAATGTCTGGGTAACTTCATTTATCATGGTAAACTGGTTTGTATCATTCCCTTAAAGGAATAACAAATTTAATATTTCTGAACTGTGTGGGAGAGGGCTGGATAGCGCAGAACAAACATGTCCATGGGAAATTCTGGAAGTGGGAGTGTGTTGGAGTCACCCTGCAGTATAACCAAGGCTGGTGAAACCTGGGCATGACTGGTGGGATGCAGTTACACAAATGCATCTGGGCGTGACCTACACGCTGTTGGCTGGTTGTGACTAGTCCAGGTTGGAGGCCACAACAGCAAGGTATTGCAAGACGTGCCAAGTTACAGGGCAAGGCTGACACAGCTTTCCACTTGTCTGGAGTGTATCCTGTATGTCACAAAGGTAATGTTTAAATGTTTGCTCTGTAACTATAACAACGTTTGCTAATGTAACCCATGTGCTTAAAAGGGAATTATCTCTTTCAGAGACCTATAGAGAAGGAGGGGGCAGGAACGAGTCATGTCTGGATCTCTGTTGCTAAGCCCATGCACAATTAGGACTCCACACATAGCAGTTTCTGGAATTGAGCATGGTAGTTTTGGGCATGCTCAATAGGTGCCTTGTAGGTGGATTAATAGACTCCATTGAAGGCAGATAGTTAGGATAGTGGCTTTACAAAGAGCAATGTGATCTGCATGGGTTGGTAGATGCTGAGCTACAGGAGCTGTAAGCAGAGGCTATTTTCTCCTAACTCTGAAGCATTTTGCAGCTTGGTAGTGTTGATTATAGAAAGGGGAATTTGGGTGGGAAAATTGATATCTTTCATTTTAATTGTATACTTGGAATGTTATTTGATGCTAGCCAAACTTTTTTAGTTAAATTGTCCCAAACAGTATTGTTCACCAACTTTTCTCTTATTTAGATGTGATAATGCGGAAAGAGTCATTTATATTTTGCTAATCTTGGTTTTTTATATTTTTCTTGTAACCGGGTTTTTAAAAATTTAATATACTTAATCTGAGTAGTCGGCTAATTAGTTAGTTGACTAGCTAACTGAGTGATTTCAGGAGAGGAGGAGGAGGAGTCTGCATGGATTCCAGTTGGAGGTTTCTACAAGGAGGAGGAGAAAAGATATTGTGGTAGTGCTTTTGACACAGCAGATTTGTATAGCTTTTGATGATCAAGACTAACTGATACTTGGGTGAACTCAACCGAAGATTTTGAGACCTCTGAGTTACTTCAGGTTTTCCTGTGGGGACTGACCTGCTTAGACTTAATTTGTTTCCTTTGTCTATGTTTATGTATAACTAAAGATATTGAATGTGGATTATACAGTGACTTTTTTAGGCTTTAGAAATTAAGCTTTTACATTTCTTTATCATTATCTGATTTTATAAAGTTGATACTTTATAACCCAAAGGTTCACTAAAGACTGTAAATCTCCCACAGTCTGGGGAGAAGCATTACCAATGTGAAATACTAGTTTACCACGAAAGGTATTATCTCCTCTCCAACAAAAGGCCTACAGACATCAGATAAGCCATTGCAGACAAAAAAAAATGGATTGTTTCCCGCACAGCCCGTAAGAGGGTACATGCCCATGCCCTCGTCCCATCACAGCTTGAAAGCTAGGGGAAGGGAATAAGCTTGCTTATTATAGATGTTTTTATTTATCATTTGGAATTTCAGGCTGTAGCTCATTTGTGTGTGTGCTGCCTACTCAACCTTGTAAATAGTTCATTTCTCTTTCCTGGTTAAGCAATCATTAGTTTGTTTACTATAAGATTGGCTACAAATGTCTTTGGTGTGAGATCTGAGGTGCAACTTGACCTGGGATAAGTGGCTGGTCTCTTGGGACTGGGAGTAACCTGAGTACTTTGTGGTCTTTGGTGTCTATACCAGAGACATGCTTGCTGGGTGGCACAACAGACTGGAGTGTCCAAGGAAACTGGCTGTGACTTCATGGTAAGGCTGCTATAGTACTTCAGGAGTAGGATGGCCACATAGCAAGTGTGAAAAATCCAGACAGGGGATGGGGGATAATAGGCACCTATATAAGAAAATCCCCAAATATTGAGACTGTCCCTATAAAATAGGGACTCCCTATTCGGGAGTTCACACTTGTTACTGGGTTGGTGAAAGTTAGTTATAAGTTTGGGGCTTGTGCTGTGCTCGACAGTCTGCCCTGAGGTTGGCACTCATGCTCATGAGCATCTCCAGTGTTGGCAAACAGGGCAGAAACCCTCTCTGTTATTAGCTGCTGCGTCTATCTGCTCTCTGACTCTTCTGCCCTCTCTGCTAAGGGTTCTTCTTAAGTGTTTTCTTGGGTGCCTTCATGTCCTCACACCAGTTGGTTTTCACTTGACAACTTCAAGCTTTCAATTAGCATTTGGAGAACGTGCTCCAAATATGTCCTGTGCTTCCTTCTAATTCTAGTGGAGACAAGCTGCTGATTGGTGATTTCTTGGATCTTTGTCAGTGCTAAAGTCTCTCGATCCAATGCCCAGAATCTTTCCTCAGCACTTATTTTCAAAGGCATCTATTTTTCTGTGTAACATTTTTATAGCTCTCCAGCTCTAACAGCCATATGTTAGCACTGAGATTACTTTTAAGTGGAAAAAAATCTCAGTTTTGTTTTGGTGCTGTATATCTTTGATTTCCATCTGTTGTTGAATTTTGGGAATGATTTTCCTATCCCTGATGTCACTTCTTTCTTGACACTTGAGTCTCCCTTCTATTGACCAACGTGCTGCTAACCCTGTAAATGAACTGTTCTACTTTATTGTACACTTTTTTTCTTATCTCTCCATGCACTAATGATTACTGGCCAAGTTGCCTCTGAATGTATCAAACTATTTCCATCACATTCTTCATTATTTTTGAGTGCCCCAAAAGTATCCTAAACTCTGCAAAGGAAAAGGTAAAGTCACCTGCCCCAAACAGCTTGGAGTGTAAGGGCCCAGTCATTTTACTCATACACCTAAAGTTAAGCAGAGCAGTAAATGTTTGCAGTGTCAGAGCCTTAAAGTGCCCAACAGGCATAAAAGGCTACCAAATTAGAATGGTAACAATTTATATCTACTTCGCACCAGTGAAAGACACTGGAGAATCAGGCCTATTACATGTGTCTGATTCTTTGCTGCTTTGCACTTTGTATAATCACTTCCACCTGAGATAAGTTGGTGTAAAAGCCAGATCAGAATGTGAACAACTGTGAAGAGGGCAAGGCAGTGGTGGAAATCAAGCCAACAGCCACTGTTCTGATTTGGAAACCTCTCAACCCCAAGCTATTATTTCTGATGAAATTAGTGTCATTTGGCCTAGTGGGGCAATATGGGGTATATTGAGCTCCCTTTTCCAGCTGCTCTGAAACACAACTGGGAATTCATTTGCATTCTGTGAAGCTTCCACTTTCAAAAAAGGTCCAGCCTGGGCTATTAACTCTCTGCAAATAGTTCTCACCTATTTGTTGCTTAAGCTTGCCATTAGGATGGTATTTATTTCCATGTGTGTAGCCCTTCTGGGATCAATTTCATATCAGGTAGTCACCTCAATAATTCATGCATGCCTTAGCTATCTTTGTTATATTAATATAAATAATTCCAAGGGGCAAACCCACCACACAAGATGCAACTGAAACATTTCTGCTTTCTCCCATGCTGTATTTCAGGTTTGGGAAACGCGCAACTCTTCTTTGGTGTGATGCCTACAAAAAAGTTGAGAACAGGTAGGCAGCTGCTGTGCTGAGGCCATTGCCCATCATGCTGACCAATATTGTTCAAGGTTTTCTTGTGCTGTGCCATCTCTCCTATTTTACAGTATTTAGACCATAAGCTGTTTGGATCAGGGACAGTCTTTGTGTGTAAGCACCTAACACAATGGGGTTGTCAGGAGTAAGGGCCCATAATTAGCCTGCTTCCTTGCTAGCTTAACCCCCAGGCAATCTGAAGAGCACAGCTGGGCCTGATTAGCCAAACTGCCTGAAGGGAATCAACAGACCCACTCTTAAAACCAGCAGCAGGGCACTACCTACTCAAAGCATATGTACACGGCTGCTGTTCTGCCTGTGCCTGCTTTGTTACCAGCCTTGTACCCGTCCTGCTCCAGCTTTGCTCCCCTGATTAGTTCTTTACTCTACCTGTGAGCCTCAGTACTGTTTCCGTCCTTTGAGCACTGCTGCTGCAACCATAGAACAGGCTGTCTACACCCTAGTCAGTCTGGGCAGCCTGCAAAATGAACTGAGGAAAAGGGGCCCAATTCCCACTGGCATGAATCCCCCAAGACAGACATCTCTCCATAGGGGATAGGGGGCACCGTACAGAACCTGTAGGCTCAGGTGGCTGCACTGTAAGCACAAGCTGCGCCACCTACAGCTCTGACCCTGCCTCCTGGCCAACCAAAGCTTCCCCTGCCGGATAAGTTCGAGGGTGACTGCAGCAAATTCCACAGATTCCTGTACCCTTCTGTTTCCGCTGAGACCAAGAGCATTTCCCACCAACCAAACCCTAACAGGACTTGTCAGCTTGACTCCTGGAGGAAGCTAGTCTGATCCTGGCCCGGTTTGAAAACCTTGTACAAGTCATGGTAGTAATCGCCAACCACCCGACCGACCCGTGCACAGCAGAGGATATGCTCAAGCTCGGAGGCAGGAGAGCCAATCAGTTGCCAAATTCATCACAGAATTTCAATGCCTCGTAGCAGACACCAACTGGGACAGAGGAGAACAGGGATTCCGGGGGTTCCCAGTTTTTACAGGTGAGGCATCAAGGGGTTTTCTGGCTTAGTTTCCCCTACAAATACCCTTTTATATAAAGCAGCCCAGTCAGCCTTCGAGCAACTAAAAGAGAGATTCATCTGAGCCCCCATCCTGCCCCCACAAACCCATTTACAGCAGAGGTCGAAGCATCAGGCTTCACTGTGGCTAAGGTGTTGTTCTGGCCATCAGGCCCCCCCAGCTGACTGCACCCCCATTCTCTCTAGTCCCTTAAGCTAACTCAGGTAGACAGGTAAAGTGGATGGCAGCAGGTCAGTCTGATAGCAGGCTGACCTAGTGGTCAGGCAGTCACTCCACAATTCTTGCCAGTCTGTTCATTCTGGAGAGGGCCCTGCCAGGTTGTCTATTGCAGGCTTCAGACCCTCCTATGTATATCCCTTGTGTCCTTGGGGTTCTGTCACAATAAAGGGGAAGTGGAGCAGGTGGGGGACCTAGTCCCTTCCACTCCACATGGTCCTGATCCAGGGTCCTAAATGGGTGTTGCAATGTATAGACCGCTTGTGGATGCAGTCCAAGTTATGCTCCCCTCCTGGGCTGTTTCCTAAAGATTGTGACACCTCCATTTAAGGCACGGTCACAGTTTTTTGGTAGTATCATTGTGGTCTGCCACTTGCTAATGAGGTGAAAAACCCCTTCTCAAATCCTGCTTTTCCTCTTCAGGTGGGCTGGGGATGAACCTGAGTCTCCACACCCCAGGTAAGTGCTATAACTGCTGGACTAAATGCTATAAGGTGGTGGGAAGGTACAACCACTACCGCCTCCTGCCACTTTTTGTGGAGTGAGGCAGGTACCTAACCCATCCTTTCAAGAAACAATTTAGGCCCTAAGCCACTTGGGTCCCAGTTGTGAATCATTAGCAAAGATAGGTGCCTCCCTCAAATTCAGACTTAGGCACCTATCTCCCTGAGAGCAGAGGGGCTTAGCACATACCCCTCTCATCAGTGTCTCCAATTGGCTAGTTCAGGCAGCCTAGTGTGCTGGCTTTTGGGAATCCCATGTTGCGGATCTCTCTGCCAATCTCTGCCATTGTTGGTTCTGTGATTTGGTGAGGCACCTAAAAGTTAGGTACACTGCAATGTTAAACATTGCAAGGAGGAGTATTGAGGAGTATCTGCTGAGTGAAGTCAACACAATTAAACCTCATGGAGAAATTGGCTCTTTTCCCCTCTGATACAAGTAGCACATACTTATATAGAAATAGTTGATGGATCAGCATCAGCACACCTTGACTTTTAAATCTGAGTAGAGTAGAAGGCAGAGAGTATGGAGGAGAGGAATACGTTTCACGTTAACTCTTCCATTGAGGCATGCACTGTTTTTGATGGCACTGGACTTGCTGAGGTTTGACTTTAGTTTACAAAGAAATTGTCCCTTTAAGGATATGAGGATGAAGGAGTGAGCTTGCACAAGAACTCAGTGGGCAATGCACTACCAAATCTATTTGACAAATGAAATTGCAGGTAACACAAATGTGTGGGTGACTCTCTTTTTGCTTCTTTTAAAGATTTTTTTTTTTAAATCTTGTAATTATCTACATTTTTAAAGCCTCTTTAAAACAGCTCTCTGAACTGCCACCTGCCTTGATTTCAACAGCGTGTATTTATACTTAAGAAACAGGCATAGGTTGTTGTGCACAAATTTGTACCATGAAATACTGCATATTCGAGGTGGAATTTTGATCTTTTTTCAACACAAATCTATTTAAGCCAGTTCCTTTGTTTTATTATAATGTTGATCCAACAATAACTAGGCCTTTGGGAAAGTGTCTTATCCATAACTTTATTGAAATCATTCTTATTAATCACCATGGGGTCTGAGCACTTTACAAGCTTTTAATATAAATTTTTTTCAAGAATATGTTGTAAGTCTCTGTGATTTGTGTGTAGTGGATGCTCTGCTCTTATACTTTTTTTTAGCTGCCCAATACTGCAGCAACTTCAAATTGACTCCCCCTTTCCTTCCTCTGACTGAAACTGATCTTGGCAGCAGTTTTCCTGTCCACTCCCCCTCTCTAATTTTCTGCACTTTAATATGTATCTATCTAAGGCTGTGTACACATTGACAGCGGCAAACTTGCTGCCATCAGATCGATTTTTCTGGTTTGATTGAGCAGCAGTGAAGACTTGCTCAATCAATCCAGAAGTCAATCCAATGAAACCCCAAAAAGCATAGTGCTGTGTCAACAGGAACACATTTCCCGTCAGTACAGCACAGTGGAGATGGTGCACTAAATAGAAGTTACAAACTCAACTGGAGTTACGCAAGCTATACAGAGTAGCGCGTGTAACTCCCATCGACTGCCACTGAATATTGCCAGCAGTGTAGACCTGCCTTATGTCTCTCTTTGCTACTGTTAGGTCTCAATGCTAAGAAGCCTGAAATACTTTGTGTGCTGTTTCAGGCACTCAAACCCTGATTGTTGCTTTTAATCTGAGGGAACTAAGGGCCAGATCTTGAAAGTTATTTAGGCACCTAAAAATGCAGATAAACTCTTCTGAAAGTCCCACTAGGCACCTAAATAACTTTAAAACTCTAGCCCTAAATGACCATCTGAGCACAATTAACATCAGTGGCCTGATGTGTAGGGCCCTACCAGATTCACAGCTGTGAAAAACACATCATGGACCATGAAATGTGATCTTCTCTCTGAAATCTGACTATTGTAAGGGAGACCAGATTTCAGAGCTGGGCAGCTGGAGAGCGGCAGCTGCCCCCTGGTAGCCCGGTTCTGAAAACAGCGTTGCCACCAGCAGTGGCATAGAGATGAGGGTGGCATAGTATGGGAGGGTCGTCACTTTCTTGGGGAGGGCAGGGCCGGGCCGGTCTTACTGGTGGGCAAGTGGGTGACTGCTCAGGGCCCCATGGTCAGGGCGCTCCATGGTCACACACACCCCCATATACACCCCCAGTGCCCACGGCCCTTTAACTCCCAAGAGCTGGGATCTTTCCCTCCATGGGCTGCTCCTGAGGCCGAATCAGACCCACCTCTGGGAGACCTGCCCCCCCCCCACAGCCACAGGAAGCTCCATGGTGGTTGGCTGGGAGCCCAACTCTGAAGGCAGAACTGCTGGAAGCAGCAGTGCAGAAGTGAGGGATTGTCACCCTTACTTCTGCGCTGCTGCTGCTGGTGGTGCTCCTCCAGAGCTGGGCACCCAGTCAGCAGTTGTCCTATGGCCACCCAGATCTGAAAGCAGCAGCACAAAAGTCAGGGTGGAAATACAGCCTTTGGCCCCCTCCCTCTCACCTCTGCCACGGTTCCCTTTTTTGGTTGGGACCCCCAAGGTTACAACACTGTGAATTTTCAGATTTATTTATCTGAAACCGTGAAATGTATTAATTTTAAAAACCTATGACTGTGAAATGGCCTGTGCATTTGGTAGGGCCCTCCTCATGTGAGTAAGTGCTACTGCATATGAGCAGAGGTTGTGGGCAAGTTTAGAAGATATTCTGCAATCTAATTGCAAATGTATTCAGCTGTTTGTATAAGAAAGCTATAATTTTTGTTGTCCTGCGCAGATGTTAGCGATCGAGCTAAAGTCTAGTTAGCAATACAGTCCAACAATGGATTTGTATAACTTATTAGCTCTACAAAATGATTAAACTTGATCACACTTCAAACACCATTGCAAAGAGGGTGTTCTTCAGGAGCATTTTCTATTCCATCAGCCTGCCCTGGAAATACCTCCATTTTTCCATTCACCTTGCCAGATCATCAGAGAGCACCCTATGTGCCTTGTTATACAATATCTGCAGTGGCAAGCGATAGGACTTTGGAGTAACCTACACACTCAGGTTTCAGTGTAAAAGAAAAGTGTCCTTGGAAAGTGCTCTTTTGTTTAGGCATTTCATCATCTTATATCCCATGAGAGAGGTTTGGCTCTCAAGAGAATACCTGAAACAGAGTTTCATTTAATCTACAAGACAGCTGCTATGATCAGTTCCAGGCCAGCTATCTTGATCACCACTTTACAATAGAATATGAACCTGAGTTTTTAAACAATAGCATTGCACTGTATCAGAGATGCTCTATAAGTGTTTCTGTTTGTCACACAGGGAGTTGCTAAGCTAGTTAATAAAATATGTAATGACTAATAAACATTTAATAGCAATTTACATTTTCAAAGTGTTGTGCCAAAATTAACTAACATTAACTGATTTAGTAGATGTTCCGTGGACATGAACTATAATATACAATTTTGTTTTGAGCTTTTTTGCTGTTTATAAATGATGGTAAATACTAATCCAGTACATTGTATTAATGCTGCATATTATAATACAGCACATTATAAAGATGAATTTTATTACTTGTATTTTTTTTCTTCTTTATTCCTTGGGTTACACTAAATATTTAACTTCAGTGATCATACTATTTTGGATTCCTACACTTTTTCTTAATACTGCTATACTTCCCAGAGAATAATTTTAATAATACCTAGTTCTTATATAGCACTTTTCATCAATAGATCTTTATGAAGGAGGGCAGTATCATTAGACCCATTTTACAGATGGAGAAACTGCAGCACAGAGAGGTGTAGTGACTTGCCCAAGGTCACCCTGAAGATCAGTGACAGTAGTAGGAGTAGAAACCAGGTCTCCTGAGCAATAGTCTGTGTTCCAGCCCCATTAACAAGAAGCACTACCCTTCTGGAAGGTTGTAGGTTCTTAAACACATTGCACCTGAAATCAATGGAAATTAAGATTATCACAGACACTGCCCTGTTTGAGTTTTTTAGTACATTTAATTTTGCTTTTTTTTTTCTTGGAAGTAGTAAAATTATGTTCAGCTGAAGCAAATTCAGAAATATCTATGGCCATTGTTTTATGCAAGTAACCCTCTGCCCCATCCATCAGTCAAGTTTAGAGGTCAGATTATAATGGAATTTTTATGTGTAGCAATTTTAAAATAAAATTCTTTCACTGGTGCTGCTGATTATAGTAGAGAGGTTCTACTGTTTAGTATTATGGAATGGTGGAAAAAAACCAGCATAGAAGAGAAAAGAGGAAACAAGTACTTTCTTCTATGCATTCCACTCATTAATAATTGAAGGTCCTTACAATGACATGAACCAGATCACTGGATCAAGTTTTGAAAAACAATCTGCGGTGTTGCTTCCCAAATAAACAACAACTATCTGTGTCACCTGTGGAAATCTGACAATGTCTGGCACCCACACTATTCCATTGTTCAGCAAAGGACATGTTTCTTTTGGCACATTTCAGCGGAAATAAGAGTCTCCCCATAAGTTAATCTTCCCATATAAATAAAATGTTTATGGCACATTAAAAACAAGTGGTTTCATTTGAAGTCTTGTTCAACAACATAGTACTAGAGCCTGCAATTTGATCAGCATCGTATGACTTTGCATGAATTTGATTAAAAATAAACATAGACACTCGAATTTTAATGTGTAAGGAATGCAGAGGATGACTGCTTCATAATGCTAAAATATTAGAACAGCTCTTTGCATCTAAGATTAGTGTGAATGTAACTGTGCTGTACTTAATGACTCAAATACTAAATGATGATTTCCTATATAGTAGTGAAGTTGGCATAGTAAAATAAAATGAATAAATTCAAAAACAGGCTGTTATTCTGAGTTTAAAATAGACGTTTACTAGATATAGACACATCAGCTAATGCAGGTGGGGTGAACATGTGTGTGCTTATTACAGAGTATTGATCTGTATCCCAAAATGTTATTTGTGACACTATAGGCCTTCTCTGGGGTCTTAGTCTGTCAGACAGTGAGGTGTTCAGCCTTAATGGCTTCCAGTCACTGGTGTTGTGTCTATATGTATCTGTGGGGAAGTATGTTGAGAGCTCTGTGTAAACTCAAAAGCATGTCTCTGTCACCAACAGAAGTTGGTTCAATAACTGTTATTGGTTCTTTTCTTCCATAACTTAAGAGAACTTATTTTGTAGTGAAGCGTAAGTTTCAATGAGACTAAATGTGTGTGTGGGGAGGGGAAGTGGGGTGGGGCTGTTTGTTGTATTAAAATCCTTTTTGTCCTCTAATGCTTTGTTCCAGCTGCCAAATAAAAAAATTATTTGGTTAAAGAAAGCTGTTGGTCACTATATCACTGGTCACATGTTCTCCAGGGGAGGAAATGTAGGTGCCTGAAACCCAGTTGGACATGCAGGGTGATGAGCAGTTGTATACATGAGGTTCTGTAGCCAGATTCTGGCCTGAGAGTAGAAGAATCACATTTTTACCTGAAGGCAAGTAAGGGCAAGAAACTTATGTGATGGGTACTGGTCTTACTGGTGGTGCCATCTGATGGTTAGTTCACTAGGTCCCAGCTCTCTTCCATCTCTAGCATCTCTTGACAGCAATCACTCCAGCACTAAAGCAGTCCATCTTTCAGTAGATGGCAGCTCAGCTCTCTGGCCAGGTCACCAGTTACGTTCTCCCCCTTCCAGGATAAGAGTCCAATAAAATATATACAGGCGAATATCCCCACAAGAGAAAGGCTCTTCAGCAGGCCCCTGGATGTCACACCCTTGAATAAAGGCTTACAGAGTCTCTATCCTCACTTTATTGCCAAGTGGAGAGGGAGGGAGGGGTTACATTTCCTCCACCAAAAGGGTGGTTGGTAGGGGGTCTGGGCCCTCACTCTCCACTAGGCTCCAATCCAGGGCCCTACAAGAGGCAGTGACTGATATCAAATACCCCAGAATGCTTTGGGCCTGCTTCTGTGGCCCCTTCTTACTCCTTGCTTCCCTCAAAGCCCTTCACTTAAAGTCCAACCGAAAATAACAAACACAACTGAATCTTCAGCAAGGCTGGACTCAGTTTGTAGCCTTTTTTCCTTGCTCCCACTTCACACAGGCCAAGTTCTTCTGTTGCAGCCCCGCACCCTCCATTGTGTTTCACTCTCCCTCTATCCTGGGTTTCAAGCAGGCTGCTGTCCCCGATGAGCCCCATCTACAGTCAGGCTCCCAGCTCAGGACTAAGTCACCCAGGCGTCTCTCAGCCCTCAAACCAAGAGAGAAAGTTCCCAGCTACCTCTTCCCTGAGTCACCTCCCTGGACCCCTCTTCTAGGGCTTGTGATAGCTGCCACTTACAGGCTCCTCCCTTGCAGTAAAGGCTTATTCTGGGCTCTGTCAGGAGCTCTTAGGATAGGTCTTTCCTTCTACCCTGTCTTCTTTCCCCCCCATCCTCCAGATGGAGCAGGCTTTGTGGGTGCTGTGGGGTAGAGTCACCTGGACCCAGAACTGCTCCTTAACCTGTCTGCCCCAGTGTGAGGTTCTTATACCCCATTGCACCTATCACTTGAGGGTGTGCAGTTGGAAGGACCAAAAAGGGTAGCTCTGCAACCTAGATAATAGGACTTTGGTTTTGAAGTCCTTACTTCAGCTACACTCCCAAACCAATAAGAGTTTTAACTGAACAAATATGGAGTAAGAACTTCAAGACTGGCTGTTAGTGATATTCTGGGTCATGTTTGTTCCTGGTACAGAGACGGATGAGGCCCTTGTTTAAATTGTGAGCTCTTTGGCATAGGAACTGTCTCTTAGTATATGCTTGTACCATACCTAGTTCATAGTCTTATGGGTCTGCTATCAACACTGCACCTCTTCAGGAAAAGAAACCCATATGGCTATTGTTTATCATATATGTGGCTTTATCAGCCATATGAAACAACTTTAACTGAGCTCAGGAACCTCTCTGAAGACAGTAACATCCTACTAAATTTTTATAATGAAGTATCACCCCCCGCCTTTTTTTTTTTTACTGAACCATTGTGTGGCCATGCATAGCATAAATCCCATGAAAACTCTGCAGTTCAAATATCACCAATACAGATTTGTATCATGTAACTGACAGGCATTAGAAAGCTCCCACCTTGCATACTTGCCAACAACTATTTACTCATTTTTAGTCAACATATAGTCTTTCCATGATATTCTGAAAATCCCACAGACACTACATATTACAGTGTTACCTTGTTGGCATGTTCTGTAACCCAGAGTGCTTGAAATAAAATCAGCCAAGTGCCTTAAAGTGGAATTGCTGTTAAGTTCAAAGCCCAGACTAAACAATACACATTTTTCAATTTGGTCTGAATGGAAGTAAATTCAGGCTAGTTCACTGGGAATACATGGCAGACAAAAATAAAACAAACCAAAAAACCTTAGGTTCGTAAATAAATCTAAAGTCCAATGTAGGGATCTTAAAGTTCATAAAGAATAAGCAAATTAACAGTGTAAAATGCATCATTAATATTGTTACTTCTTTTGGCCAAACAGCAGGTAAAAGAGGGTAAGAGAACGGGACCAGTCACCAAGTGAACCAAAATGAAAACAGACCCAGTGTAACCATAACAGATCCCAGACAGAACATCTCAGAAAGCATACAAGAGAATGACCAAGATAATGCACATAAAGAATGATAAGATTCTGACAACCATTCTGTAATGAAACTAGTTTTCTCATTTTAGTTTTAGCATTAGCACTACTATTTAATCCTATACATTGCCTCTTCAGAATATGGATTTAGGAAATGAAATACAATCAAAGCTGGGGAATGCTCTATGTTATTATAGACATGTTGCCCTATAGTACAATATACTCTGTCATGCTGATAGGCTGAAATTGAATCTTGAGCAGAAGGCCAGCAAAGGACCTACACACCACTTAAATTGGACTAAAATGTTGCACAGACCCTATGCTAGTCATAACCACAGGAGTGAATTTCACCAATAATACCTAATGTTACAAACTGCCTTACACAGATTCTCTAATGTTGTTTCTTCTCACATTTCCCAAGCACACATGTTCTTGGAAGGTAGATCTGGAAAGATTTCATCTGTAATTCTATGGCTGTGGTTCCCCAGGCAGCAATAATGATTGGTGAAGATTAGGTTTTAACCGAGTAACTGCTACTAAAATTCTGTAGGCTCCCAGGAGAAAATGGAATTCTGTCTCGTGGAGTTTCAGCAAAATTATGGACATAATGCACACTAAAATGGACTGTCCATACATGCAAGCAAAAATGGCAACTGTGGTCACAAAGATAGCAAGCATGAAGATCTGGTAGGACAAACATTGCTGCTGGCTAGTACAATTACAACAGGACCATCAGACTGGTGGAAATGGATCTGACTCCTTCATTGGTTTCCACCTCATTGCCTTCTAGCCCTAGCCATCTTTGCTGGACATCAACTCCACTAGTATGGCAACAGATTTAGTAGCCACCTCTACAACAACTGAGCCCACCCCAGTTTTTCTGTGCCACTCAGCCACTCTTCCAACTCATAAGTTAGAGTTAATGATCCCAGAACTGGATGTAATACTGCTGCTTAAAAAGCAAAAGGGAGACCTGGCAATAGTTGCCTTCAGGAATTTTTGATATGTGTATTTTGATTGCTGGCACAGAAAAGCTAAAACAGATGGCAGAAAAATGGCAAAACTGCCCTTTTTAACAACTAGACGAGTGGCTGTACGTAGAACAGTTGGGAGGCACTTCTCAAGAATCAACAAAGAATACTACAAAAATATCAAATTAAAATAATGAGCCAAATCAAAACTGGTGTAATTTCACTGACTTTCAGTGGAGACATAACATGATGTAATGAGTCTACTGACTTAATGAGAACCACATAACCAAGTAAATGGCTACAGAAACTCTTGATAACATTGTCTACTTGTGCTTATACCATATATAAATTAATTAGATTTATTGAACCATTGTAATGTAGCTCCTCTTTAATTGTCTATTTGCCTGGGTTACCCTAAAGATCTAGAGGGGACTTAAACTGGAGGCAAGGAGAAACACATAGGGGAAAGTTGTGGAGCAGCAGAGCTCAGCTGAGATGTGCTTGCTAATTCTGTGATCGTTTATCTCTGCTCAATCTGCCTTTAGTGTGGAACTCTAGTAATAGCATAACACAAAGTTTATTTACTTACATTTTTATTTATTTTGATTTTTAAAATTGTATGGATTCAGTACTCTAAGCCCATATATACATATTAGAATGAAAAAATTAGACCTTTGTCCAAAAGCAAAAAGGAGTTAACTGACCGAAAGGCCATGATCTCACCTCCTGAAAATACACAGCTCTCTTGTCACCTCCACCCAGCTTCTCTACCACTCACACAGGAAAATCCTGGTGGAACAAATGCAATATCACCTGAAAGTCAATGGATTGGTGCTCTGAGGAACCAAAGTAGGAAGCAAATTCCACAGCTGAACCCTGCACTGAAAATGGCCTGATTGGAGGCCCCTCATGATTAAACCAGGTGAGAAAAGGGCTTAAAGTAACCTACAGGGCATTGACACAAAACCTCATTAATCTAAGAAGATCCAGTGGTTCTTAGGCCAGCACACTTATTGGGAAGTAGGGGTGGGGGGAGAAGCAATACTCAGTGGAAAGAGTGGGTTCACAAGAAGCTAAGGGCCACCCAAGTTTTGCCTGACACTGCTCAGCTCTTTGTGCAACATTCATCTCTGCCTGGCTCTGTCAATATGCATTGCCTTGCAACATAGTGGCTCATCGTGAAAACCTACTGCGACTGCCCCTTCTTCACTCTGAACAGCAGTCACTAAATAAATGAGGTCACAGATGACATTTCTACAGGCATTTAAAAACATATTCAAATTCTGCAAGATAAATGTTCCATTGCATCCTGTGGAAGTCTAGTGGAAGTCACTGAGCAGTACAATGCATATGGAAAATATGGTGTCTATCTGGTGTGCTTCCAAGTAATTGAGTGAGTCACCATGGTAACCTTGTCTCGATTTAGAGACCTAAAGCACATGCATAGCCCCAGGTTTCTGGCTCACTGGTGTTAAGCTTGCTCACCAGGTGCATAATCACCTCCTAGAGGCTACTAACAAATTCCAGACTGTAATAAATTTGATCCAGTAAATCTGCAGATTCACTGATATTTGCCAGGTTTCCCGTGTGGTAACCATTGAATTTACTTTTACTTTAAGGGCACAAAGAAAATCATTGGGTGCCTGACAAACAGTTAGTTTGTCTACATGAAAAGCCACAGAAATGGATTTGGATGAAAAGAAATATAAGCCAGTTTCCTTGACCATCAACCTACTCTAAAGTCATCATAAAAACATGGGATTCTCTCTCAAAGAAACAAATCTGTTTCTATTTCCTCCGTAAATAATATATGAAAATGAGGAAACCACCGTGTTTTTAACAGCAGGGATTGCATAAAATATTGCACCAGCAGCGTAAGTACCACCACTTTGTCCCAGGATTTCTGCCAAGCCAGGAGGCGGTTCAATTGTAATTAACATTTCTCATCCCAGTATCATTGTTGATGAGTCCCCACGTAGTCTCAAGTACAGCTGCCTGCTACAGTAGTTTATTATGAACAGAGGATCTCCACTGACTTTCTTTTCTTCTGCTCTACTTTTCACTTTCTTCAAAAGAATCATACAGTTCCCCTTTTGCCAGGCTTTTTGTGTGGTAGCTTCGTCATTTCTTACTCAGCGATCTGAAGATTATGTTTTGGCTTAATCCTTTTTAGCTTTATTGCCTTTAGGAAGTCTTTCATCTTTTGTTTAGATCTGCTGGACTTCATTTCTTCCTGGACTTATTCCACCTTAAACTAGACTTCCATCACCCTTGTTAAGTTATTTGTTCATTCAGGTTGGCGCTCAGATTAGCCAGATCAGATTCTGCCGTGTTTCACTTTGGCTGTTCTGAAATGATTTGGCATCACTTCTCTTGAGTTTCTCAGACTAAATGGAACACTGAACAATTACAAGTCAAGTAATGACATAAGCAAGGGGTTTTGACCTTACATTATATAAAATGGACAGCATGAACCACATTGATAACAAACTAGTATCAGAGTACTTTAGAAAAATACATTCTTCTATTAAGTTCCTCTGTAATCGCTAACAGAAAGAACAAATTGAGATTAATTTTTAAATAAAAATCCATTGTTTCATTTCTAATATATTAGTTCAGCATTTTGTCTCCTTGTCAGTAACACCATTCAAAACTGAGGCTCAATCCTGCATGTATCATCCACTATAATTCCCCATTAACTTCAGTGGTAATTTAAGATGAGCAAAGAAATGGACCTTAGGTGTTCCATTTTGAGTCCAAGATTCAGTTACATTTTGTGAGAACATCTACAGAGAAAGGAAAAAATGGTGAATCACACTGCTGGTTTATTAGTAAAGTTTGTGATTACGTGGTCGGTTATCATTTCTAAAACACCTCTGTCTGTTATCTTCCAGAAAATTACTTTATTGTCCATTCAATGATACTTGTCCAAAAGTTTTTTTCACATACAAACTCTATTGCCTTTTGAACATGAATATCTGGACTCCTGGCTGTGTGCACATGGTACATAAAGTTCCCAGACTCTAAGCTGTGTGCATACTCAAAGTTTCACATCTATAAAGAAAGAATGAGGCAGAGAAATTATACCCATATTTTCCCTAAACCAACCATAACAAACCCAAAGAAAACAATATTATTCTGCTTTATCAACACTTCTCATTTCCTGGACATATTCACTCTTCAACAGTGTGCCTCATATTTCAAGCCTGTCCTTAAAACAGTCTAGTCAGGCAGAATTTGGCTTTTAGGTATAATGTCTGAATACCTCAATTCCTGGCCAAGCCATAATGGATTCTACTCAGGGATCAATAATGCTCAGGGAAACTGACCTTAAAGTGCAGAAGGGGTATTAAACATTTATTTCTACCCAATAACATATTATCCATGAGAAAATGTCTCCAAACAGAAAGAGACAAAAAAAATGTGCAGCAAAGGTCTGTCACTAAATAGAGAATGAGATGACTGACGTTTTATGGCAGCACCTCTCTTATGGGAGAGGTGCTGCCATAAAAGCATCTCTCTTATGGGATTTTTAGTTAACCAGCCTCATCAATCCCAATCATGAACAATGGAGACCCCTTTGAAGTCCAAGCAACAGCACAAGCTTAGAGATGCATCTCTTAATGAGCAGCTAACATTACTCGGAGAGGTTAAATGCAGTTGTTTAAAATTAACTCAGTATCCCAAATATTTTCATTTCTTGGAGTCATAGCTTTGCCTAGATCAGCTGCTTTAACAGTTTAAAAAACACATGTTCTTTTGACTGACAGGAAAGAAGAGGTGAATTTAAGGTTTGCTGGTTAAAGATATAAGATTCTGCATAATCTTGTGGGTCAAAAAGTTCAGAATTATACACTTTAACCACTTTGTTGCAAAAAAAAAAATGCATTCCTTGTGTGTTGTGGTTCCACAGTGTAGAATATAAAAAGGTGGGGTGAAGAGAATCTTCTGTAAAATCCAGAGTGGAGTCTGATAAGCATTTTCTGATTTTATGTTGTCTGCTAAGGAGACCTCTTATAGCTTCAGAACAATCACGTTTGCATGAATGAAGCTTTGGCTAACAACACTTAGGCACCAATCCTGAAATTAGAATCATGTGGGAGAGCCACTATGCCCCCACAGAACCCCAATTAAGTGATGGGTGTCTGCTCAAGTACAGCATCCCAATCCACACAGATCTCTTTGTGAGATCAGGCTATTCTATTCAAATGAAAAAGAAATCATGGGTGAAAGATACAAACTCCACAGTAAGGGAAAAAAGGAGACAAATTTTTCTAGTATAATTTTGCTTGAAATGATTCAGCCATGCTGAAAGCAATGAATATGAATCAGAAACATTTATGAGCTAAGGACCCAACAGTGTCTGAAGTCATTAAGATCTTTCATATTTCTTGTTCAAATCAGAGTGCCTGTCACTCTCCTTTGAAGCTGCTGTTGGTTCATAGAGCACCCAGTGGTCTTGGAGAAAAGGCTTTACGTGTGTGTGTGTGTGTGTGTGTGTGTGTGTGTGTGTGTGTGTGTGTGTGTGTGTGTGTGTGTGTGTGTGTGTGTATACACATATATAAACAACATTTGCTATTTCAAATATGAAATGACTCCGTTGAAATTTTTGACAACATAAGAAGTTGTTCCAAGGCTCATTTTCTTTCTGCCCCCCCACCCCCAAAACAATTTATTTTTGACCAAGAAAACAGATGCCAAATCTCAGTGGATGTAGTATTTACACAAAAATAACCAACTGTAGTTCTCAACCTTTCACACGTTGAAAGAAGAGTCTATAGTAGCTGAAACTTTTTCCAAGAAATCTGCTCTTAGGCAGGAGGATACTTGAAAGTCAACTCTCTTTCTTTGGCTGATTTTCATTTGGAGAAGAATAAGCCTAAATCTATTTAAAATTGTTCAAAAGTGAAGTATTTAATTACAGATTACATGGAATGACATTTTTACTAACAGTTACTATTGGAATACCACTTTTTTCAGACTTTATGACTGGTGGCTGTTCAATACAGAAAGAGGGTGGAAAAAAAACATCTTTCACTTATGTACATCAAGCTTTAAATGGTGCATAAGTGAAGAATGGGCAAATAATCTATAACTCTAATTTATTACACAGCTACTCTTTGTTCCAGCAACAAACTCATTTGAGGTTCAGGGAAGCGAAATCACAAAGGCCACAGTAGCAGAAACCAAAACCTGATGTTTCACCTTGGGCTATGCCTACACTTAAAATGCTACAGTGCACAACATCTGCATTATAGCTGTTCCTCTATAGTGCTTCAGTGTAGACTTTCACTACAGCGAGAGGAGGGGTTGTCCCATTGCTGTAGGTAATCCACCTCCATGGGAGGTGGTAGCTAGATTGACAGAAAAATTCTTCTGAACTAGTTCTGAATGCATCAGGGGTTAGGTCAGCTTAACTACATCTCTCAGGGGGTGTGGATTTTTCACATCCCTGAGAGACGTAGGTGTGCTGATGAAAGTTTTCAGTGTAGACTGGCCTTTGGAGTAACTTCCTATCAACCAAAATACACACAGCATTACACCAATGGCAATCAAAGAGATGTCAGTGAATGAATTAAAATAAATGTTCCTTGAAATAAACCAACCAACATGTTGCCACATGTTTAGAGTTAAGCGCATACATGATGGTGAGTCTACACTATTAAAACTGTACACCAGTATAACTATGTCACCTAGTGGTATGATATTTTGCCAATGTAGTTATACTGGTGCAAGTCCTAGCATGGATGCAGTTATACCAGAATAAAGGGCCCTTATACCAATGTAGTTATTCCCCTTCCCATATGGAAATAGCTACACTGGTATAAAGCACCTTAATACAGATATAACTGCAAGGGAGTTGGTAGAGCTTTAACTAGCTCACTAGTATAGTTACATTAGTACAAATTTCTAGAGAAGAGAAGGCCTAAAACTCTGCAAGAAAGAGTTTAAGTCCACATTTATGCTACAGGTGGTCCAGCAGTACAGCTGCAGCACTGAAGCAATGCCACTGTAGTGCCATAATGTAGATGCTTCCCATACTGAGGAAGGAGTTTTTCCACTAATATTGGTAATCCACTTCCCCAAGCAGTGGTCGTGAGGTCCACAGAAGAATTCTTCCATTGACCTAGACAATGCCAACACCAGAAGTTAGGTTGGCTTAACTGTGGCACTCCGGGATATAAATTTTCCAAACCCCTAAGCGACACAGCAAGGTCAATCTACATTTTAAAAGTAGGACAGGCCTCAATGCTTTACAAAGGAAATTGTGTGACTAAAGCAATCTTTCCCTGTCTATTAATAAGAAAAAAATAGATTTCTGAGCTGCACTTTACGTCACCACACACACAACTGCTTGGTGTGTTTATTCTCCAGAGTTTATATCGGGTGTGTCAAATATAACACGTTTTTAATGTTCAATTAAGTGTTATGATAAAAAATACATAAGCGTGATGTCACATCATTTTAAACTTTCCCATTAAATAGTAAATTCCTATTTTATTTAGTGAAATATGCTAATGAAAAATACTAAGCTTCATCTTTGTCCAATGAAAAACTATTTCTGTGAAAAAAATGAACAGTTATATGGATAATTTCATTTTAAAATTTGTATTAAAATCAAGTGAAATTTGTCATTGTCATTGATTACTCCATCTTGAATGGAAGAGTAGTACATTCTGCAACTAGTTCGGGGCTCAGCTGGGCCTGAGGCATAAATAGGTAGACAATGGAAGTTCTCCTTGCAAGTGTGTGGCCCACATAACAGTCAGGAAAAATCATGGCCTTTGGGTTAAAGATCACTCTGAACTCCCTACATACTTGTCCAGGGGCACAGAACACCTCACCAGAGACATAGCTAAAACTCTACCCAGGCTACTTTCTGGGCATCCCAGCGCTCCCTTGGGACAGTGTCATGCTGCACTGCCTCATTCTATGGTCTACCAGGCACAATTGAGCCTATGATGAGTATGTTTTTGAATAATATGTTAGTAATTAAAGGGTCAAATACTCTACTCCCCACACAAGCAAACTTCTTTAATCATTATCATCTGCACTTCTACAGCATCATTAAGCTGAGGATCTCAGAGTCTTTTACAAACCTTAATTAAACATAATAACTGGGGGGTGGGGTAGGATACATTGTAAGTGCTGAGCTAAAATTTTGACATTTCATTTTCTGCCTTAAAATGCATTTTTCAGGCCCCACAACTATTTGTCAAATTAATTCAACACAGTTTCAACTGGTATTTTTTCTAAAAAGTTGAAATGCTTCATTGTGACCATTTTGAAATGTTTCATTTTTAAAAAGTCAAAATATTTTGTATCTACTTTTTGACTCACAACAGTGTTTCAATTTCAAATTTGGCAAATCAAAAAAAAGTAAGAAAAGGATGAAAATACCTAAAACAACAGAATCAAAACAACAACACACACACACAATTTTGATTCAAACAAAATATTTTGGTGGACTTGAAACAAATCCAACCTCCCCTCTAAAAATAAAACATTTAGACTCTAAACATATCAGCTGATTTGAAATTTTTTTTTTTTCAATTTCATGAAAAAAATTGGTTTGGTTCAGATTGAACCAGACTTTTTTCAGTTCATCTGGCAAACTGAAAAATCCATTATTTACTCTGCTCCAGCCCTGTAGCTAGGACAGTAACACAGGCAGAGGGGGGAGGAGGGAGAAGAGGGGAATGACAGGGGGAAGGTAAGGTGACAGATATCCTTGCCTTCAGAATTTCATCTACTTAGTGAAAAATGGAGTTTCAGACAGAAGCCATTTTTTTAAACTTCATTTTTTTGAAATAAGAAAAAAGATACATATTTAACAAATATTCAAACATTAACAATTCAAAGATTCAGAAATATAAAAGCATAGATTTCAGCATATAATATAAAGACTCTTCATGAAACTAAAATTAAAGTCTTCTTGGGTAATGGTGTCTGAATTCTTCCACAAAGACATCCAGGTTCAGTTTTGAAGTTAAATCACTTTCATATAACAGGAGAATTAGGCCTTTATTTCATGGGTCATGCTCATCCTTTGATGTGATAAAATTCTTTTCAAACAAGAAAAGGAATTCTCAGAAGCTGCAGTCAATGCTCCAAACAATAAGACTACTATAGACATTTCAAAAATACTTTCAATGGAAAAGTCTCCTTTAATTCCTTGAAAGCATCTAGAATGTCTTAAAATTAGTTGCAATTTCTCTTAACTGTCAGTGGTTTCAATACAGCCATTTCAACTTTCACCTTCTCAATATCTAATCCAAGCAAGTCAATCAAGGTGCACAGTGATTCCAATTTCAAGAAGTTGGGAGAGCCGGTGGAACAGATTGCTGACAAGCTTTTGTATAATTTGGAGTTCTTCTAATAAAAGCTCCTTTGCAATTCATTGCTGGTTTTATCCATCAATTCATGATAAATCTGGGACCACTGATGCTCATTTACACTTTGGAGTCCTGGTAAGTGCTCAGTGACTAGCGAATCTTGAAATTTTGGGGGTAATATCTTGGCTCTTTTGGTGGCACCTCTTAATGTTGATGCTTCATCTCGTGTATCTTTCAAAACAGGGGGCTTGAAAGAAATCTCTGAGAAAAAAAACCTTCAAACATCTCTGTTTTGTTGAAGTTCTTCACAGACTACAATAATCAATTCAACTCCTTAGCAAGGTGCATTAGCTCTTTTTGAAGGTAATTGCGCGCAGGAGCAAAAACTTTCAAAATTGTTCTCATAACCTCAGTTAAGAACAAGAATTTGGTTGATTCTGTAACTTCCAACAAAACTTGCTTCAACCTTTGTGTAGTTCAGCCATGACAGGTTCATGAGTCACTTTTCACTAAAACAACACAGCACATTGCCAATATTTTTTTTAGGGAAATTAATTTCCGATTGAGCTGGTTTATGAGTTCCAAGATCTGATGTTATCAAATGTATCAATTAATCATTCTTGTACATAACCTCACTGTGTACTTTATTATCTTCTGAATTAGATGGGGAGCTCAACTGACTCTATGTATGAGATGGATGAATCACACATTTGTCCATTTTGAAAACTATTTGTAGCCCCTACTTCACCATGGTGGGGCCTAAGTTCATAGGTCAGCATGGTGTTGACCTGCCATAGAGTGGAGCTTTAGCATAGTAGGGTAGGTAAGCTGTTGGTTTTATGCAGTGTTTCAGTGGCCAAGCTACAGGTCTTGAGGGGAGTTTAGGAGGAGTTTAGGAGGGGAGTCTTACTGTGGGCCCAGCCAATAGAAGAGATCTGGAAGCAGGTGAGAGATTTGAGTTTCTCCTCCAGCCCTGCTAAAGCCACTTTACTATCTTGTGGTAGTGGCTGCAGCTTGCAACTACCCACTCCCCTAACCTCCTGCTCAGGTCAGAGGAGGGATGGGTCTTCTCCTTCAGACCTCCTCTGTGGGGGACTCTACAGTTTTTTACAGCTGCCAGTGCCTCCAGTCCTGTTGGGGAGGGGGAGGATGGAGGTTTTGCAGTGTTATGACATCTTCACCTGAAGAACAAAAATCTTTCTAGCAAGGCTCTATGGCTGCTTTCCTGACTTCTCTTCCCTCTCCCTCAAGAGGCTTAATCTCCCCTCAAAAGGGAACTTATTGGGAAGAAGGAAAAGCAAAAAAAAAAATAGAAACAGGATTTAACAATGCAAAGTCTCTGGGTGAGATGGTACACACAACTCTGTTACCAGTCAATCTAAGTGTTCCCCTTGACTCTCTCTGCAGCAGCACAGTCCCTGGACAGTCCATGTAAGGTTTCTTCTAGGCTCTACAGGAGCATTCCCGTTCTGGTCAGTCCACCCCCACTCTTCCTCTTCTCTTAGTTCCAAAGTAACTCTCTCTTCTCCACTCTCCTTTTTCTCCCTCCAAACAGATAGGCAGGGTCTGCTCTCAGAAACTCCAGCATAGAACCCTATATCCCCACTTTGATAAGCCTCCCTGCTGAGGATCTCTCTTCAGACACTTTCTTACTAGGGCTATACTGCTTTTATTATAGCAACAACATAGCTGAAACATGGACAATACCACCCCACCACGCCATCCCAGCCCCCTGCTACCTATCGTAATTGTAGCTATCACACATCTCAGGTAACTCAGGCTAAGAAAATGAGGAGAGGGGGTAAAATAGAAACATCTTATTTCTACAGGGGCAACAAAAAAATTTTCCAGGGCAGAAATGCCCATTTCAAGGGGAGGAGACTGCGGCACAGAGAGATTTGCTTTAAACCACCCATCAAGTCAGTGGCAGAGCCAATGATAGAACGCAGAACTCCTGATTTCTAGTTTTATGCATTAAGAATTTTTTTTAAATTCTAGTTTTCCTTTCAAATATTTGGCAAAGATTGGAGCTTCATTTTTGCAGAAAGAAATTTCTTTTAGGGAAGGAACATCAGAAAGGACTTAGGCAGAAGATCCCCTTCACGTATTAAAGTGAGGTGCTGACTCAATTCGGTGTGACACACCATTCTCGGGCTGGTCCTTCTTTCTAGACTCCTAGATGATTTGCTAGTTCCACTTGACCTCAGAAAACATATTCCTGTGAGGCAAATCAGAAAGTGAGTTTCACTGATACCTAGATATTTTGGGGGAAGATCACAGTTACATGGAATAAGAAGACAGGACCAACTTGCATTTAATTTTAGAAATGATAGTAGCTTTTCTTTTGCTTATTTGCAATGGTGGCTAGCAAGTGCAGTAAATTCTGCAAAGCCAAAAATAACTCTGGGTAAGAAATAAACAAAACTAAGCAAAAGGACGGTCTCAGGATGATTTTGAAAAAGAGAATAAAAGGGGTTATATTTATCTGTACCAATGTTTCTGTACCACTTCAATCAAGTTTTCAGGATTGTAGCCAAATATTATAAGCCCAGAGAAAGAGGTTTTGAGCAGCGGGTTGGACTAGATGACCTCTTGAGGTCCAACTCTAATATTCTACGATTCTATAACACATTCTCTGGTGACAATGGCCCCCTAATGAGATTTGCCTGACTGGAGCAGCTGACTAACATATGAACATAGCAGGATATTTTATTGTAGTGTTGATAAATGAAATCAACTAGAACAGGCAGAAAAGTGGAAAACCAATATTACCCTGGTTTATCTGCCATGTAATGTAAGTACCTGTCACACAAAGTTATCTCTGCAGAGGGACAATATTAATTTGTGCTCCTTATACCAAAATCAAGAAACATGTTTTCTGAAATTACCTTGCTCTTTCTATCTTCATGTTTTCACAGTCACCAATCCCTGCTGAAATGAACTTAAGTTCACTACATAGCCAAATCAACTTTTTACTATGACAGGAAGAAATAAAGTATCCTATTTTCCCCTTTCTTTTTATTTGACACCACTATGAAATACAGAGATGCTCTCTGTTTAGACACAAAGGTCTACGGCATAAAAGGTGCCTAAATCTGAGTTTAAGCGTTTAAATCCCTGTTGTAAGCTCCATTGCAATTCACAAAACTCCTGCTGGGGCCAAAACTCACTCAGAGCCTAAGTGTTTGTAGTTAAAATTTCCCTCAGTACCTGTGTTTCTGCCTCCGAATATGGATGCTGCCACCTCCTGCTAGGCATCCGGATGTTATCTCCCAGCAAAGCCCCATAGAGATTCAGAAACACAGGGGAAGATAGGAATTTGATTGTGCATGGGGCCTGATCCAGTAGGCATGCTCAGAGGCCACTACCAGTTTGGCCTCTCAGGCAAGTTCATACAAAATAGTTAGGGTGGGGGAAAAGGAGCCCTCTCATGTAACTTTGAGCCCAACCATTAGGGTACTCACCTGGGGGGGTAGGAGGCATCTAATTAAAGCCCCCACTCTGTCTGAGTGGGAGAAGGGATTTGAATAGCAGTCTTCCATCTGAGTGCCCCAGCCACTGGACGATGGGATATTCTAATGTGGAGCTTCCTCAGTCTCTCCTATTAAGTTGCTCCACTGTGGATAAATAATTAAAGAGTCATTAGAGCAGAGAGACTGGAGCCTGGGTGAGTGCTCTAACCACCAGGATATAGCATCACCCACATATTTGTTTTTTCTCTCTGTGGCCCAAAGGACTCTTCAGGGATTTATCCAGAGTGCAACAGCTTCAACAGGAGAGACTGAGAGAGCCCCTTCCCCCCTCAGAATATCCCACAGCCCAATGGTTCATACACTCATCTGAGAGGTGGTAGGGCCTTGTTCAAATCCTTCTGCCGCCACAGGCAAAGGCAGGAGACTTGATCAGCTGGTATCCCACATCCTAGGTTAGTGTCCTAACCACTAGGATGAAAGTTATGGGAGGAGGAGCTGCAACAAAAACAGCTATGGTACCTCACTCCAAAGAGGGGCTCCTTGCTGTGAATCACAAGCACAGAAAAGTGCCTTTATGCAGTCTGGACCTAAGTGCTTATCTCTGAGAGAGGGGTGGGGCCTAGCACATGCACATCTCTTATTAGGTGGCTCCCTGCCTAGCAGGCTGGCTTTTGTGAATCGCAATCTAAGACACTCTTCCCATTCACTGTACCTATCTCCTTTTGGGCACCCAAGTCAAAGCACTTTACCAAATGTTGATAGTCATAACTGACAGAAATTAAAGTAAAGATATAAAAAACTACAGCAAGGATAAACACAAAGCATTTCAAATAACTATACATTGGGGAAAACAGAAAGATTAGGTGGATTGAAGAACGCTGTTACTGTAACAAATAAAAAAAAATTAGTAGAGCAAAGAAGAAGAATGACAGTTTTTTTAAGTATGTATGGTGAAAAAAACATTTTATCCTCTTAAGCATGATAGTGGGAAATTAGAGCCAGTGGACAAAGAAATAACATTGAATGTTAATAATTACTCTGAATGTGTCTTAAGAATTGAAGAGGGTGGAGATTTGCCTAAATCAGGGATCAGATTTACAGGGATAATAGACTAGGAATTAGAAAATTTGCAGGCATTAGAATTGGTTCAGCAAGGTCAGAGACACTTAACATTGGAAGACACCAGATCCAGATAATGCAGAGCACATCAGGATATTGAGAAAAAAGATGAAGCCACTTTGGTAGATGTTTCACAAGTGCAATCCCTGACGGCTAATCTACACTTAAAAAGCTGTGCAGCTGTAGTGCTTCAGTGAAGATGCTACCTATGCCGACAGGAGAGCTTCTCCCGTTGGCGTAGGTAATCCACCTCCCCGAGAGGTGATAGCTGCGTTGACGAGAGAAGCCTTCCCATCAACATAGCACTGTCTACACCTGGAATTAGGTCAGTAGAAGAGTTTTGTTCAGGGGGGTGGATTTTCCACACCTTCTGAATGACATACGAGTAGTTATGCTGACATAAGTTGCTAGTGTAGACCAAGCCTAACAGAAAGATCCTGGGGGATCTGAAAAATGGTCAATGCTGTGGAAAGCTCAGTGACAATTTATGTTCAATATGCAGCAGTCAAACAAACAAACAAATCTGTCAGGAGTCACAAGAATTTGAATGGAGAATAATACTAATAATATTAGAAAGCCATTATATAAAGTATATGATATGTCCTCAATTGCAATTTTTGGTTCAGTATTGGTCACCCTATCTCAAAAAGAATATAGCAGAAATAGAAGGGTTCAGAAATGACAACACAAATGATGACACACAGAAAAGCATTTGTATGAAGAGAGATTGAAAAATCTGGGACTGTTGATTTTCACACACCACAACATTAGCCTGCAAAACTCATTGCCATATGATACAATTAAGGCCAAGAGCTTGGCAGGATTCAAAAAAGGGTTGATATTCAGATAGATAACAAGAGCACTCAAAGTTGCAACTGCAGGAATAAAATAAATAATAAAAAAATCTGTAAAAAACAAAAAAGTTTTGAAGGGGATATGAATTCACATGCTCTAGGGCACAAGACAGCTGCTAAATGGGGGTTAGAAAGAAGCTTTCCTTGTGCATGGTTTTCCCCTAATTGTCTACCTACCAGTTCACTGTACTTTACTCTGAGGCATCTGGTATTTTGAGACAGGATAGTGGACTAGTGGTCTGATCCAGTACGGCCATTGCTATGTTCTTATGTTAATATCTTCTTGTTGTTGACAGAGAGCCTAGAGAAATATTGACAAATCATAGGCCACTTAGGTTCACATGAATTCACAAGAAAGTCTTATATTTTACATAGCTGAGCTGGAGAATATAGTAAAGACACAGTTTGAGTGGGGAAATCTTTACCCTGTTTATCCTATACTTTATGTGAATTTCTGTGGCTATGAAGTTGCCAAATGAACTGCAGTAATTTAAGGTAGGGACATTTTTTTGTAAGTTAAATGACCACAGATTTTTTAACATAGAACCCAGTAACCATCATATAAACAATTCTTGCCAAGGCTGGCCATCGTAAATTTCACGGCACTCTTATCTCATTACAGGGTACAATAAGCACCAATTATACTGGCAAGGAGCGTGACACCATTGCAAGCACAAGTTGCTGAAAAGACATCAGAGGGCCACACCCATGTTGCTGCCCATATACAGTTTCCTTACTGTGACTTCTTAAATGTCATAAGACTGCCTAACTAATCTTGCTTTGCTCCAGTTGCTCCACTTCCAAGGTTGGGCCCTGACACAGGGAACTTCACCTTCAATTTTTTCAATTCTTCTGAAGGAAACATGAATTTGCCATGTCATAGCTCCTGGGCCCTAACTGTGGTCAATTGTTAACAACTGTGACTTGATTACAATTGGGTAAACCCTTTCTCTGTCAGTCATTGAAGAGGGCTGCAGGAAAGGTCTTGTCCTGTTTACACACACGCGCGCGCGCGCGCACACACATATATACATACATATGTACATAAATGCATGGGCACCTTTGCAATGATGCTTCCGTTCCCTGCAGCGTCATCCCTAATCACTGCCTTCCTGCTCCTAAATTATTTTATCCTTAGTTTGGTGCCAATTGTCAAAAACACAGCTGCATTGTGTGTTTTGCCTTGCCCTGCTGACTGCTCAGTTTCACACTTCTCTCTCATTCATCCAAGGCAGTAATACCTTGCCTTTGTGTAGTCACTGTCACAGCTTGTTCGTGTTGTATCTAGTATTATAATATGTTTCACCGCCACAGGGGTCGTCCTAGCTAGTAAAGCTGGATGCAAAGGAGGAGATGGATGAGGTGATTCACTTTCTTAGATGCTCACTAGCTGGGAGGCTTAAAGTGAGTAGCAAGCATAGTCTGTCTCCAAAACCACTGCCAATGTAAAAAGCTGCAAAATCTATGGCATTGACTTTTGTTACATTTGGCATGTGGCCTGTAGGGATTGTTACTGATCCATTTTGTCATCATTTTGAATGTTTCTCCAACACCATACTGCACTGCTTTGACAACATGCTACCCTGTCTGTCTCATCTGTTCCCCTACACACTTCTCTGAATGTTTCCACTAGCCTGAACTCAAATAGTCATTAATGTGTGCAAGAGGATAATGGAACTTACTGTCTCTGAACGGGGTATCTAGCTTTGGCCCACTGTCTTTGTTCTCCAAATTCCCTTTCCTATCCTCCCTTACTTTAATAGTGATGATCTGATGGAGTCTGCATAGATGTTTCTCTTGCAGCATGTTTTATTGTACTGTATATTCTCCATTTGTTTGCCTCCACAAGTAACAGATTATATGGCTGCTGTATTCATGTGAAAAAGTCACATACATATGTTAGTGTTAATTTTCTGGTAGTATGGAAATGGGTTATATGGGAAGGAATTAAAATTGTGCACCATCTTTGAGTGATATTTGGCTTTCTTTTTCAGTCATTTTCACTGCCAGATTCTTTTTTCCAGTCCCAATTCATTGACTTTAAAAAAAAAAAAAAAAGGGTCCTTCTTTTGAAGTGGGAAAGATTGCCAATAAGGATTGTGACTGTTATCAGACTTATTTAATGGCTTTACCATCATGATTTATTTACATCAATGTGAAACTGGGAGACAGAGCTGGCTATGAAGAACAATTCAAACAATTTATAAGGCAAATTGTCCTTATATTTGTCAATTTAGATTTATAAATGACAGTCAAAATTCAGTGCAGGTCCATGTATCTTAATAATTAGGAAACAATAACTGGAAACAAAATACGTTCCGAGGTGAAAAGTCATGCAAGATGGCTACTGGGGAAGGACAAAGACGTGAGAAAGAGAATCCTCCATTTAAATTAAAGAAGAAAAACAGTGATCTGGGTTGGTAGAAAAAACAGACTGTAAATGAGATATCTTTCCTGCTAGGAATGGGGGGGGAATTGATTTGCACAAAATAAGGCACTGTCTGAAATTCAAACTGATCCTAAAGCAAATTTTTCTTATGGTTTGTAAAGGCGTATTTGTTTGCTTGTTTGGATTGTTTTGTTTTGTGTTTTTCATTTGTGTGTCCCTCTGTACTTCCTGGTTCTGGTCAATAGCAGAAGTAAAAAGATCTACAATATCAAGGGCAGGTTGTGAATGTCTTGCTCACACTGATGAACAGTTAATCACTTGATCAGACTCACGGGCTTCGCCTATGTGAGCAAGGGGTTCGCTGTCTGGTTCTATAAAAACAGCTGTTTTTTTGTGTTTCCACCCACGATGAAAGTGCATGGGAAAGCCTGTCTGATGATGCTATGGAATAGTCAAATTCTTGTTATAAATGTTATGTACATATTTATGGCTTGTAAGTGATTGTGTTTCTGGCTAAATGGGAAGATAAGGAATGCTTCCTGCAGGAATTAAGACAATGGGGAGTAATTAATACAAATCCCAATACTGAAGCAAATTGAGGTAAGAAGTCTTTTGAAGTTTCACCCCCCCCCCTTGGAGAAGCAGCACACTGACTGGTATGGCGTGGTTCAAAAGGCTGAAGATGGTAAAGTCCTTCAAACTATATAAAATGACAGCCCTGACCTGGGAGAGAAACACAGACCCCATCTGAGAACTGACAGGCATGAGGCTGTGACGAACAGAAACAGGCCCTACAGAAAAAGGTCTCCACGTGGATGATGGATGACCCCTGGTAAGCTAGGCACATGTATAAGATGTTCGTTGTTTTTAAGATATGTTTCCTCTTAAATCCTTTGGTTCTGAATCAATACTACTTTGTTTTATGAAAGTTTGCTGGCCATTAGCCCTGAAAGAACAGAACTGTAGGTACTGAACTAAAGAAATCTACCGTGATCACGGTAGATTGCACGGGTTTGTAGCCTAAGGCTCTGAGCTGGAGGGAGAGAATTTGGTATTCTGCCTCAAGAAAGAGGACGGTAACAGCCCTGAGAGCTAAGTAGGGTGCCCTCTAGGAGACCACAAGGGGTCAGAGGTGCAGTTAACACAGGAACTATGACAGCCTGTTCTCCCGGTTCTTCAACCTCATTTTGCAAACCCATTCTATAAAGATTCATAGATTTTTAAGACCAGAAGGGACCATTAGATAATCTAATCTAATTTCACCTAATTACCCCTTCAACCTAATAACTTGGTTTTGGCTAAAGCATATCTACCGGTCTTAATTTGAAGAAATCAAGATATGGAAAATCCATGCCTTATCTTGGTGATTTGTTCTAATGGTTAATCATTTTCACTGTTAAAAATGTATGCTGGCTTTAAATTTGTCTGCCTTTCGCTTTCAGCCACTGATTCTTGTTATGCCTGTCTTTGCTAAATTCAAGCAAATTTTCTTGAAAATTATATTTTCTTCCCATGAAGGTACTTATACACTTGAATCGAGTCACCTCTTAATTTTTTTTAATAAACTAAACAGACTGAGCTCTTTAAGTCTCTCCCTGCAAAGCATTTTCTCCAGCCCTCCAATCTTTTTTGTAGCTCGTTTCCACACCCTCTTCAAATATTCCCAAATAGCTCAGATGAGAAGACACTCTTTTGTATGCTTAGCCAAACTGAACCTTTTAAAGATTCTGGTAATAGGGTCTATAAACCCAATTCAGATTTAGGCAGGAGTGGGAGGGGAGTCTTCCTACCTGCAATCAAGTAATCCCACCACGCCCAGACAGCTGCAAGAGCTGCCAGTCATGGAGACAGACACTCACAGCTGAACCTCATGAAGGAGGGAAAGCCTAATAGAAAAGAGGAAAAGCTACAAAGGATGAGACAGAGAAGCCTGAGATAGCAGAGCAAGTAGCAGTGCTGCATCAGGCAGCCTCTCCAAGCTCCTTGATAAGGCAATGACATGTCTGCACTCTCAGAAAGAGAAAGACCAACCCAGAGACTACTGCAACCAGGGGGTAAACTGGGAAACCTGAGGAACCCAGCAAGGAACTCTCTAAAGGCCCCAGTTGGGGTCTGTGACATTTACCTATCACTAATTGTGGTGTTGTGAGTCTGACTAGGCTGCAGCTAACACTGACATTATTAAAGGCACAAAAGTAAACTGTCCCACTGCATAGGAAAGATAAGAAGTTTGCCAAGAGATCATTATGGTTTAACCAGGAGATCCTCAATGATCTGAAGTTCAAAAAAGAATCCTACAAAAAGTGGAAAGTAGGTCAAATTACAAAGAATGAATATAAACAAATAACATAAGTAGGCAGGGACAAAATTAGAAGGGCCAAGGCATGAAATGAGATTAAATTAGCTAGAGGAATAAAGGGTAACAAGAAAGCATTCTACAAATACATTAGAAGCAAGAGGAAGACCAAGGACAGGGTAGGTCTTTTATTCAAGGATGGGAGATGGGAGGAAACAATAACAGAAAATCTGGAAATGACAGAAGTGCTAAATTACTTTTTGGTTTCAGTTTTCACTGAAAATGTTAGTATTTATTGCATGTTAACATAGTGAATGCCAGTGAAAATGAGGTAGGATCTGAGGTTAAAATAGGGAAACAACAAGCTAAAAATTACTTAGACAAGTTAGAAGTCTTCAAGTCACCAGGGCCTGATGAAATACATCCTCGAATACTGAAGGAGCTGACTGAGGAGATATCTGAGGCATTAACAATTATCATATAAAAGTCAAGAAAGATGGGAATGATTCCAGAGGACTGGAAAAGGGCAAAGATCGTGCCAATCTATAAAAAGGGGAATAAGGACAACCCAGGAAATTACAGACCAGTCATCTTCACTTCAGTACCCAGAAAGACAGTGGCACAAATAATTAAACACCCACAAAATAATAAGGTGATTAAGTAACAGTCAGCATGGCTTTATCAAGAACAAATCATGTCAAACCAACCTGATAGCTTTCTTTGACAGGATAACAAACCTTGTACATGGGGGGCAGTAGGTGTGGTGCACACTGACTTTAGTAAGGTTTTTGATACTGTCTTGCATGACTGTCTGATAAACAAACAAGGGAAAGACAACCTAGATGGAGCTACTATAAAGTGGGTGCATAACTGATTGGAAATCCTTTCCCAGAGAATAGCTATCTGTGGTCCACAGTCATGTTGGAAGGGCAAATCGAGTGGGGTTTCACAGAGATCAATTCTGGGTCTGGTTCTGTTCAATATCTTTATCAAATAATGGCATAGAGAATCCATTATAAAGTTTGTGGATGATACCAAGCTAGTAGGGGTGGCAAGTGCTTTGGAGGATAGGATTAAAATTCAAAATGATCTGGACAAACAGGAGAAATGGTCTGAAGTAAATAGGATGAAATTCAACAAGGACAAATGCAAAGTACTCCACTTACAAAGGAACAATCAGTTGCACACATACAAAATGGGAAATGACTCCTTAGGAAAGAGTAATGTAGAAAGGGATTGGGGGGTCATACTGGATCACAAGTTAAATATGAGTCAAGAGTGTAACACTGTTGCAAAAAAACCAAACCTCATTCTGAGATGTATTAGCAGGAGCATTGTAATCAAGACATGAGAAATTATTCTTTCACTCTTCTCTATGCTGATTAGGCCTCAGCTGGAGTATTGTGTCCAGTTTTAGATGCCACAGTTCAGGAAAGACGTAGACAAATTGGAGACAGTCCAGAGAAGAGCAACAAAAATGATTAAATGTCTAAAAAACATGACCTATAAGGGATGATTAAAAAGTTGGGTTTGTTTAGTCTAGAGAAGAGAAGATTGAGGAGGGGACATGATAACAGTTTTCAAGTATATAAAAGGTTGTTACAAGGAGGAGGGAGAAAAATTGTTCTCTTTAACCTTTGGGGATGGACAAGAAGCAATAGGCTTAAGATGCAGCAACGGCAGTTTAGGTTGGACATTAGGAAAATTTTCTAATTATCAAGGTCCTTAAGCACTGGAATAAATTGCCTAAGGAGGTTGTGGAATCTGCATCATTGAAGATTTTTAAGACCAGGTAAGGCAAATACCTGTCAGAGATAGTTTAGATAATGTATCTTGGGATTAGATGACCTTATGAAGTCTCCTCCAGTCCTACAATTCTATGACAATTCTATGACTGTATGATTGTGTGAAGGACACAGAAGGAAAGACAGAAAATAATATGTCCTGTGGAAATAGAATGTTAAGAGATCCTTGGGCACATCAGTATGGGGAAAGGTCTCCTACCCCTTTTGACAGACTCAAGGAGCTCGCTTTATTTACCTTAACCAAAAGAAGGTTAAGAAGTGACTTGATTATAGCTTATAAGACCTACATGGAGAACAAATATTGGTAATGGACTGCTCAGTCCAATAGACAAAGATGTAAAAAGATCCAACGCCTGAAAATTGAAGCTAGACTAATTCAGGCTGAGAATAAAGTGCACATTTTTAACAGTGAGTGTCATCTTGAGTGTTTCACAGGTTAACGATTAGAGTAATTAACCACTGGAAAATTTGCCAAGAGTTGTGGTGGATGCTATATCTCTAGCAATTTTAAAATCAAGATTAGATGTTTTTCTAAAAGATATGCTCTAGTTCAAACAGGAATTAATTCAGGGATGGTACTATGGCCTGTGTTAAAGAGGAGGTCAGACTAGATTATCACAGTGGTCTCTTCGGGCCTTCTTATCTAAGAATCTATTCACTATAAGTTACTATAAGTTACCCCTAAACTAAATAATTTGCATCAAGAAAGAGGTACTAGATGGGGAACCTCACCACAGAAGAAGGTGGGTAACTTTCCCAGAAAACTCAGATGGATTATATGAAATTGAGGAATTTAAGGAAGGACAGGCTGCTTCCTTAAGAAAATGTTCTCTTCCATCTGAGTTGTGAATGAATAGCTTCTCTGAGAAAAGTCGCTGAGAAGACAATCAAAGAAGCAGAAAGGGTGACTTATTTGAAGTTTGGTACAGAAGGATGCGCTAACTAAATACATCTGAACAATTCTTCAGATTGTGAAAAAAAAACTTGAATGACTGATGAGCAACATTAACTCACGTAAGGAGATGTGAGAAAGGTACAAAGAATAGGCATTTAAGTAAGAAGGCATGGAGCAATCAAACCTTTTATCCCTTTCAATGTGGAATGGGAATAATAATAATAAAAAAAAAGAGCACATAAAGATAGTCTACCAGATGGTACACAAAAATTGTCCTACAGCTTCCAAGATACATTTCACTCTTAAAGCTTTAGTTTTATAGAAATTTTAAGAATGATATGATGTTGTCATTTGCTTCCACTAACCCAGGGGCTGGGTTGCAGGGAGGTGTGGTGTAAGACAGAAGCAGGGGGAATGGAAAATTGACCCATGTTCTTGGGATGGAAAAGATGCCTGTTGACAGCTCAAGGGAAATCCATTGGACCTGTACCTTTCCATCCATGTCTCATGTGTATATGGTAAGACTCACATTTACCCCACAGCAGAGACTGAACTGGAGGTTCAGGGCTAGACATGTCAGTTACATGTCATGGTAGATAAGAATTTTCTTGATGGTAGCAAGAGACTGGCAGTTTCCCAGCCCTGATGCAGAGAAAAGTAGCACAAAAGCTGGTTGAGAGAAAAGGTGTTGTGAACCCAGAGCAACAGCTAGGACAGAGAAAACCAACATTCAATCAGAAAAGAAGTTGAGGGAGCTGAACGTTCAAGTTGAAATAGCCACAAGGGGCTGTGTCATAGGCTGAGCCATAGGTAGTCATGCCTAGAGGTCAGAGCAGGAGCCAGCAGTCAAGACAAGAGTCAGAGTCTGAGTCAGTAGCCAGGAATGGAGCAGAGAAACAGGGATCTGGAGCAGGACAGGAGGAGGAATAGGACAGAAGGGCAGGAGTCAGGAAAGAAGGCAGGGTCCAGTGTAGCAGCCAGGGATTGTCCTAGTTGCTCAGTGCCTATGGTGAGCTAAGGTGATCAGCCCACACTTTGTGTACCAGTCTGCTGGATAGTGACTGTGGGCTGAGGACTGCCTGGGGACCTGCAATCCATCCCAGGCTGAGAGGAAGCCCTCAATCATCTTCAGAGCTTGTGGGAACAGCTAAAAGAGTATCAACAAGATCTGAAGGATATAAGTCCCTCCTGGCAGATCATTGACCAGGTGATAAAACTGAAACAAAAATTAGCACCATGGAGGCAGTGTGTGGGAAACAGCAGTGCTCCATGATGGAGCAGGAGTTAGCCACACTCCTAACAGAAATGGGTGCCAGGGAGTAGAAGCTCATAGTGAAGACTGAACAGTATACAAAGGGGCCAAGGCAAAAGGCCAGGGGGGAATGCAATTGTTGTTTGTGGAAAGGGAGTCAGGGGACACCAGTGTTATGGGTCCTTGATGAGGACTGGGGGATTGTCAGAACAACTGGTGGCTGCAGAACATGTGCTAGACCTTGCATAGAGAAAAAGAGCTGCGGGCTGTGGAACTCTGGGAGACTCAGGAAGAGAGGGGTTGCCTGATCTTGATGGTTAACAGGCTGGAGGGAGAATAAGACTACGTGCAGAGACCTTGAAACCCTGAAGAAGGAAATAAGGCTCTATAGAAGATGGCCTGGTGAAAGTATGGGCTGTAAGGCTTGCCCTAGGGGTGAGCAATATCTTAAAGGAGGGAGAGGTGTCACAGGGTGACTGGCCCCTTTAAGAGGGAGCATAGCCCATGCACCTGTGATGGGTCACCAGAAAAGTCACTTGGGACTTGAGGGCAGAGAGACCTGTTGTGTTAGAGCCAGGAGCTGCAAGAAGTGGGAGCATCAGAAAGGCTGCCAGAGTCTGAGGTGAAGCAGTGGGAACCTTGTGGGGAAAAAGACCCTTTGAGGGAAAAACGTGAGGTGGTAGACCACAGAGAACAGAACACGGAAGATTTCTGCAGGAATCACTGGAGCAGGGGGGACCAAGAGGTAAAGGTGAAAATCCCCTCAGAGGTGTAGTCCCTGGTGGGCTATGGTTATTTTGAATATGAAAAATAAATTGCCTGGAAAGAGACTGTGCATGTATGTCAGTGAGTCCTTTGTCAGCTGGGAAGAAAGTTGTTACAAACCTGATTTTACACTATTATGTGAGCTTCTCTAAGTAGTTTTCATTTACATATTAGCAAATCCTAAAGCTGCAGGGCACAAATTGGGACAGAATTTGGCCCACTATTTGAGGAAGGTGAAAGGAAGTGATCTTGTTGGTTTTTTAGCAGGACTCATTTCAGCTGGGTAGTCCTGTTTTAAAAACTGATAGCTCAACATGGCTCACAATTTAAATGACTATGCCTAACCCCTCTCTGCCTTGGGGACACAGATGCCTATTTCAATATAGCCTTTCTGGGCCCTGCTCATTACCCACTCTTCACCTTGCTGGTCCTGCAGACCTATGTGGTGAATATTCAGACTGGAACCATGGAGCATTTGCATTAATCTTTCCTTTCCTGTATTCTTGGGCAGCAAAGGGGCACATGGGCCTTGGTTCTATTTGTAAATATCATGGGCCCAATCCTGAACCAGAAATTAGGGATAGCTGAAATTACAATAATATCATTTCATTCCTTATTTTTCTGTTGCTACCTTTTTTATTTTTTCTAACTTGGCTTGATCAGAAAACTACTGGAGTACAAGCCTCAGACAAATTAGTTTAATTGATTCTGTATGAAATTTTAATCAATACATTTTTAAAAAAATTTACACTTTGTGCTTTATCTATGTTTTGTTGAACTTAGACGTATGGAAAATATTTTGTCGGAGACAAGCATGAAATTAAAAAGTGTTAAATGACCTGAGGTCTCTACTTTGTCATTTTAAGTAACAATAAGACCTCCAATTATCCTATAGCAAAGAATTAATAAAAGCTGTACCTAATGTCATAATACACAAGGCAACATTGTTACATCAAGGTATAAATCACCTGGGTACTTCCTGATGACCAAAGAACTCTATGTTGATCCTGCAAGGTTTCCCACAAATCAAAATGGTATGAATGGCATATGTTACTTGTATAATTAAAATCTGATTATATTATAATGTCGAAATTAACTTTCTGTAAGTGCCTCATTATTTCTTGTTTCATCTGCCAAATGTAAGAAGTACATTTTATTGTGAGTGAATTAAGCCAAGACATGCTAACCAGATTGATATCCTGAAGAGAACTCACTTAGTGATGAGTTTCATTCTTCAAATATGTACAGATGGTTGTGCTAAATGTGACGTGATAAACGTTCATTTTGCTGTAGATCACAACTCATTTCTAAACAAAAACAATCTTGATGATGTTTGAACCTGATTCTGGTCTCCTCTACACTGGTTTTACACTAGAACAACACTACTGACGTCAGTGAATTTATCCCCCATTTACACTGGTGCAAATGAGATCAGTCCTGGGCTCCTTGGGAGCAGGAGCAGTTCCATGTACGGTAGAACCTCAAAGATATGAACACCTCGGGAATAGAAGTTGTTCATACCTCTGAAATGTTTGTAATTCTGAACAAAACATCATGGAGCAGTCCTCTGCAGTCGGCGTCTTCCAGCTGAGGCGGGGAGAGATCTTTGCAAAGGTGGCACCTGACAGCACTGCCTGGTTTGCAAGCAGCTCTCTGCCCTGTTCCTGTTTCTTGCCTTTGGACTGAACTGGGGGCCCTGCCCCACACCCTTGGCACTACAAGCCCCAGCCCTCAGTCACCTCTTCCCCAACTCGCCCTGCTCAATGTACTCCAGAGGCAGCATGTGGCAGGAGATTGGTGCCAGTTGGCTGCCAGCACCCCTCAGTCCCCTGCACCTTGCACTCCCAGAGGTGCTGGCAGGACACAGGAGTGCAGACACGGGCAAAGCGTGGGCAGCATCGGTGCCCAGGCTGTGGTCCTTTAAAACATCTCCAAAGTGCAGCTGACTCCCACTCCAGCTCCAGCCAATTTCTTGCAGCAGCAGCAGCAGCAGGGGGCTTTCTTTCCTGGGCTCTGGAGTGGAGGGTGAAAGCAGCTTCCCCCTCCCAGTGAGGTAGGCTTGGCAGGGGTGAGACAGTACCCTGGGCTGTTTCTGCTCTGCATGCCAACCTTGCAATAGAAGCACAGTATTTGCTTGCTTTTTATTTTTTCCCCTTTCTGTTGCTGCCTGATTGCTTATTTCTGGTTTCCCAGGGTATTCGGCGGACCAGTTAGTTCATAACTCTGCCGTTCTTATCTTTGAGGTTCTAGTGTATTTAAAACTTGGTAGTAGATTAAAAAAATTCCTTCAGGCCAAGTTTGCTACTATGCAGAGGCTTCAGGACAGGGCCTGGAATTGCCAGGAATTCAACAGTGCTGTGAAATCCAATAGGGGGCTGAAATTCACTACTCAGCTAGAACAGTGTTATTTAATGCTTTTATATTTGACAACCGCAAAGTAAAACGACCTTTCCACATGAAAGAGCTACTAATATTCAAATATGGTTTTCCCCATTATGGTTTCCATGATGTCATGCAACACAATATCACCATTACATAATTTGTGGCCTGTTTTGCCTCCCTTAGATACTCCACCTGATTTAGATCATGAGAACTACTTAAGTGAGGGTAAATTCTATTTTCTCCTGTGGAAAGCCAATTAATAAATGCGGGATGCCTTTATTTATCTTGAGCCTTTTTTTCTCCTCAGTGTCAACTGATTGATCATTTTCAAAGAATTGATAGCTCACCAGTCAACAAGAGAGAAACAAATAACAAGCTTAACTACTCACATAATCTGTTAAAGCATATCTGCTGCTCATGTGGGCATTTAGTGCAGTTTGAAGGATGAAAACCACAGGGTGTTCAATGTAGGATGAAAAATTTTTGCACTGTGACATACTTTTGCACAAGTGACATTGACTAGTTGGTTTAAAATATATATATACATCAAGTGATTATATTCAGATTCAACCCTTGATTAAAATATTATACATTTTATATACGTAAACAATATTTAAACTGTTGCTTTCAAAATTATCTAATTTCACTTGTAGAAGATTTTTATCGAGAACAACATCTTTGTGCTGCATTTGGAGTCCTTTTAAGCTGTAAGGTAATAGATTGACACGTAAGTGTTTATCTTAGTCAGGCATCTAAAATATTAATCCAGAAGATGCCTGTATGATGAAATGTAGACACTGGAGCCAGGTCCTCACCTGATGTATGTGGGTATAGCTCCATTGACTTGAATGACAAGGTATGTGTCCCACATCCTTAGCTGCCTCAGGAACTGCTCAAACACTCTTCTTTTAGTGTCCACTCTTTTGCAATTTATACAGATCCCTTCCACCAAGACATGTACAGTGCACCGCAATACTCCCAATCCCTGTAACTTCAGCCCCTGTTCATTAGGCTCCTTTGACCTAGAAACAGCAAGTGCTGTCCTCCCACACTAACGCTGCCATCCTGCCTTTTATCAAGCTAGTCAACTGATGGGCCAGTTCATTCCTTAACTCAGCCTCCCTATCTGATCAGCTAATTCCTTCCTATTTCCTCAATCAGCCATTGCTGGAGAAACTAATTAAGGCTACAATGATCAAAGTGCTGCCTCATCTGTCAGGCCTCAGCACTCTGTCCCAGGGAGTTATGCTCATTTATATCAGCTGTATAAAATAGTATGAAAGATCATGTGATCATACAATCAAAGTTTGGGCTACCTAACAAGTATAAAAATACCAATACGATCCAGTCATCTATCATGGGTCTTCTTCCCTTTTTCAGCTCTTACATCATCCAGGAATGTCTGATCGCTAATTTCAGGATTGTACATGCCTAGAATTTTTCTATATGGATGGTACCCAATTTTACATCTCCTTTGATTCATATTCCCCCTCTCATCTATCTGGCTAACTTTTAACTTGTCAGCACCTAATTACATCATGACTTTGAATCCATAATGAGTCAGCTTCTGAGTAAATCCAAATGAGTTCCTAAAAGTCACTTTCTGGATAAAGTATCATTTTTGGTCATAGGGTTCTGACAAGACTATGATGTTCCTTAACCTGGACTAAATCTTCTTCAAGGTCAGAAATCTTGGAGTAATCCTTGATGCTGAACTCTTACTTGATAGATCACCTTTCATTCTGAAGGATCCCAAAGCACTTTATACAGATAGGTGGGCTTATTAGCACCAGGATCCCCACTGAAATGCATCCACCTTAGTGGTGGAAAGTAATAACTATTTAATAGTGCATATAAAGATGAGTATTTTATCCAGAGACTGCAACAACAGTTTAGATAGACAAAATATAATCACAGTTTGCACAAATTTAATCTAGCGTGGTGTTAATACTCCAACTTTTACAAGTAAATCTTTAATAACCCAAAGGGTGAGTAGTTTTATGTTTCAACTACAATGCAGTACAGTGCTCTTAGCCCCATGAGCTATTTAGCTTATTATGAGATCACAGTAGAAGTTGAAATGGCTACTCTTTCCAGGAAGTAGTTCTATGATTCATCCTGCCATCCTGGCACTTCCCTCCCCCCCATCCTCCGTCTCTTTCTGTTAATATTCTTCAAATATATCACCTGTATATTCTTGGTTAATTCTTCTAAAACATGATAATTCTTCACCTTCACCGGTTGGTAATCTAATTTCCCTATAGGAGATTAAATTTAGCCCTGGACTAGGCAGATGCAATAGCGAAGAAATCTATGGAAGTTGCACCAGCTTTTTCAAAGGCTGATTTAGCCCTAGTGTCTTCAAGGCCACAAAGATAACTTGTTTTAGAGCAATTGCTGTGTCCTCCGCTACTCTTCTTTCATCCATGAATTTGTTTAGCTTGATGATGAATGTTTTCTGTCTGTTTCTTTTGCCTTTTCCTCTTTAGCCAAGATAAGTCCCTCTATCAGTTACTCAGACCTGTGAATAGTACTTTGCCTTCATGTTATGGTAAACCCTTGCCTCCTCAATCTTCACTCTTTCCATTTTTCCAGCTACAGCTAAGACTTGACTTACACAAGTAATTCTTCATTTGAGAGATAGACATTCCATAGAGCTTGCTGTCTTATTTGGAGTTGCATGTATTGTCATTAGCACTTTGAGTCCACGTAGTTGTTACTATGGTCAATAGTATAAAGATCTTTTTATGGTGTAAAGTGACGAGTTTTAACAGGTTCCATGTAGCTTTATTTTTCACATGGTCTATATGTCATCTTAGCTCTGAATATTTAGAACCACTATTCAGAATAGATACTACAGGGCATATAAAGTAAGGAGGTAAGGGTCTGTGGAAATAGGAAATAAAGAGTGTGGCATTCACCCCAGACCACCGTGTCCTGGGTCTCTAGTCTGTATATTTTCATATTAGACTATGTTTGCAGAGTTCTAACTGAAAGCTGACAATATAAACCCTTCTCTTACAATGAGAGCAACCAGCGAGCAGGACTCACCCCTTTCAAATTCTTTGCCCGTTCCCACTCCTTCTCCCACCCAGGGAAGCTGTACAGGAAACTCCATGAGATTCACCTCATTGAGTTTTCCTGTCATGCTGGTCCCCTGTCATGTCCACTGTCACACACACACACACACACCCAGCATAGAGCAATATGGCTTGCTTTTAAATATTCTGCACATATGCATATCCATGTAGAAATTACTCTGAACTACTGTATCTATTGACACAATAGTAAAGGAACCATTGGAAGCCTTCACTGCAAAGCTCTGTCTATTGGGTCAGATTCTGTGCAGTGACTCTTAGAGATGCAGCACAGATAGGAGATAGGAAACTAAAGTAACTCTGAGACTTTTGCACCTTTCCGATGCTGGGCTACTATGGAGATAGAAAGGCATGCAAAGTAAGTGCCTGTCTAAGTTACAGTAGCCTTCCTGGGCTACCTCATGGGCCATAGCATTACTCCAAATTTCCACGGTGTTGTGTGCTTTGGCGCTGGCCTTACCACACCCCTATATCAACAGCTGGTGAGGAGGCACAGGGGAGCCTTCTAGCTGTCTTCCACAGTTCCCCTGGCTTGATAAGAGCCTTTTTAAGAGCCCCTTTATGCCCCTCTAGTGTATTTTACCTAAATTGAAAAGGCAAAAGTGGAGTTGAGTATCTGACATATTAGCTGCATAATGTGGACTGATATGATACACCAAAGAAGCCATTCTGAAGAAGTCCCTCAAAGATCTGCGCAGTGCCTTTCTGTTTCAGACAGATACATTGCCCACAGCTATGCCTAAAAGCTCACGCTGCTGATAAGCTGGTTTAGAAAAAGTTGATTTGTCTGTGAAGTGAAGGATCTAGCATTTAAAACTGACTTTCAAAACCATGTATGAGAACTGGACATTTGAATCCCCCATAAATCTGCTAAATATGTTTTTTATTATGGCATGAAGTGACTTCAAAAAGCAAAAAAAGCGCTATCAGTTTATGCATTTCTCCTGACTAAGAAAGATTAACTAGAAGCTAATAAGGCAGATCCTCAGCTGGCATAAATCACCAATGAAGTCCTAAATCTTGTCTTCTTGAGATTTTTTTTTTATATGTGTATATGTTTTGGGGTTGCACGACTCCACCATAATCAGGTTTAATCCAGTCATTTTGAACAGGCAGAATGAAGTGCATCCTCATGTACAATGCCACTGGTGATATCTGAAGCATCCATAAAACTTGTTTAAACATCTTCTAGTAACGCATAGGTCGTTAGCAATAGCATATCACTTACTATGGTCTTTCCGTTCTTCCCTGGAGAATGTCCTTGCTTAAATTGATTGATTGCATATTTAACTTTATTGAAAATAATGCTTTCGTATGGATGTCAGGCAACTAATTTCTTCAATTATTTCTATATCAGTGTCATTCTTTTTTTGTATTACTGTCACTGACAGTATTTTAATATTCCTTATTATCAACTCCAAGCATAGTTAACATGATTCCCTCTTCCATTTAATGAAAATTATTTTGGGTTCTATTTGACTGACACTTTTTTCAGCACTCTGTGATACATTGTTTTGTATAATTGGCTCAGGATTCATTTCTATTTTTTGTTAGCTAGCTTTTCTTCGTTTGCTTGATATGCTTATGTTTTACCTTCTAAATAAATGTGCAATGATTTGTACTACAATACTCAGCAACTTAACTTAGATTATTCAGACTGCATGTCAGTTTCCTTCCTTTTCCACACAATCTAGTCTTTCAATAGCTACTGATCGTGTCCATTCTCTTCTTTACACAGCTCTGGCCTGTAGGAATTAAATTCATTCTTCAGTCTTGTCTTCAGAAACTTTCACAGGTAGTACTTAAATTTCCCAGTTGTACATAAGATATATAAATAAATTTACTACAGCCTACCATAGTAATTCCCTTCACTCACTAACTGTGCAAGTAAGGAGGTTGCAAACACTTATCTAAGTTAACTGTCAAGTTTAAGACCCACTACTGTATTTCCAGTTCTTATTCCAAGTAAACAGTAGTAATTTTCTTTCACATTCCTGGCAGAGACAGGAAGAGAAGTGGGAATCCTTCTGAATAAGGGTGCAAATCATTTTATTTATCTAAGGTGTCATAAGTGCATTGAAAAAGCTTCAGTAATTGGCAGTTTCTCCTCCACAATAATTTGGTTCATTTCTGATGCTCATTCAGTTTTGCTGGAAATTTCACACATGCTTTTCCCTAGCTATTCTATCCGCAGAAATGACATTATTATTAGAGAGCATGTCCATCATACATGCCAAATTGCTTTTCTTCTCTCTCCTCTTATGTATATAGACTTTCAAGTAAGTGCTATTCATTTTTGTAAGCATTGCATCCATTCTATATTGAATTATGGCATTCCTTGTCGTAGTATTTCTTTTGCTCCATTCATACTGTCATTCAATTCCTCTCTTCAGAGAGAAATCGTAGTCTTGTTGTTCAGGCTCAAGACTGAAATACAGTGGACCAGAGTTCTTTTCTGAGCTCTGACCCGGTTTCATGAATTATTTGAGGCAAGTAATGTAACCATTCTGTGCCTCAGTTTTCCAAATGAGGATTAAAATGTTTAATCACTGTATTGCAGAGGATGCAATGATGCTAAATGTATTAATATTTATCAAATGCATTGAGATTCCCATCTGAAACAATCTTAGTGCAATATTAGTCATGATCAAATATTCCTACCAAATCACATTATTTCACAGAGACTGTGGTGAGAAAAAGGAATGATGGGTGAAACTCATACATCATTCCTATTATTCTGCCCTTGCTAAAAATCATATTCTGAATATTAAAGATATTCCTTCTGTAACCATAAAATACTGTTGTTCTGTATTCTTTACATTTTTTTTCATTTTATGCCAACATTGTTATAATTATTTCTCTTCTATCAGCCTTGCTGATCTTTCCTAACTCAAAGCTGTCCTGCTAAACATGTGTAGAGTCTTCCTCTAGCAAGTCAGAAAAAAACTTGACAACAATCCCCCTTTTCAGAAAAAGAAATGAGATTCCTCAAACACTGAAGTTCCTTACACAATAAGTCACATTTGAATCCCAATGAAGGAAGAGAAGATTTTGCCTAGCTACCAGTACAGAGTTCATATAAGTATTAAAAATATTCACCAGTAGACAGATTCTGATATCCTTACATAAGTTGATTTCAGTGGGAGCACTGGTGGAGTAAGGTATTCATCCTTGATAAAAGTAGACAAACCCCTGAACACCTCAGTTTACTGCTTATTTCCATACTCAAAACCATCATTTACTTCTCATGGGAAAATGGGTTTGATCTATTTAAATTCAGAGAGTTTTAGGGTACTTTATGTACCAAAGCAGCCTGTGTGTCACCAGGCTCCTTGTTAAGAACACTTAAGGGTGGAACTAGCAGGTTTTTTGTTTGTTTGTTTTACACTTGGGTATAAGCCACGTAAGTTTCTGACACAAGTCCATTAGTTTTCCTTGAAAACAGTTAAGGCTGGTCTACACACAGTTTCTTATAGTGATTTAACTATAGAATCTTAGAAACCAACATAGTTAAATCATTACAAAACTGTATGTAGACCAGCACTTAGGGAGTTCCCTTTTATAACCCCATAAAATAACTACTGACAATGGACCCAGAAGAATAATTAGTGTAATTACTTACATTCACCCTTTACTAGTTCATTTATCAAAACTTAACTTTTAATACATGAGAAAAGCACCTAGAGCCTTGGATGGGCAGTTTTAATGTAATGGATATGTTTAAATAAACAAGATGAATCATTTTCCAGTATCCTAATTTTCAAATTCTAAGTCTTTTTAAATAATGAAAGTCCCCTTATGTTTCACAGTAATGCAAGAGTTGCTTTATCTTCTGATTTTTTGGCCCACACTATCATGGAGCATAGATGCCAATTCCTTCCAAGACTGGGATTACATTTTCTCTTTTCTCCACTTCTCAGGAGGATATGTCATGTCATTCTTGGCCAAGCCCTTTTGGAGCTTTCCAAGGATAACTGGAACTTTTATAAAGCCTGGCTCCTCTTTCACCAGATATACTGAGGGAATTTAATGTATAACTCATCTCAGATACTTGTGGGAAGTGCAGTATTAACAAATGAGTTGATTGTTTCTGCTTCCAAAACTCTGCAGCAGCTTTGCTAATGATATTCTGTGGAATCAGCATACTAAAGTCATATTGTCCTGCCCATTCATTTTATGATTCTCATATTAGAGCATTTAAAAATCTTTAGTAGTGCACAGTATTGGGGGGGAGGGAGGAGAGGGACATTATCAGCTGTAAGACTCAATATACTGTTTTGTTCTTCAGTGATTCTAAACCAAAATTAGTCTTATTAAAGAGGGCCAAATTATTTTTTGCAAGTACTATTCCTTGATTTTGGTCCTTTTTGCTGGAAGGAGTGTATTCCTTATATGCAAATATTCACCAACTAACTAATGCAAGCAAATTTTAGCCAATAAGTTATTCACAACAACTATTCTGTTTTGCCGGTGTGGGAATGGTAATCTAATCACATGCTACTGTTCCCACTCCCTGACTGGATGACTGAATTTTTAAACAAGCACATAAACTAACATGCATTAACACTATGAAGTTCTGAAATTCATGAAACTTCTGGCTTTGCAAATATTTCCATGAATATCCAGCTGCTGATCCCATAAACAATGAACCAAACGTGCTGCTTTTATTGCACCGTTCAGTCAGCTCTGTCTTGTCTTAAGAATATGAATAATTTTCTGAAAGTTATGGAGACTATATCTTCTTCCTTTAATGTGATATGGTTTGTCCTCTCCATGTCTTCTATGTCCTCCCTGTACCATTGGTCCAGTAGATAGCGCTTTGGATTAGGACTCAGAAGATTTGTGTTCTACATATTCCTAATTCAGCTGCTGACTTGCTGTGGCAGTTTGCACAAGTCATGTTGTCTCTGTTTAAATTGTAAACTCCTTAGGAGAGGGTCTGACTCTTACAGTATGTTCATACAGCCCTTCTCAGCCTGGGTCCAGTTGGTGCCTCCAAACGCTACTGCAATACAAATAATTAATAATAGCTGTCTGTGAAATACACATATGGGGAAAACATACCCCTTGACACTTTAAAAAAAACTTACACTAGAAAGAGGGTGTCATGCGGACTGCATTAGGAGGGGGGCATTTGTGTGATTTGACATCAGTATGTCAACATCATAGTAATTCATGTGAGATATACCATGTCAGGTGCTGTTAGAAAGGTTATAATGTGCTGAGCAAGAATAATATTTGTGTTCATGTGTGATATATGTGAAGAAAGTTATGGAGTTCTTTGATATCCCTGTATTTCAAACTGTGCTGTAGAAGACACACCCCAGACAGAGAGGCCGCAGGACAATAGCCCGCTTAATGGCCCATCAAGACCTTTACAGAAGTCAAAGACCTAGGAAGAAACTAAAGGCATACCTGAAGAGTTACCAGGATTGGCCCATGTGACTATGGACTCCATTTTGGTTCCTGTAAAGTTCCACAAGCCACATGGCCAGTAACAGAGGGTATATAAGATCAAACCACAGAAACCATTTTGTCTTTGTTTGGTTCTTTGCTCCTGTCCAGCTGCAGACATACCTCTGGATCAACACACTTTGCAACTGAACTGAAGGACTTAGACCCATCCAGGTACTGGATGTATACCAGAGGAACTATACAACTCCACAATTGTTCTAGAAACCTGATGTATATGGACTTTTAAATCATCTGTATGTATCTGATTGCTTTAAGCCTTTAACACTTCTCTTACTGTTTGTTTTTCTTCTATTAATAGTTTTAGTTACTAAAGGATTGGCTGGCAGCGTGGTATTTCGGGTAAGATCCAAACTTATAGTGAACTGGTACTGTGGCTGGTCCTTTGGGATCAGAGGGAATCTTTTAGTAAAGAGCATAGAGTTTAAACAACTGGTCTCTTTACTGGACCTAGTGTCAGTTTGGGAGCCAGAGACTGAAATGCAGTAAAGGGGGCTGTGTGTGTTTGCACAGTGGCTTCTTGATAACCAGTGTGGGGGAATCAGAAGCACTGTTTGTGGCTGGTTGGGAAGTCTGACTGCAGTGTCACCCACCAGTGCTGGGAGAATTTGCTCTCCTTTTGCAGCCTGCCCTGACCCTGGCATAATCAGTGGGCTACCCTGGGCACGGACGGGTTACAGAGGGCATGAATTATAGTAATCCAGTGTCAGATGAAAGCAATTTGCATTCACGGTTAGGTTCTTCTACAGTACCAGAGTAGATGAGAATCAGACGCCAAAAACTTTGACTGCTTTTATGCCTCTGTATGTCTCCATTGCAGATGGAATAGTTAGTAAAGCTCAACTGTGTTTCACTTGTATGCAGGCATCAACTGAAGAAAAAAAATTGCGGTCTTTAGCAGAACAATGTGTCAATGCTCACACCTTCAAAAGGCAGAGCAGAAACTGTGTACTACCAACACTGACTCCTGTGCTGGAAGATGTTTCTTCTGATTTGTCAGTCTTCCTGACAGTCAGCTGTGGAGAGTGGAGGAGCCATTAATATGAATGGCTGGAGCTACTCACTGAATAAAATTAGATTTTTGTACACGCTGGGGATAATTACCAAGAAAAACTAGAAATCCAAGGTCCACGCACAAGCTGAATGTGTCTTGGAAATGTGTATTTTTAGTCTGTTTTGTATAAGATACAGGGATATGAATTCAATATTATGAATCATGTTTATTATGGTAATGCCGTGGGATACTGAAGATTGGCACCCTCTGGTGCTAGGCACTGCACAGACAGAAGAAATAAATAACAAATAAAACCTACATTATGAAAATATTAACTCTGAGAGGAAAATAATCTAAGTACAAACAGTAAGATCCAGGCATGGACATAATGTACAAGTGAAAAACAAGTAAAGAGGGAATAAGTCATTAAGAGTTTTGTCATTGACGTCAATAGGAGCAGGTTTTGGCCCTCAACCCAGGAGCCAATCCTATAGTAACTAAAGAATGGTAGTTGAAAGGCTTAGTTGTCCAGTATGATTACACTTTAATTTGTATGCTTACAAGACTTTGAGAACTGAAATACCAGTAAATAACAGAGATCCTTTCATTTATACAACCTTTCAGAGGGGATTGGGTAGTGTGTGTAATGCTCCATCATGGGTATATATTTCAAACCCATAGAGTTAGTCTATTTGGTGCAAAACAATGCAGAAAGGAAAGAAGAAAAAATCCTTTCTCAAAAAGATAAATAGCAATACTATTGGTTTCGCATTTAGTTTCTTTCCTTGAATTCCTAGCAATAAATAATTTAATCTAATAAAGCTATCAAAGTCACTGAAACCATAAATCACCATTTTTACCGTGTACATCTAAACACCATTTTTGCCGCTCCAGTGTTTTGAATTAACTGAATAAAACTTAAAAGCATTCCCTAGAGATTCACAGGAGAATTGGGCTTGGCCTTTGTAAACAAAATCAGATATTGTCATAAAAAAATGTGCTTCCAGCTGCTTCAGGGAAACTATCATGCATACAACTCTCAAAGGCTTTCTCTTAAAACGTGAACTTGTAGCCTTCATTGCAGAGAGAACAAAAATCAGAGATAAAGAGAATCAGGATCCTAGTGTTTTTCTTTTCCCAGGAATCACAGTGGAAACTTTTTTATTTTTTGGTGTGGGAGGGGTGTGAGGAAAGGGAGTGAGAGGCATGGCAGGGAAGGGGATTTCGTTTACTTTCAACAACACCTGAAAAATCAATCTTTGTAGGTTGGGACACTAAAAATCTGAGCAATTTATTATAATAGCAGTTCACCACCATAAAAATAGAAATAATGGAAATTAATAAATTCAGGTTTATAAACGTCAAGCTCATAAGTCTATTACTATAATAATAAGCAATTATGTTTATTACATATTGAAAGTAGTGTACAAGCATGAGCTAATTAGTCTTTGCAATACTCCTAAAAGGTAGATAAGCAAGTATTTGTGTCCCCATTTTACAGATGGGAAAGCTGAAGCAGAGAAGGACGCCCCAGGCAACATGGAAGCAAGGTAGCAGCAGACTCTATGTTAAAACTTAAGATATCCAAAATCACGTTTAGTCCCCCAACCTGCTTCGTCTTTTACTCAAACAAAGCTCTCTTTGCCCCAGTAATGTCAGGGGGATTGCTGACCCTGCAAAGACTGAGAGATTGAGCTGTCCCTTACTAAACTGATAACAGGACCCCATGCTGCTCCCACTGAAGTTGAGAGTTTTGACAATGACTTCAAAATAAGTAGGATCAGGCCAAAGGCTGCAAAGCAGTTTGGAACGCTTGCATAACTACAGTAGTCAGGCCCAATATATCAGCTCTCTATTCTAAATATCATTTTTCTACATCATTTGATGCCCCCTCTCCCCCCCATTTTCTTACTAGCCTGATGTGGAGGTGGAATACTGAATGAGCAGAAGCCAACTCCTGTTTGTATCACTAAGCTGTGTCGTCCTATTGGTCTACAGTCAATAAGAGTTCTCAGCAGAAGAGATGTCCCTCGCATTAATAACTTCCCTTATTGTTTTCAGTAGAGCTGAGAGCTCTTGAGAAAACACATCCTGAAAAGAGCAAGGCTTTTTTTCATTCAAAAGTCACCAGATGTGACCTAAAATTCTCCGGAAAGTTTAATTTTCTTATATCCTTCACAAAAATAGTACCATTTACACCTAGTATTACAGCATGACAAATATATTTTTAAAGCAAGTGACTATCAGCTGTGTAAGTCCATGCTAGCACGTCTGATTGCTGCTTGGACAGATGGGAAAGATTGGGAAAGACTGCTGCTTGGACAGATCGCTGCACGTGATCATTGCGCCCCATCTTAAGGAGCAGCATTACAGGCAACACAGCAACCACCCAGTGGGTCAGTAACAAACCCTGCTGACAAATAACCAGAGGGAGCAAATCCCCAAACACAGTGTGTATCCCTAGCCTGAGAGGATTTTACCTACCGCTGGCAGATACCTGCGGTTATTTTATTTGATTATTTTACCTATTGGCAGCACTTACATAGCTTGCCATGCCATGCCAGTAAAGTCTCACTGAATTGAAAAACTTTTGTATCACAACATACAGGCTTTTTGTGTAAGATTTGTTGCAGTGGCCCCTAAAGAACTGGGCACTGGAATGCCGAGCGTGGTTCTAAACATTGCAGGTTTCACAAATATTTCATATTTAAACTATAAAGAATGTTTACGTTAAAATAGAAGCTAATCTATTGATTTATGACTTATAAAAAGGACTCAAAGGGACCACAGATAGATTTCGGGGGGAAAGGAGGTCTCTACCTTCCAGTTTGAAAGGGTTTCAGGTGATTCAGATCTGAGCATCTGGAGAGGTTAGAAGTCTCTGCCATAGAAACTGGAGAATATTGGGTGTGGGAAAGGTGATACAACCCAGAGGTTGCAGTCACATGTACGTGGGGTCAGGATATGCCAGTCACAGGACATTCTGAGAGCAACCTCAATTATAATTTTGCAAGTCTGGGATTCCCAGAGCATTTGCAAACACTGTGGTATAGCCAAGAGCCCTAATCGACTGTGGAAATAGAGTCATTTATTTTAAATGGACAGCTTCAACAAATAAACTGTAGCCTTTTCTTCCACCATGAAATACCTTACCTGATTCCCACTTAATGCAACACTGAATATATAGTATAATCTATTCCTTTGTTCTGCCCTCTCTTAGCTGTACAGTTCCTTCTAAGCCTCATTTTAAGCTTTGACTAAGAAATATAACTATTTTCCCATTAATTGATCCACATTTTCCCTCTGTTAATACATACAGTGCCTGATCCTTTCCCCACTGAAACCATTATATTCTCCCATTTACTTCAGGGAGAACAGAACTGATCTTCTGATTCATATTTAAATAAAACATCCTCTCACAGTGATTTTTTCCAAGACTAGCTGATTGTCACTTTGCATTGACTTCAATGATATCTCCACCCTGGGGGTTGCAGCCTACCAAACCAGATCTTTCAACCTCCTCAGCAACAGCAGCAATCTCTCTGCGATGACCATTAGGGATGCCAAGGCTGAGAGATTAACATTATAGATAACACAAGCTTTAGAGAGCTTGTTCAGCTGCACTTGAAACTAGTGAATATCTCACATCACAACTTAATTCTCAAACACTTTTCTTAAAAAGACAGAGAAGACAGAATTTTGGTAACGTAGGGAAATTGTTCAGGGTCATATTTAACTTTAGAGTTGAGACAGATACAGATGCATTGGCTCTCATAAGAAGTAGACTAACATATTTATAAAAAGTAAAGGAAGGCACTTTTCCAGCACACATATTATCATGTTTATTTTTTAAATCCTTTATGATTTGGACCTTGATCATTTGATTCCTGACTCATCCTATTCATTCTTAAGTGCCTGTCATGGATGTGCAGCCTGATGCATCTTGATTCTGAGATATCACTGAATCTCCTTTCTCTTGTGGCTTGTGCTGACCTCCAAATATGCTTCTGTTGTTGATAGTCTCGCCAGACCCTGTTAACATCCAACTCAACAGCTGGTGGCACCACTGAGTTACTTATGCAACCACCATACAGCCAGGGGACAGCCAGGAGCCCCAACAGATCCCAAGCTCTTCGCTGCCCAGAAATGCACTGTGAGATAATACAGTCTTGTGCTGGACAAAGATTTGTGCAGCATAAGCTCATTAATGAGTCTGCTTCACCCTCTATGTGAGGAAGTAATGCATCAGTTTTTGTTACTGAGCTAAGATTTCTAGACACTTCAATGCAAGACCACACTGGTTAAGACAAAACATTAAACAAGTTCATTAACTACAGAAAATAGAAGTTAAGTGGTTATAAGAGGTAAGCTTAAGAGACCAGGAGAAGTTATCCAAGAAATAAAAATAAGAATGCAATCTAAATTGCAACAGGTTTTGAATCTAGGAATGTCTCACCCTGAGAGATGGTACCACCAGCCTTGAAGGTCTTCGAGGCCTTTGCCTTACAACCTGGGTTCTTTTCCTCCCCCCATTCAAAAGTCTTTAGTCTTTCAGGTGTTTCTTCAGGTGTTGAGCTGTGAGGGAAGTAAAGACAAGGTATGGTATCACTCCCCTCTTTTATAGTCTTTTTCAGCTTGCTGGAACAGTTGGTGCTTGTGACCTGGGGGTGGTCAACCTCATAGGTCAGTCAATATTTCATTCTGTCCATGCTCCTCTCTGTGAAGCTCCAGTATAATCAATACCTATTAGTGGAATCTATCCTTGAATGGATGAGAGATAGCCACTAGTGCTGTCTGGCCACTCCATTGTGCCTGAAAGGCTGTTTGTGGGAATTTCCCACCTTGCAACATGTTTTAGTAGCATTTTCAGCAATATTTTATAACTTTACATACTATGGCAGCACACACAATCCAACACGATATTAATGTTCAGTAGATCAAGACTTTTAAAATACCACACAAGGCATACCTTGTACAGAACACATCATAATTACATAACATTGGTGAATATGGAGTTCTGAGGAGTTCTTTCACAGTCTCACAGGGCCCCATCATTTTTTCTGATAAGACATTTTATATCTAGATATAGATATAAATGGAACATATGCTGGTGTGGTGTTATTGCAATTTCATCTACATGAATTTAGCTTGGGTGCATTAACTGTGAATGGCAAAGCTATGATTGAATTCAGCAGATCATCTCAAATGTGTGTGAGTAAAACTTTTACACCACTGTACAACATCAATTCCTATATATGGCTCATATGTTACACAAAAGTTATTTTAGAAAACAAAATTTAAAAGTATTGGGACTTTTTTTGGTAATCTATTCCTTTGCCTTTAAAGCAAGGTGTCTTATACCAAAATATCCAGAAATGGACCCTGGTTTTCAGGACCAAAATTTGAGAAAATTTAGTGATCTCTCCCTATCCATCTCTCTCTTTTCCACCTTAGAAGATTAAAAAATAAAACAGCCGATGGACTTTGGCAGGAGAACCTAACCTGAAATGTGGTCAACAATGATACTGGGAACTTATGGTAAGAACTTCACCTTGACTCAAGTCTAGTGTGTTAAGTTTAGAAAGCATTTCAGCTTTATTTCTCTAGTAACCATTTCTGACTTTAAGGCCTCATTACTTGTACTCACTTATAATCTCTCTCTTTGTAGTTACATAAACATGTTTTATTCTTTAATTAAAACTAATCCAGTATTGTGAATTGTTTAGGTAACTCCATTTAAGGAAGCAGACTGTTGTATATTGATCCCCTTAGAGGGGCAATGGATCTAATATATCTGGACTGTCCAGGAGAAGGTTGGACAGTGCAGAACACACATGTTGGGGGAAAAACCAGGAGTGGGGGAGTCTTTTGAGTTCACCCTGCAAGTAGCAAACACAGCTGCTGGAAGCCAAAGTGTGACTGGTGTTTGCCGACAGGCTGCTAGGGATAGAGCTGCTGGACCTGGGCTGTAGCTATACACAGACAGTCAGGATGTTTGTGAGGAGCCCAGTTTGGGAGCTACAGCAGCATAGCATTGTGAGGCTCCCAGATTGCAAGGCAAATTGTAACACAGCCCCTCACTGGTCTGGACTGCATCTGGGAATGTCAGTCACCCATTGAAAAGCCTACCTTCACAGAAGGGGCAAAAGCATACCTATATATGCATAAATAAATAAATGGCTTAGAACCTGCCTACAGGAGGGATGACATCTCTCCTCAAATCATACTACCAGCATTGTAAATCAATTGTGATGCTTGATTTAACAGGAAGGGGCCTGCTGGACTTAAATGCTTTAGTTTAAGTGAAGTCCTTGGGCACAATATAAGGGTACTTTGGATGAAATTTAATGGGCTGTGAGCAGGAGGCCAGATTTGATGATCTAATGGTCTCTTCTGGCCTTAAACATTATGAAACTACAAAACTTGGGAATTTATTACCCTCCTTCATCCAAAAAAACTTGAATCTATTGACCTTTAAGGCATGCTGCACAGTCCCTCTCTTCTCCTGAATTTTTGGAGTGAATAAATAATTGTAAGAGAATGAGGGGTGTTTTCCTGTTTATTTTTTCTGCTTGATGGTATTGGTCAGGAGGGTTGAGATGAAATTTCTGTGGTCATTTTTACATTCTCTGGAAGAGAATTCATAGTCTTGAGCCAGTTCTTGATAAAGTTCTGTCCACTGCTTTAATGAATTTGACCCTTGCAGCTGACAGTTTCATTATTTCATAATCATGGAAATGCATAATTCAAGAATCGATCTTTTAATAAATGATGGTGGATCTATGACTGGAATATTGGTATAGTGGGGTATAACTTGTGTAAGAAGGACAGGCAGGATAAAAAGGGAGGAGGTGTTGCATCATATATCAAGAATATATACATTTGTTCTGAGGTCCAGAAAGAGATGAGAGGCAGACCAGTTGAAAGTCTCTGAGTAAAGGTAAACGGGGAAAAATAGGGGTGACGTCATGGTAGGGGTCTACTGTAGAACACCAGATTTGGAAGAAGAGGTAGATGAGACATTTCTAGAACAAACTGAAATATCCAAAACATAAGACTTGGTAGTAATGGGGGACTTTAACTACCAAGACATCTGTATTTTGCTGTATGATTCCAACAATTTCCAATAAATTCTTAGAATGTATTGGGAACAATTTATTGTTTTAGATAGTTGAGGAAGTAATCAAGGAGGACAACCATTTTAGACTTGATTCCAAAGAACAAAGAAGAATGCGTTTCAAATATGAAGGTAGAAAACAATTTGGGTGAAAGTGATAATGAAATGATAGACGTCATGATTCTAAGGAAAGGAATGAGTGAGATCAGCAGAATAAGGACAATGGACTTCAAAATAAAAAAAGAGCAGACTTTAACAAAATCAAAGAACTGCTATAGAAGGTCCCATGGGAAGGAAATGTAAGGGATAGAGGAGTTCAGAAAAGCTGGCAGTTTCCTCAAGAAGACAATATTAAATCCATACAGCAAACTGCAAAGGAAAGATACGAGGAACAGTAAGAGACCAATTTGACTATATCATTACCTCTTTAATGACCAGAATATCAAAAAGGAATCTTACAAAAATAGGAAGCATGATAAATTGCTAAGAAGGACTATAAAAGAATAGCACAAGCATGTAGGAACAAAATCAGAAAGTCTAAGGCACGAAATGAGATAAACTTAGCAAGGGACATAGGCAGTAAGAAGAGGTTCTTTCAGTACATTAGGAGCAAGATAAAGATGAAGAAAAGCTTAAGCACTCTATTTAGTATGGAAGAAAAGCCATCACTGTTGATATCGAAGAAGGCTGAGGTGTGTAATGACTATTTTGCTTTAGTCCTCACTAAAAAGGTTAATAGTGACCAGATACTCAATACAATTAATACTAACAACGAAGAGGAAGGAACACATGCTAAAAAATGGAAAGAACAAGCTAAAAATATTTGGATAAAGTAGACGCATTCAAGCTGGCAGGAATTCATCCTAGGGTACTTAAGGAACTAGCTGAAGCAATCTCAGAACTGTTAGCAATTATCTTCCAAAACTCACGGAGGGTGGACTGTAGAAGGGAAAATATAGTACCTATCTTTAAAAATGGGATCTATAATGACACAGGGAATTATAGACCTGTCAGCCTAACATTGATACCTGGAAAGATACTGGAACAAATTATTAAACAAGCAATTTGTAAGCATGTAGAAGCTACTAGGGTTAAAAGGAATAACCAGCATGGATATGTCAAGAACTAATATTGCCAAACCAAATTAAATTCCCTTCTTTGGCAGAAATATTGATCTGGTAGATGGGGGAAGCAGTGGATATATCTTGATTTAAGTAAGGCTTTTGACACAATCCCACATGGCATTCTCATAAGCAAACTAGGGAAATATGGACTAGATAAAATTGCTATAAAGTGAGTGCAAAACTGTCTCACAGGCCATACTCAAAGAATACTTATCAATGTTTCACTGTCAAATTGGAAGGGCGTATCTAGTGGGGCCCTGTAGAGGTCATTCCTGGTCTGGTACTATTTATTATCTTCATTAATGTCTTGGATAATAGATTGAAGGATATGCTTATAAAATTTTTAGATGACACCAAGTTGAAAGGGGTTGCCAACACTTTGGAAGACAGGATTAGGATTCAAAACAACCTTGATGTGTTAGAGAATTAGTCTGGAATCAACAAAATAAAATTCTATAGAGACAAGTGCAAAGTACTACACCCAGGAAGACAAAAAAATCAAATGCACAACGACATAATGGGGACTAACTGGCTAAGTGGTAGTATAGTTGTAAAGAATCTTGAGGTTATAGTGGATCACGAACTGAATATGAGTCAACAACGTGTTACAGTTGCAAAAATAGCTAATATTATTCTGGGGTGGATTATGGGAGCATCATGTGTAATAAATGAGAAATAATTGTCCCACCAAATTCAGCACTCTTGAAGCCTCATCTGGAGTACTGTGTCCAGTGTTGGGTACCGTACTGTAGGAGAGTTGTGGACAAACTGGAGAGAGTCCAGAGGAAAGCAGCAAAAATGATGATAGATTTAGAAAACCAGACCTATGATGACAGGTCAAAAAGCCTGGGCATGTTTACTCTTGAAAAAAGATGGGCAGGGGAACCTGATAACAGTCTTCAACTAGATTATGGCTCTTATAAAGAGAATTGTGATCAATTGTTCTCCATTTCCACTAAAGGCAGGATAAAAAGTAATGGGCTTAATCTGCAGCAAGGAAGTTTTAGGTTAAACATTAGGAAAAAATTTCTGACTACAAGGATAGTTAAGCTCTGTAATATGCTTCCAAAAGAAGGTTTTGGAACCGTCATCAATGGAAGTTTTTAAGAACAGGTTAGTGTGACCCTAACAGCACCATAAACCAAGAGAGCAAGGGGCTCATTGATATGTGATATGCGTTTCAGCTGGCTAGACCAGTGACTAGGGGTAAACAACAAATGTCATAATCTGTATGTAAAAGGTGTCATGCAAGATATCAACAGAAAGCTAATATCATACTGATCATTAGTATTATTGTACAGTGTATGTTTGGAGGACAAATTTAAAATTACAAACATATTGGGTATGATGTTCTTAAAGTATCTTCCAGACAGGGCTGAAGTTACCCCACCCTAGACAAAGAAATGTGGTTCTGCCACATTGAAGGTGCTTCCTAGACACATTAAGAGACAATGGGAATGCAATTTACACAAAACGTAAAAGAAAGAGGAAGCCAACAAGGGGAGGAGATAACCACTCAGCACCACAGCAGGGGAGGAGATTGCAGGAAGAGGAGAAACAGAATGATTTGCATTTTATCAAACACCAACATGGGAAGAAACCAGCACAAAACTTCCTTCACCAGGAGACTCAATGTCATCTTCCTCACAGCTTTAATGAACTTTACTTCAAGCAGGTGGGGGTAATCTTCAGAAGAATCCATTAAAAAAAATCAGGGTACTATAAAAGAGAGATGCAAAGAACCCCCTGGGATCTTTCATCTAAAAAGACACAGGAATTGAGCATTTCGGACTTAGTGGGACAGCCTGGCTAAAGGTGTGGTCAGCCATTGTGCTGGAAGGTAGATTGGTAAGGAAACTACCTTGAACAAGGGCTGTAGCTTGTTGTGTTAAATTTTAACCACTAGAAAGTGTTTGTCACTTTTCTTTGCTTGTAACCATTTTTAACATTCTCCTTTATAACTGAACTTACTTAAAATCCTATCTCCTTTTGTTAATAAACTCATTTAACTTTTAATCTAAACAAACCCACTGCTGCGTTTGATTTAAAGTGTTAGTTTACTCTAGTTACCATGATAAGTTGTGCCTTTTATCTCTTTAGAGGAGCAAAAGAACCTTATTTTTCCTCTGGACGGTTGAGAAAAAGGCTGGAAATTGGAAAGCACATGGTTTAGGGGAAATTTGGGACTGGAAGTGTGTTTGGACTCACCCCTGCATGAGATAACTGGGTGATAGAGATGAGAGTGGGATTGTGGTGGTGTTGGCAAACTGCTGGAGTCAGAATGCTGAACCAGAGCTGCAAAACACACAAACTCAGGATGCTGGATGCTTGGCTGTTGGTTGTCACTGTCCAAGCTGTGAGCCACAGCAGCAGAGCATTTATGGATTATGCAGCTATTACAGGAGTGGGCGGGCAAGGTTCTGTGGCCTGCAATGTGCAGGAAGTCAGACTAGATGATAATAATAGTCCCTTCTGTCCTTAAAGTCTATGAGTCTATTTAAGGAACACATGGTCACAGGGCAGACAGTGACACAAGCCTCTTCTGGTCTCAGCTGCTCCCTAGAACGTGGTAGTTAGAGAAACATCTGTCAGGGACAGTCAAAAGTGTACTTAGCCCTATCTTTGCACAGGAGGCTTGACTTGATGACCCACTGAAGTCCCTTGTAGCCTTGCATTTTTATTATTCTATCCTCTAGTTCAAATGGGAATTAATTAAAGAAACTCCAGGGGCCTGTACTACAAAGAAGGCAGGGCTAGATGATCACAATGGTCCCTTTCTGGCTTTATGGGCCATGAATCTATGAGTCATTCCTGTGGAATTTAGCTATTGAAGGACATCATGATTTCTTGACAAGATATGTTCATTTAGAATTCTTGGTCTAGTGCCATAGAGAACATTAAATATGAGCACCACTATCTTGGAATTAAAACGTTGTTCTCTGGGAAACCTATGTAGCGAGCTCTGGGTAGATAGCATTAAACTTTGCTTGTAATAAGAAAGGCATAAGACATTAGGGCCACATCATCATCACTACCAACTGGAAGAAAATATTTCTGGTAACTGCTGTAGCTTGAAGTGCCCAAGTATAGTGCCGAGTCAAGTAGTCTTCCAAGATTGTGCACTTCCTTGATAATTGCTGAGAAGATGCTCTTGACCAATGTTGAAATCATGCATTGATGCTGCATAGTCTTGAAAATGCTTTCCTCTTGAATCACCTCCATTTAGTTGGGCCTCGTATGAAACATCAAACTATTTATACAAACACTGGGTAGTTGGAAGATGGTATTGTCAGTGTTAGAATGGGAGGCATGGCAGGTTGCTTACTTTTGCCCTTTGAATTGCACAATGTCCCTTAATGACTTCACATGTGTAGAATAGGATAGGAACTGAACTTTGTGGTACTCACAGGAAAGGCTTTTGGGAAGGAGGAGCAGCACTTTGCCACAACCTGCAGAGTTGAATGGAATGAATGGAGAGGAAGGAGCAAAGTCATCTGAGAGCGGTTTCCCCGATTCCCTCTTTATTCCAAAGAGGATCTCAAAGCACTTGTTGGATGCCTGTGATGAAGAAAGTAGGTCATCGGATTTATGGATAAGCAATCTATAAATGGTCGAAATACCACACCCACATAGCTGAAAAGATCAAGAGTCCCTATGCTATAAACCATGTTATACAAAAAGGGTAGGACTCATCCTCAGTAAATACACTAAGGAAAATATGCATACATAACATTAGGCTATTTAAAACAAATTAATGGAAATTTTTTTAGTTCATTTACTCTAAAGCCCTGTTAAACTAGCATAGACATTTCCAAAAGCTTCTCTTTTAAAGGTTATATTAGTAATGCTTCAGATCAAAAATGTATTTCATCTCCAGGTTAGTTCATCATACTGCTATTTTTACCCCCAATCTACATTACCATAATATTATAGAACGAATTTATTTCCTCAAAAAAAAGGTTATAAAGATGTTTGCTTGTTATTTAAAATCTTTCAAATCCTTTTGCATTTTTTTTTAACTATATGCTATTCATCTGTGTGTCTCACTCAGGATAAAAGTAGAGAGTTTCTCTCCTTTTCTGGGCTTCAGCATTTCCATACATTCCTTAAGATCTGGGGTAGTCAATTGTTTTTTGTCAAGGTCCAAATTTCTTGGTCAAGGCTTATTCAAGGTCAATAATGCAAAGGAAATAATCAAATAATAATAATGATGATAAATAAATTTTCAGGGTCCATTAGAAAATGTCTGGCAGTTTGGGTTTGACTCATGGTCTGCCTGTTGACTACCCCTACTCTAGATGAACCACCTTTCCAACTATTCCCTAGACCAGGGCTCACAGTCTTTCAGAGCATGGATCACTGGTTAAGGGCAAGATTCTCTCATGCAGCATCTCCTTTTCAAGTGTCCCAAGCTGTGCCATCCCTGTAACAAGTACAGTGTCCGGTAAATTAGTAAAAGTGTATCAACTTTTTTAAACCTGAAAACCAAATATGTAATTTTTCTCAATAATTAATCCCCAAGACTTTTTCTTTTCCATTTAGCTCCCCTTTATTATTCTTTGTATTGAGAGTGGAGCCACATTTAGCCTGCATAAATTGGAAGAATTAAGTATAAGTCCTTTGGGACAGGGACTAAGTCAATGGAGCAATGACAAATCACACTAGCTGAGGATCTCCCCCTATGTACACAAAGCAGACAAAGGATGGGAGGAGAAATAAAGGAACAGGGAGGTGAAGTAATTTGCCTAAAGTCATGCTTCAGGTCAGTAGCAGAGGCTGGAAAGGAATCAAGGTCTCTTGATGCAAAGCCTAGGGCCCTATCAACTAGATCTCTCCTCCCTTCTTCACTGCCTCAGGCATTTTCTTGGCTCTAGCCCTGCTGTGGTTATGTGCGTTTCTCCTCCTGTTGTGATTACAATGGCTTTCTCTAGACCCATTTATTTCCCCCCGATATATTAAGCTGCATTTTTCAATCTAGAATTTCATTTTGTTGTTATAATTAGAATATTCTTTTGAATGTTACTCAGTGAATCTTAAAGGACATTCCTCCCCGTTTTTACCCATAGACAAAGACTTGCCAGTGCAGGAACCATCTGCATGATGAGATTAGGCAAATGATTAGGTTTATACAATAACTAAAGCATAAGAAAAAAGCATCTCTGATGATGACCACATGGTTTTAACAGCAGTCAGATTACAACATTTATAAGCTTTATGTGCTGTTCCATTTCTGGTAAATGTAAAGAGATTTATCATATATTGTACACACAATGATTGCAACTTGCACCTGGAAGTTAATGTACCCTGGAAAAGAAGAGTTACAGATAATATAATGTCATTCACTGAGGACTGGAAAGGGTTGGACTTTTTTTTTTAAAAAAAAAAACATATTTCCATTTTTTAACTCCATTGAGAGCGGAGTGTTTCTAGGTCTGTTTAATATATTTAGCACCTCCACCAGAAGAAAATGGCCTGAAGGCGCAATAGTTAACATACAACATCATTAGTCTCCTAAGAGCTGTTCATTAAACTGATATTCTTTTACAATCATCTCAGTCACTTCTCTAACAGGATCATTTTCAAATGAAATGTTAAAGGTGTAAAGAAATCTACCTTAGTAAAGGTACTTCCTCAATGAAAAAACAAACAGGGAGTCAATTATTTGAGCAACTGATTAATAAAGGAGTGTATTTCCTGGTAATTAATGATGAGTTGGTTGAAGGCCCAAGACAAATTAAGACCTCCAGTCACACATTAACAATCATTAATTTCCAGAAAATGCCTGAGCTGGAAGTGCAGGACTGCACTTGATCTGCTCTATCTAGGCATTTCTAATGCACCCATCACTTAAATCTATTTCACTTAATTTGAAATAGTCCTGTTTTCAGAGGCAGATGTAAAAAATATACTGCTATTATATACTTTGCTGTACTTGCCACGCTGAAAGAAAATGAGACAGATAAAATAAAAGAGACATATTATTAAGAGTTACTAATACTACTAGTAACAATGCACCAGACCTTACAAGTAGCTCTGTACTGAAGCACTCCAACACACAGGCACTAGGTTCAGTTCACCTCACATCCTTTTAGCAGAAGTATTTTCCCTTCTAAACTAACGTTTGTTGCTCTTTGTTTTGCCTTCACCCTGTTTTTAGTTGACTCGTAGGACTGAAGCTCTCCTAACCTGTGGCCCATTTTGGAGGGCACACGTACAAGTTTGGTCTATCTATTGATATTTATCCATATGTCTGCAGGCGTGCCATCTAAGACTATGTCTACACAGCAAATAAAAACCTGCAGCTCACAGGCTGTGGGTCTGTTTCATCTCTGTGTGGACTTCTGGACTCAGGCCTGAGCCCAGTCTCTGGAACCCTCCTACCTCGCAGGGTCCCATAGCTCAGGTTTCAGCCCAAGCCTAGAAGTCCACACACAGTGAAACAATCCTGCAGCCAGAGTCAACTGGCCCAGGACAGCTGCAAGCTTTTCTTTTCTGGATAGACAAACCCTCAGACTGTGATGTTGCTACTAAGGCTAATTATTAAACAACAGCTCTGTTTTGTGACACATTTCAGGGTTTTTGAGATTTGTTTCTATGCTGATGAGGAATGAAAATAAAACTTTAAAAAAAAAGAATTGTGAAAAAATAAGCGAGGCCCCAGAATAGCTGATAATTAGGCTATAGAGTCAGTCCATTTCTCAGTGTCTCCTGTTGGAGCTGTTCCACACTGTGTAAATAATTAAATATTCAATGGGCCAAAGAAACAGAGAATCACCCAAGAGACTTGTACTTTTGGTACTCATCTGAGCTGTGGGAGAACCAGGTTCAAGCTCCTACTCCAAATCAAAACAGCAGGGACCTCCCAGGTTAAAACTCTGTTCTGAGATTGGGCTTTCTTTCTCTGGTTTTGACCAGATATTTCCTCGTGGACGTGAGGAAAATTTCATCAAAATAGATATTTTTCCATGAAACATTTTAGTTTCACCTAAATGGCATTTGCTGATAGAATTTCATCCGAAAAATTTCAGCCAGCTCTAGCTGTCCATTCTCCCAAGCTAAATGTGGTTTGGTCTGGTATATAAGTGAATTCCAGAATTCCAGAGGGAAAACTCGGGGTGCTTCAAGAAGTGGTGTTAGTGATTTAAGTACGTGGAATTTGTCCCTTAAGTCATAGCGAACCCAATACAGGCTAAGGAAGAATTCCACTGAACTTAACTTTTCTCTACATTGCCAGCTAAATATGACATTCACTTCTTGTTCTGAACTTTGTGTGATAGGGTAGAGATTGCCCTACCTGATTTTCAGCAAGGAGAGGGTTGACTGCCTGGGTCATATTAGAGTTACAAAGCAGGGCTGTTATTCTTATGTATTACTTATATTACAGTAGTGCCCACATGCATCAGTCTGAATTGCAGCTTCATTGTCCTTGATGCTAGCTTGTGTACTGAAGCCTTAATCAGGCTCTCAAAGGACAGACAGAAAATTCCATGAAATTTACCCAATTAGTGAATGCCTTTAGGAAGACAGAGCTCTACATCCACTTGTCACATGGTTTAGTTCTAACTGCAGCTGGTTTTTTTGCATCTTGTTTGTTTTCTAGTTAAATAAACTTCTTTCTCCCACCCTTTTTTAATTGAAGGGTGGGGGAAAGGATTAGTTTGTTCTAATTTTAAAACCTCAGGAAAAATCCTTGAGTAGGAAGACTTGGTGACTCAAGCACTGTTTGTTGTTGAAACAACTGATCCGCCATTTTACACCTTTTATAATTACTGGACATATTTAAAAGCTCCCGCTTTATTTTCCAAGACTGTTTTGGATGCTGTAATCCTGTAGAGAGTTAGGGTGAAAAGTATTACAGTATATCAGTCTAGTTGATTCTTATAAATGTGTCTCCTGGCCCTCTTTTCTGTTTTGTGACAGGAGACTTCCTTCCCCCAGATTTTCACATCCACTTCTACTTTTCCCATTATAAACATTTCTCTTACTTGAATCCAGCCAAGTCATGTTCAGTGTCTAGAAAGAGGCATTCCAGTGGCTTATCATGGGAGGTGAGACACAGGCCAAAACAAGCTTCCTAATCCAATCCCCACCAGTTTTCAGTTGTATACAACAGAACACATGGAACTACATTTCTGGACTTATTATTTACAAGCATGTTTGAAGGGAACATATTTGCCTCACTCCTGAACAAAGAATATAAAATGACATTTTAATTAGTCAGAGGAAGAAACACAAATGTAATTTTCATAAAGATTCTCAAATGTGCTTTTTTTTAAAAAAAAGGAAAGTTTATGAGCTATGGGAAATTTTTTCAAAGTGCCTCAGCTCTTAAATCACATTTTCAAAGTGACCTAGATGCTCTGAACCTTAAATCTCATTGAAAGTCTATAGGAATTAGGTTCCCAAATCACTATGGACCAGCTTTTCAGCGGCGTTTAGGTGCTGAAAGATGCAGGTAGGTGCCTAGTGGGATTTTCACAAGTGCCTAAGCAGGTTAGGTGCCTGAATCCCATTCATTTCACTGGTGCTGTCTGGCCTGTCTAGCTAGTGGTTTTCATATACGTCTTTAGATTACATCACATCAGAAAAAAATCAGGAATTTATCATCCATTACGTTAATTTTCCTAGGTGTACTTCTACGATAGTCTCCCTAAGCTACGGATCGAATTTCCAACAGCAGGTAAACGACAGACACCTAAGTGCCTTCTTCATTTTGAAAAAGGGATGTAGGCTCCCAAGTCATTTAAGCACTTTTGAAATGTTATCGCGAGCGCCTTCAATGCACTCGAACTACCAGGAGATCAACATGAGTTTCAGAAACACATTTGCCAAAATCAGGCTGATTTCTCAACCATTTTGAGCTCTCCTGCTCTGTTCAAATGCCAGCCCTTTGATTTATATCAGAGGCATTTTATACCCACAGATATCACAGAAAGACAGTAAAGATGAGATGTTAAGTTACAACAAAGGTTAGCAAACCTTCCCTCTATTCACAGTCTCTCAATCATGGAAATTCAGGTTTTCCCCCATGAGTTGGTTAGCTCTTTGACTTGTTTCTGGTTTTTGTCTTGTACCTGTGAGTGGTAAGTCAGATGTCTACACTGATAATTGTGTTTTACAACTAAGCATCTTATATTAGATTTTTTAAAATAATAATTAAGGACCGTGAGCCTGATTCTGCCACCACTGCTTACGCTGAGAAGTAACTTAATCTGCAGTTTCAGTGGAACTGCATGGAAAATGAGATTTTATCTAGCGGGCCAAACTGCGACCTGTTTGCAGTGCAGGCAGAAGCAGCCTCTGCAGCGTTGCTACTAATGTAGCCGTGGATCTGCCTTTCTCTAATGTGCTGGCCATTGCAGCTGTACCAGCGCACCAGAGGAAGTAATCTACACTAGACATAGTGTCGTCAAATTGCTCTCCCCCTGGAGTGGAGGAAGCAGGTAGGAGATTATGACTCTGAGTCACAATCTGGTCTGCCCCTAAGACAGTACAACTACATATTGACCCTTGCTCAGGGCTTGTGGAAAGGCTATAACCTATCCCATTCTGAGGAGAAGTGGCAGAATCTGGCCCTAAATAAACAGACCAAGCAAATATCTCCTAAGGTGTTTGGCTATCAAGGTCTATTACTGTTTTTCTTCTTGTTTTCTGTTTCTATGCTGACAACCACTGCCAGAAGCAACCTTTAGAAAATACTGAAGTGGGTGGCAAACTGCTAATTTTTCCACATGCAATTAGAGTGTCAGACAGTTGCAAGAAATTGGTCACTTTTTTTTTTTTTTTTTTTTTTTGCTGTCATGATAAAATGTCTGCAACAGCAGCAAATATTCTACTGGCACTCACTATACAGTTGATGGAAATGTGAACATTTTTAGGATAGTCTGATTTTTGCAGAGCCAGGTTTTGCCTTAACTGCCAAAAAAGATCTGTCTTTAATCACAGGATAACTAACATGCATTAGCTATCCTACAATAAAATTCTAGTGAAGACAAAGCACTGTAGTTTTTACTGCAAGGTAGCTAGATGGGGTCAATGCTACACTCAGCCCGTGAGTCATGTTGTGGTAAAACTACAGTGCCATGACTAGGAATTTACAGAGGAATAGCTTGCACACATTACTTACCCGTTTCAGGGAAAAAACATCTTTATAGCAGTGAAGGTATAGTCACAGATTCCCATGCCATCTCTCCTCAATTTCCTCTCTACACTGAGGCTGGGTCTACACTGACGGCGGCAAATTTGCCGCCATCACATCGATTGCTCTGGATCGACTGAGCGGTCTGTATAGACGCGCTCAGTCGATCCAGGAAGCGATGCAGGAAAACCACCCCCGTAAGCGGAGTAGCGCTGCGTCGCAGGGAGCGCTGTTCCCTTCAATGCAGCGCAGTATGGACGCCGCGTGGAGGAGGCGCTGCAAAGTCGACGGGAGATACACAAGTGATTTACGTCACTTGCGTATCTCCCGTCGACTGCCGCTGAATCGCCAAGGTAAGTGTAGAGCGGGCCTTAGTCACTCATGGCTGGTGGCTTGCATTCTTCACAACTACAAATCGTTTGCCTGGATGGTAGGAGTGGAGAATGACTCAAGTGCTGCTGAAAGGATGAAGGAGCTCCAGGTTTCCCCTGCCAAATTTAAAGTAAACTCCACCACGAATTGGTTCTGATAACCCTTGGGTTAATCCTATCATCCTGCCAATTTCCAGGAGGGTCATGCCCCCCACACAGCTGAATTTGAGCAAATCAGTTTCTTAGTGTTTTCCCACAAATATTTTATGACCTTGACCCCAGCAACTTTAAAAAGGCTAAGTTATATCTTTATCTAACATTCAGTTTCTCTAGAGCAGTTGCTTTAAACCTTTTTGGTACCAGGGGCTGGTTAACTGCCTTTCTAAACTGTGTCAGGGAAATCTCAGGGATCAGTGCTGGCTGTTAAGAAACACTGCTCTCGACAGCTTCCAGCATCTTCCCGCTTGCCCCCTCATTTCTGGCCTGGCTGGCAGTCTTCCAACATAAGCACAGAAATTTCACTCACTGCTGCCCACATGTGCACTTAGCCCTGGAACTTAAGATGATGGATAACTCTGTACTTTAAGGATGTTAACATCTAACAAATTATAGTAATGTGGCATCCAAGTAGCTATGATAGAAAATTTGTTGAAACATATGACCCTAAGCCTCCAGCAGAACCCCAAGACCCACATTAACGATTCTGCAGGGTTTTAAGGCTGGCCCTCTTTTTCCCCACAGAGAAAATTTCTCCATGGAAAAATCTGGATGGAACTTCCTGACAGGAGTCTTATGGAGGTTTCCTCTCTCCCCACTTCCCTATGGCAAAGAGCCAGAAGATGTCTGACAAGGAGCCTTGATGTGGTGGAGGATGCCTATGTGTGGTATGTGGGGCATCATGCTATGGGATTCTAAGAACCAGATACACTAGTTCTAAATGGACTACATTGGGAACTTTTCCACTGTATTTTTGATAACGAACTGGCCCTCCTTAGGAGGGGCATTCTTCAAGCAAGAAAGACTGCACTATTTCTGGACTCTGAAGGAGGGAAACTGAGGAAGGTGCACATGTTGTGCTATAGCCTAACACAGAAAGGTACTCCAGTTGCAGTCACCCTTTGATACATTGACCTCAGTGGAGTTATTCCTTATTGACAGAAGTGAATGGAGAGTCAGGCCTATAATATACAGAAGCCCTCTTTGTTTACTGCTCCCTGCTTCTTTTTACTCTCTTCACAACACTGTGCAACTCACTCTGCCCTAGCCGTTACCCTATAGCAGTTTCTAGAGCAATCAATCAGAAATCTGTGAAAGCAAATAACAAACACTTGAACCCTATCCTTGTTTTCTGACCTTGGGTTTACTAGAGGTTAGAATGACAGATTCTTTAAAGTGATAACACACTTTGCTTTTCCAAAATGCAATTTATCTGTATATTGAACTTTGTAATAAAGACAAATATCCATAGCCAAATAAAAAATATAATGGCAGAGGCTATGCAAGGTGTATGGAATACCTGTGATTCAACCAAGGCTTAGTATTACTAACAGAAACGTAAAGAAAGCTTACGGAGCTATATAAGGCACTAGCTAACAGACCTGGCAATTCTTAGGCTAACAGTGTGTCACGCTGGCTGGATTAGAGGGGCCCGTGAGGTGTATTCAGGAGCTCTGATTACTCCCTTCTACTTCCAATCTCATGTTGGGGGTGTCACACTGGCTGGATTGGGGTGGGGGGGAGTTTATTATATTATTTAACATCAAGAGGTCAAAATCATAGCGATTCACGTGAGCTATGCCATGTCAGGTACTGTTAGAAAGGCTACAATGTGCTAAGTAAGATGATAATGTTTGTGTTCATGTGTTATATGTGTGAGGGAAGTTATGGATATGTTTGTTATATCAGTATTTCAAATGGTGCTGTCTGGGTAACAGAATGGTTGCAGAAGAGTAGCCTGCTTAATGGCCCATTAAGACATTCACAGGTGCAAGGAGCCCAGGGGGAGAAGCCAGGGATATACCTGATGAGTCACCAGGACTGGCTCATGTGACTCTGGACTCCATTTTGGTTCCTGTGAAATTCCACAAGCAGCATGGCAAGGGCCAGAGGACATAAAAGGCAGGGGCTGGATCCATTTTGTCTTCAATCCTGTTAAGCCTTCAGCCACCTGTCTACCTCTGGATCAACTCATGTACGACTGAAGCTGTGAAACAAAGGACGGAGACCCATCCAGCTACTGGATGTATGCCAGAGAGACTATACAAGCCTGCTAACTCCACAATTCTTCTAGAAACCTGATATATATGGATTTTCATATAATTTGTATGTATCTGATTGCTTTAATCCTTTAACATTTCTCTTACAGTTTGTTTCTTTTTATAATAAACCTTTAGTTTTAGTTACTAAAGGATTGGCTGGCAACGTGGTATTTTGGGTAAGATCTAAACATATTGATCTGGTACTGTGGCTGGCCCTTTGGGGTCAGGAGGAACCTTTTTGGTAAAGGGCATAACTTAAATAACCGCTCTGTTTACTGGACCTAGTAGCTGATTGGGAGCCAGAGACTGAAATGCAGTAAAGGGGGCTGTGTGTATTTGTATAGTGACTTCTTGATGACCAGTGTGGGGAATCAGAAGCGCTGTTTGTGGCTGGTTGGGGAGTCTGGCTTCAGTGTCACCCACCAGTGCTGGGAGAATCTGCTCTCCTTTTTCAGCCTGCCCTGACCTTGGTATTATTAGGTGGCTGTCCTAGGTACGAATGAGTCACACAGCGAAACAATGTGAAAGTGATAGAGGTCTATAAAATCATGACTGGTGTGGAGAAAGTAACTAAGGAAATGTTATTTATACCTCTCATAACACAAAAACTAGGGGGCACCCAATGTAATAAATAGCCAGCAGGTTTAAAACAAATGGAAATATTTCTTCACACAGCACACAGTCAACCTGTGAAACTCCTTGCCAGAGGATGTTCTGAAGGACAAGACTACAATGGGGCTCAAAAAAGAGCTAGATAAATTCATGAAAGATAGATCTATCAATGGCTGTTAGTGACGACAGGCAGGGATTGTGGTTTGCCAGAGGCTGTAATGGCTGATGGAATGAATCACTTGATGATCACCTGTTCTATTCATTCCCTCTGAAGCAGCTGGCATTGGCCACCGGTGGAAGACAGGATACTGGGCTAGATGAACCATTGGTCTGATTCAGTATGGTTATTCTTATATTCTTATGTTTAAAACATCTCATTGCCCTCACTTCAAATTTTGAAATGTGAATTTAGGAAGTTTAATTAAAGGATTTGCACCAAGATAAATTTCATTCTAAAACTTCTGATCCACTCTGAACCAAACAAATACTACCCTTCCCATAATTAAATAAACCTATCCTGTCACCTCATACTTACTCAGCAATAAATGGCTCCAGTATGATTCAAATAGTGTAAATGACACCCCGATCTATAGATTTCCTTAACAATAGAATTATTTATACCACTGGTTATGCAGTCTGATGCAGTAAACAGAAGCAGTTCCTATGCTTTATGGAAGAGTTTTCAGACTGAAAAACAATTTGCCAAAGCACAAGCATGCTCTGTACACATTCTTTATCCATAGTTGGCTAAAAGAAAATTATATCTCCTTGTTAAGAGACAACATGAAATGACCGGATAAAGTTATGACGGAAAGCCACTTTGGAGGCTTCCAGTGTTATGTTGAGGCTAGATCCTTACAGCCCTGCAAATCTGCAGATATCTGCAGACCATTTTTTGCAGATGGTGGATTGGACACATATCTCAAAGCCAGGAAAACAGTTGTCCGCAGCAATCAGTTGCACAAGTACAAAAAGGGAAATGACTGCCTAGGAAGGAGTAGTACAGAAAGGGATCTGGGGGTCATAGTGGATCACAAGCTAAATATGAGTCAACAGTGTAACACTGTTGCAAAAAACCCAAATATCATTCTGAGATGTATTAGCAGGAGTGTTGTAAGCAAGACACAAGAAGTAATTCTTCCACTCTTCTCTGCGCTGATTAGACCTCAGATGGAGTATTGTGTCCAGTTATGAGTGCCACATTTTAGGGAAGATGTGGACAAATTGGAGAAAGTCCAGAGAAGAGCAACAAAAATTATTAGAGATCTAGAAAACATGACCTATTAGGGAAGATTGAAAAAAATGGGTTTGTTTAGTCTGGAGGAGAGAAAACTGAGGGAAGATATAACAGTTTTCAAGTATATAAAAGGTTGCTACGAGGAGGGAGAAAAATCGTTCTCTTTAACCTCTGAGGATAGGACAAGAAGCAATGGGCTTAAACTGCAGGAAGGGCAGTTTAGATTGGACATTAGGAAAAGTTTCCTAACTGTCAGGGTGATTAAGCACTGGAACAAATTGCCTAGGGAGGTAGTGAAATCTCTGTCATAGGAGATTTTTAAGAGCAGGTCAGGCAAACACCTATCAGGGATGGTCTAGATAATATTTAGCCCTGCCTTGGGGGCAGGGAACTGAACTGGAAGACCTCTCAAGGTCCCTTCCATTCTATGATTCTCTGTTTACTTCAACACTATTACCTTTAGCAACCAAATTTGTAATCTCATCAAAAATAAATCTCAAGTTAATTTTACAGGATCTTTTTTCCATAAATATGTTGTCATTAATTATATTATCTTTCTTTAATTCTTTATTAATAGTCCCATATCATCTGCTCCCTTATCTTGCCCAGATCTATGTCAGACTGGCAGATCCATAATTATCCAGTCATCCTTTTTACCCTTTTTAAATATTGGGACAACATTAGGTCTCTCCCAGTCTTCTGAAATTTTCCTGGTGTTCCAAGACTTATTGAGAAATCAACATTAACAGTCCAACAGGCTCCTTACCCAGCTCGTTTAAAACTCTTGAATGCAAGTTATCTATACCTGCAGATTTAAAAATTTCTAACTTTAGTAGCTGCTTTTAACATCCTCTTAAGATACTGGTAAAATTGAATATTATCCTATGATGTGACTACATCATTTGTTTTGCTCCCAAATGCAGAACAGAAATATTTATTGAACAGTTCTGCCTTTTTTGCATTATAATTCTACCATTTGCATCTAGTAATGGACCAATAACATAGTTAGGATTATTTTTGTTCCTAATGTCCTTATACTCCTTTTTATCATCCTTAACTCTGCTGACCACAAATTTCTTCTTGTGTCCCTTATCAACTTCCTACATAGCCTAGCTTCTGATTTCTATACATTACTATGAGTTTCCCCTTTCTTCCATTTGATACATTACTCTTTCTCTATCTCGACTTCCCTCCCTAAGCTAAGCTGTTTTTAGGGGGGGTTTAGCCAATATTATCTGCTTCCTTAATTTTGGGGTTGTGGCTTTTGGGGCATTTAGTAAAGTATTCTTAAACAATACCCAGTTATCTTTCACATTTTTCTCAGTAAATTCTTCCTTGCAGCTGATTTGGCTCATAATTGTTTTCAGCTATATGACAAGCACAAAGTATATATAGCACTGGTCTATGATCAAGTCATGATCACTTGTCCCTAAGTTACCATTAATCTTTAGTTCTGTGACCAGTTTCTCTGTATCTTTCAGTGTGAAGTTTAATATGGAATTTCTCCATGCTGGATGCACTGACAGTTGACTAGCTTTGTGTGGACACTGCTGATGCACATGAACAGTTTGTTAATATGCTTTGATCTAGTCCTCTGAAGCTGGATTACATCAAAGCATACTGACTGCTAATGTATGTCAGTAGGGTCCACATGGACAGTTAGTCCATGGCAAGCTAATGCAGGGTAGATGTACACCGCAGATTGCCACAAACTAATTTTTCATGTAGACAAGCCCTTAGTATAAGAGAAGAGGCAACTGATGAATACAGACAGATGGAGGATTACAAGGAAACAATAAGACAACATTAGTCAGCATGATCAGCAGTGGTCTCAGCAAAATAGCAGCCTTCATAGACTCATAGACTCATAGGTCAGAAGGGACCAATATGATCATCTAGTCTGACCTCCCGCACAAGGCAGGCCACAAAACCCTACCCATACACATTTATAACAACCCCGAACCCATGACTGAGTTATTGAAATCCTCAAAAATGAGATTTGCAGGGAATCCACCAGCAAGCGACCCATGCCCCATGCTGCAGAGGAAGGCGAAAAACCTCCGTGGCCCCTGCCAATCCGCCCCGGAGGAAAATTCCTTCCCGACCCCAAATATGGCGATCAGCTAAACCCTGAGCATGTGGGCAAGACTCACCAGCCAGCACCCAAAAAAGATTTCTCTGCAGTAACTCAGTTCCCATCCCATCCAGCATTCCCACAGACCATTGAGCAGACCAGTTTTTTTAATGGCAAAAGAGGGTTTGAAGGAGGATAATGCATTAGCTTTATGGATGTTTATGGGGAGCTCCTCTGAAGTATGAGGGACAGCGTGGGAGAAAGAACAGAAATCACTGACCATTTAATAAGTGGAAAATGTAACTGACATCATGGGCTGATCAGAGTCAGAAGCTGACGTGCTCAATAGGTGGGGATAGGCCAAGAAGGGCCTTGAAAGTGAAAATAAGTAGCTTATGTCCGATGAGAGAGAAGAGAAGGAGCCAGTGGAAGCACTCAAAGAGAGAGGGTGACAATCAAAGTGAGGCGCTCAGAGCATGATCTTTGTAGCAGCATTCTGAATAGATGAGATGGGCGAGATTGCATTTGTGAAGGCCAGAGAGAAGGATGTTGCAGTAACTGAGATGATGAGAATCTGGAGGAGAGCTTTAGCTGTGTGGATAGAAAGGCTGCATCTTGGAGATGTTACGCAGAAAGAATCTGCAAGATTTAGACATAGAACCCAGAGAGAGGTCCAAATCAAACACGATGCCCAGGTTGCAGGCTGTGTGACAAGCTGGATGGTGGCATTGTCCACAGTACTGGGAAAGGAGATGGAGAGCTGGGCTTGGGGGGAGAGATTAGATGCTCTGTTTTAGCCATGTTGAAGTTAAGTTGATATCAGATAGCTGAGGAGATATCAGACAGACCAAGACTGTAGTTTGGACAGAAGGAGAAAGGTTTGGAGTAGAGAGGTGGATCTGTGTGTCATCACCATAAAGATGGTCATTGAATTTGTGTTTGTGATGAGGTTACTCCAAGATATGGTGCAGGAGATTATTAGAAAGGGAGTCAAGGATGGAACCTTGCGGAACCCACAGAAAGTTGGAGGGGGGATGAGAAGGATCCTCCAAAGGACACACTGAAGGAATGACTATAGAGGTAGGAGGAGAACCAGGAGAGGACAGTCACAGAAGCCAAGGGAGGACAAGATTTCAAGAAAAGAAGCATGGTCAACTGTTTTGAAAGCAATTCACAGGTCAAGAAGACAAGGATGTAATACTGATTTTTGAGCTGTCCTAGAAAGATGTCTTTATAGATTTTGGCAAGAGCAATTTCAGCAGAGTGCAAGGGATGGAAGCCAGATTATAGAGGGTCTAGGATGGGACTGGACAAGAGGAATTCCAGACACAGCAATTGTAGACAGCATGTCTAATGAGCTTAGAAATGAAAGAGAGAAGGGGCTTTTATCAAATGAATGGGAAAAGTGATTGAGTGGAATTGATCAATCACTCACAAACTATGTCGTTTCTGATTCCAAGTATTGTTATTGATAAATGGGGGGAGAAAGCAAGCAGCAAAGTGGTCAAGCTCAAACTAGGAAAGCACAAACTTCATGAAAACAGATTCCCTATCCAGAAGCTCCTTGCTGGCTTGATACTGAGGATATTTCGAGAACATGGGAAGTAGACAGTTCTTAGATAATGAAATAGAGAAACTGCAAAATGACCACTTTAGAAAACTGTTCTTGATGCACATATAAAATCCTCTGGCTTGTTGGCAATTGTAGGCAATCACAGATTCATTAGTGAATTAGGAAGCAGCAGAACTGTAACATAGTTCAATTTCCACAGCACAGGTGCCAATGTGCAATCTCTAATAACCTTAGCTTCAAAAAAAATCTTACCTGCTATTTTTGTTTAGAGTTGTAGGGTCTTCTCTCTGGAGCTCAATGAAATGGATTTTAATACCTAATGGGACCCAAAAGCCCTTCCACAAAGCCCCTTCTCAGACATTCTCTATTCTAATTGCCAATAGATATTTTTGTTTAACAGGCTGCAGCACCAAGTGAGCTGAAGCAACTCATTTCCCAGAGCATTGCGGACTAACAGAAAACAGAAGCAAGGTATGATACGTTATATTAGATCATTAGCATGAGCTTATGCATTCAATCAAAATCAATAAAAGCAATATGTAGAAAAAAACAGAAAAACATTTGAATGGAGAATAATATAACTTAAAAATTGCCAAATTCAGTCTGTAATTCAACATGATCAGTATAATGTAGGAGACATTTGACCAAAATTTAATTTGCATATGGGAATCTTGTTGATGTGAAATATTGTACAGACTTGACACCAGATGTGAAAGTATCTTTATTGGGTGGGGGTTTTTTAACAATGGTGTTTTAACATAGCGATTAGACCAGATGGAACATAAATCTTTCTTTTTTAAAAAAATCTATGTCCTTTCAAATTCCAGTTTCCATAACAGCTTGATTTCACTGTTTTTTGTTAAATCATGTTTTCTATATCACACCTAGAAATTTTATTTAGTTAACTAAAACAGTTGCATTTATCACTATTTGCTGTCAAAAAACCTTCAACATCCTCTCTTTTTTTCTGTAATGCTTTTCATTTGGCATGCTAAGTATCAGGAATAAATAGATAGAATGATAATATAAACTTCCTCCAAAACAATAAAACAGAAGGACTCCCAGCAGAAAGCTTGAGAATGTCATATCACATTTACACAGATCCTAATGATATTTTAAAAGGATATTTCTTTCCATGAAAATTAAATAGTTGTGGTAATTTCATAACATTAGAGGTTTGCATATATGTCCCTCTCTGTTTAAATGGCCAATTCAAATTTTCTTTTATGGTAAGAACATAAAATCATATTGCAATAAAATACCTTCCCCTTGGTTTCCTTTTTCTCTTGCTCAATATCTATTTGACTTTGTCAGGAAGAGAAGAAAGACAGTGGGAGGTGTGATAAGTTAATATCAGGGAAGAAGGCGCTACCTAGCAACATTTCTCTGGAAACAAAACCTCATTTGTCAAGCAACTCTAAAACAGGGGCTACATTGCCCAGGGGATTGATAATGGCATACAGAGATTTTCAGCAGTAAGTCATTGATATAAATCTTGCTCAGGTCAGTAACAACTGAACGTTGTTATCATCTGACAGATGTTCAGTGACCTTTATGAACTGAGCTGATGGTCTCGATCCAGTTCCTAGTGGGGAGGTATCTGCACCACAATTAGTACTAACTGGTACCCTTATTACCGATTGCAGCAAGGATACTAAGGATTGACTAGGTGGCATAGTCAGGCTGAATCCCATGCCTACTATGATTTGGAGCCCCCCAAATATAGGAGCAGTGATCTATAGGCACCAGATTTTCCTCCAAAAGTCTTCCCAGTTATGGTCTATGATATTTTTACGTTCAAAGAATTTGTTCATTATAAAAACCCCAAGTATCCCCCACAAATGTATTTGCACAGATAACCCTCTGCCAGGTATGATATTTTCTCATGAAATGTCCAAAGGATGTTTCCTAGATCCATTCAGAAATAGATCCATTCTTCTGGATAACCAGGTTTGGGTTTCTGTTTTTCCCTGTACCCTGTTTACCACCATAAAGTTTCTTTTGGAGACGTACCCACACAATAGGTGGCCCACATTCCCAGCTCCTTGTCTTCAGGGTGATTGTTTATTGCTTAAGAAGTTCTTTCAGTTGGTAATTAACTACCCTTCAATGTTTGTCTCTGATGTAAGGTGCAACTTTTAACCCTATTCTTTAAAGAGATAAGGTGTAACCCACTTTTCAGGGGTCATCCGCTATATCCACAGATGAGTCTGCTATTGCCCCAAATACAGAGTCTGACTCTTTCACTCAAGCAATTCAAACTTCCATTTCTGGAGGCCCCCAATTCTATTGCTAGATTGTGCCACATTAGTGGAGGCTTGTGCTAGATTTGAACTGCTTGGGACAAATTCCTGTGTCTAGAAGAAGCATATAACCCACTGGTCAGTGTGAGAGCTGTCCCCCCTCCATGTTTGATCCGGAATATATAGGTCTGTTATAAATTCTGGCCCTTTAGTTCAAGTTTTAGAGACTCATGCTTTCAACTCTGGAGGTCCCTTGCTCGGTTTCTGGTGCTAGCCAAGATGGCAGCTATGACAAAGTTTCTCCCTTGTCCCACCCAGTAATGTCATTTTAACTTTGTTTCCTCTCTATATCAACATGAGTTAGACAGACTAAATCTGATCTGTCACAGACCATTAATACTTTAACTGTAACTGTTATATACTTGAACAAATTACTCACAAGTAAGATTAGTGACATTTGAAATAAATGCTCTTCAGTTGGAGAATTCACATTAAGGTTAGATAGTTAACAGATAGTACTCATTGTTTAAAGATTTAGGTGATCTTCAAAAATCTATACAATACAGCATTTCACTTTTAGGAAGTTCCCAAGGGGAAGCAATTCCAAAGCACTAAAAAGATGAACATTGCAATATGCAGATACTGAACTACCTATTGACTAAAATTTTTCAGGTGTATATACTTAGCAGTCAAAATATTAGAGGCACTAGGAAGAACCTAAATATATATCAGCTATGCATTTTGGGATAAATATATTAGACACAGACCTATCATTCTTTTACCACACATTTATTTTTATCAATTGCTCTGCATGCTTGTGACGTTGATAATCTATTTTGTTGCTCTGTGGGAGACTGATATCTTGGCACACAGGTTTGTATGAGAGGTAAAAAAGTACTTTACAGCTATTTTTTAAACTGATCGATTATCATGGAATTGAAAGAGGGAAAAGGCTTACTTGGTCCTCCCACTTCTAATGGTACAGACTACAGTTCAAGGGCTTCATTTTTTTTTCTTTTGAAACTGAACCAGTTGAGGTTAAGTTCTATTAGAAAAACTGTCTCCTTAAGGCTGATTAGAGAAGGGAGTACAAGGTTTGAGAGTTCATTCATCCAGATAACTAATTTCATTACAATATGAGGCCTATGCAGTGGAGGAGGCTGTGACAATGTGGGGAATCTGTCTATATAAACTTATGAATGCTAATTGATTTTATGAACTCTACTGCTGACTATACCCTTCAGCAGGGGATATAAATCTTCCCTCTTATGGCAACACAGTAGAGTTGGAGGCTTGATCTACACTACGAACTTATGTTGATATAACTATGCCACTCAGGGGTGTAGGAAATCCATTGCCTTGAGCCACATAGTTATACTTATCTAACCTCCAATGTAGACAGCACTAGGTCAATGGGAGGGCATCTTCTGTTGACATAATTACTGTCTCTTGGGGAGGTGGAGACCGGAAAAGCCCTCTTGTCAGTGCAGGTAGCATCACTAAGTACTACAGTGGTGCAGCTGCACTGCTGTAGGGCTGTAAACAAACACAAGGCCTGAGCTACAGGAACAGAGCCATCAACTACTCAATAGCCATACCCTAGGCAAAGGAGGCTGCAAAACATTAACTGCTAACAAGCCTCTGCCAGCAATCCAGCGGAGGGTTGGAGAATGGGGAAAAACCCCCGTGGAAGGACAGAAGGAGCACAAGGAGTCAGGAACTGCTCTGAAAAGAGACGCTCTCTTGCACACCTCTGCCAGAATGAGAAGACCGAGCAGGAGGCACTCTGAACCTCCAGAAAGACACGAAGGCCTGGTCTACACTAGAGCATTTTGTCGACAAAAGCCAGCTTTTGTTCACAAAACAGAGCTGGTGTACACACTACAGTCACCTCCCTCTCCCCCCCTCCCCCCGGCAAAACTGACCTATTTTTCTGACAAAATAAAACTACTTTGACGAGGGGTGGAGAGCTTTTGTCAGCAGAACTAGGGTGATGCGGTGTTCTTGTAAACACTGTGTCCCCTTATAGTGGTGGAGGGGCTGTCATACTTGTCAACTTCATCGCTCCGCTAGAGCAGTGAAATTGATAAGCAAGCCGGGGTGCACTCTTGGCTGGGAGCAGGGTGAGAAGCCCCAGTTGCTGCAAGCCCAGTGTGGCTGGTTCCCGGATCCCAGCTGTGAGCCAGGACCCGGAAGTTGCCACCAGCTCCCAGTTGTGACCCAGGACCAGTCAGAAGCCGGGAGCTGGGTAGGACATGGCGGCATGTGGCTGCTGCCCTCTGTGAGCTGGGACACAGTGGGATGCAAGCAGTTGCTTCCTGGCTCCCAGCTGCGAGTTGGGACCAGGCAGGACATGGCAGCTGCAGTCACCTGCCCCTGAAAGGGGGCAAAGCTTTGAAAAAGGGGAGACATTTGCCATGCTTGCTCTCTTCCACCACCATCTACGAACACCACCAAGCAACTGAAGTGCTGACCAAAGGAGAGAGCCTGGCTGAAGGCGAACCAGCCAGCCTCTGGTGAGAATCATCTAAGTTTGTAATGTTGCTGGAAGTATTCAGCTTAGTTTAGAATGTGTCTTGCCTTTTGTTTTCTCTTGATCAAATCTGACTTGCCTTTTGACTTATAACCACTTAAAATCCATCTGATGTTAATAATTTTGTTTATTTGTTTTAGCTAAAGCAGTGCATTTGGTTTGAAGTATTTGTGAGACTACATTGGGAGTAACAAGGCTGTTGCATATCAATTTCTTTGTTAAATTGTCGAACCCTTATGAGCTTGCATTGTTCAGTGGGCAGCACTGAACATTGTACAACCGAAGTTCCTGGGGTTGTATCTGGGACTGGGGTCATTCTGTTGCATAATTCAAATAGCAGTTGGCTAGAAGCACTTACTCACTGAGTTGGGAACAACTTGCTTGCTAGAGGCTATGCATGAACAGCCCAGAAGTGGGAGTTCTCACAGCAAAGCAGATTAAGATGTGCTCCAGGAGTGAGGGATTGGGGTGATACAATGATTCACCAATCCAGATTGCACTAGGGGAATATCACAGTGGGATCCAAAGGTTGAGTCCAATACAGCAGCCCGGTGACCATACATAGAAAGGTATCTAGTCAGGGCTGTAAGAAGGACCCAAGTAAGAGGAAGATTGGCATGTATTCAAAGTCCTGGATTGTGACTCAAGTGATCTGACTCTGACACAGACTTCTTGTGTGATCTTGCGCAAGTCACTTAATCTCTTTGCACTTTCAGTTCCCCATCTGCAGTATGGGGATAATTTCTTTCTCCCACCCTCATTTGTCTTGTCTATTTAGATTGCAAGCTGTTCAGCACAGACCCTCCCCTATTAGCTGTAAACACACCATTTGGGACCAGATCTTGAGTGAGGGGGGTTTTAGGCATTAGTGTAATACAAGTAAGTGAAGAAGAATAGCAACATGTGAGAAGCACTGATGTGAAGAGAATCAGAATTTAGCCAAGTTTAGCTTTCCTGGTTACGTGTCTAAAGTGTAATTAAACAAGGAGATTGAAAAAGAGTTCCAGGAAATACCCCTAAAATTCAGAGAAATGAATTAGAGTGGATGAGAATAGAGAGTGAGTGGCTCATCCCAAGGCAACGTATGTGTGTCACTGATAAATTTCCCCCCTTTTCCCTATTTGTGAATTTTGCATAACTGTCATATGAAATGAGTTGCAAGTGCGCACACAGTAAGTCAAGATATAGGGCAAAATCATCACCCACTATCTGCTCCCATGCAATAGAATAGTGGACATAAGGGACCAGATACTCCCTCATGCAAGCTACATGTGGATGACACTCTGTGGGGTCACTACCACCCCACCCCCATAGAGCTATTCCCCATGGGGCAGAGCCTTCACTCCTCCCTGATGCACCAGACAGCACAGCCAATATAGACCCATAACAAATTACTTCCCCTTAGAGCAAAAAGAGCACAAAGGAGGGAATTATGATTCTCAGAGTCCCACTTCCCTCCCTGGTCTGCTGCTGGGATACTGTCCTGCCCTGTGCTAAGAGTAATGTCTCCCTCTCTCCCACACAGAAATTCAGATTGTAGTCAATTGTGAAATTTACTATTCATGTTGTGTAGGCTAGTGCAAACTGTGGCTCACACCTTATGCAATCAAAATATAATCAGATTTAACTGCCAGAAACTATCCAGCCATATGAGCTCAGAATGGGCTTTTAAATCTCAAGCATTCAATGGTCACAGAAAGCAAACACAAAAGGGTGGTGATTCTGTTTGCATCTCAATTAATTTATATTCCTGGACAATATTTCCCACTCTCATTTATAGATAGATAGATATAGTACTTTTTATACTTTGTATCTCACACCTTAACAAGGGCTAACAGGGTTACTAAGAACCCATATATAATCTTTGCTCATATGTCAAATTGGCATAAAAAAGAGTTAATATACACAGGAAAAGAAGGGAGAAGAAATATTTAAATATTAAAACTAGCACAAGAAATACTCGCAAATCATGTATGTAGTTACAGTATTGAATTTGTCAGGAAAAGTATTGTGAAAGCCAAAAAGCCTTAATACTGAATCTTTCGTATTGCAAGATTTGTGCTTCTGAGCATCTGCGTAGGTGGTGAACATTATAATTATAATCATAGCTAATTTTAACATAATTAGCTTAAAATATTATCTTCCCTCAGACAGAAGATGCTATTTTTATGCTGATTTAGACAGTTACACCAACTCAAGCTTTTCACAATGAGGATTTTTTTTACTGCCTTTCATCATAAATTCTCTTAGTTTAATTTTTTCACCTGGCTGTAACAGGGTTTATTTAAGTGTTCAACCTCAGTCATAATGAATCGATTTGGTATTCAAGCTGCAGCCACACGTTTCCATTGGGATTCCATTGTTGGTTAATATTAATGTTCACTTAAAAGAAAGCACTGCCCTATTGTCTTCACATTTATTAAATGTGAAATTCTAGCCCTCCAAAAGGTAGGTCAGGGGGATGTGATGCTACATCTTTTTGTCCTTAGGGTTTGGAGACTGAACCTTGGAGCTGCCAGACACAGTTGGGGAATCTGATCTCACTGCCTGAGTCTCTGCGCTGCATCCAAGCAGGCAGGAATTTACTGAGGCAGTTCAGCTGGTAGGAGCCCATCTGAAAGAGGAAGATAATCATTACTGTCATCCCAGCAACGTGAAGGTCTTTCTTGCTGACAGAAATAGATTCTAGTGGCACCATGAGCCTAGCCCATTGAAAGGAGAATTGTGATTTGTAAAATGTTATGGGAGCAACAGAGCAGATTTAAATCAAATTCACGGCTGTTTGATTATTTGATACCCATTTTTAAAACAAAATTGTTAGGCTTTTTGCATATCAAGGTAACTTAAACAGATAACAGGCTGATTCACTAGCTGTGTACGTTAAAACTGAGAGTTCAAATGAAATAGCTTTCACCCCACAAAGCGGTTTATAAAAGTGGTAGACGAGCTTGGCAAGAACAAAAGATTTGATATCAGCATATCCTCTTGCTTGACTGCATTATGACTGAAGTTGAAATAACGTCTTTCACTGACAGGGTCAGATCAAGGATCCACTTCAGTACCACAGAAAGAAAAAAACAGACAAAGATCAGAGCCAGTCACAAAGCATACCGCAACTTTTGGTCTGAAATAATTTCCTTTTTGTGTCTTCAAGTGCACATACATGTTGTGAAAGAAAAAGGGGGTTCAGATATTTTTCTATGAATTTGATGCGTATGGCAATGGAGAAACACTGCTAGGGACTTTCCTCTCAGCCACTGCTAATAAATAGCTAGCTTTGATGGGTCCCACGGTTTGCAGAGGGGGAATGGAAAAGATAAGACCCACTCAGCAAACATTAACTTTTGCATGAAATCCACACACAAACGCCACTGGAGGTGTGACAGTATGCATCCCCCAACCCAGACCTGCCTCTTGTACAGTGCGACTTCTGTGTATTTGAAAGAAAGAGGTCTTCAATAATACAGAGGTGACATTTCCCAAATTTGGTGCTCTTTGGAAGTGGATCAATAGAGTTTCCATCCTTTTCAATCATGGAGAGAGACAGGGTAATTTGTGCCTATTTTAAGTAACAATTGCCTGACACCATACGTACTCTTATTCGATGTAAAGGTGATGGTTACATGAAAATTTAAGTTTTAAATTGTCCTACAGTTCTAAAGAGAGTCAGATATTCAGTTTGGTGCTTTCAGAGATATTTTTTTATCAATAGATACTAATTCGAGAAGCATTTAAAGAAAAACAGGAAACAAAGCTCATGATTATACACAGACAGACACATAACCCAGGGGAGCTTTCCACAACAAAGGAAAATTGAAGAACAAAAAACTTCATGAGGATCACTAGGAACCTCACAATGACAATCTAATTTATCTGGGAAGCATGGATACTTAGCAAATGGGAAGATAGGCAGATTCTTGCCGTGTATCGTCTCAGGTCTTCCAGGTTCTATTATGATCACTTCCACTGCTTAAGTAGCTTCATGGCACCACCTTTACTGAATAATAAAGAATCCCAACAGTGGGAGATATTTCCCAGATGGCATTTGGGTATAAATTTACATTCTACATCAGAGTTAAGTGAAAGTCAATTCTTTGGACTACTCTTGTCAAAGAGTTTAATTGAACTGTTCACTCTGAGCAGCCATAGTAGAGATTTGTGCATCTCATAACACATCTAGCAGGTATTTACATCAGGAGACTCAGGAAGATAAAATGGTCTAACTTGTACATATAATGGACTTAAACTCAATTTGCCTGTTATAAAGGTCAATTCATTCATCATGAGTGATTGTAAGAATATATTTCTACTCTGTAAGCAATATCTTGCCTGGCTTGATTTAGGACTGACCAGGCTTTAGTCTGAAGTATTACAAATAAAGTTTAGTCAATCTGATTACTGAAGCTGTATGCTTTACATTGTACTTGTTCAGATATTCACTCAGGTCTTGTGCACCATGAAGAATGCTTCAAACTTTTAAAATGATACTGCACATACAATGTCAATAGATATTCGTAGTGTAGAGTCCGCTAAGCTTTATTAATGATTTAAAGAATCATCTACCTTTCACAAGGTAGTTTATGACATTATTTGCTTTCCCACCCACAATTTCTTCCAATTAGATAATGTTATTTTTTCCTAGACCTCATGGTTCATAAATTAAGATTTTCTGGCAGTGGGTAGACACAAATTGCACTGCAGGAATATTACCACTACAGAATCAGCCAATAATTACCATTATTCCAATATGTTTGAGTCTGTACAACTACACAAAGTCTCTCCACACCCTCTCATTCCCCTTTGTACATAAAAGAGAAAATGAAAACTGAAATTCACACATGTTGTTACATTTGCTCACTGACAAAACATCTTGGTCTCCCAAGCCCATCAGGCTTCCTACCACTGCCCCTTAAGTTGTTAGAAAACACATACTATTTTCAAACTCCTATGTTAGTAGTCACCCGAGAGCAGAGCCTTACTTAATTATAAAATAATAGATTGTAAAAATAAAAACCCAGTTTCTTGCACTTTTCCTTTTCTTTTAATTGCATTTCTCAGAAAGGGAGAATGGCCTCACTAAGATTTCTGAAAGAGCCCAGGAGATGGACATCTAATCAATCTTTTGTGGTTCACAGAGTTTATATTTTGCATTCAAGAGACAGTACCTCCTTGCCCTAGGGATAGATGTAGGCTGTATGTCATGGTATCATTACTTACTGAGGTTTGCTCTCTGCTATCTATTAGGATTAGAGTTTCATCCAGTTTTTAAAAGAAAAATGGACATTGTATCTGCTTCTGAATAGTCCAAGTAGCATTTTTGATTTGTAGAATGGGATGACTTCTCGTTGGCAGAAGATCAGGCAACTAGAAAAGAACATTTGAAGCCAACCTTATTGGCAATAAGTTCATTCCTGGTCACACAGAACAGACGGCAAAAGTAGCACCAAATCTAAACATAAATATTTCTTTGATGAACTCTGACTAAAGCACACAGTTCTCAGCACCTTTCGGCAGCAGCAGCTCTTGCCCTCTTACTGTTAATCCTAAACTCCTTGTAGCAAGGGGCCTCCCTCTAAGACTGACAGGGAGGAATTGCCACTGAAATTCCAGAGGGCGGGCTGGGACTATCCCTCACGTTCTACTCCGAGGAAGTGTGCTATGACCTGGACCACAGGTACACGGGAACAGGGTTGGAGGAAGTAGCCCAGGGATAGGCGACCTCAGTCTGGCTGCACAGCTAGAGCTAGAGCCCAGCTGACCCAGTGGCAGGACACTCCACCATTGCCAGGGCCCTGGGCTGGGACGCAGTGGAGTCGAATGGGCCTGCATCCCCCTTCCGCTTGGCCACCCCCACCCTGGGGTTACCACCCCTTGGCCTATGAAGCCTCAATAGGTAGTCGCCACTCACGTTGCTTACCCTGCCCTAGCTGAGGGCAATTGACTTTTTACTCTGCCTGCCCCACCCTGACTGAGAGCCAGGGCCATAGACTATTTGCCTGCCCGCCTTGCTTGAAGGGCCTAGGCCTATACACTGCTTGTTTGCCCTGCCTGGGGACACAGACTGATGCATGCTATGCCCTGACCAAGGGCCAGGTCTACAGAGACCGCTTACTTACCCCTGCCCTGCTTGATGGCTTGGGGGCTATGGACAATGGAAATTTAATTCCCCAGTATTAAGTGAATCCACCAAGGCGCTGCAGCAAGGGGCCATGGCCTCCTCCAAGACTGTCACTCCTCTACACCCCTATTATGTTAGAGGTGCCTCTCAAAGTCAAATCTCAGGCAGGCAGGCAGAAGTATAATGTAAATCCAAGTGCAACTGGACTTTCCCCTGCCTGAGTTTCTCTGCTCCAACAAAAGAGTGTGCACACAGCCACCCACTTCTTGGTAAAAGAACCCTTGCCTTTAAAACAAAGGTTATTCAGTGGAACCTGGAATAAGTATGGAAGATACTTGGTGGAGTCCTTTTAATGATTAGCTAAGAATGACAGCAGTAGCTAGTCCATTCTGATCTTGGGTTACATTATCTCATTTCAGTAACATTAACCTCATCTTACCCTCACCTTTACTTTATGTATTGCTCATGCAAGTGTGGGACTAAGAGAACGGCAGCTAGCTCTATCATAACGGCTGATAATCATTTTGTGTTGACTTTAAAATAAAACAGATAGGGTATGTTTACACAGTCCACGGAAGTGAGTCTCAGAGCTCAGGTCAACAGACTTAGGCTCACAGGGCTTGTGCTATAATGCTAAAACAGTGTCAACATTGCAGTTTGGGCTGGAGTTCAGGATCTGAAGCCCACCCACCTCCCTAAACTTTACAGCCTGAGCTCAAATGTCTATACAGCTATGTTTAGTGTTGCAGCAGGAGCCCTGGGCTCTGAGATTTGCTGACGCAGGCTGCCACTCACGGTGTAGATGTACCCCTGTAAAACAATCCTGAGTTGCAAATACCCTTCCATTCCAAGCACAGGCCTCTGCAGAAAAACTGCTGATTACATCAATTGGTGAGGTTCAATGGTCACCCTTAAACAGTCACCACTTACCCCCATTTCCACTCAGTGAATTTGTAATGATGAAATATTCCACTATTCAGTATTTAGAATAGAGTATAATTACCCTTAGATCCTACTATGTGGGTAAATGTTGACTTTTTAATGGTGATATCCGAGTTTGAAAATATGGATTAATTTCCACTAGGAGCTGGGCTGAGTACACCAAGTTTATTTCACATGGGAATATTAACTTACCGTACTACCAACAGTAACTGTCTTTCAGATATTTATCATGGCATTCTTAAATAAACTAAGTTCCTTCCATCTCCCATTGCTGTTACTATTAGTGACATGACAAACAATTTCAGTAACTTATCAATATAATCAAACAGGAAAGATATGTAGGTGTCTCTCTACCTAGCCTGCTAATTACCCATCAAAACAAAAAGAAAAACAACTGATGATAAACCTTTCCTCAATCTTGTCATTAAGTGAGACATTCCTAGAGGATATTGTTTACTTTTGATCCACAAATATAGTCAATTATTTGGCTATTCCTTTAAATCAAAAGTATTGTTAGAATATTCACACACACACAGAAAAATGTATGAGTTTATATTGAGCCACATCAATTTTGCACATCCACTGCATTTGTACAAGATCCTATTGTGTCAAGTATATCTGGTCAGTTAGAGTAATATTGATACAACCTGATGTGATATTAAATCACAAAGCAAACCATTTCTGCTGGTAGAATGACACTGTTCAGAATTATTTTCACAGGTATTTGCCATGCACAGGTGTCTGTGAGTGAAGGGAAAGGAGAGGTGTACAAGGAACCTTCTTTAAGGACCTGGCTCAGTTGCAGCACCTTTGCTCAGGGTAACAAAAGGACTGCTCTTCATGGAAGATACACAAGTCCCCAAAGCATAAAGGAGGAGGCAGAGCCTTGATCTCACTGTACCCCAACAGAAAGAGCTAGTAGCACTATCCCAAATGATCTATCTACAGTAGGCATTTGCCTGATCTACATCATCATCATCATATTTTAGGTGCAAACTGCACCATCACATTTAGCCACTCCAGATGAGGCTGTGCCTCAGTGAGGCACATTTCCTTCCCAAATGCCTTCAGGGCAGCATGTCCCCACTCTATCCATTACTCTGCCAGTGGCTAATTGATTCAGTTTGTCCATGAATTTGAATTAGCATTTTAGAAAACGGGAATTAAGTGTAACTTTCAAAACTAAAACACATAAGTCATAACAAGCGGTATTTCCCTTGATCATGTGTAGATGTGGGTAGCTTATGTTTTTAGGCACTTTGCCCTGAACAAATGAAAGAACAATTTGTCTCTTTCCTGTTCTCTATAATCTTTTTCAAGAGACTGTTGCACAGAATATTTATTCTTCATATATGATTGCATTATGATGATATATACATATTGTATTTTCCTGCATTGTGTGATGTCATTAAATTCCATTTCACACCAACTACTTTTTCTAAAATGGTCCCTTTTTTACTACTTTCTACATTGTTTCCCATAATCAGAATGTCAAGGAGGTCCTTCATACAACAGGACACTGAAAACATAAGTGTGAGAACATATTACTGACCCTAATTCACATGAACAACAAGCATAAAAATTCTGATGCCTTGTTCTCATGGCAAAAGCCTTAATCATAAACTTATTATGTCAGAAACTGATTCTTGTACACTTTTCTTGTTAAGAAAAACATTTTCTGAGTACAAACTTTAAAATGAGGTGTGTATAAAGAAAGGTACATTTGTGTAGGTACACCTCATTCTGTGGGTGCAAATTGCACCCACTAAATGAATTGCGATACAAATTAAATTGCTAAAAGCACAGATATTCCGGTTTGCACATGATGTTCAATTATGCATGCAAAACTGCAGGCAGAAACTTTGTGGGCACAATTTGACCTTGCAAAAGAAAGGCCAGCCTTTTGAAAGTTCGCTTATGTGTGCCACCAGTCCATTGTTCAGTCCATATCTCTAAAAGGGGAGGGAGGAAATTAACCTCAAATGAAAAATATAAACAACTCTGTTATTTATTGTTTTTATTACTTATAAAAATGGAGAATACTGAAATTGAATTGGTAATATTCATTAAGTTCTGTATTCAAGAACAATAAGAACAGTAATTTCAATCACTATGGCAGATAGATAATGAAAATAGCAAATAAAAATATTGACAATGAAATATTTACTGTATTCTACAAAAAGAAAAATGGAGAAATAAGGAAGAGAAAAAGCAAGCAACTTTTTCCTCTTTCCTAACCCTACGGCAGAAGAAACATCTTGAACTATTCCATTTTGTCCCTGTTGCTTTCTAAATGACAATTCATATTCTTGCCTTTCACCAGAATGCCTCAGTGTCAACCCTCTTTCTTTCATAAAACTGCAGCAGGTCAAATACTTATCCAGACAAAAAGTCAAAAGTTAAGCTTTCTTACATGTTTTTAAGATTCTGCCCCATCAATCCAAGGAAAACAGCTTATTTTTCTCTTTGTATGGGAATAAAACAAAAGGTTTGTCTTCAGATGTTCTTTGCTCTCTCTCTCTCTCTCTCTCTCTCTCTCTCTCTGTGTGTGTGTGTGTGTGTGTGTGTGGAGGATTATCACATCATTTTTATTTCCTCAACTAAGTGATCTGTAAGTAAACACACAAAATAGTCAAACATCCTCATCAGCTGTTTACTTACACTGTAAATATAGTGTCAAGTGTATGTCAAGTGTTCCTGATGTCAGACAAACTCATAACATTCCTATTAGATGGGACACAAAGGTGGTAGGATCAAATTTCAACCAACTTTTTCTCTCTTCATACATCTGATCTCTCTGGGGGGGAAAATACAAACACATATAATATGAATGTATCTATGTTTGCCAAGGGCAAGTAGGTTTTTTTTTCATGTGGTGGATTCATCTTTTAATGAAATAGTTAATCCAGTTTCACCTTCTTTTTTCTTTTTAAATGCCTACACTGAAGCCCAACTATCAGAGATAGCTACAGGATAATAATGCAATGTGTGAGCAAGAGGAAAACATTGGTAAGGGAATATATTTCAGTTTGATAATAAAATACTATGTACAATGGGCACAGTTTTCAAAATAAGCGAAGTCCCATTTTAGTCACTCAGGGCCAGAATTTTAAGAGGATTTAGGTGGCTAGTGGGATTTTTTAAAAGCACCTACCCACAACTTTCATCACCTAAATACAGCTTTTAAAATCTGTCCCTTAAGAGACAAAGTGCCACTGACTTTCAATGGGACTTAGACACCTAAGTGCCCAAATCACTTTTGAAAATGAGATTGAAGTTTTTTAATCACTTAGGGGCTTTTGACAGTTTTACTTGTTGTGCCTTTCATCATTCGCTTTACAGATGATGATATTCAGTGGCATGGAAAAGCAGCACACAGCTGATGTATCATACATGGAGACATTTTGGACAATGAGACCAAAGCAAAAATTGCCATGCATGTTTTAATATCTTTGGGACAACCTGGCCTAATGTAATAATAGCTGAATATGACCCTGTATTATTTGTCCTATTCTCCTGGCACGTTTCCACTGTGCATGATGACATTCTGGCAACCCAAATTGCATTGCAGTTTTAACGGGTGTGAAACTCTTCTTCATTTCTTAGTCTAAAATCCTGTGGGCTGTGCACTATTAAAGATCTACCACATCCAAACGCAAAGTTGACTGCTTTACCGTGGTGAGAGAAGTGGTCCCTCTATATATGTCATTTGGACCTGGGGATTCCATCTAGAAAGGTATTATATAAATATAAGTTATTGGATCTAATTTTGACTTTCTAGGCCTCTGGATCATGGAGTCCTTCTAACAGTCCAGCAGACACTGAGGGAGCCATTTTGCCTATATTATGCACATACAACTCTGAGCCAAAAAGTGCTAGCTGGCTCCCTCCCCTGGGTCTCTTCACCAGCCACCTGTTCTGGTAATTAAAGGATCTTTGTGCACTTTTGCTCTCCTGTAGCACACTTCTTCAGGGTCAGCCATTCGTAGTGGTATATTGCAACTCAGGGAGTGGACCAGGGTTTCCTGGGATTAAAAACAATGAAGAATTCAAATATTTTTGCCTAAAATATTTAACACACCAATGTGCATAAGGAAGAAAGATTTCCGTGTTCATTATGTGAATGTTGCACTGTGAATATAATCTCCTCCCAGATTTCACTAAAGCATCTGAAGACATCCAACTTACATTCATTTATTCATTTGAGTTTACCTCGAGCTTACTATAAACACTTCACAGTACATGCTAAGGGGTAGTTAACAAGGTGCTGTCACAGATATTAACAAAACTGAGCACTAAAAGCTGAAGTCATCTTGGCCTCAGAGTCACACGTGTTAGTGAAAAAACACTTGACAGCAAGGGTACGCACTGACCCTCATCACTCTGTCACTGTAATCATCATAACCATCATATTAATGGAGCCAATGTGGAAAGCCCCTTTGAGCTCAGCGATGAGATTGTTTCCTTTTTCTATTTTTAAGATAAAGATTTACAATATTACACAAGTTAGGAAAATCCTGGTGCCAGTGATAACAGTCTAAAACTATCATCTTATGCTGTGACTGTGTGCTGGGAGGCAAAATTTAAGAACATGGCCCCTGGAAGAGCAAACATTTTCTCACTTTGTCATTATGCTTACTGCAATTTTATTTGAAGCAATGCTTCATTTTACGGCGTGGGAGGTACAGAAATACTAGCTAGCCCAGCCGTATAATTTTTAAGATCACTTCAAGACCTTGGCCTATCAAATGCAAAGTGTGGGTCTCTAACCTACTCAGGCTCACTCCAGGCATACATTCTTGCAGAAGCCTAACACAAGGACAATGTTTTCAAAGTCAAGCCACTTTTATTTGGATGCCTACATTTTAAGTTAGGAAGCCTATAGATAGGTTTTAAAAATGTGTCCCTTAGAAGATATATGTTTAGTCCCTTACTAATATCTAAACTCTCCTGTAACAGGGCAATCTCCCCTTTAATATCCTGGGGGGGAGGGCAGGGAGCAGCAAGAGACACCCAGCAGACAGGTGCTGAGAATCAGCTGATACAGCTGATCAGCCCATCAAGTATGGGCCATGCTCTCAGCTGGACAATATAAAGGAGAACTCTGCTCCATTGGGGTGGAAGCGGGGGACTAGGAGAGACAGGATACTCTCTGGTAACCAGAACAGAAAGGGTGACCAGAGGACCCCCATTTGAACCCCTAAACAGACTATTCATGTTACCTTTTACACACTTTTTTACTTTTGGTGGGTAGATGGAGCTTTGAATGCCTAAACCAGCTAACCACATCCTGCACTAATTATCTGCCTGTGCTGTTATCTAGTTGTGGATGGTCTTTCTTTGTGATACAAAATAATTCCTTGCTGTTAGAGAAGTTGTATTCTGGATTTGAGTGAAGGCTCCCTGGATCTATAAAACAATTCTATAATATATCACTTTGCTTCTTCAATGAAAGTGAAATAGGATCTGTCCTTCTGCTGATTTCATAACAGTGGTGTACATTTAAAGACATTCTTTGTGTCAGTGTTTCTGGAAGCATTTTATGCCACCAAAACTCAAGATATTTTTCCTTCCCGCTTTCTTCTATGCATGTTGTCCAAGAACCATGATTATCTAAGTGGATAAGGGAGTGGGAAAGGGCACTTTAGGGTGAGAATGCCCTTAGCAGTCGTGTGATTGTGGTGAGACAATAAACACTAACTAGCTACATCAGATCTCCTTAACTCTCATTGATCTTGGTTACAGCCTGGGTATGGAACAGAGATGCATTGGTAGATGACCTCCTCCTGGAAATGGATGAGGAAGATCAGTTGTTCATGCTAATATTAGATCAGTGAGCTGCCTTTGATGCCATGGATCAAGAGGTGGTGTTGATCAAAGGAGGATGGATGGGGCTGCTGGAAATTGACTTTGTTCCCTCCTTGCAGCACATTCTCAGAGGGCAGTGGTAGGAACCTGCTCTGAGCATGCGCTCCTGTGGTGTTCTGCAGGTGATCCTATCACTGCTCTTGTTCAGCATGTATATAGGGGTCAGTAGGAGAATAAATGGGAGACACGATCTGTGATGTTTTCAGTATGCTGATAATACCTAACTTTAGTTACCGTTTAATTTGACTCACACTAAATAGTCAGTGTCTGGATTAAGACTGGGCCATAGATGACAGCTAGCTGACTGAGGCTAAATTCAGACAAGAGTAAGGTGATGTCATCTAGTTGTGGGAAGCAGTTACAGAATATAGCAAGAAGAATATCTGCCTTTTTGACTGAGCGTATATATGAACCATTTGTTGGTCAGGTTCAAAGCCTAGTTAGAGTCCTAGGCCCTACCTGAAGATCAAGAGGCTGCAACAGCCAGGTCAGCATTTTATCGTTTATGTGCAGTCAGGAAGTTGTGACATTCCTGTCAGATGCAGACCTTGCAACTCTCACCTCCGAATTATACTACTGAGATGAGCTCTATGCAGAGATGCACCCTAAATTCACCCACTAACTGAAGCTAGCACAGAATGTAGTGGATGGATTACTAAGAGTATCTCACAACAAATATATTAAACCAGTTCTCTGCAATTTGCACTGGGTTTCTGGGTGACATTAAGGTGTTTGTTTTGACCTATGAAGCCCTAAATGGCTTAGTATCTATCAGCCTGAGAGACTACCTTGCCACATACCATATTGTCACAGCAGAGATCTGCAGACAAACTTGAACTGGAGACCTTCCAGGTCTACACAAGAAGAGTCTTCTGACATAGCATTGTCCATGAGCGCTGCACAGCCTTAGAATCCACTCCCTCCTTTTGTCTGAAATAACCCAAGGATGATGACCTTCAGGGCATGTTGCAAGGCTAATCTTTTTGCTCAGAAATAAACTGGAAGGGTGAGCAATTGTGGGAGGGGATCAGGGTTTTTAATTTGAGTTTTTAATTTGCTTGGCCAAATGGAGATGGGTTGTAGTAAATTGTACTGCTGCACACTAGGTATTCTTACTGCGTTTTATATGTGCCAAGCATTTAGGAAGTGCCCCTTGTTAGTATTTGCATAAATCTAAATATGTAAAATCATCATTACAGTTGTGCCTAAATACCCCAAATGAGATTGGGGCCCCATACTGCTAGGTAGCATACATGGACTTTATAAGCTTTTTGGGACAGGGGACTGTCTCTTACTATCTAAATTGCAAGACAGACAAAGAAAGGAGGAATTATTATTACCCTCAAATATACAGATGAGAGCTGAGACAGAGAGAAATGTATGACTTGACCAGGGTCACAAAAGACTGTGGCAGAAGCAGGAATTGAACTGAGAGCTCCTGAGTCCCTTTCTGGTGGCTTGACTTCTTATATCATCCTTTCTCCTAGACCAAAAGATTCTAAATATGCCAAGTCATCAGAAATTAACACATTTCACAATTGCCGTTAGGGCTGCAACTGCAACCAGCCTTGGAAATAGTGTCTCAAAGATATTTTGGAGGATGAACAGTTCCTCAGAATAAGTTTATTTTAATAGTATTTCTATACCCAGCCTTCTAACAGCAACAAGGGAACAGAAGTAAACGATCAACAACCAGCAACCTTGTACAAGTATCAATCAGTGAAAGCCATCTAAATTAAATGTTCAATGCATTTAAAGCAGTTTAAACAGAAACTTATGAAATCTAGGGATCAAAGGCCAGCAATTCATAGAATGGCAAACAGCCAATAAAAGAAAGACCATCTTATGTAGTCATCCTATGTAAGAAGCAGGAATGGAAAAAGAGCTACACACATCAGCACAGGCAGCAAACAGTGACAGAAAACACATGTATAGACAAGCAGAGGAAGCACTGGGGAAACTAGAAGAAAGCAAGAATTTGAGTAAGTGCCTCCCTCCTCAAATAATCTAAGAGCAAAGAGCAGCCTTACTTTCCTCCCTTAAGGCCTGATTGCCTATGGCTGTGAGACTTGCGTGACGTACAGAAAACATCTGAAAAACCTGGAAAGCCAATATCACCACTTTATGTGAAAGATCTTTAATATAAAATGGGAGGATCACCATCCTGACATCAGTGTCCTCACGGAGGCCAACATCTTTAGTGTTCAGACCCTGATTATCCAATACCAGCTGAGCTGAATGGGCACTGCGTGTGCATGCCTATTGCACTCCTACCAAAACAACTGAAGTATGCCCAACTCATCAAAGGAGAAAGAACCAGGAAGGCCAAAAGAAATGCTTCAAAGACACCTTTAAGACAAATATTAAGAGATGTGACATCAATATCACTCATCTGGGAGACAGTAACCCAGGATAGGACTAACTAGCAAAGACTTGTCAATGAAGGAACGACTATTTTTGAGGAAAATTGCCTCACCCTGCTTGCAGAAAAATGCCAGAAAAGAAAGGAGACAACTGTCATTCAGTAATTGTGGCCCAACCCTGCCTTCCAACACCACCTGCAACATCTGCCAATGAGTCTGCGGCTCAAGGATTGGACTCGTCAGTCACTAAAGGATCCATATAAAATAAAACCCATAAAAGAGATCATCCTTGACTTGAGGGATCAACTATGGCAATGACCCTACACAAGAACCAAGGACACTCTCCTGAGTCCCTGTGCTCAGGAAAGTGCTGGGAACTCTCCCAACCCCCAGGATAAGAGAATCACATCAGAGAAGGTGGGGAGGAAGTGGACAGATGTAGAAAGGGCCACTGCAGCACAAATACACCAGCACCATAGATGACATTATGCTTGCTTAGTGGTCCCTGTGGCCATCTCTGTATAAATTCATAGCTGAATTACCCCACAAAGCAGAGTTAATATGACCCCCCATAAGTGCTTTCACATTATTTCTACTTAAGTGAATGTTCTGAATTCTTGGAAGAAGGGTTTGTGTTTCTTGTCCTGGTCTTGCTTTGTTGTTCTTGGTGGCCCTTGTAGTGATCCTGGATGCAGATGATCTTTGTGAAATAAAAGCGTATTTCCTCACAATAAGAGGTACTGTGTTCCACAACAGAGTGAAGGCAAAATAGCCTCCCCAACAAAAGAAAGCGGACAAAACAACTCTATTGATCAAAGAAAATGCATAGCTTGTAACACAATTTAGGCTTATTCCCAACCTATTTTCAAGTAGGATATGACAATGAATTACAAGTATTTCTAAGACGCAGCATCTGCTCACATATATAATCCATAAAAGGCTTCCAAATGCCCTTAAATGAGTCCTCAATCTTCAATAAATTCGAGTCCTCAATAAATCCTCTGTTCCTTAATCTAAATGCAATCTTCTTATAATGGCTTGATCTCAGTAAGAAATTCCATTCTTCTTCTTTGCGTGAGGGAGCGAGGGGGAATGTAAAGAGAAGGAAAAGGAAAGTTAACTCCATTTGAATGTTTTTGTCTTTTTTTCTAAATTAAACAGGTTGGTAGATGCATAATTTATCTCAAAGATATCACAGAATTCTCACCAACATTTTGTGTTGAAGATTGTCTCTCCAAATTGTGAAAAACTAACACAAAGGATGATATGATCACTCTATTGGTTTATACCATCTTAACACCACAGTGGTGAATCAGGCCCACGGTTTCTCATAGTTTTGGGGCCTAACTCCTGTCTCACACCTTCAGGAGATATTTTATCCTGTGGAAAGTGAATGCAACTATGGAACAAAATTCTATCAAATTTAAAAAATGATAGAAATTTATACCCCAGATGAAAATAATTACACTAAGCATAAGGAGATAGGAAGTGAAGACTTTTATTTTCTGATACTCAACTATATATGAATTCATGTTCCAGGTGGTGGCATTCTTCCCTCTGAATGGGTGCTAAAGAAATATATTGTCATACCATTGGGGGAGAAAGTATTGGTAGAGATATACTTATATAAAATAGTTTCAGATTACTGGTGTATATTAAAGATTTCATGTTACTTTTGCAGTTAACCCTGGTTTTCTGAAGTCAGGTAACTGTGTTCAGCCTAGCTAAAATCCACCTGTCACTCCTCACTTCCTCTCATAACCTGCTGCATAGTGTCTTGCTGTGCACTGTTAAAACAGTACGAAGTGTCAACCCAGAAGTAGTTGCATTTCAGTAGTGAATTCAATTATTCCTCTTTGAAATGGGGCCAAACCAAAACACTGGGATCAAATATCCCCAAACTTTGGAGAAGTTCAGATTCAAAGTGAACTTTGCAGCCAACTCCAAAGAAAGAGAAAAGAAAAAAAGACTGAAGAATTGAACAGCCCCAAAATTGGGGAACATTTGTAACAAATGCCTCACACCATTTCTAATTTCTAAGTATGACTGGACGGAAGAGTAGGGAAGCATTTAGCTATCTTTTGGGATGAAAGGCATTCTAAAGTAGCATTAGAAGACATGCCAGAAGCAACACAGCCTTTCCACTATTGGTTGCATTAAGTTTTTGACGAAAAACAATGTTTTCCAAGATAAATTCACATGTACTGTAAGTATTTCACTATTTCAGCTTTAATAGCTCCTGAGCACATTGCCTTAGCAACCAAGCTGTATAATGGGGAGCTTCTCAGGGGCTGCGGGCAAGGAATCCTTCCACCATGCATTAGCCATTAACTGCAGCCTAAAGCCACCTCACCACACCCTTTGCACCTCTCTTTAGGGTGCAAGTGATTAATGGATACCCACTTGTCATAGGGTGCTTTCCTCACTGCTGGAGCACTTCCTTGTGGCCACATCTGGGGATTAGCTCCACCAGTCTGAAGCCACCTCCTACAGTTGCTCATGGTAGCTCTGTCTCACTATCTCTCTCTATTGCCCTCTCAGGGTTCAACTGCTCCCAGTTTTGGCTCAGCCCTCCAGCTGGGTCACTGTAATTTTCCCCTTCCAGGGATGTGTGGGTGTGTACATGTGCCTGTATCAAAATCTCTCAGGACCCACAGTCCCAAGCAGTCTTCCCTTTCATTGCCCCTTAACAGTGCCACTTTCCTCGGTGGCTGGTAGAGGAACAGGCCCTCTAGGTTCCAGCCCAGGGACCCTACAACAAGCAGTCAAGATCATCACAGTCCTAGCTCTTACTGCTGTATCTCTGGGTTACTCCCTACCTTGCCTTCACTCCCTCTGAAAGTGACTGCAGGCCCTCTTTCTGCAACCCTCTTTTACTCTCAGCTACTGGGTTTTATACAGACTCTGCCTGTACCCATCCAGCTGAGCTTCATCTGTAATTGGGCCTCATTGCTCCCTGGCTCCTCCTCCAGGTGCAGCCTAAGCAGTTAATTAACCCCTTTAGGCCATGTGCATGCGTGCGTGGGGGGGGAGGCAGGTAGGGTAGGGTAGGGTAGGCACCCTGTCAGTGCACTGCAGTAAATCCAGCAGCATTGCCCCTTCCTTGTGCCCAGTCCCCCAGCCCATTGCAGTGCATGGAGGTGTCTCACACTGCAGCTCTAGATATGCAGAGGATGATTTCTTGGTCCTGCAGTCCCGTTATAAGGACCTCCACACCCAGGGTGGCAGAGGGAGGGCAACATTAGCCCTCTATGGAATATGCCTCTGATAAAAGTCCATTAGCAGTTAAGATTATTTCCCCATGATGAGGCAGACTAAGTCTCAAATCAACCTCAATTGCAGGCTCTCTAGTTCTAGGTAGCTATATACTCCAGCCAGCCTTGCTTAGCAGTATGAAATAACAGTAACTGAAAACATTCTCCTTTCAAAACTAAAAAAAAGTTTCAGAGCACAAGCCATTTTCAAACTGCTCTACAATGTAACTAGGAGTAAAAAAAACTCAGCTATACTGGAAGCTACAGCCCAGGCAATTTCATAGCTCTTCCTCTGTTGTAGTGCCAGTGATACTGATATTAGAAAATTACAGCCAGGCCTCTGGAAAGCTTTTAATTCCATTCACAAAAATACATGAAGCAAGTTCAAAGTGTTGAATTTCCAGAACTGTTGCTAGTATACATATTTCACAAACTTTCTCTGTGACATATGATTGTTGTCTCCAGTCAGGGAACGAGAAGTGAGAACACTAAGTGGTTTGCTTTCACCTCCGGCAGGTAAGTAACTGGTAAAGAGACTTCATAGGAAAGAATTTCTAGGGACGGCCCACAGTACCAGCAAGCCCCTATCATACTCCAGCATTTACGTGGTGACTAAAGCTGGGTGAAGCTGTCAGAATGCACCTTGAACTCAATTAAACTTGGGAACGGTTCAAAGTTCATTGTGCTTGTGATGAAATTCATCAGCAGTCTTGAAAAGTTCAAACATGAGCTGAGCTTGGCATCTGGATTCACACAGCCATCCACCACTCACTTTCCCCCTCCATACGCATGCCTTTCCGAACTGGTTTCTCTCTCCTCCAGCAAAAAACAAAGCCTCAGGTTCACTGACATCAGTGGAGTTCCACAGCAGTAGATGTGCATTATAACATCTAAAGCATTTCTATATAGAGTGCTGGGTGTGATCCTCCACTCTTTTAACCTGGTTTTATGCTAATGTACTCCACTGAAGTCAATGAAGTTATGGTGGTATTGTGTCAGTATAACAGAGAGGAGAAAATCTCTTTACATTGAAATCTAAGGTAGAAAAAACCCTTCTCTCAAGCAAACCAACAGATAAAAAGAACATAAACAGAAGACAAGCTTCATGCATCAATTCCCAGTGTCTCTGACTCAGTTTCACTGCATGAAAGGATTCCAGAAAAAACTTTTACTTATTAAAAGAAAAAATTCAAGTCACTGTTTTAAGAAGTTTGACAGTTTCAACACAGTTTGTCTTTTCTAGCCTACTTTCTGTATTCTTGGCAATTTGGATTAATCACTGCTCCTTCCCTCTCCCCCACCAGCTGCCACAAGTCCTCGATGGAGTTGTGCTACCCTGCCGTGCAGCATGGATAATTGGCCATGATATGCCTATTAGCATGTTGCCGTCATTAGAGTTCATTTTATTTAGCTTGTTTGGTTATTTAAAAGATATATTCAGAATGAACTGCAAATTCCCTATTCATAAAAAAATCTTGAAAATGGTGTTTATTGAGTTGCAAAGATACAAGTGTTCTGTGATTTCTTCCAGGCTAACCTTTCCTGTTCTTGGGAAAGTATCATCACTCAAGCTACCCCCATCGAGTGGCCCATAACAATGGCTATCCTTGGGGTATTCATGCACAGCCTATTGCAAGAAGAATTGGGAAGGGCAGAGACCTGGCCTCACTCTTCCCTCTACCATATTGGCCAGCAGAGCTGGGCAGCCAGCAGAAGCGTTTGGTTCATCCCTCTGAAAGAGAGTAGTGGCATGGAGCACATCTGACACAACTAAGATCTCAGGAGACACTCTTTTGCATTGTCATGCTGGCCCCCATAAAAGAATGAGTAAAGGATTAGAAAACATACCCTACAGTCATAGATTCAAAGAGTTCGGTCTATTTAGATTAACAAAGAGAAGGTTAAGGAGTGACTTGATTACGATTGATCTAGAAGTACCTACATGGGAACAAATATTTAATAATGGGCTCTTCAATCAAGCAGAAAAAAGTATAACATGATCCAATGGCTGAAGTTGAAGCTAGACAAATTCAGACAAAATAAGTATAAATGTTTAATGGTTAGATTAATTAAGCACTGGAACAATTTAGCAAGAGTCACAGGGGATTCTCCAGCACTAAGCATTTTTACATCAAGAATAGATATTTTTCTAAAAGATAAAAGAAATGTTCTTTGGCCTGTGTTATACAGGAGGTCAGATTAGATGATCACAATGGTCCCTTGGAATCTGTGAATCTAAGGTGAAGGTTAAAAGGGATATGGTTCTATCACCACTATCTTCTCCAGAACGCAGAAAAATGCAGATTATGGCTGCTTGTTTCCTATTGTGATGGATTAGTGCCATGTCTGTGTGTCCACGTTGATTTTCAATGAGTGTTGGAACACTGGGGAAGTTCCAGAGGACTGAAAGAAAGCTAAAGTTGTGCCAATATTTCAGAAGAACAAATGGGAGGACCCAGATAATTATAGGCCGGTCAGCCTGACATCAATCCTGAGCAAAATAATGGAGCAGCTGATATGGGGCTCAATTAATAAAGAATTAAAGGAGGGCAATATACTTAATGCCAGTCAACATGAGTATATGTAAAACGGAGTCTGTCAAATCAGCTTGATCATTAGTGATAAAGTTTGCAGATGATAAAGAGGGTATAGGTGTAGTTTTACTTCTATATTTGCGATGGCAGCTTCAGTCAGGCCAGTGGGGCCCCATGTGGGCAGGGGTATCATTTCAGATTTTGATGGGGGGCAACTTTAACCATGAGTCAGGGGCTACTTAGGCACCTAAAAATGCTAACTTTTTTGCAGATAATATCTTAGAAATTAGCTGACATGAGCACTGTATCTTATTCCTATGCAAAGAAAGATAAATAAATAAATATTAGACCTACTCAGCTCTAGCACTAACATATTCTGACATCTTGTGGCAAGTCACTTAAGGGGGACTGATGAGGTTTAGACTTCTTAATGGTTTGTACGGTGCCTAGCACAATAGGGGACTTCTACTGATTCAGGTCTTGGGGCACAACTATAACATTAGTCAGCTGTTGAGTTGCCTGCTGGCGGTAGCTGAAGGGGACTTATCTGGTGCGTGGGATGCTGGGGGAGTACAGGTCAATCTGTGTTGGCCAACAGCTCAGCCTTCCTGCCCACAAGCTCAGTACCTGCTGACAGAATTTGCAGCACAGCCCAGGCACACACTTGACCTTGAAGCTGCAGCCACCAATGGACGTGACGACTCAGAAGGGTCTTACCCCAGTTTCTTCCAGGAAGAGGTGAGGGTGCTCCCTGCTTCTCTGAGGGCAAATGGACCCCAAGACCAACTTAGCTGCTTCTAGCCCCCACCCTTCTTCAGCTCCCCGTCCCTCAGGATCCGTGTCCCAGGGATGGTTCTCCCTCAGCAGCCCCTCCCACACTCGCTGCCCCTCAGGGCACAGTCCATGCCTTCATCTCTCCCTTCCCCTGTAGGTTGACTCCCCTTTCCCCACCCTACTGCCCCCCCACCTGATGCCAACACCCCAACCACCATTGGGGCTTCTGTGCTCCCCTCTCCCACCCTGACTGACCCGTTTCTTGCCTGCTCCATTCCCAGAGGCCCTGCTCACTGCCTCATTACTGTTGGCTAGGAGGATTTTCATTCTGTATAGTCTCAGTTGCTGATTGGTGGAGGCGGATGAGGGGACAAGGTGGGTGAGCTAGCACAGTGGAGGAAACTGACCAGGAGACCACTGGCTCTGGCGTGGGTGGCAAATTCTGCACCTGCCAGAGGCTTGCAGTTTGGGGAGGCAACATCTCCCCAAACTATACCTCTGACTATGCTGCAATCACTTCAAAAACTTCAGTGAAAGCCAAATGCCCAGGTAAGTATCATGGGTCTTGGGTGGGGCTTGTACAGCCCACACTGAACCCAGGCTGCTGCAGCTTCACTGCTATTGTTCCATGAGCTAAATTAAAACTGTTGATACTGGATGCTTAGTGATCAGTGTGGATACCAGTGAGACACAGTTCGCCCAATGTGCAGATCAATAAGGTTTAATGTGCAAATTTCCTATAAATATATGAGTTGAATATAAAGCCTAAAATTAACTACTAGCCTTGAGGGCTAAGCAGTACAGGAACAGGAACAGCTTTCTTCAGGTGCCCTGTCAAGGAGTCAGTGGATCCTCTGGTCTGACTATTAGCATCTCCCGCAGAGTCAGGTGTTGATGGAGCACACCCCTTTGTCTAAGTGGTGACTTCTTATGTCCTTCCAAAAACAGCTTTCACCTAATTATCTCGCTACTTATTATCATATATGCAAAATACCCATTGGGTTTTCACCCTTGACTACATTCCATTCTCAGCATGGCAATTAGGGTGATTAAAATAACATCTGGTGATAGGAGGGGTTGTGTAAAAATATGCCCCTTGGCAGTGAAAAAGTGTACCTCCAGACGTTTGAGGGTAACGTCTTGTTCTCATTACCATTATCTATGTGCAGCTGCAAGCACACTTGTTGTATATTTCACCTTGTTATGTAGCATGGTATGTAGAAACTTAGACATCTGCAAGATATAATTCTACAGGGGTCAGAATAGCCAAGCAAGCCATTAAAGCTATGCTAGGCCAGTAGAACAGTGGTCAGGCAACTCAAATTGCAGTGGGCCTTCAACAAAAACTAGCTTGGCTATATATCTACATTTGCTGCAGTCACACTTCCAACTGAAGTGTAGCCATAACCAAAACCTGGAGGATTGGTATATAATAAAGAGGACATGTCACTGACACAGAGTGAACAGGATTGCTTGCTAAGCTCAGTGCAAGCAAACGTGTTTAAACACAGCTTAATGTAGGTTATATATTTAGACAAAATTAGCACTGGCCATACTTACAGAATGGGGGACTGAAAGAGACTTAGGCACCAGTACAACAGAGTGGCCAAAACAGCAAATGAAATCCTTGGGTGCATAAACGGGAATCTTGAGTAGGAATGAAGCAGTTATATTGCTATATATATACTATCTGGGATTGCTGTGACCACTGTTGGAATACTGTGTTCAGTTCTGATGTCCACATTTCAAGGAGAATGTTGATAAATTGGAGAGGGTTCAGAGTAAAGGATTGGAAATCATGCCTGAGAGTGAAAGACTCAAGGAGATCAATCTGAAGGTTAAAGGCTGATTTGACCACAGTCTATATGTTATTTACCTGAGTATCAGAAATCATACACTCTCTTCAGTCTAGCAAACAAAGGTATTATAGGATCCAATGGCTGGAAGTTGAAGGTAGGTGAATTCATAGTTAGAAATAAGTGCAAATTTTTAACACTGATGGTAGTTAACCATTGGAACAATTTACCAATGGTTGTGGTGAAGTCTCCATCACTTTAATTTTTTTTAATGACAATAGGACTTTTTTCTAAAAGATATGCGCTAATTAAAAAGGAATCAATTCCTGGAATCCTATGGACTATGTTATGTGGGTCAGACTAAATGATTACAATGGCCCCTTCTGGTTTTATAATCTGTATCAGTTATCAAACTCGATTTTGTTTTATGAATACCATTTAGGTTGTAAATTGTGCTGTGCCTTTACTTTTGCCTTTTAACCTCCATATTGGACTGGGATACCCACAAAATATTAGCAGAGACTCTGTATACCCTCATCAGAGGGCTAACAGTGGAGAACATTCAGAAGTCATTAACCTGGATGGTCTTCCATTCAGATGGAAGCACCTTAGAATAATGAGCAGGGTGCTGCCCATAGGGAACCAGTTTTCCTAGTCTGGACTTTAGATGAGCTGTAACCAAATAACAAATCATCTGACAAAGAACTTAAAGCCTCTTGGGCTGGAACTTTATAAAAGGACAAATTCTGCTCTTTGCAGGAGCTCTCTTGCACCAACCAGAAAAGGAAGGCAAAACTGTGCAAGAGGAGGAGGAGGGTTCCACACCATTGAAAGGACTGACCAAAACTAAAAGGGATCTCAGAGTGGTGATGACACTGGAGAGAGGGTTTTGCATGCATTTTGGGTTACCATAGCTCTTTATATCACATGTGCTTTGTCTTTGAGTAAAGTGTGACTGATTTAGAAATTCCTTTGAAAAGCCTCCATGTTACTTTCTTTAACAGTCACAAAGTCCCTGAAGGGTGAAACAGTAATTCAAAAGGTCACAGCTTCAGAAGAAATCTGGGGAGTGTAAAATAGCTACTCGGGAGGCTTGGCAGAATGATCCCTAGTCAGGACCTATATAGTTGACTATGGAGTCCCATAGCTCAGGAAGGAGTGCTAGACATAGCATCTACACTATGACAATGTGCCTTCATATCCAGAATCAAAGACAAAGCCTGGACTCTGTCCAGTCCCAGCAAGCCAAAGAGCACATAGGATTCAGTAGGTGGACCCAAACACAAGAGTCTTGTGAATATCCACCAGGGGAGTTTAGCTAGGGCTGCAACACCTGTTAATTTAGGACCAATTTTTCAAAAGCATCCCCTGTTTCTGGATGTTTTGGTTTTTGGCTGCCTAACTTAAGAAACCTAGAGCCTGATTTTCGGATGTGCTGATCTCCTAAACTTCACTGAATTTGAAATGAAGGCCCAGGAAGAAGAACTCTTTAGAAAGGAGGAAGCACTGACCCTGTTCCACACCCAAGCAGCTCCTAACCTGCCATGATCCAAATTTCACCCTTCCTATCTGCAGCAGGCAGCCAGCACTCGCAGAAGTACTGGAAAGGAAGATAGCTTGTTCTCGTCAGCCACATTAAGACTGGGCCCAAAGATGAGAGGACTCTTTGCACCCTGCCCTTTTTTGCAGTCAGGTTTGGCCCTTAAAATACTCTTAAGTAGGGCTAATGGGTTTGAGAACTAAAGGGAAGTGGCTTCTCTTAAAGGGCAAAAGATATACTGCATTGGTCAGCCTTCCTCTCTTATAATTCCATATTACTCCCATTGTAGTCCTACTATAATAGGAGCAGGAGCAGGCCTTTGTCACTTGTAGATTTTTAAGGCTAGAAGGGACCATTAGATCATCTACTCTGACCTCTGTTAACCAGGCCATAACACTTCACCCCAGTTACCCCTGTTACCAGTTTGTATTTGACTAAAGTATATCTTCCAGAAAGGCAGCCAGGCTTGATTTAAAGACTTCAAGATATGGAGAATCTGCCATCTCCAATGGTTAAGCACCTTCACTCTTAAAAGTGTACCTTATTTCAGATATGAATTTGGTTTTTCTTGTCTTGCTCTCTTGCTATATCTCAATGATCCCTTGTCCTACATATTCCTGTTACAGTTCACAGGGTAGTCATTGCTTAGTAAGATCTTATTTTGCAACTTCCCATGGTGATTGTTAGATCTTTGTGAAACAATGCAAAATTTTGCATGAAATATTTTATGAAATTTTCCAGTTTCTTTTTGCAATGGTTTTTGGTAAACACAAATGTTGAGTTTTCATGAAATGTCATAAAGATGGTGACTTGGCAGCAAAATTCTGAAAGCTCAGATATTTCTTCAGTGAAAACAGTAGAGGTTAGCTGCTTTAACCCAGATTCTCCCTATTTGTATTTTTGTTTTGCATTGTTCTTTCTCCAAGGATTTAATTTTGAATTTTACTCATTTAATTGCCTGGGCCACATCCTGATCTTGTGATAAAGAATGGCATAACTTGTATAACCTTCAGGAGAACTATTTGATTCTATTTTATTAATCTGTGTGTGACAAGGCTATTTCAGTGTATTTTCATATTTTACTTGCCCTTGTCTAACTTGTAAACAGCTTTGGTGGAAAAAGAAAAATTCTCTCTGACATACAGACCTTGTATGTATGTCCATAAGCATCATCCCTGGAGTCACATCCTGAAACTAGGTCATAAATAATGATATCACATTATTACCATTTAAATTATAATTAAGAGATGCTTTCACAGTGGAAAAAAAGAAATAAACTCAGCACTACGATGTCTAAGAATCTGTCTTAGGGTTTCCAGGAATGAAGCATACTAAAATTGTTCATGATATATATTAGAAAAGATGATAGCAGAGGATCATGAAGCTGAATACTATTGTTCAGCACTAAGAGAAAAGATTAGCAGGAAATCAAGATACCTGAGATAATAGGAAAGTTGATAGAGTTTTTCCTATACCTAGTCAGTTCCATTATGCATATGATGAAAATGAAGCATTGGCTAAGGAAAACAACTTTGCAGTGGAATAACTACCTTTTCACTCATTTGACTGCTGCCAAACATACATGGCTAAGTAGTAGAGCTGGCTGGAAGTTAACTGACAAAGTAGTTTTCAGGCAGAGAATGCAAATTTGTCGAGATCAAAATATTTTGTAGAAACTGTTTGATTTCAGCAATGATCCAATGGAACTCAGGCATGTTTCCAAATCTGTCCGGTTTCCTGCCAGGCTCTTTGGCAGCCAACCTTATGGGTTGTTGGGGAGACAAGATCTGAAAGCCTTGGGAGTGCCAGCTCATTTGGCACTACCATGGTTTCCAGGGTTCTGGTTCCACACAAGCCTGCCAAGCAGGATTTTGTTTCAGTATCATCAGGGTGAATCTGTTTGATTTTTCAAAACAACTTTTTTTAAATTCTGTTTTGTGGAGAATTTTGAATTTTATTTTAATTTTTTTGTTCCAAATAAAAACAAAACCAACTTGAAATTCTGGAGTCCATCACAAAATGTAAATACTATTCTGCATGCAGCTTTACTAAGTATATCACATTGCTGATTTGTTCTGCAGATTCCAAGATCAGAAGGGACTGTTGTGATGCTGTACATCACAGGCCATAGAACTTTTCCAAAATAATTCCTAGAGCATATCTGTTAGAAAAATATTGAATCCGGATTTAAAAATTGCCAGTGATGGAGCATATACCATGACCCTTGGTAAATTGTTCCAATGTTACAGTTAAAGATGTACTATCTTATTTTCAGTCTGAATCTGTCTAGTTTCAACTTCCTGACACTGGATTATGTTATACTTTTCTCTACTAGATGTTCATGATCATACTCAATCTTGCAGCCTTTACTCATGTGGTTAGTCCCATTAACTTCACTGTTTTTTCACTGATGTCAGTGGACCTACTCACTACAGTACATCTAGCAGAGTAACTGCAGAGAAACATAGGTGCTGCCATGCTATGCTGCTTCAGACTAGAGGTCCTTCTACTCCAGTGTCTTGTCTGAGAGCAGCCAGTACCAGACGCTTTAAAGGAAAAGCATTAAAGCTAAATGAATTGTAATCCAGGGCCCAAGAGAAGAGCAGCAATATAACAAACATAGAAAGAACACAAGCAAGACTGGTAATCTAGATCAATTCATAAAACAAGTATAAGAAAGAAGATCCTGATGGTACGCTGCATTGGCATGTAAGCCACAGTACATCAAGAGAGGACTGTAGTTTGCTCAATTCAAACATAGCCAAACAGATGCATTTTTTAAAAACTGCTTCTTGGCAGCATCTTCGTACATTAAGTTACAGTCCAGAGCTAGTTTTATAGTTGTCACAGTGCCTCAGTGGGCCACAGCTAAGGACACCAGATCAGGACAAACTGCTGAGAAATGGGGCAGACCAACCTCAGACTACTGGTTACTCTTTCATAAGACACAAAAAGTAACAAAAGTAAACTTCTGTCTCACTGCATTGGTTGACAAGAAGTCCAATATGCAGTTTCCTTAAGTATCCCAGCCCTTATTTCACCACCCAGGTACTAGACTTAATGATGAGAACTAGTTTAATCAAACAAAGGGTTCTTCTGATCCCAAGAGATCAGCCGCACAGCCAGGTCAACATAACTCAGATCTTACAGTGGAAGCAACAATGGTATGTATGGTCTTATTTTAATCATACAGTATCACAATAGTCTAGTTAGAAACTTCTAAAAATAATGCACACATTTAATTACTATTGCAGAATTAGCACCAGTATAGTATGCGTAAATGGTATAATACTCAGAAATGAAAAAAGAAAAGAAAAAAGAAGGCAGAAAAAAGGGGCGAGGTAGCCTACTGAAATATGATTCAGATAGATGTCCTATCTTTGAATTCTCAGATTTTTTTATGTTAATGTACACAAAGGAATGTTCAAAAGTTTCATTTAACATATCAGTTCTGCAAACTGCAATTTTCCTTTCACTATGTTGATTTGTGCTAGCTAGGAAAAGGAGAGCCAGGTCTGAGCTAACTGAATGATTATAAAATTCTTTGCTTTTGTTCAGCAAATCCAACCTTTTGTGAGTATAAACACCACAGCTCAGCACAGTCACATCCAGAGACCTCTGCCAATGGCTAACAGATATGAGTTGGGATTGTGCCGTACAAGTCGCACTCTCCAGAGAAACTGCCAGGAAAAGGAACTAAATCAAGTATCATTTTCAATCCATCTCTTTCCCGATGTTTTAAGACTGTCGTAATGCAAAACAGATTTTCCTTTTGCAGAGCATCCACTAATCGTTTTGGGTGACTCAGGCACATTCCAACAGTGTTTCTAAAGACATAAAAAATATTTCTGGAGTAAGATAGGTTCCCCAAGGGGTTTGCATCACCACATGAGTAACCCTTGTTCTTTCCCAAAGTCTTAAAAACACAAGTGCATTTTTTCTTCTATACTTGTAATGAGTTTGAATCTGCAATGGATCAAGTGAAAGTGACATTTGAAGATTGCTGGAATTACTGGGTGAATTCCTATGGCTTGTGTTATGCAGGAGGCAAAACTAGATCATAGTGTCCCTTCCGGCCTTAGAATCTATGAAGAAAAGAGGACACAGAGCCAGAAAAATGCTGTATAAACAGATATGTACTTGTTATATCAGAGATGCAATAAGAAACTTTAAGTACCGTATTTAAAATAAAACAGCTATGGATTATTAGAAGGATAAATAATGCACAAGTTTATAATAGGCCACTATCAGTTTACTGCCTCTAACCACATATTTGGATTCCTTGACTGGAGACATTAGACATTATCCTCGTGTTTCTGTTTAAAAAAGAAAAAAAAAGAGCTTCTGTTGTAATTGTTCACAAAAAGGCAAGCCATTAGACTGTGTTGTAGGTGATTTGTTTTCAGACAAGTTGTTAGCCTATAAAGACTCCAGTTTCTTCAATACTTGGACTATGACAACATTAAGGAACACAGACCCAAGACAGAAAGGCTGGGTTATGTGACTTTACGCCAAGGATGAGAAAAGATTACATCGGTAAATAATGAGCTGGTGTGTCCTGTAGGCATCAAGACACTTGGCAGTTTTTATGTGCTTTACCACTTCATTATTTGTTATCTGAACAACTCACAGAACAATTCAAAATGTTTAAGCTAGAAGTAGAACTAAGCAAATAATTCAGTAAATAGTTTACTTAAATAATTTAGTCTCTTCTCTATTACTCAGATTTACTCATAATTGAAAGTATTTTCCTTCCCTATGCCCCTTCACCTTCCCCACCCTGCCTTGCAGGGTTATTTCTCAACAAAATGAAGTTTGCAGACAAGGGGGAAACATGAAGAAGGCAGTGCATGACAGTTGTTTCCCTACACATAACTTGATTCCTATAATGTCTCAGTCTAGTGGTGAAGGAGCAATTCCAAGGTAATAAGAGCATAGATGGGGTTAATTGGAGTTTTTTTTAGTTGTTGTCTCAAAAACAACAAAAATGCTCCATTCAGTTCTACCCCTGTGCAGATTGCATAGCTGGATCACTTTGGGGAGTCAATACTAAGTCCTTTCATCAATAAGTAAAGAACTGCCAGTGAAAACAAAGGACCTCTTCGTGGACTTCAAGGGCACAAGAGGGCCCTAAAAAAGGAAACTGCACCTACTGTAACAGTATTGTGCTTTTCTTGTCTAAGATACATAGCAAGATGCTGATATACCATTATCAAATTGTCAGATTGGTCTTATATTTTCCCAGGCGATTATACTTAGGAGCCACACCATGAAGCATTCTTTAAAGTAAAATTCAATGGTAGTGCTGAGAACCAATCAAAGGCCCTCTCCATCTGTATTAGACCTGAGTTGGGAGGGGAAACTGCAGGTGGAGACGTCAAACAGGAAGTGCACATAGGAAGTCTATACACTGGTCCCCCATAAGATGGGGAGGAGAGTGAAGATGGGGGCAGGCCAGAGAATGGGCCATGGGAATATTACACACACATATTCAGTGGTCACAGCACGCCACACAATTGGCACAAAAGGGCTGGTCCCACTACTCCAGCAAAAGAGCATACATTTTGGTCATCATAAAACTTCACACACAGTTTCCCATTTTTTATACTGGCCCTGCATGACGGCCAACATTCAAGCCTATGAAGATTCATGTGAGCTCTGTGTGCATACCAAAGCACCTCAAACCAAGCCCCATACATACAAACCAAGTACCAATGTTGGTACTCCTAGAAACACTCTCAAAGTCCTGGATATTGTTTTCAGTAGACTTCATGATCTAACTCCCCAACTCTGTTGGTCACATTGTCGTCTTGACAGTTATGGACTGTCTGATGAAAATGACCCACATCATCCCCTCCAGGCACCTACCACCTGCAGTAACGTTATTGGACAGCTCTTGATAAGACATGATATTAATCTTTATGGGCTTACAGACCACATTGCCTCAGACAGAGGTCCACTGAAAATTCACTTCATGTTTCTGGTGAGAAATCTGTGATTATTGGACATCCATACCTCCATCTCCATCACTTACCATCTCCAAGCAGATGGACATACTGAGATGGTGAACCAAGTACTTGATGTTTCGCTATCTATCACTAAGATCTGGTACAACTTCTTACCACTTGCTGAGTTTTCCTATAAAAATTTGGCCCAGGTCTCAACAGAATAGAGCACCTTCTTTTCAAATTATGGGTTTCATCCCCAATTCCAGCCAGAACTACCAGCAGCATTCTAAAACTCGACTTCCACCATCTGGGTCCAACAAATCCATCGTGCCCAAGAGGAACTTAAGGACCAGCTAGAGAACATGAAGAGAGCTTAAAAGTGGTAGGCCAACGAAGGGTACCATCTCCAGAAGCCAGAAAGTTCAGCACATTTTGAAGCATCTTCTGTACAGTAGACCCTCCCACAAACTGGACCAGCTGTCAACTCATTTGCTTTCAAATTACAGTTTCCAGAAACATCAAGATACTCCTCATGTTCTAAGTGTGCTTCCTAAAACCATACATTGAGAAACCCCTCCCTGGCCAAACTACTCCTCCATCCCTACTGGTCAAAGCCCAAGACCGTGAGGAATGGGGGTGCATGCCATCCTCTATTCCAAATACACCTAAGGATGCCTGTACTACTTTGTAGATGGGGATGCATATAGATCTGAAGAGCATACTTGGGAACCTGCTTCCCATATCCACACCCCGACCTGGTAGGAGAGGTGCAGGAGGCTCATCCAGACAAGCCTGGCCTAGTTAATCCTGAAAAGAAGGGACCTGATGAGGGGCATGATGTAAGAACCTATGGACCTAGATGGAGGGTCTGTGGAGATTGACGCAGGCATCACTTCCTCATTGCCATTAAGCACCTAGGGAAGTTTGCCACCAACAGGTACTGAGAGGTACTGCAGGAATTCCCACCCTAAAGGGCATAAATGACAGCCCTCCATAATCCCTGTGTGGCTGGCACTCCCCATTAAACCAGGAAGCCATTTCTGGGAGTTCTTGGAGCAATGCAGACTTCCAGTGTACTTCTGCCTTAGATACCACTCCATGCTCCTTGCTGTGACTCACCTGGATCCCAGGATCCTGGCTCTCAAGCTATGCTTGGCTCCTGACCCTGATCCTCTTACTACTATTGCTGAAAGACCCTGGCCCAGCCTGACCCCAATTCTTGCTTCATGCTCTAAATTTGGTAACAGACTCTGACTTTGTGTTTTGACCTGGCCTGGTTCCAGACTGATCTCTGACTTTCAGCCCCAACACTGAGCAGCTCACTCCATGCTCACTGGTTGCCCACAACTCAGCCCTGAAAATGATCAGCTTTAACCATATTAGCAGCTCCGTGATGAAAGTTAAGCACTCTGGTAGAGTGATACCTGTTTTTTTAACAGTACTTCCCCATTGACTTCAAGGCAAGCAATTGATTTCAGGCAACCTAACTCTCTTCTGAGCAGGGAAGGAAGACAGCAGCAGCAGATTCGCCCAAAGCAGATTCGTTACATTTGCCTCTGCCGACCTACTGTTGAGCAAATTTATCTCACACAATAAACAGAAGGGCTGCATTCTGTGTTTGGATTCACACACACGTATCCAGCTGGATTCAAAAGGGCCTTTCTCTGGACATGCAACAGTCAATCTGATTCAATGTGTTCATGTGACCACATGTGGGAATTCATCACAGCAATAAAAATAGTCATAATGAATCATTGAGAAATAAAATTAATCCTCAGCCTTTAGTGCAATCAATCTTCAAAATGCAACTAAAATGTTAATTTAAAAATGACTATGAAATTTAATTTAAAAATTAAATTGCACTCTAATTGCAAACAGTTTAGGGTGGGGGTGGTTGTGGTGTGTGAAGTGTTTAATAAGATTTTTGTGGTTACAGAATCTTACGGGGTCTGGTGTGACCCAGGGTTATGAAGGGCATTACTCAGGAACCTTCTCCCATAGTACATGGGACAGCATTCCTCTCTATATTAAACTGTAGGTCACCAGAATCGCTATGATTGGCAACCACAGAGCTCCCTTCCACATGTCTATCATTTTTGCTTCATCATTCAAGTCACAATGGCTGTCATTTTCCGTTGTGTGTGACTGAAGAAGGCTGACGGACTCTGAATAATGCACAAATGTTCCAAGAGAAGTAGCTATTGCTAACTATGTCATCTTTCAAAAATGGTAGAACATTTCTTCCAGAATCCACAAGAGACTGAAATTATCTGGTGAATTCTGATAATTACTTTCAGAAGGAGTTCTCAGCACCAGTATCAAGTATTTTAGTTCAGCTATGTCAGGAAGACAAACTGTCATTGCATATAGATTACCAGAGCCACTGAAAAGCCACAAAGTAGTATGTTCAGACTCAAAAGTTGGTAAGTCACTTCCAACTGAAATTTTGACTGGGTTTATCCTGTCCCAATTAGCATTTTCCTGAAATCCACTCATTCCTTTCCTTTGAAATAAATACCAGACAAGAACTTGACCTTGAAAGCAACAAAAAGTGCACAGAGATTCTCTCTCTTAACTCTCAGTATTCTGGGTCGCCTTTTAAAATGGCCATATATTATCATGCAATAGAAATGGCATTATTATAAACTCAATGGCAAAAGTACTATTATGAAGCAAGATTCTGTCTAGCTGTGACCTGAGTGTGCAGTGAAGGGAAGGCATATGGATTATAAGGGCCAGGCAAAATTATAGCCACTGAGCTCTCTGAAGTGCAAGGTCTATTCCTTCCATACTCATCTGCGGGTGCACAAACAGTATAGGAAGGAGGCAGAGCCCTGGCTCCACAGCCCTCTCCCCCCTAACACAACTGGCTGGTCACATAGATAGGGGAATAAGAGCTATATAAAAGAAGCATCTGTGGGCACAGGTGCAACTCCTGGGCCATCATAGTTCTGCACCTGCCTTTACCATTGTCTGTGCCCAAACACCACAATCAAAACCTTACCCAGCACAGTCTATTTTTTTCTCCCTGAATGTAACAGAGAGACAATGTAATCGGATAACTCTGTTATTTTCCTTTGGGAGCTTCCCACTGTTGGTCCCCAATCGACCACTCTTGCCTTCTTGCCTCTCTTTGCTCCCTCAAGCTATTAAGGGTGAGAATTTCAAAAGCACCCAAGGGAGTTAGGCACTGAAAACCAGTGGGAATTGAGCACCTATCTCACTTAGGCATATTTGAAAATCCAACCCTTAATGCAATATGCTAATTGATATAAAAGAAACAGACTTACAATGTCTAAAAGCTGTATGCACAATTTAAATAAAGTGAAAAGGAGCTACAAAAGCTCATGAATTTTTACTGTAGTTAGCCACCGCCCTTCTCCAGACTCCATCATCCTTTTGCACGCTTTGTTCAGTATCCTTTGTTGTCCTAGATTTAATTTAGGACCTGACCCCATAGCACTTACTCACTGCATGCATTCTTACTCATGTGAGTAGTTCGACTGATGTCACTGGGAACCGTTCATGTAAATAAGTGTGTGTGGGATAGGACCCTTAGGATATGTCTACACTTCATTGTAAACCCAGGCCGGCGGGTCCTGCGCACGTGGACTTGGTGTTTCCAAGCCACATGTGAGCATCCACATTGTATTGTAAACCTGGGTTTACAGTTGCCTGACCCAAGTCTCACAACTCTGCTAATATGTCCATGATGCACTACGTGGAAGTATTGAGTCAGGTCACGCTGCATGGTCCACACTGCAAAATGATAGGGCTTGGACATGAGTCTCGGCAGGACTTCGGCTCAGACGCCACCCTCCTGGACAGGTCCTAGGACCTGAGCTCTGACTGCTTGCTGACCCAAGTCAGACAATGCTGGGGGGGAGCTGGACCCAAACCTCAGTATGAGCTTGAGTTTACAATGCAATATAGACATACCCTATGGCTATGTCTACACAGCAACTAGACACCTGCAAGACAGTTTAATTGCTGTGTAGAAATATGGACCATCCCATATCTCAGGGTCCTAGAGCCCAGGCTCCAGCTCAAGCCCAGAAGTCTATTCAGCAATGAAACAGCCCCACAGCCTGAGCTTCACACACCTGAGCTGACTGGCAGGGGTCAGTCCCTGGTGTCTAGTTGCTGTGTAGACCCTGAGTGTCGTCTGACAAATAAAACTGGAGAAAGAGGGTCAGGAAGGAGGACACTGGGGGATCATGAATACAAGCTGGCATGAAGCTACTAAAACACACTATAGAGCCTGATCAGTTAACACAGGTCTCTCAGGTTGCTTAAAGAGCTCTTTTCTACAACTCTGCCAGCCTACAGCGTCTCTTGTTGCTAATGAAATGTGAGGGAGGTGTGGGGAAGAGGGAACCTCCCATTTTAATTGTTGGTGACTTGCAGGGCATAGCAGATTTTTTTTAAATAATCAAAAACAAAATAAATAAGAGAGTGACTTTCAATGTTTCATTTGTTTTTAAGTTTAAAAATTTGCCTCCAAGAAAATGATGAAACTTTACCAGCTGAGCAGTCTGTTCTTCCACTGATGAACGTTAAATCCAGATAACTGCACAAATCCCTTATGAACTAAAGAGAAAACAATAATACTCGACAGCAGCAGCAGGGCAGGGGCTGATACACTACAATAGCTTTGCCTCAGCTTCTCCACACCCTCACTAAGGCTCTAACCATCAATACGTTTCTTTAAAAGGACATCCCTTGCATCAGCCAAGACAAACAACATCAGTTTTAGGGCCCGAGGGTCCCCACCCTGCATTAATGAGTGCTGAGTGAATTGACAGCAAACTTTTATGAACTGTGGGTTGATTATATATTTCTCAAGGCACCTCATTGCTAAGATAGGCATCTTAGATGTGAAACCCTAAAAAGCATTTTGTTTTCACTAAAACTTTCACATGCCTTGACCTTTATATTGTAAATCTTTTATGCAAAGTTATGGAGAAGAATTGGGTCCCTTTCTTCCATTACAGATTCATAAATTTTTAAACTCACAGTGTGTAGGCAGGCACTGTCATGTAACAATGGGAAACTGATGCTATGTCCACTGGTGCATAAATCTGAGGCGCGCACACAGCAAAAACAAAGCAGTAGAACCTGAAATAAAAAAGTATATCCCAAATCCTATAAAAGAGTACTTGGCAGAAGATGTTAGTAGCCTTCTTTCTTATCCTTCCCTACTTCCTGTCTTACCACTTCATTTAATTCCTCCTTAAGCACCTAAAACATTTATTTTGTCCAAATGGCATTACCATGGAATAATCTAGAGCTGGATATTTATGTTGGGTGCTAAAACTGGGCCATATCAAATAAGTCCAGGTGAACAAATCTAGACAAATATCATATCAGAATTTGGCATGAAATACCGTAAATAACAATAGTAGAAAAGAGGAATCTTGGACATATGAGGCCAGGCCAATAACAAGGAGGCCATTTGACATCCTGCTCAGGTCACCCAGAACTATGGGCCACTGTGTTACCACTCTGCCTGAACAAGAGTGAGCTTTGCTGCTGCTAAACTATGAGTCAGCTTCCTGACACACCAGCTTGTCTGCCTTGCTAGCAAACAGTTCAGAACTTTGCCAGTCCAAGCCTCCCCTTGCAGGTAATAATCAATTAACCCTAGTTTCTGAGTTCCCCAGGATATCTTTCTGCAGTGTCCACTCCCGCTCACTAAACTCTCATAGAAGTTATCGTATTTGTTGCCTCCAAAGAGACAGAACACAAGATCTTGTTAGTTTGGCTGAGGATTTTACCCTTCAATCTAATGTGCAGCACTGAGATGGTTTTGTAATAAAAACCAGAATAAATTTATTAACAAAGGACTGATATTTATGTGATAATAAGTAAGAATAGAAGACATAGATATGGTTACGAGAAAAACAAAATAGAACACGCTTTCCAACAACTAAACTTAACCTTAGTAAGTTACAATCTTTGTCTCACCTATAGCAGTACCCAGAGACTTCAATCCCCTTTGTTGAAGCATCCAACTTTCTCAGATTACAAGAGCTCTGGCTGTTCTATCCACCCAGTGATAGATAACAAAATGTTTGCGGGGGGTTGTTTTTGGTTTTGTTTGGGGGGGGGAGAGTGGGGCACGGGGGGTTGCCTCTGCTCATATCTTCCCAGAGATCATTGACCCTGTTTCAAAAAGCAGGACAGCTTCCCAGGACTACAGTCTCCATCTCCCATCATGATGAAATGGTCATCTTCCCCCTACTTTCTCGCCTGATGGCTTTTTTTACCTTACTTGTAAATGTGCTTTTCATTATCTTTGTTTTCACATTGGTTAATTGACACTGGAGACACAGTCAAGCTAGCAAAACATTCTTTTCCCTAGGTCAGGCTGGGCTTAGGCACTCCCTGCCAAGCACATTTTAGGAACATATTTCCAGCAAACACTTACAATTCTTTATACATCCCCCACACATGTCACTCAATAGTATTAATGACCAGCATGTTAGCAGTTTTCATATGACGTCCCCTTTTAGATAGAGATTCTGACAAGAGTGAGTTGTGTCAATGAGTGTATCAGGCCTGATGAGAGTTATGGTATGGTGTGCCCTCTGCCAGCTGGCAATGAGAGGCTCCATGGGGCAGACTAGGGGCCATTTTCTAGCTGGCATAAATGGACACAACTGCAGTGGTGAATTTGGCCACTTGTTTTGATGCAGGAAAGGAGAATAAGGAAACCCATCTATAAAGGTGAGACTGTCCTAAACAAACCAACAAACAAAAATGAACATAAATGTCACCATGTAAACCAATAGATCTAACATTTCCAATGGAGCAACCCAAATATTCAAATATGCAGCAATCAGACTTGGAAGTTTTCTCCAGTATTAATTGATCCATCCTTAGCAATAACATTTTGACATTATTAGTCAGTTTCTAGTTCTAACTAGTTACAGTCAAACAGAACTTTTCTATACAGTAGAAGTTTGGTAGAACACAGCTGTATCTGTATCAGGAGCTCTCCTTTTCCATCGTTAATTTGGTAGTACAAAGAACCTGATCAACCCCATTTACAAAAAGCAAGTACATTCTAATAATTTCTTACTGGTTCAAATTCAGCAGTACTATATTTCCTGCTGATTTCAACAGGAGCTGCACCCTCTGAAACCCAGGTTAGCCATGATTGCCATGATCCAGTTCTGATCTGGCCAAATAATCATTATGTAAATCCACTGAATCCAGTGTAACCCCAGTTGAGTAACTCCTGATTTACCACAGTATTATTCAGAACAGAATCGGGATCACTGCATCCAAGCATACTGAAATACACTAATTCATTTATTGAATTATAGACTTGAAAGCTAGTAGGGACCATTAGATCATCTAATCTGATCTCCTGTATAGCACAGACCCTTAAATTTCATCCAGTTACATATGTATGGAGACCAATAGTTTGTGTTTGGCTAAGTCATTTTCTCCAGCCCTTCATAAATTTTTGTGGCTCTTCTCTGTATACTCTCCAATTTTTCAATGTCCTTTAAAAATGTTGACACAAGTACTATATGAAGTATTCTAGTGTTGGTCTCACGAATGCTTTAGACAGGGGAAAAAGTCACCTCCCATTCACTATTCTCTTGTTTATACATCCAAACGATCACTTTTTGTCACGACATCACACTGGCAGCGCTTTCTGAGTTGTTTGTTCACGATGACCCCTCAAACCCTTTTCAGAGTTACAGAATTCAGGGGGGCTGTCTTCTGGAAAGCCTGGGTGTGGCTTCCATTATACTGTTTTTCTTTTAGTGGCTTTTCTTCCTCCAGGTTATTACAGCACCCTACATCACTGAGAGTCATGAAAATGGTTCTAGAAAGGAATTTCCCAGGGCACTAATATATGATTGGTCTTTTTGGACCAGCTCTAACTTGACTATTTTTGCAGAAAATTTTCACCAAAAAAATTGTATTTTACATTTTTCAAATTTCTCACAAAATCTTTGTGGGTTTTTTGTGCAAAAAATATCATTTTTTTAAAAACTGTTTTTGTTTAAAATGTTCAGTTTGAAGTTTTTACTGAGAGTCATTTTTCAATGAAAAGGTCATTGCTAATGATTTTTTTCTGTGAAAATCTGTACATAGTATATGCAACAAAGATGCACATTGTGGGGAGCACATACCCAATCAAGGGGGGGGAGGGAAATTTTGCTTATTGACAACAACAAAAATCTAGGAAGAGAGTGTACATTTCAAGGATACCAACCCATTTATATTCCTTTTACTGTGCTTTCTTTCTGGTAAGCAGACCTCATCCTTCCATCTCACATCACTTCTCTAACATGCTTGAACAATTTAAGTTACTCATATACACTGATGGGTTCTGAATTGTTTGTAACCTCTTTGGCAATAAGATCTAGGCATCACTTTGGGCAGCTCAATGAAGACATCTGTTCAATGTGTCACAGTAAGCAAAAAAGCAAGTAAGCTATTCCCTTATTAACGTAAATACAACCAAATAGAATATGGAAAATCTTCTCTTTGTAAAGCCCTCCCAAAATCTGTTAATGAAGCCACCTCCTTCTACATGACCAGATAGCAAGTGTGAAAAATCATGTCAGGAGTGGAGGGTAATAGGTGCCTATATAAGACAAAGCCCCAAATGTCAGGACTGTCCCTATAAAATCAGGACATCTGGTCAGCCTACCTCCTTCTCTACTTTCAAAACCTTCCTAAAACCTCTCTTCTGCTGTCTTGCCTATAAGACATGGGAGAGGAAAGGTAACAATTTCCCCTCTCTCCCCACAAGAACATACCAAGAGTATGTTTACATGCCCTACTGAGTAAGCATGTGATATTCTGTCCCAATCATTTGTCTGTTAGTGACCCTCACATGTTGGTGCCTGATTCAAAGGCCATTGAAATCAGTGGGATAGCTTGCATGCCATCAACTGTATAAGCCCAAATAGCAGTAAGGATGTGGCTGTAGACTACGTCACCAACACAATGTCCTCCAATAATAGCTGTAAAGTTACAGACTTATGGAGCTATATTGGAAAATATATAATAGGATTTGTACAGACCCTTTTGCACCTGCTGCTTCAACTCTGCTTTGTCTCCAATGCCTTAAAGCCCAATATTAGAAAGAGTTGCTACCTCTGAGGCTGGTTTGTTCTCCTGGACTTGTTCTTGGGAATGCAATAGGATGAAGTGCAGAATGGATGACTTAATTTATTACAAGGTGATGGTAGTGGTGTTGGCATCCGTGTGGAAGACAGTACTTTTATTGTAACAGATGCTTCTTCATTTTCCTTTTTTTTTTTCATGCTTCCCATTCTCCCTTCCACATATCTTTCTGTCAGAGTTCACAAATAAGGGCACCACTGCACCAGTCAATTTTCCATCTTGTTTTCTGCTTTCACCAACCTAGTGAAAGAGATATTAAGTTTATTCCCACTTCGTTTCCATGATTCTTTCTTTGATGAAGCACAACAATAATATCACTGCAGATGGGAGAAAAGAGTAGCAGTTGGGTCATGATACTTGCAAGAATGGAAATAAAGGTAAGAGAGGTAAGGATGGATAGCAGCAGATTTCTAGACTGCCTCTACAATTTTGAGGTGCTACTTCTGATATTATTTTCACTGAAGCGGAGATAGTACTTCCACAAGTGCTGCTATTTCATGCTTTCTTTGGATTACCCGATTCACAGTGGTCACGTCCTATGACTTTTTTATTTATATGTCTTGCTTTCACACATCCCACATGCACCTGGGAGTTGGTTCCCAAAGTTATATACAGTAAACTCTGATACCACACTGACACTTTAGATCCAGAATCTTGAGACCAACACAGTGTATCAGCTGGAGACACTGTTGCTTTCACTGCAGTTAGCTGGAGTCATTGACACTCGCGTTACCCTACTGTTAATGAGAGCAGCCACACTGCAAAATAACACTCACCGCATGGTGACTGGATTACTGCAGAGTGAAGACATTTGCAGCTCTGACTAGGTGTACTAACTGACATTGTATTTGATCCCCCTGTGTTTCAGACCCGCATGTCAAGAGTCTCTTTTCTCAGCAGGTCTGGTAGATTCACAACAGACAGAGATCCCAGACTGCTGGACCCTCCAACAAGATAAGAGTGTAGATCTATTCATCTCCAGTGGCTACCTGCTACTGAGCTGGTCTGGTCTTCTTTGGAGCAACTCCTTCAGGCCACGCTTGCTTTGCAGGTGTGCCACGGCAGCCAAGGTTGCTTGGCCTCAGTGTCATTCCTTAATGCCTCCCTTTCAGGAGCAGTCACGTAAACAACATTTTCAGGCCTCCCACTTGAAATCTGAGAGAAAGGCAAAATAGGGAGGGACATCTCCATGTTTACAATCCAAAGGACTGTCTGCTAGACTGTCTCATATCTCCAACTTCTGCTAAATCTTGGGAGCCCCTGTTCTTCTAAACCCATATTCTACACAGGGTGCAACAACCCCAAGCTTACAACTTCTCCACAAAGCAAGGCCCAGCAACTCAACCTCAATTAGCCTTCATCAGAGCTGACCCTAGCTTCCAGCCTAATTCCCAAAGAGAAATGAAAAATAAGAAGGAACCAACCATCTGAAGTGCCTCTGGGCCAGCCATGTGAGGCTTCCCTAATCTTGGCAATAATAAACAGACTTATTATTATTCAGCAGGACAATGAGTGCTTTGGTTTTACTCAAAGACATCTTGATGATTTCCAATTATCCTCTTCTCATTTTACATTGCAGAGTTGTGAGGACACTGACAGGCCAATTTTAAAAAACAAACAGCAGGTCAGGGTCAAGTTGTGAAAATAACATTAGTGAGTGAATAATTCTTGCAGGGATATCATATAAATGTATTTAATGAGCCCATTTCCAAAGTCCCAATTAACATATCATAGATTTAATGAAATGATTTGGTTAGCACTTAAGACAGTTGGTTCCTTCTTATGTTTCATTTTGCCCAAAAGCACAATAACACCTTTTTATCTTTCTGGTGCTAACATTTTTGCTTAGCACACATTTGTTGCCAGGCATAAAAGGTTTTAATCAAGAAATGATTGATAACCATATTTAAACAGAACATTAGCTTAATGACACACGAAACTATAGAGGAGAGTTGCTAACATATGTACAAGTTTATTCCTTAAAAACGAGCAGACGTTTTAAGTCCAAATCAGTTTGCCACCCTCTTCATGGGCTTATTCTTCTAACAGACAGACAAACACAGTCCCCTGAACTGCTGATGACTATGCATAACTGAAGGAACAATCAATGGTGCTAGCAGCAAACAAAGACCAAGAAAGGCAAGTGGTGTAGTTGAATGCAAAGAGTGTCATGCCAACATTTCACCCACAACAAGTTTGCCCACGTATCAGATAAAGTGTGGAATAGGATCAATAAGAACACCCATGACTGAGACTCCGAGGTGCTATGCTAACACAAACAAATAATAATAATGCTTCATAGACTATGCAATAAGCATGATGTAGTATAAGCTGTAACATTTGTAGTAAAAGCAATGCATTTTACTACTGGTGTTTCAAAGTTTATGGTTCACAGACAAGATACATTTCTATTGAGAACTGTAGAATTTCAGGAGGTGGGGGTGTGGATATTCACTTCCCTCCCTTTGTCGTTAGGGCACTGTAACCCATATTAATTCCAGTTTAGCTAACCATGTCTATTAGTACATTTTTAAAGGCTGTCAAGGGTGCGCAGAGCATTTCATGGTGATCTTTTATTGAAGTTTAATATTTAGATATATAAATATAAGCTTCAGCATGAGGATTAGATTAGGTTAGGCTTCAGCTGGAGTACTGTATCCAATTTTGGTCACCAATCTATAGAAAGGATGTGGAGAAATTGGAAAGGATCCAATTGATGATCCAAAGATGATCAAAGGGATGGAATGCAAACCATCTGAGCAAAGGCTCAAGGAACTGGGTATGTTTTGTTTGGAAAAGAGGAGATTGAAGGGGGATATGATAGCAGTCTTCAGATACTTGAAAGGCTGCCATAAAAAAGATAGGGGAAAATTGTTCTTTCTTGACACAGAGGGCAGGAGAAGAGGCAATGGGTTCAAACTACAGCACAGCAGATTTAGATTAAATCTCAGGAAAAACTTCCTAACTGTCACAGTAGGACAATGGCACAGACTGCCTACGGAGGTTGCAGAAGCTCCTTCACTGGAAGTTTCCAACAGGAGGCTGGATAGCCATCTGTCTGGGATGGCTTAGACATAAGAAATACTGCATACTGGCCGGGAGTTAATCTAGATCAATGGTTCCCAACCTGGGGTGAGGAACCCCCTTGGGGGGTCACCAAAGATTACAGGAGGTCCATGAGGCTTCAGTAATATTGAGGCCATTTAGCCCTCCAAGCCCTGTGCCGGCTGGGCACAGCAGCCTTGAGCTCTGCGCCAGCTGGAGTGGCAGAGCAGACCCCCACCCCCAAGGAAGCAGCAGTCCCAAGGTCCGCACTAGCCACAATGGAAGAGCAGCCCCCTTCTGGCCCCAAGCAGGCTGGGCACCTGACCGCAGTGGAGCACCCCTGTGCCAGTGGGGGCACAGAGAAGCCCTGAACTGGTGGCAGCCTGCAGCAGCCCCATCCAGAGAGCCAGCCCGCGCACAACACCTCCATTTCCCTCAGTCCTTGAGGGATGGGAAGAGGCAGTGCCACATGCAGTGGCAGTTGTGTCAGGAAAGACTTAGCTTCTTACTCAGGTATGAGTAATTTATTATTATTATTATTTATGTAATTTAGTGATAATATTATCATTATATGTGTTTATAGGGGTTATATGTGTTTATGGCCAGGTCAGGGGGTGGGGCGAGGGGCAGAGTGTTTTACCTAGTGTAATTAGTGGGGCTTTCACTCAAAAAGGTTGGGAACTACTGATGTCTAGATGATCCTTGCGGTCCTTTATAACTTTATGGTTCTATGATTCTAAGATGAAGAAGGACATTTTTAAAAGCCCCTTTCAATGTATCTGACTATATTTTCATGTTGTATATGGCTCTTACAAAATTAAAAATAGATCTAAGCTTTAGATTGGCCTCAATCTTCAATTGAAATAGAATGGAGTTAAATATGGCAGAAATATATCTGGACAAAGAAAGGTCAGGACTGAATGTACCCTGAATTTGCTAACAGAATAAGTGGGCAAGAGATCTTTCACCAAATTTTAAGCCAGAGAGGCTTTTAGCTGGATTAAGAGAGAGCCTATTTTTGGCCATTCTGGACTACATCTCAGCCAGACCCTCCAGACAAAAAGAAACAGCAGGGACAGAATTAAAAAAAAATAAAGAAAAGAAAAAGCAAGCAAACAAACATGGATGTCTTCCAAGGAAGAAGAGATGCCGAAAGCATAATGCCTTTGAATGTATCCAGCCAGCAACATTTAAATAATACTTTGCTCTTCTCATGAGTTCCATCTGTGGATCTCAAAGTACTTTACAAGCATAACTTACTCTAAGGATCAATTTATGGGTGTCCTTCATATTGGTTTAGAAGTGGGGAAGATGAATGGAGCCTGCTTCCTTTGCCAAGACCACCTTGAATCAGGGAAGTCACAATTGCAGTCCTTTTGTTTCCTTAGCACAAAGACTTGTCCCCACAGCTTTAGCCACTCCCAAAGAAGGCAGAAGGAATGGGAAAGAGGTGGGACCATTTACCCCCTCAGATAAGAGATTAAAAAGCCAAATAATAGAGTAAGAAAAAGAAAAAAGTACCATTCAGATTCCCTATTTGAAACATTTTACAATTCCTACAAACAAAAGAAAAAATAAAAGGAAGATTGTGCTTGCCATTCCTGGTGTTTCTAATAAAGTCAAGTAAGGGGCGAAAATTCCTCAAAAATCACAAGAGATGTCCACAGACATCATACAGAAGCAAAATAGGCACCAGTAGCAATTAACAGTCTGGAAGTTGCTAATTTATCCTTTCCTGAGCAATAACTCTTGAGAAAAGAATAGGTACTGTCATTGCAGTCTAGTAGTGGTATAGAATAGTCCTGCATTTAACTAATTCTCCCAAAGAGTGAGTATTTCTTATCCTAACCTGAGCTTTTGAACCCACAATGTCAGACATGGTTGAATGATAGATGGTTACCTCTCTCTTGATCAGCTGCAAGGTAGGATCTACAGAAAATAAATTAACTATCATACAAACAAAATGGCTTGGTCCAAAATATACCCCAAACAAAAAGCTAAGTAATCGAGTAAGAAAATAATATAGTAATCATAAAAAGAGAAAAGTACGGTTCAGATTCACAGTAGAATCATGAGGGGAAAGACATCAGATCAAATATACTACTGTGTTCCCTTATATACCGTAAGGGAAAATAATGGTAAATGCATTTGATAGTGTCACTAGTGCCCAATATCATGGCAGCTAGGTGCTTTAATTACCAAAAAATAATAAACCAAAACAAACAAAATCAGCTAATGAAATGTTAAAGCAAAATAAATATATCTTCATCAAGCACCAAAGGTCACTAGATACAAGCTTGAAGACTGCAAGAGGGGTGAGTTCCAAAGGGAAGAGGCCTCTTGAAAGAATAAGCCCTGCCTTAAATTGTGGAGTGTTCAAATTTAGGACCCAATCCAGCAAACACTTACTGCTACCAAGCATAGTAATCTATACTATGAACAGTCTCACTGAAGTCAACAAAGTCCAATGAAGAATCTAACAGAAATCTTAACACCTTAGACTTAACTACGCTATACTTAGGGCATACCCTTGAAACAGCCTTTGAAAATTCTACTTGCCCAGGAGAAGAAATTCATTTCCATAGATGAGTAAAACATAATTATTTTTTATTTCTATTTTTTCTTAGTTCTACCCCACATGTACCCATAACAAGCAATTCCCAACCAGTCTTAGCTGTGACATGGAGGATACCACTCAGAAAATAAGCAAGCAGATGTGGCAGGTGCATTAGACCAGGCTTCTAAAATGGTGTTAGGAAAGCATTTAAAAATACTTTTGAAAACTTAGTCATGCACCCTATACTATGATACCTGGAAATAATGAAAAACAAAATGATATTTTACATACTTATCAACATAAATTACTTGTTCTGGGCAACTGGGCAAGTAGAATTTTTCCAGGCTGCTATGGTAGCCTAAGTAGCTAAGCCTGAAGGAAACAAAAATGATGTTAGGTCCACCACACATAAAAATGGCTAAAGTATCTTGCACATCTGTAGATGGTGAAAAGCATGTGTCACAGTTATGGGCACCTCTGTCTCCTTTTTGGTCTCTTTGAGTGCAACCTTTCAGGTAATAGGCTTCTTGTCCTTACTTGCCTCAGGATGGAATCACACAGTTCTTCCACCGACACTGGGATCCGCATATTCCCTGTGTATCCCAACCGCTTATCGCCCTGCTGGTCCAACTGGGTTTCTGACCCTGTGCTTCTTCCTTTTAGGAACCTGTGACCCATGATATAGTGACCAACAGCCTTCTTAAAACAAAGTTGTTGTTGTTTTATTTAGAAGTCGGAACAAAGCTTTAGAGGAAAAAAGGAATTTTAAAAACAAGCAGCAGTCTACACACATACTTAGTCTCATTTCAGTTACACTTCAGTACAGCTAATTTAGATGAGCTTTCCTTTAAAGTTACAGGAACAAAACAGAACCAACTGTTGGGAAACAGCAATGAATTGTGTTAGTCAAGTATAAATACTAAACAATGCTGGAGAAATGAATTTATATATAGAAAAAATAATAGGAAAATAGCAAGGAATTTTTTCTTGTGTGTGTCCCTGCTGTTGCTGCATTCCAGAATTTAGCTAAAATAGCTTCAGGGTTGTGTAAACCATGAAACCTGTTTTGTGTGTCTTACTTGTTAAAACCTCGACCTGTGTAAGGAGCAGGGTGACACAGAGTGCCATGAGGGAATTATTAACTTCAGGTGTTCCCCCAAGACAGGCTAACAAGCAAAAACCCCAGGCTACATAAACAGACCAGTAAGATAAGAGCAACTGGATGGAGTTAGGGGAATTAACAGCAGACAATAGACATATCAAAGTGAATTTTAGTAGGGTAAGCAAAAATGTCTTAATTTAGGTTAGTTACTGTGATTTACACATAAAAATGTTTAGTCAGGGTTTTAGGATTGAGAAATACACAGATGGGTGAGAAATACACAGTCTACACAAAGTTACAAAACAGGGTATAAAAGATAGTGATTGCAAATAAAAGAGTGAAGAAGACACAGTGAAAGAACATAGCAGAGACCAGAGCTTTGGGAAATGTCTCGCTGTTACCAGGAGAGGTAATTTGATCACTTACTTTTCTGGCCTCACGTGTTTTTGCATGTACATGTAATTTATAGGCAGTAAAGGCACTGTTTTAAAACATATGAAATAAAGGCTACAAGAAACTGGTTAAGCCTAAACTGGTGTGACTCTCATTTGTCACCCAACACAATTTATATTCTTTTAAGAGGCCAAGATGCTTTTGGGACCCAGCCTGGTCTCAGTTTGTCTCCCAGAATCTGAGTCTTCTCTCTCAGGGAAACTGGGTTTTCTGAAAGTCCCAAACATTAGGTGAGCCTGAGTCCAATTACCATAAACTCTAAATGGTCTTTGTTACAAATCTGCTGCAGAATATTTTTTTCCCAATCTGCCTGTCAGGCCAATCAAGTGAATGCCCCATGATTCTTGCTTTATTGTTTGGATAGTTAGACCATTCTGCTTTGTGATCACTGTTCTTGTACTGTAAATGGAACACCCTGTGTGTGAGGGTGTTGAAACCACTTGTTCCCGGCTCATAGTCTAACACACCATCTTAAAGACCCAATACATAAACCTCATTTTGAGATAACAATCAATAATCCTTACTGAACACCCTACATTTTTCAGAACAGGACAGGTTACCAGTGCACTCTGGGAATCCAGGAGCAATGATGGATCTGACAAGAAGCCTGCTCACTCCCACCCATGCTGTGAAATGACAAAAAATGGCCAAACAAAAAAAATACGCAATTAAAAATTGTACAAACATAGTCTCTTCCTGTTCCTCCAATAAACAACACATTCAATATATCCAGACTGAGACACAGCCAGTGTTCTTTCACCTAGATCGCTATCTTAACCAGACAGTGGTTTCAGTCTGTTCTTTTGGTCTGCAAGATATAGGACCTTGACAAACTTATAAATCTAGGACTGAAACATGCCAGAGCTAAACCTCAGATTAAGTGTAATATTTAATTTCTGCTTTCACAGAATCCACATTTGGAAGAAGAGAAGGAAACATTTTTGTGGTAGGTTCTTAAGAAGAAGAGGTCATTTGACAGCTCTTCAGTGGTTTGAAATGTTAGAAGCATATCCAATGAAAAGTAGTGGCCAGAGTTCAGGTGAGGAGCATGTCAAAGGTGGCAAATAAATGCAGTTTATTTAATGGTTTCACAGTTCATATGGAGAGACAGAGAGATAATATACATACATCACATGCTATTCAACTCACAAAGTTTCATCGTGAATGGGAAATGAAATATATGGGCTCTTTGCTCTGCTAAGGAATTATTCTCCCCTCCCTTTTTCATTTTGTCATTAAATAAGTTATTTTTACATTAATAGTATCCACCAAATGGAAATTTTTACTCTTGTGCTGGCTCAGTTTACTTTAATCCATTTGTTTTTTCTAAACTATACTTCCAGAGGAAAGTGAATGGATCTTATTCAGATTTGTGAGTTTGGAAAGAAAAAGAGGCCTCTAAAGAAGTTATGATTTTCATCAGCCCTATCCAGCCCACAAAAATTGATTTAGTTTCTGGAGCAATGGGGGCAGAAGGAAATTTTTTGCCAACTGGCCTCTTTCTTCTTCCTGGATTATGCATCCTATTCACAGCTCAAATGTTTCCTTTTAGCTTAAAAAATGGTGTCCTCTTCAGTGCTATGATAGCTGTTTGATTAAAAGATCCACTAGGTTAAGTATTGTTGCTGTTTTTGTTTTATTTTTGCTACTGAACTTGACCAATGGATGCTTCAGAAATGTACACTTCTAGAGAATTTGCTGGTCAATACACCAATGAGAAGAATTTGCTTCAGACACCCAGACTTGTTAATGGGTGAAGAAGGATCTTGAAGTGTGGTTCCATTTTTTGTAATTTTTGGCATGTTGTCTGGACAATGTCAGGCTATGCTGCCTCAGATTTCACATCGGTAGTGATTTTTTCATAGGTGTGATCTGAACATGTACAGGATGCTAGATGTCTACAGCCACATGTAAGTTAGTAAGTGCTATTTTCTTAATTTTACATATAAATGAACCCCAGAAAGGTTAAGTGACTTGATTTTGGAGCACTATGATCTAGTGGATTAAGCACAGTACTGAGAACTGATATCCTGGACTAGGTCTTCAGATGATGTAAAATGGCAATGTAAATTTTACACCAGGTAAGGATATGGCTGTGAGGTGCAAATCCTGGTTCTGAAACTCATTTGATGTGTTCCCTTGGGTATATCACTTAATCTCTATGATCCTCAGTTTTCTGAATCAGCAAAATGAAATGAATGATCATTTACCTGTGTTATAAGTCCCACCTAAATATTATTTATAAAGTGCTATATACAGCAGAACCTCAAAGAGGCGAAGACCAGAGTTACGACCTGACCAGTCAACCTAACCCCATGTGAAACCAGAAGTAAGCAATCAAGCAGCAGTGTAAGGGGGCGGGGAAGAAGGCAAATACTATACTGTGCCTGTAATGCATCTTAAAGGTTAGCATGCAGAGCAGAAACAGCTCGGGGTCTGCATTGTTTCGTGTAAGCCAAGGGCTCTGTTTCACCCCCTCCCAACACAGCCCACTGCGAGGGAAAGCTGTTTTCACACACACAGCCCGAGCCCAGGATAGAAAGCTCTGCCGGGAACTCATGATGGTACAAAGAACTGAAGGTTGCAACCAAAAGCTGACTTGGAGCTGGAGCGGGAGTCAGAGTCCAATCTGCTGCCTGCCCTGCACGCTGTGCTCTGGAGGAGTTTTAAAGGTCTACAACCTGGGCACTGATGTGGCCCAAGCTTTGCCCGTGGCTGCACTCCTGGATCCTGCCAGCACCTCTAGGAGTGCAAGAGGCAAGGAAGGAGCGGGCTGGCACCAACCTCCTGCCATGTGTTATCTCTGGAACGCAGCAAGCAGTGCACTGAGCAGGGTGAGCCCTGGGGAGAGGCAGCTGAGGGCTGGTGCTTGTAGTGCCAAGGGTGTGAGGCAGCCCCACAGTTCAGCCCAAAGGCAAGAAACAGGAACAGGGCAGGGAGCTGCTTGCAAACCAGGCAGTGCTGCCAGATGCCACCTTTGCAGAGATCTCTCCCAGCCTCAGCTGGAAAACACCAACTGCAGGGGACTGCGCCCTGATGTTTTGTTCAGTTACAAACATTTCAGAGTAACAAACAACCTCCACTCCTGAGGTTATCGTACGTGTACATGCAAAGTACTTTAAGGTGCATTAATGGCAGATATGAGACTAGCTCCTATACTTGTGATCATTTGTCTTGGGCAGGTATAGCCCGCCTCCTCTGGCTTTTTTTTTTTTTTTTTTTCCCAAAATGTGTGTCTGAATTTCCATGCTTTGGGATTTTTCAGTAATGAGATAGGGGAAAATATTCTGTATGCAACTTTGTCCAGAAGTATGTAAAATTGGCCCAATTGTGCAGAAGAATTTGAAAGCAGTTAAAATGATTAATAATTCACACAGCTCTACCTGAAAGGTCAAAAAGAATACAAATCTATCTTGTTTTTTTCCTCACTTCACCAACTGTGATTTTATCAAGAGTGGGGTTGATCAAAGTGAGAAGTGAGTGAGCAGAATGTTCAGTAAATAGATGTTTTAATCTTCTTTTTCCAGAATGTAGATTATTGCTGACCTGGATTTACTGGCATGTTTTATTCAATTAAAATATATTCAAGGGTAAGTTTATAGAATCCCCCAGTTTCTCTTTTAACTGCTATAAATTGCTGTTAAAGATGCCTAAGAAGAGATATTATGAGCTGTGTAAAATATTCAGAGTACGACTTCTTACTGAGACACACCTAGACAGCTCCCACCTGTCCAGGCAAAGAAAAGCATCAATGATTCTTAGAGGAAGTAAGAAGAGAAAGGGCTGCTACAGTGTTAATTGCTTCAAGAAGAATTCTAAAGGGATTTTCTGCAGAGAAAAAGCAATCCCCAAAACAATGGTACGCAATATCCCAAAACTCAGTTGTCAAGAATTAAATCAAAACTAAACATTCTGCTATCCACTCCTCAGATATTTGGGGGGAAAAGAAATGAGGAAATGGTACAGACATTTGGTTTTATATTCTTCCCTCTCTTTAGTAAAAAGGATTACTCTGTCTTCTCTAATAGATACATTGACTAGACCCTACCCTTCACTAAAACTATATTGTTTTAGTGCTTCCCATACATGATTCCCAAGGAGAGGTTCATAATGGTGACGTGTATGCTTTATATATAGGGTTATATGAATAGCTGCAAGTATACTTGTTACATTTCTAGTTTTAAAGTGTTCTTAGGACCCCTATGTGTACTCAGAGAAAGTCCAGGGTGTAGTTTTAAACACTGCTGATCTAATAATGAATTGTTTTTCCATGCTGTTGAGCAAGAGCAAGAATACAGAACTGAGCCATCCGCACAGATGTCTGGGTGGGGGAGGAAAAGACAATGAGGAATCCATATGACCTTCTGCCTCAATCATCTACAAATGCTCTGGGACTATCGGCAAGACCTGCCTTGCTACAAACAAACAAACAAAAATCCAGTGCTGTGTCCTCCTACTTCTCACTACCAGTTATGTAGTCCGAATCCCTATGGCCACCATGGCAGAGAATTCTAAACAAAAGCAAAAGACAAGAAGAATCCCTTTGGCCACCATGGCAGAGAATTCTAAACAAAAGACAAGAAGAATCCCTATGGCCACTATGGCAGAGAATTCTAAACAAAAGCAAAAGATAAGAATACAACACGGAATGAAGGAGAGGGAAATGGTACAGTTGGAAATAGTATAGTTTCTCTGTAATGTTATGTTTCTCTTTGTTTTGGCCAAAACTTCATCCAAAGAAATCTGATTTCATAGTGTCTTAAACAAAGATTTATTGGCTGATAGTAGAATCTGTGGGTGTGTGAAAAACCTGACAAAAATCTTAAGAATTTATTTAGGGCTGCAAATATCATATCCATATGGGAAAGTTCATTTGCCTTGAACTTTTCTTCAGATACTGAAGAGGCTGTTACTGATTTAATAGTCTGCAGGAATAAAAACCAAAATTAAAAAAAGCAACCACACATCACGGGAGACAAGCTGAGGGTAATCAGAACAGGACATGCACAGTTTCATCAAAAATCATTATTTATTTCTCTTCCTATATCATGATTTTATATATATATAATATATATATATTTAATATAAAAATAATATATTTTATATATATCTTCCCAGCTACAATACTCTGTTCATTAGGAGATAATTATCATTACTGTGGAGCAAACTATAAAGCACTGTTTAAACCAAGACAGAATAAATTAATGTTACATTTCTTGTCAAAAATATTCTTTTATTGATGTAGTCTGACTGTATTACATCAAACAGGTTGTTAGACATAGAAGTAAGGCTGTGCACATTTGGTAATGATTCAAAATGATTTCATTCGGTAATTGATAGACTCAGCTAAGTGGATTTTTCTGGTTAACCTCTGCATTCTAGGCTATTAGGTCATGTCTACACTACAAACTTTGGCTGATGCAAGTTACATCAGTATAAAGCTGCTGAAGTTAACATATCGCTCGTGTACATGCATACTTGGCTGCTTGTATCGGCACTTTGCATACCCACCAGGAGTGCTTGGGTCGATGCAAAAGGTGATGCACCATGCCTTTTGGGGGATTCTTGCAATGTTTTGGGGCTACAAATGAGTCATGCTGGGAACTAAGAGTCAGGTTCCCACCATGCAAATTTCCTCATCTCATAATATCATCTATATCCCATATTTTTCATGCTTTTTTTAAAAATCCACAAATCCAAACAGCACCTGTTACTGTCCATCATCTCTGACAGAAGCATGAAGTCTGCATAGCTCTGCACTATTGTCTAGAACATTGAACAAATTGAACAATGAAAACATGGAATAAATGATGCTCCGGTATTTGCAGAGTCACAGGAAGTACCACCATAATGGGGGACATGATGATTTCTTCAAGGACAGATTGCTAAGAGACATAGCGAAAGCCAGTTCAAGGTTGTTAGTGGCATTCATGGAGCTATTGCAGACAGTGGAATGTCCCTTCTGTCCCCAAGAAATGAGCACTGACTACTGGAATCACATCATAATGCAGGTTTGGGACAACAAGTAGCAGGTGGAGAACTTTCAGATGCAACAAGCCACATTCCTGGATCTGTGTGCCAAGCTTGCCCCAGCCCTCCAGAGCCCAGACACCAGAATGAGACACTGGCAGTAGAGAAGTGAGTGGCAATCACATTGTGGAAGCTTGCACCATCAGATTGTGACCAGTTAGTGGAAAATCATTTTGAAGTTGGAAAATCCACAGAGGGGGCCAGTATCATGTAAGTGTCCAGGGCCATTAATCATCTCCTGGTATGCAGGACTGTGACTCTTGGCAGTGTGCAAGACATTGTGGATAGATATTCAGCTGTAGGGTTCCTGAACTGTTGTGAGGGCAATAGATGGCATGCACATCCCTATTTTGGCCCCAGTCTATCTTGCAACAGAGTACATCAACAATGTGGGCTGCTCAGGGAAGTTGCATGACTCCTGCATCTTTAAGAACACAGGACTGTTCAAAAAGCTGCAAGCAGGGACATTCTTTCCTGACCAACGAATTACCATTGGCAATTGTAAAATGCCAGTAGTGATCCTAGGGACCATATGCTGGCCACCTCTATAGCATTAAAGTGCAGGGTGATAGCTGAATGTGCTTTCAGCACATTAAAGGTATGCTGGTGGTGTTTACTAACTAAATTAGATCTGAATGAGAAAAACATCTCAATGGTTATAGCTGCCTCTTGTGTCCAGCATAATATCTGTCAGGCCAGCAAGGTGGAGGGCAGAGGTGGAGTGGCTGTTGGCTGACTTTGAACAGCCAGACATAAGGGCCCTCAGACGAGCTGAATGAAGAGCTATGCAGTTGAGGGATGTCTTGAAAAAACTCCTGAATGGTCAGCCACAGTAATGTGCTGTGCTGTACAGTACTTTACCTGGTGCTGAAGTTTTCACGGTTGTTAGGAATGGTCCAGTGTTTTCTGTACATTTATGAATATTGCAGACTTTTAATGAACCTCTGAATTATGTGTGCTTACTGTACATTTATAATTATTAAAATGTATGTTGTAATGAACCTATGAGTTCTGTGATCCTGTTCAATTACAATTACTGTGTGCTTTCCATAATGCTAGGCATTCTGCTGTATATGTCATGAAGTAATAAAGATGAAATTATTTCCAAAAAAAAAATTATTGCATTAAAAAAACAGCGCAAAGAATAATTTGCAATTAAAAACCAATATAGTGCAAAGTTATAAAATAAATTGATGGAACAGAACCATAGAATTAGAACACTAGTAAATTCTTGTGTCCATTTCAGTCCATTTTTGCCAAATATATACCAACCGTTGTTCTCACAGGTCGGTGTATGTGAAACTGTGGTTTTCCTTCCAATCCCTGGAGTCAGAGCAGGAGAAGTATGGACACTACTCCTGTTGACACATAGAATATTGGGAGCAGTAGGAAGCTGATGAAAGGGAGTTCCTCATTGACTGCAAAGGGAGGCGAATCATGACTGTTGGATCTGTAGGTCAACAAGAGTCTACAGCATTTATGTTTGCTGCCTGAAAAGTCCCATTATATCGTGGTGCATCTCCCTCTTCTTTTCCTGATGGGACTTTTTGGCCTTTCTCCTATCTGCTCTTTCCTTCTCCAGGCTATCTGATATAGTTATCTTCCAAACCCTCTGTTTAAGCACCTGCTTGCAAGATCTCTCTAAACATGTCCTCCCTAGTCTGCTTCTTTCTCTTCTTCAGGGCCAGGTGTTCTGAAGGTCTGAAGACAGCATCCCTAAAGGTCACAATGGCAACACCTACAGATAAGAGACAGCTGTATCACTGAATTTACAGTCACAATAGAAAGAGAAAGACACGTTTCAGACCCTTTCCCTTATTCCTAAAAAGAGTGCAAAATCAGATATGCTTATTGACACTTCAGCCTCAGAGTGCCTGTGCACAACATCTCTCCCTAATCCCAGCCATAGTGAGTATGGTGAGGGGGCTGGGACAGGGTGGGAGGGAGAAGAGAATGTTTTAGTTGCATAAAACAAAAAAAGTGTGGCCCGTTTCCATGACACAAGTACGGAGAATGGCGTTCAGTGCTGACACTATTTTCCATAGGAGGTGGTAATTACATCTTGCTTCTGAGAGTAATGAAAGCACAGAGCGCAGTAGCTACTGTTGTCCCAAAGCTGCCCAGTCCTGTTCACTTACTAGCTTGTTTACTACAACAGTGTCTGATGAAGTCATCACAGAATAGCATGGTAAAGCGGCCTACAGCAAGTAAGACATGGGACAACAATCCCCAGAAGTCTTTAGGAGAGGACTGCTGAGTACCACCATGAAAGTTTCATTGAGCTCTCTCCGGAGAATACAAGGGACATCCCCATGTACATAAATAAGCTGCTCAGCATAGTCCCTCACTGCCTAACTTTACAGGGAATGAAAAGCAGATAAGAGCTCTACCTCTGTTTGTTGTTCCTCTACCTCTTCTTGTATGAGTAAAACAATGAAAGGCAGATACCTGTGCATTGCTAACTTGTGGTTGGGCCAGGTGATCTCCTCACATTTAAGCTTTTTAAAGGAGTGTGAATACACACACTTTCCTGAAGTTACTTCCTTTGGATCAGGCTTGCCTGTGCTCAGCAGGTGGGACTGGCTAGACTGCGATAGAGTCTAAAAAAGAACCAGACTTGAAGCAAAGAGCCAGTCTCCACCCCATGTGTGTTCTTTCTCTTCTTATTCCTTGCTATTCATGGCACTGTCTCGGGCTCCCTCATGGTATCCAGGGTAGTCTATGAGGTGCTGGTGAGGTCCTCACAAAGTTTGGCACGAAGCTGGTTGTAAAAGCTCCATGGCTTTCTGGTAGTCCTGCTGCAGTTCCTTCACTTTCACGTGGCACTGCTGCTAATCCCTGTCATACTTCTTCACCTACATCACTTATGCAAGCTTTTCATAGGTGTTTCTATGTTTCTATGTTTTCCATGTTTCTATGACTGACTTGAAGCTGTGCCTGCACAGGCCTCTCTCTTCATAGGTTCACGAGATCCAATAACTCCTGCCTACTCCAGGCAGGCACATGTCTAGACCATATAGCCAGCATGGTCAGTTTGGCAATTGTACACAAGGGAGAGACGCTAAACGTGCTCACCACGTTGGGTGGTCAAGGAAAGGCATGTCAAAAAGTATGGATGGAAGGTTAAATGAAAGGATGACTTCTGATCTCCTTGACCCGTGAGCAATGGAGTTCACAATTCTGGCCAAAATAGTCATCGTTGGGCATTGTGGGACAGCTGTTGGAGGACTATTAGGGTCAACACAGGACACAAAATGTCTACACTTGCACTGTGTCAACCACATTAGGTTGCACTGGTCTACCACATTACGTTGACCATGGCTCAACACTGTTCTGGGAGGTGGTGTTATTGCATCGCAGCACTGGGGTGCTTACATCATTGGGAAACAGATTTGTGTGTAGACACATGCAAAAATAGACTGCCCAAGGCAACTTACATGGGCCTAACTTTGTACTGTAGACCAGGCCTTAATTCTGAAAGCAGCACCAACAAGAGCCATGGTTTCTCTTAGTTCACCTTCACGGCTGTCTCTCCTTTTGTACATCTGGCAGCATCTAAGTAACATGCCTTGCTTCTCACTTGAGATTAAAAGGTAAAATTTACAATATTTAAAACTCTACAAATGTTAATTAATCCTCATAACACCTATGCAAGGTAGGTAATTCATTACCTTGATCCCCATTTTACTGATGAGGAAATTCAAAGAGAGGTAAGGTGATATTCCTAGCACCACACAACAAGTCAGTGGCAAAAATTCCCAATGATCAGCTCTACGGTAATTCCTCTAATTCAGGCTCTCTCTTTGTATTATAATCTAGGCTCCTAAATGTCCTTGAAAATGTTGTGCACTCTCATAACAAAGACCAAGCTTCGGTTCCTGTGTTCTGGTATCTTGCTCCCGGGGCCAGGATCAGCCACTTGAATGGAAGGGAAAGCTATACATTATTCACTGGTGACCCTCTGCCAAATAAATAGTGTGACAGTGTGGACTCTAAAGAGTATTGTATCTGCTGGATTGATGGTAGCCATAATAAGTGCAGTGTTTTGGAACTGAGTAGCATTCCCTTAAATTGGAGCGGGTTCAGGAAGAGCCACAAGAATGATTAAAGGACTAGAAAACACCCCTTATAATAATAGACTCAAAGAGCTCAATCTATTTAGCTTAAGAAGGTTATAGGGTGACTTAATTATAGTCTATAAGTATCTACATACAGGGAACAAATATTTAATTGAATCTAGCAGAGAAAGATATAACAGTCCAATGCCTGGAAGTTGAAACTAGACAAATTCAGATTGGAAACAATTTTTAACGGTGGGAGCAATTAACCATTAGAACAATTTACCAAGGATCATGGTGAATTCTCCCTCACTGATAATGTTTAAATCAAGACTGGATGTATTTCTAAAAAGATATGCTTTAGGAATTATTTTGGGGAAGTCCTGTGGTCTATATTATACAGGAGGTCAGACTAGATGATCACAATGGTCTTTTATGGCCTTGGAATCTATGAAGTAGTTTGTGACCCTGCTAGTGGCCCTCACGGTGTTCTATGTTTCAGAAGTATGCCTATCCCTAGAAATAGGCCCCTATCAGGATAAATTTAGCTCACAGCACAAGTTTATAAATTTTCTATTGCTCTGTAGGAATGCAGTACATGCAACCACAAATCAGATGCCAGCAATGTTGTGTGGGATGTAATTTAAAGTCTTACTTGGTCTTGTTAAAACCTAGTTTAACCTAACCTAAGGACATTTTTAAGAAATAGTGTGCTCCAATGGCTACAAACTGATACACCCAACTGCACAGTTTTCACTGGGTAGAAAATGTCTGAATAACAGGCTACTAATATTAATGGAAACCTGGAGTGCTTATGTCACAGAGCAGAGTCCTCTGACTGATAGGATAGAAGTGGCACCAAACGTGTCCTGAGAAAGAGCTGTAAACCAGCTTTTAAGAACAAGTTTCACCTGCGCTCCCAAGTTATGAGTCAGTCCCAGACACCTGCTTGGGCTCCTGCTGTCAATTCGGTGGGAGCGAGACTCCATTTAGAGGGGACGGGGGCATCTGCCACCCTGAGTTACTAGTTAGCCCTGGGCACCAGCTCCCCCAAGCCCTCCGGCATGTAACCAGTCACTCGTCTACCTGCACTAACCCTCCCCGCCTCCCCCACACTATCTTCTCATAGGTCTCCAGAATTGTGATCTGGTCAAAACCCTCTGGAAATCTGGATTTAACCACCTATTGACTACCCCTGCAATAGGCCCTGGGTATATTACACAGCTTTGTATGTGTTCGTTGAACAGGGGCACTTGCAATGTGAAAAATGTTTCTCTAGCGTCTGGACATTGACCAAGAAAGCTGGACCTTGACAAACCATAATTAAGCACCCCAACCTGGAAGATAATAAGGTGATAAGTAAAGTCAGCATGAATTTGTCAAGAACAAATTGTGTCAAACCAACTTGATAGCTTTCTTCAACAGGGTAACAAACATTGTGGATGGGGAAAGCAATAAATGTGGTATATCTTGATTTACTAAGGCTTTTGATACTGTCTCACATGACTTTCTCATAATCAAACTACTGAAATACAACCTAGATGGAGCTACTATAAGGTGGGTGCATAACAGATTGTAAAACCATTCCCAGAAAGTAGTTATCAGTGTTTCACAGTCAAGTTGGAAGGGCATATTTAGTAAGGTCCTGGAAGTATTAGTTCTGGGTCGAGTTCTATTCAATACCTTCATCAGTGATTTAGATAATGGAATAGAGAATACTCTTATAAAGTTTGTGGATGACACCAAGATAGGAGGGGTTGCAAGTGATTTGGATTAAAATTCAAAATGATCTGGACAAACTGGAGAAATGGTCTGAAGTAAATAGGATGAAAATTAATAAGGACAAATACAAACTACTCCCATAAGCAGTCATTTCTCATTTTGTATGTGTGCAACTGATTGTTCCTTCCTTAGTAGAGTACTGCAGAAAGGGATCTGGGAGTCATAATGGATCACAAACTAAACATGAGTCAACATTGTAACACTGTTGCAAAAAAAGCAAACATCATTCTGAAATGTATTAGCAGGAGTGTTGTAAGCAAGATACAAGAAGTAATTCTTCTGTACGCTGATTATGTCTCATCTGGAGTATTGTGCTCAGTTTTGGGTGCCACATTTCAGGAAAGATGTGAACAAACTGGAGAAAATTCAGAGCAGAGCAACAAAAATGATTAAAGGTCTAGAAAACATGACCAATGATGGAAGATTGTAAAAGTTGGGTTTGTTTAGGCTAGAGAAGAGAAGACTGAGGCGGGATATGATAACAGTTCTCAAGTACATAAAAGATTGTTACAAGTGGGAAGGAGAAATATTGTTCTCCTTAACCTATGAGTCTAGGAGAAGAAGCAATGGCCTTAAATTGCAGCAAGGGCAATTTAGGTTGGACATTAGGAAAAAGCTTCCTCACTATCAGGATAGTTAAGCACTGGAATAAATTGCCTAGGGAGGTTTTGGAATCTCCATCATTGGAGATTTTTAAGAGCAGGTTTGACAAACACCTGACAGGGACCATCTAGATAATGTATGGTCCTGCCGTAAGTGCAAGGTACTGGATTAGATGGACCTCCCGAGGTCCCTTCCAGTCCTTTGATTCTGTGATTATAGGACAAACTCCGTGGAATCACTGGTTTAGATATTATCAGAGAGTTTTCAAGTCAGTTTTGCGGCATGGTTTAACAGCGTTTATACACACACACAGGCTTGTTATAAATCTACTTATATGTCAATTAGATTTTAAAATATTCAAACTATTATTTAAAAAATCCCTATCCCTAATTTCTGCTCTCTGCTATGTCTCTCCCACCCACTTGCAAAATTTGCTGTTTTCACACTCGCATTTGAATTTAGAAATAGTAATAGTCATTAAATAAAAGTAATGTGTAGTAATCCCTTTACTATAGGCTTTCTAAATCCTTTATTCCCACAGGTTCCCAGAAGCCCAATGCTGTAAAGTTAGGATATGTTCCTTATTTGAAGGATTAAAGGATTTGAGAGATCTGTCATTTTTTTTCTCAACAGCACAGTATGTAAAATGTCCTAGATATTTTTGCAGAACTGCTTTTTTCTCTCTTGCACAGTAAAAGATGACAGACCTACAGAAAGTTCCCTGTAAAACAGAATAATGGGAAGGACAATATAAACTATGCCTCATTTCTCTGCCTTTCTCAGTTTACTGAGTTTTAATGCTAAGAAAATTCCCACTGAAGCCAATGGGAGTCTGCCTAAGTAAAGACTAAGTCAAAAAGGCCGGGAAAGTTCATCTCCACCTCTGGAAAACTCACTGAAGAGGACTATTGGGGGGAGGAATCTGTGAGAGCGTCCTAATGCAGATTTCCACAGATTATTCTGTTAGGGAGGTAGAGTTTGTCCACAAGCCTTTGGGGAATGAGGAGTTGTTCTCTAGAATTGGTGGATCTTGGGAATCCAGTGGAAATCAGACCCCTCATATGGAGGCCCCTGCCTCAGAAATGGTTCAATCAGCCAGGCCAGGCACTATGGTGGGTTCAGGGAGGATGCAAAGGCTACATTTCCCCCCTAAACGATCTTCAAGGGATCCCAAATTATTGTCCGACAGGCCAAAATATGGTAAGTCCATCAATGGACTCCTGGAAGTTTGTTTGTTTTCTTAATAATGATATCTAGGGTCCCCAAAATACCCACTTGCCCCACCAATAATGGGACCTTAGAATAAGGCCTGCTGGTGGCCCCTGCTTGGCTATTTCCCACCCTGGTAAGGCTGCTCCATTAGAGCCAGAGTTCTGGTGTGCCCACTGCTGCCTGGAAACCCCGTTTCTCCTCACAGTGGGGGCTCAGTGAAAAAATGAATTCTGCATGATAATGTATTAGCCTGTTTAGCAAATTCCCAATTAGCTGCTGTGCGCCCTGCACATATTCATCCCTTGTACACACGCATGCACACATGTACTCTGTCAACCCTGCAGAGGTCCTGCAAGCAAACTGGAAATGGGTGGGTAAGAGAGGAAACACAGGGTTGCCTTAATTCATTTTTACATTTCCTTAGTCTTGCGCTGTCCAACCCTTGGACTGGTCCTCAGCATAGATTAGAGCAGCCTAAAGGCTATGCTAGCTGCCAAAAACACTCCAGGACCATTCTGGCAGCAGGGATCATCAGGGCATAAAAGTGCCTCAGTCACACCCCTCTCCCTCAGCCTTGCCACCACATTGATGCTCAGGAGGTGAAGGGTTTCTGAGCTGCTACACCACCTGACGATTCCCCAATGCTGGCAGATCCATCCAGCAACCTGCTAGACCAGGTTTACGTCCAGTTGGTGCCATCAGGGTGGCACAAAATGTCTGGAGTACAGAGCAGGGCCATATTCTGCCATAAGAAGCATACACACAGTTGCCCCTGAAGGTAATGGGAGCTAGTCATATACATCTCAAGTCACAAGTTAGCCCCTACACTTAGCAAACAGTACCTTCTCTGTGTGTTTTGTAATTTGTTCCTGTTTTTCCCCTGTGGCTTCAATAGGAATTCTGATTATAACGTGAATATTAATAGTGTGAAATTTTTCTAGCTGGCTGTCTCTATATTTGATGACACAATAGTATTTATGGAGGTAGCTGATTCCAAACTTGGAACAGAACCCAAGGAAAACATTTTTCCCCCTTTAAGCCCATACATGCTACCGGTGCTGTGAGTTGTTCAAAATATTGAAATGTTTTCAGTTAATTATTTTCCTCTTTACTGTGATTCTGTTTTGTTAAACATAAGTCTGACATTTTTGGGTTTTCCACCTCCCCGCAGTTGTGATAGCAGAGGCTTAAGGTTGCTTTTCTGAGGGAAAGATACATTCCAGAGCCTTTGAGAGAAGGGACAGTCTTGTGGATAAAGCAGTGGCCACAGATCAAATCATGGCTCTGCCACATATTTCCCACATGACCATAGGCAAATTATTTAAGGCCAGATTTTCAAAGGTAATTAGGTACCTAAAATGCAGATAGGCACTTAGTGGGATTTTCAAAAGCACTCAAGCATCTTATCCACTTAACTTCCATGATTGCAGTGGGAGTGTAACAGAAAATACTCCCTCTGGATCACCCCCTGGTGGCTTGTATGGAGCTGCACTTACATCTGTGCCTCAGTCTCTCCTCATGATAAAGCCCTTTACATCTCCATCTCAGTAAATCCCACTCACATCTCTGCCATCCCCCATGGCAAATCCCCCTTACATCTCTGCCTCAGTCTCCCAAGGGTAAATCTCCTTGCTTCTCCACTGCCTAGAGCTCTGCAGTATCTCCACTGCTGACGCAGGGTATCGCCTAAGCTTCCCTGCCTACAGGGAGACACCCCTGGGAGTAGCTTATTACCTAGCTCCCATGTGGAGTTCTCTCCCCTGGAGTTTCCTCTCTGTATTCTGGGCTCCTGCCCAATCCCCAATAACCCTTTATAAAGCTCAGGTGTTCCTTCACTAAACTTACTACTGTCCAGCTATTTATCTAATTATCTATCCACAGGTGGATCTGGATTGGCTGTTTCCCTAAGCAGAGCCTGCCACAGGGAGGCTGGGTGTCTGACTACGAGTCCGGCATCTAGCTTGTTTAGGTTCATTTGAAAATCCCACTATGCAACTATCTGCATCTTTAGTCAACCAAGTGCATTAGAAAATCCAGCCCATAGGCTCCATTTGACTTCAGTTGGATTGTGCAGAGATCCCCCTGTGCTGATCAGCTTACAGGATCAGACCTAAATTTGAGTCAGTTTCCCATCTGTGAAAATAAAGAGGGTAATAATAATAATCATTCCTTTTTTCAACCTTTTGAGTAGTGTTTAGATTATAAACTCTTCAGGGTAGGGACAGTCTCTTGCTATACGTCTCTAGAGTGTCTAGCACAATGCTTCTAGCATTGGTACAGCAAACGGTGAGCTGAAACCTCTGCTTTTTCGGCCAATCTCTGTACATTGTATTTATCATCCCAGTCCATTCCCCTCCCCCATTTTTTCTGTTTCATCCTCAGATCTAGCACCTAGATTGTAAGTTCTCTGGAGCAGTCTTCTTTGTTACTTGTCTGCACCGCATCTTACACAATGAGGCTTGATCCTTGATTAAGGCTTCTAGCCACTATTATAATACAGCAAATACATAAATAACCCTCCAACATACAAATTGAACAAGTTTATTTTTTTCCTGGTGTAAATCCACTGGAATCATTATTACATCAGGAATTCATTTGATTGATTATGTTATTTTAAAAATAGATGCTGATTCTTGAACTCTTCTTTTCCCAGGGAAATTAGTTTTCTCAGGCAACAGTCTAATTAATTTTGTATAAATTGAGTTCCAATCCCACAAGCTCTTACAGAATAAATAAGAGTTACTGTCCATCCAAGCTCTACTGACTTAATGCCACGTTCAGAAAATCTCCCATAATATTCACCTTTAGTAGGAAGTGACTTACTTATGTAAATGCCTTCACCAAGAAGAGTGTTTCGGAAGCTTTGGTTGTTTTGGTAGAAAACATACTTTTGCAATCTGTATGCTTGCAAATTCAGACAATATGATAAAATATGCATTATACCTAAGCATACTGGCTGAGAAAAAAAAGTAACCTTTAATCTGACCATCACAGAAAATCAACACTCAGCAACTATTTAATGTTTAGTATTATTAAAAGAAGTTCTGACTTCGTATGGTTCTCATATGTATAAGTATGTGTGTGAATATATGAATTTCCTTTATTATGAAGCGCCTTTCTAGCTGGTAAATGAATTTTAAATCAAGAAGAGATTTAAGTGTGTCACTGTCATTTTTCCTCATAGGTTATTCCCAACTTCCTATATCCTTGGAGGATTAGTCTGTGGAACCTGGGAAATCACGGGTATATATCACAGCAAAGAAAAACGCAGGGCTGGGTAACTTGGGCTCCCAGAGCTCGGAGGCTGTTTTGCTGCAGGGTCCTAGAGCCCAGGTTGCAGCATGAGCCAGGAAGTTTACACTTCAATTAAACAGCCCCTTAGTCCAAGCCCCATGATCCCAAGTCAGCTGGCACAGCCAGCCATCGGTGTCTAACTGCTGTGTAGACATACCTCACATGTCTTCTTGAGGGTATTGCCACACAGGCTAAGGCCCGGTCTACACTTACCTTTGCGATTCGGCGGCAGTCGATGGGAGATACACAAGTGATGTAAATCACTTGCATATCTCCCATCAACTTTGCGGCATCTCCTCTGTGTGGCGTCCACACTGCACTGCGTCGACGCAGCGCTACGCCACTTACCGGGGTGGTTTTCCTGCAGCGCTTGCTGCATCGACTGAGCGGGTCTACACAGACCGCTGAGTCGATCCAGAGCAATCGATCTGATGGCAGCGAATTTGCCACTGTCAGTGTAGACCCAGCCTAAGAATAATGCTAGGGCCTCCCACTCAGCTTCTTTGCTGTGCAGCCAGTGTATCCACTGGCATCCCAGTAGCATGAGGCAGTATAATTTAGTCTACTACACATGGGACTGACAGCGAGGTTCTCCTATGTTCAGATACAAGCTCTGACACTGTGAAGGATCACACCTATAAATATATAATCCTTAACTGCCCAGGCAACCTCTGGTGTCTATAAGACAACAGCTGTGGTAGCAAGTCTGGAGTCAATAGAGATCAAGAACAATAACCTTCCAAGTGGCCAGTGTCACCCGTGATATCATTTAACAATAGTACAGCCATTTCCAGCTGGAGACTAGAAAATGAAAAGTTGAGTAAAATAACTTTCACTTTCAATATAATAGAGCTTACATATGTAGAAAGACCTATTTCTCAGCATGTGAGCTTTTGAAAGGTTGTGCCAAGAAAAATAGGAGCAGCTTTCTATTAATGGAGTTAGTATTCCTAGATGGAAGTGTATAATTTAGATGTAATAATCAGCCACAAAACCCGACATTTCAAAATGATATTCCTCCATTAAACATGTGTGTGGCTTGTTTCTCATCAAAAATCAAGTGTTCAATGAAAAAAATCATCAACTATTTGAAATTGGTGAAAATTTTCACCAGCTCTAAGATGACTTTACCCTTATTAGCACTTCTCATCTCCTGATTTTAAAGCATTTTACAGAAGATGTTAAGCATTATTCCCATTTTACAGATGAGGAACCTTAAAGAAAAGTGCCCAGAAGTTATCCCACCCACCCCACCCATATAATTTCCTAGCCTACAAAAGCTAGCGCTAGTTTAACACAGAGTCCCTTGCTTTCAGTCCCATTTTTAATCTACGAGACCACACCACCTGTTGAGACAATGTCACAGAGTAAGCCAGAAGCAGAAATGGAGTTGAGAATTCTATCTCTAAGTCCAAAACTCTAAACATTGGACAATGCCGTCTCCTTTTGCTATGCCTCTGTTTACAACAAGAGGAAAGATCCAGTACAATTTTAGTTAGCTATTTGTATGTAAATTAAAGATTATTTTAACATGTTTTCAGCTTTATGTAGGAGGCGGGCAGCATTTAAAAATATTTTTCTCCCTAATACGGTACTTAGGTTTGCCATTTCCATTTTGCTCGTTCTGCTTTTGGTTGGCAGGTTTATTCCTTTCACTGATTTAAAAATATTTTTAAACTCTACGGGGCTGCACACTTCAAAACTTCTCTAAAATGAGTATATTGTACCAGGATTCGTTCTAGGGGAGGGCAAGCAAGGTGGTTTCCCTGAGCTCCAACTTCCAGGTAGCACCATATCACTGCTTTTTGTATTCCACTGGTTGGCTGACTGTGGGTTTGGGGATTTTTTGTTTCAGTCATGGAGAATGTGCCTGTGACATTCCCCAGGATACAATCTGGACTGTTGAACACCTGTGTCCCCTCACTTCTCCAACCTGAGGTCCCTTTTATACTGCTTCACTGTGAGAGCAACCAGTCCTCGTCTGCACACACACAGCTATGCTGTATGAAAACCCCAGATAGCCAGCCAGCCAGCCATGAAGTATATTACAAAGCATCATCAGCGAATTCCCAGTCCAAGCCTTCTCCCCAGAAATGCGTATCTTGTACTGCTCAGTACCCCTGGACAATACAATACACAGAAAATCTGTCATTTCATTAATAGAAAATGTTATACACAAATCCTGTTATCTGAAATGGAAGTTCCCAAACACTTCAGTCCAAATACACTGGCTTAGGCAAAACAATGAAACAAGCTTATAACTACAGAAAGATAGATATTAAGTAATTACGAGTAATGAGGCATAAAAATCGGAATTTGGTTACAAGAAAATAAAGGGTAAAACACAACTAATATCTAACTTAACAAGCTAAGTGAACTCAATGCAAAATGTCTCTCTCTCACCACATGCTTTTGTAGTCTTACTGGCTGGATGCCTTTCAACCAGGACCCCTCCCCCAGTCCAATGCTCTTTCAGGTGATGTAAATGTTGTGGGCGGAGAGAAAGGGAAGAGAGATGTTTTGTGTCATCTCTTCTCACTTCTTATAGTTATTTTCCTCTTTGAAAATCATCTCCAGCTGTGGTTTAAGAGACAGAAAGTCTGTTTGCAAGAGAACTTCCAGCTGTTCTATTGCCAAGATGTAAATTCTCACTCATACCCTTCTTGCTGCCAAAGAATGGCTGCTTAACCAGGTGATGGTCCATTTGATGATGTTGACACCTGGCTGAGATGCTGGCTAGCCTTTTGTTTCTGGGGAACTGGTTTGAAGCTGTTTCCCCAGACTTGGAACATGTCTTATACAGTAGAATTTTTATAACTTCATCTACAATGTTGCCACACATATATTTTCCAGGATAATAATGATCAGCACATTATGAGTTTTCAAATGATACCTCACAATGCCTACGTTGTATGAAATTTATCATAGTCTTGTAAAACTGGCAAACAGACTGTCACAGCACCACAAAAAACATTTTCTCCCCTGGCTGACAAAATAACTAGGGCCACTTCTGTAGTGCATCCACCAATGGCTCATTGCCCCCCTCCATTCCCTCTGCCCTGCAAACTCACTGTGTTCCACCCTCCCATGCTCCTTTGAGTAAGTGATAACATTTTGCTAGTTATTCTGAAAGAACTGGATTCAACAGCAAAGGGATCCATCAGAGAGACTGCAAAGGTTCTAGGCACTGGTACTGCTGAAAGGTGGAGAAGTGTGCTTTGAAACTTCCTTCATTAAAGAAGAATATCAACAAGGTAGGGAGGAGGACCTCTGGCTTCTCCAGGAGGCGATGAGTGGAGGGATTTGAACATTCCTCTTCAAACAGATGCCAAGGCAATGTTACTAAGGGTTCAGTTTCCCTTAACTGGGGTGGCCAGCAAAGTCTAACCTGAAATATTTGGATGCTTAACCAAACCTAACATGATATTTTCAGTTATGTCCAATTATCAATTACCGATGTTAGATAACTGTGCTGTACATACCAATTCAAAGAGTGTGTGAATATGCAGATGTAAGAAGGAAAAACTGTCCACTTCTCATTTCAAAGCATGTACATGAAGGCCAAACTCTGATCTTGTTAATACCAGTTTAAATCTGGAGTAACTCCACTGGAGTTAGTGGAGCTACACTAATGTAAACTTCTATAAGAATGTGACCTAGGGCCCACCAGGTTACAGCTCCCAGATTCTCTGTCTCAGCCCCAGCCTCTGTTTAGATCAGGGCAGCCAGGGGGGTACCAGCTGGGTATAGACTTCATACACCAGCTGGGAATAGTAACAACATAGCGTATTCTAGCCACTCCTTCTCCTTGACCCCCACGTGCCACCTCCCTATATCCAACACACCTACACCAGACTGAGTGGAAGAAAGCACATGCTGAGGTCTCTCCGAAGTGAAGGAACTGCCACCAGGCAATTCGCATGTTGTTTCCAACCCCTTTGCACTGGAAAAGGATAAAAAATCTTTCCCCCACTGGCGTAATTTAAGGTGAATCACTATACCCTGTCATTTGCTTCTTTTATTTGCATACTAATTTGTTTGAAATCTTTAATGCCATCTTTAATCTTTAATGCTATTAAACATCTATATTTTCATAATCCTTGTGTTTTGGCCCTACAAGCTTTACTGTTCTAATAGAGTAAAGACCTGATCTCACATCTGTCAATAATTTACAGACTGTGTTATTTAAGTCTTCCTCTCCCCCCCACCCCCAGAAACTGTTCATTACAGTAATAACAAGCACTCACTTAGTAAACTGTCCTACCACAAAGCTAAGGACAAGTTAATAGTCTTATAAATTAGTCGTTATGGTAAATGATCAGTTTTCACAGTCCAGTATTATTGCTTTATTGACCCCTACTTAAAGATTTATCACACTAGCATTTTATTGTGGTTACAGGACACACCATTGCAATGCAGCAGGGTGCAGTTTATTTTATGCTTCTTTTTATGTTTAACAGTATTACAAACTTGTTGTGGACCGAGATCCAAAAAACGTTGGGACCACAACAAATGAGAATACAAGAGACCAGCTGCTGTATGGAGACAATCAGGATACTATCAAGTTGGATAGTATCAAGGTGGAGGGAGGGGAACACATCCTCCTCTTTCCCCTGGTGGTTGCCTCTGTGTTACTGTACTGTAAAATCGGTTATATTATTGCCACTTAACAACTAATTTTCCTGCAAGAGGGCCAGATTCTGCTCTCACCACCTCAACATGCATCAAGAGGAGCTCTGGATTATACACTGGTGTGACTGAAAACAGCATCTGGCTTCAGAATTTTAAATCCAAAACTCACCCTTAGAACACAGAGGCAAATTGTGCTCTCCTGTTCCATGCACAGAGGGACCCCTTCATGTGCAGATCTCTCCCTTGTGTGTGGAAAATCCTCCTCTCTTTCCTTGAATCCAGCAGGGGGTGCTCCATAGGCTGGAATCAGGGAGGGAAGAGGAGATTGAGCAGGCTAAGGCAGGTAGTGCACTGTCTTGCAGTGTCTGGAGGTGGGGTAGTGGGTGTACGTTGTCTCTTCATTGGTTCTGCAGAGATGACTTGGGAAAAGAATAGAGCCTACCTTTTTAACAGAGTACCTTCCATGGAGGCTGGGGGTAAGTCCCAAGGGCAGCCAAGTCCAGGGGAGTTTCTGAAAGGCACTGCACTGCCAGGGAGTGGTGCATGTAGCATGCCTGTTTGCAGCTCCTGCCCCAGTTTCAGAGGGTACATCTATATTACAAAAAGAGACCCGGGGCAGCAAGTTTCAGAATATGGGTCAACTGACTTGGGCTCACATGATGGGGCTAAACATAGCAGTGTAGACGTTGCCGCTCACACTGGAGCCCAGGCTCTGAAACCTGGTGCGGAGAGTCTCAGAGCCGAGGTATCAGGAAAAAATGGAGATTACAAGATGTCAGGAAATATGTAAGATGGTGTGTAAGCTGTGTATTTCAGTTGTAAATGTTGGGGTACTTCGCTTTAACCCTTTATCCAGCCCAGAGGGCAGCGGAAAGTCCCGTTGCCGATTGAGCTGAGTCCATTGTAACAAGCACACATATGTCAGTATAACTGTAGACCTTGATCCAGGCAGCTAGACTCATCATTGACAATAAACCTGTCCGGGTGCCTTCGCCACTGAAACGTGCCTGTGGCCTTCCTTTATAGTAACATTGAGGTCTGCTGAATTAACATGCCACACTATCTACTAATAATGTTGGAGCTCCAAGGACAGAAGCACTGAGGAACCTAAACAGAATTATCGAGGCAATAACAGTCCAACCTCCAGCAATTAACCACACTGGGTAGTACTGTCGAGATCTTCTGAGCCAACTATCTGCGCAGAGCTGGGCCAGCACTCGGAAAGAACGCACGCACACATGCAAGTCAACTGACAACAGTGGCCACACTGACACTTAAATAACTCCTCTCCCTCCCTGGTATTTATCCCTCTGATGTATTTATACAGAGAAATCATATCTCCCCTAGTCTTCTTTTGGTTAGGCTAAACAAGCCACACTCTTTAAGTCGTCTTTCATAAGGTAGATTTTCCATCCTAGTAGGCCTTCTCTGCCCTGGTCAATTTGAATATTTCTTAAACATGGGAGACCAGAACTGCACACAGTAATCCACATGTGATCTCACCAGTGCCTTGTATAACTGTACTAACACTTTCCTGTCTCTAATGGAAATTCCTCTCCTGCTGCATCCTAGTACTGCATTAGCTTTCTTCACAGCTGCATCACATGGGCGGCTCATGGTCATCCTGTGGCCAACCAATACAAGTCTTTCTTCTCCTTTGTCACTTCTCACTAATAAATCCCCAGTTTATAGCAAAAATTCTTGTTACTAATCCCTAAGTGTATGACCTCATACTTTGCACTATTAAATTTCATCCCATTTCTATTACTCCAAGTTTTCAAGTTTGTCCGGATCTTCTTGCATGATAATCTGGGTCTCTTCCATATTGGCAATACCTCCCAACTTTGAGTCATCTGCAAATTTTATTAGCACAATCTCACTTTTTGTGCCAAGGTCATTAATAAAAATGTTAGATAAGCTTGGTCCCAAAACTGGTCCCTGAGGAGCTAACAGTAACCTCCCTCCACCCTGACAGTTCATCTTTCAGCATGACCCACTGTAGTCCCCCCTCTAACCTTATCCACCTTTTAGTTCTGGTATTAATCCCCATCTTCTCCAATTTAACTAATAGTTTCCCATGCAGAACTGTATCAAATTCCATACAGAAATCCTGATAGATTAGATCTATTGTATTTCCTCTGTCCAAAAGATCAGTCTACCATTTAAAAGGTTGTAAGATCATGGGGAAAGGACTGTGACTTCTGTAAAGCACTTAGCACACTTTTGGGCACTATAAGATAATAATGCAGATATGGAGGTAACTGTAGCTATTGATCTTAAGTTAAATGTGCAGATTTTTAGTTTTACCAGTGCAATGGCACAAACATCCACAGGAGGAGGGGAGACAAGTGACTAAAGAAACTCCACAAAATGCATCTCAAAATTGAATAGCAGTCTTCTCTTTGGAAGGAGATTTGGGGGTGCAAAGAGGAGGTGGGGGGCACATCCACACTGTGGATTCTGTGGAACAGTATGAAATGGGAGTTCTTTCACTATTCTTCTAGAACCTTCTTCTGGCAGCCTGGCTCCTCATATTACAGTGTACCTCATCTCAGCTACTTTTTATATATTTTACGCCATTGTTCATTGGAGATGAGGGTGAAATTCCACACTGTGCCTCCAAGAGGTGCAGCCCAAAGGAAGGGGACAAAAGGATATCTTTATGCCACTTTTGTGCCCTGAGGATTCTCGGGGGTTCCCATTGCTCTCATTACAGCAAACTTCCCTCCCCTCCTGAGCCTTAGGATATCTCCATAGTCCCCCATATTAGTCCTTCCCCTAGAACACACCCTGTACTGGAATTTGCAGGGTCTGAGAGGAAGCCCAGCGCAGGGATGTCTTGCATGTGGCATCTAGAGTACCAAATCTGACCCAGAAACACTGGTAAACATGTAATATGTGAGCCTGAAAGCTAACAAAAAATGCAATAAAATAAAAAAACAACAGAAAAGAAAGGGAAGGTTCACTAGTTTCTCACAGGCATGTGACCTAGATTGGCTCAGCCTTTTGACCCTATTACAGTAGCTGTTGTAGTCTGACAGGGAAATGCTATGAGTGAGAGAGAGAGAGAGCCCATGGCAGCTGATCTTGAACATAAAGCTTTCACAGACTAAAAGAGGTTCATACATTTCCAAAAAATGAAGGTTTTTTCCTTCACCCCCTACCCTGCCTGTTTTTGCAGTGGGTAGCGAAGCTCTAGCTCTGAATTATTTTTATGGCACTGAATTTTCCATGATGCCATGTTCTCAAAGCAATAGGGGGATTTTGCCACCACTTTGCTGCAGTTTATTCTGTCTTTATGTAGAGAAATATTTTTTCTCTGTTCTCTTAGCTGGTAAAGTCCTACTCTCCTGCACTGAATAGATTACCCACTGCAGATGATTTAATAGCTATGGCTTATTCTGGAGAACTTCTAAACTGATTTAAAAAGTAATCCAAAGACATTTTTAACCTATAAATGTCTGCATTAACCTAGCTAAGGGCTTGCAGGTCTGCTGAAACTTCTGAGGTCCATGACCTCTAACATCCCCTTGCAGAGAGAAAAATAAAATCTTAACCGCTGTATTAGATAGAAGTGGAAACTTGGAAGCATGTACCTCACTTCCTAAGACTTGTCAAATAAGGAGCCTCTTGGTGAAACCCTGGAAGTGCAGAGTTTGAGGAAAGTTGTTTTTAATAAACTGATCCAACACAAACTACACGAGATTAATTAACAGTGATAACTAATGGCAATCCTCCTTTGGCTACATCTAGTTTATAAGAGCATTTTGGTTAAGAGCTGTCTCAGTTTGAGTTCACCCAAAAAATATCAACTGAAAAGGCCAGATTATGTTGGTGTAAATTGAATAGCCAGTTTACACCAGAGAAAGAGCTAGGACAAAATCTCTTTTTAGTTCTCTTAGAATCCATCAAAGCCCAGTCTTTGGACTAGAGTTGATTGAAAACCAGGGCTTCTCCCCCTTCCCCAAAAGCATTGACAAACATTTTTTTCTCATTTTCAGTGTATTTTCCATGTAAAATGTCAAATTTTCAGTGAAATATTAAAAATTAAACACATTTTGGCTGAAAACCAAAACCATTTTGATTTTTGATGAAAAATCAAAATTTCCCCTGGGAAGCAGGCACTTTTCATGAAAAATTTTGTTTAGTTGAAAATCCAATTTTCTGTTGAAAAAAATGTATATGAAAAGTGTCCAACAAACCTTAGTCTGGACTCACCATACAAACTGAATTTTAATAGTCCATCAAATTAGAAAAGACATGTAAGTAAGTAAGCGCAGCGGCAGGACTGGAGCAGAGAATCAGGGAGGTGTAAATAGCTCCCTGATAGCAGTCTGGATGCATCAAGGGATGTAGTCCTTTGTCACATTAAGATGCTGTTTTATACCCTCTTCTTCTCAAGTATTGTTTCCAGTTTCTATGATAATTTATTGTTTTGGATTCTTGCTATAATTGTCACCATGTATGTGAACCATAACATTTACTTTTAAAAAAATTAAAAAGCTCTCTTCTGTTTGCCTCTACAAATTGCAGACAATTTATGTCATTTGGACATGTAACTATCTGATGGGAACAAAGAATGTAGGACCCAGAAAAAGTTTCTTTTCCCTGTGGGGTGTGGACACCATGCTGTCTAATGTAGACTCCATGCTTTCTTTTCCCTGCTGGTAATGTTTACAGTGCAAATGATCACTTCCTGCCACTTCCCGTACAGATGAATGGCCCCCTGAATTTGGCCACACTTGGCTTGAGGTGCTGGCCTCTTTCATTTTTCTGGAGAAAACCTATTTAGCAACTTCCTCTGACATGCCTATTTTAAACAACTTTCAGTCACAGATTTTAAAGCATAATATCAATTAGTATCTGTAATTCCACATACAGCATTGTCATTTACATTTCACAATGATATTATTGACCAGTGTGTTATTAGTTTTCAAATGATTACCTTACAAGGCATATTTTTACAAACATAATTGCAGGGTGTGAATACGGGGGCATCTAGGGTCACAGATACATAAACAGGGGGAAATTAAGTAGGAATAGAGAGTAATGTTTTCACCTTAATAATAAATGTGCTTGCCTAGAAAGGGCTGTATGGCAACTTCAAACTACAGACAGTTAAAATGTTCATAGCCTTCAGAGACAAAGCAAAGCACAGACACTGGCCTCTTTAGGCAATCTGACTTGCTGGGGAACTCACAGTGTAGGCTGGGAACTGTGCAGACTGGGAAAAACACACTCAGGAGGGAGAGAGACAAAGGTCTCTACCCAGGAAACGTGATGGCTGGGGAGCTGGGAGCCTCTAGGGGGTGCCGTCACTGGACTAGGGAAGGGGAAATACTGGTGCAGTTGCTTTGAACTGCGACAGGGATGTCCACGTGCCAGACTGCAAAGCATTATAATAAATGAAATTTATAATTCACAGCTGACCACTTCTGCTCACTAATCCATATTTTCAGGACTACTTCTAACATTCCAAACCACTACACAGTTTTCAAAGTCATTTCATAAAAATCGGGAGGGGGGGAAAGAATTGGTGTGTTTGTTTGTTTAAGATTCCCCAAAAGTGGGCTTTCTTCAGTAAGATTACACCTTCCAGAGGCCTGGAATGGGCAAAATTTAGTTCTGGAACAGTAACCTGTTTATAGCCTGCTATTACATGACATAACAGGGCTGTAAACACGAGCTTTACCCCATAAGAAAACTAGGAATCACCCTTTCTAATGGCTTTAGACTTTTGTTCTTAATCCTGGTTCCATATATCATAAGATTCAGGACCTAAAAATTACAGTGCTGTTCTGTATGGAAAGGCTGGTGTAGTTTAAGTAATTATTAAAGGTTTCTAATAATATATTGGTTATAATTTGTCTTCCCAGTCTTTGACTCCTGTATACCTGGACTCCTGGTACTAAGGAAGCCCAGAGGTAATAATACGTGAAAGGGGGTTCCAGGGAGGATGGAGCTAGGCTGTTCTCAGTGGTGGTAGGTGACAGAACAAGGAGCAATGGTCTCAAGTTGCAGTGGGGGAGATCTAGGTTGGATATTAGGAAAAATCTTTTCCCTAGGAAGATGGTGAAGAACTGGAATGGGTTACTTAGAAAGGTGGTAGAATCTCCATCTTTAGAGGTTTTTAAGATGCAGCTTGACAAAGCTCTGGCTGAGATGATTTAGCTGAGGTTAGTCCTGCTTTGAGGAGGGAGTTGGACTAGATGACCTCCTGAGGTCCCTTGCAACTCTAATATTCTATGATTCTATGAATACTAAATATAGTACCAATCAACATTTTGGACACTCTCTCAAACTTTGGTAAAATATTTTTCTGTAAAACGGCTGGCACACACAGACTACATGATGGTGTGTGGCACTCATTTGGAAGTAACCCACTGGTAACTTGGCCTACTTCACCAGACCATCATGTAAAAGATATTAAATGAGTTTTTTCCACCCAAAACTCAAATGCAGCCACTGTTACAAAAATACTTTAACGACAATATTACACAATAGTTTAAGACAGAAATTTAAGAATAATGTATAAAGATGCCGATTTGTAAGAAGTGGCTTATTTTGCCAGCTAGGTTACTTGGAACTCTTCCACTTTTTAAATGCAAAAAATCTATGTTGTTCTTTGCCCTGTTCCACTCTTCTGAAGTAATTTCATAAGCCTACTTTTACCATAAAATCAAAAAGGTGACCCAACTTGTTAGGCAAGATAAGCATGCAGAGTTGTAAATAAACAGAGCTTGGTGTGGGGTTCTCTCCACTCATTTTCCAAAAGCCATCTGACATAATGGTGTGAAATAGTGGCTGCCCTATATTCTGCCAGCATTCCTGGAAACATAGCTCATAAAACACACTGACTCTTATAAAAACCTTCAAGGGTTCAATAAGGGGCAGAGAAATCAATCTTTTCTTCATTGGCATCTGTTTTATTCTAGCAATGACCCATATTCTTTCTATTCTTCGACAAGGTAAGAATCCTTATTCAAAGAGGACCTGATTCTGCAACCCAGTTTTCGTGAATAGCTCTTCAATGAGATTTCAATGTGATAGGTCACATGAGACAGTACCGTTCAGCATGAATCAGAGTTGCAGAACTGGCTTTCAGCTTTTGTTGGTGGTGTCATTTTCAAGCTTGCAATCACCAGGAATTCAAACTGTCAAGGAAAACAGTTTTTCTTCCCTAATTCAGCAATCCTCCAGAGAGTGCATGCCATGCCAGCTTAGGGCAGCCTTTACTTAACCTAAGAGACGCATAACAATAGTACGCTATGCTGTACAAAGATAATGCAGGAGAGGGCAGTTCACTATTAGACTATGAACAAACAGAAATTTGAAAGACTGTATTGCACAAAGCTGCCAAAATCCATCTTCTCATCCACAGTTAAAAAACAAACAGCAGGTGTCATTACATAAAGGGGTCCTTTCGGGAGGTCCTGTGAGCATTTCCTGACATTTCATCCATCATATTGTCAGACATTGGAGAGCTTTCGCCATAGTTCTTTTTTTAGAAAGTAAATATTAAATCCTAAAAGCAGACATGAATTACGAACTGATCTACTGTGTGATACACTGGGAAATACATTTATGTTTAATGAATATTGTTATGTTCCCAGTATACCCAGAGACGTTAGATAAAAATAGACAATATTCTTGCCGGAAGACAGCAATATAGCGCTACTTTATTTCTTGGAATTCAGAATGATAACACACAAGAACCAAAAACCAGAGGGAGGCGAAGCAGGCTACTCCTTCAACTCAGCCTTATTAGGCTAGCTCTCTGAAACCTGCGTACTAATGTACAGAATCATCTGCATATTAAGAACAGAGCACTACCGCTCTCTTCAACTCTGGCGATACAACACCCAGAATGCTGAATGATAGCATGAATGATAGCGAGAAGTGAGGCGTTCTAGGAAGAGCAGAGGATGAGTTCACACTGAAGAGGAAATATATTTTCCTGTGTGTCTGTACAGCACCTAGCCCATTAGGGCCCTGATCCTTATCAAAATTACAGCTATCTTGAAAGTAAATCATGGATTACATTTATTTTCACTGTCTCTTCTCTAATTCATTGGCGTTCACAACAACAAAAGTGACTATAATAAACTTTTGGCTCTAATGTGTGTGTCATACAAAATGCAGTTTCATAGGAATTCAGCTTTTGTTTAGCAGTAATAAATATTTATTACATACAAGCAGCAAATGATAGTTTGCATTATTATTTGTATCTCATCAAGCATTTATGTAATTGTTATAAATACATATTTTTATTTAGTTAACAGCCTATGTGTAAATCTTAGCTTTTTAGCCCAATTCTCACCCTTTTTAATGGTATATAACAGATATTTAATAACACCAAAGTGTAAACTTCACTATATATTTTGGACTAAGCACCCCAACATCCCACTTTGTTGATTTGTGCTATTTTGCCTTTACTGAATTCCAAATCACCACATAGAAAGGACTCCACTGCAGAGGGCTGAATATCTATTAATGGATAACCGGTTTATATTCTACCACAAGAGTGAGTGAGCATCACATTAATGAATCAGAGTGTGTCCAAGAAAAAATATGGCATACATTACAAACATGCTATCAGAAAACTCACTTTTTCCATAAACATTTAACACTTCCATGCAGCCTGCACTGGTAATATATTCAGTGAGAGCCGCCCCACTCCAGCAGGAAGTTAGCGAGGATGGCTGGGTCAGACCGGTTGGGCCACTTCAAGAAGTAGCTTGTGCTGCATTGTAGGAGGAACTGGTCAAAGTTCAAGAGAAAGTAGAAATGTAAGAGGACAGTAAAAGATGAAGTGAAAGAAAGGAGAGTAGAAAATGATGCACAAGAGCGTGGGAGAGGCTTCATTCTTTTAAGTATGGAACCCTAAACTATAGATAAAGAAATACAGCTAGGAGCTTATAATCTGACATGTTGGTGTTGCTGGGCCTCTCGCCCTTTGATATGCTGCCTCCCAGCCAAGCATTTGATAATAGTGGCCTTGCTTCAGTTTCCCTTTTGGTATCAGTTCCAAAATTTGACCTGTAGGGCTTTATGACTCCAGCCCTTTGGGTCATTTGAGTCCCGCCCCCACCTCACTTTCAGGGTAGTAAGACATCTCATCCCAAGATCAGAAAGGCCTTGTGACAGGCCTCCAACCATTAGTTTGGGTGGACAATTGGTTAGTGTTACTTTAGTCCACCTGCTAGGAGAAGCTATGGAAAAATGCCAACGCAACAATTGTTCCCATTACCATTATTATAACTATTAGCATATCTCATCAATGACGCTGAGAAATGCTTGATCAACATGGAGATCAAATTTTGTTCTTAACACAAGAGGTAGGATCTATTCAGGTCAAAGTTCAGACACAAGTGGACTGATGTGGTGAGCCTCACATTGCTGCTGCTGCCCAGGATATACCAGTTTAGTAGAGAAGCAGAGGACAACAGTTTCCAGCCTATCATGATTGGGGCAACAAGATTGTATGCTACCTGAGGCAGGGACCATCTTTTTATTCTGTGTTTGTACATCACCTGAACTGTGGAGTCATGGTCCATTATTGGGGCTCCCAGGTGCTACAAATAATAAATAAGTAAGTAAATAAATAAACCATCAGCTTTCTTCTTTAAGGCTTCTGGAAGTCTGGACTATGCTTCAAGAAATTTCAAGCCAATTTTTATCATCAATCATATTGCAATTCTTGATTGATAACTAGAGTAAAGCCAGACTACATTTGTCTCTATTTCTTGTGTGTTTTTACACACAAGATAATTAATTCAGAGGAGAAGAAACAAGACAAGGAAACCTACTTAAGTGCTGTTCAGTTGGTTTGGTTTTGTTCAAACCATTTAAGAACAGTTCACATTATATATTCCAGAAACTATTGTGCTCAGATCAGTCAAGGGTCTAATGCACATATGTTCTCTTTTAATAATCTGTGAACAAGATGGATAAATCTGCTAGCAAATTTAAATCTGGCAGAAGCTCAAAACCTATTCATATGAAGGCTCATGTTTATTGCTTTGAGTAGAGTATCTAAAAATCTGATTATTAGACATGCACTCTTGATTATTTCCACGTAACATACAATTTCTGTATTGAGATACTGCTCTTTTTACAAACTTTGTTCTCTAATATATTCTTCACACAAACCACCAAATTGATTGGAATCTTGTATGTATAATTGCTCAACATATTACTATGAGTGAAACACAAAACTGTGGCATGCACTCAGGCCCACAGACGATGAGGGGCAGGGGAGCAGGGAGCAATTGCCTATGGGCCCAGCAATTTAAGAGGCCAGGATAGATGGGAGGATAGATATATATCCTCCTCTCCTCCACACACCCTCTTCTCCCAAGGCTCCTGTCGCTCATGCTCTCTGCCCTGCCCCTGAGCCAAGCTTATTTATTATGCACCATGCAAGTTCCCAGACAACTGAGAAAGTGGTATCTGCTACTCAGCTTCCTGGCAGGGCCCGCACATGGGGGAAGGGGGGGGAAAGGGGGAAGGGTACACTTGGGAGCCAGTGCTGCTGCTTCTTCTGGTAGGATTTGCAGACCCAAAACATATATGTGAGTAAATGTCTAATTAACTCACAGATCTCATACTGCCATTTCTAGTGGTGGCTATAAATACAAATCAGGTAGCCAGAAACGTAAGGAGGAAAAAGAAAGGGAACTAAAAGAAGCTAAAGGACGCCAATCTATCCTCCAGTTTTTCCAATCAGACAAGGCCTTTTTGCAGTCAGGCAATACACTATCTAGGGAAGCAGATGAACAAACTCAAGATGAAAATAATTTCAATATAGAGACTGTCTGTGGCACTGGCAATTGATGACAAAGAAAAGCTGTCAGACAAGCATGTGACTCTAATGCTTGAAGATAGTCAGTTGGTATCACCATTAGCACCACCACAATCAGAAGGTTTACAAGAAGCAGGAGAGATTACCTGATTCCCGTCTTTCAAAAATCCAGGCTTGTGGCCTGAAAACATAACAACACATTCTATCCCTCAAAAAATTGTTCTATCTGGTGTCCTGAAGAAATGCGGAAGCTAGTAGAGTCAATGCCAAAAGATGCTGATGGGCATAATTTTCCTGAATTTCTTCTCAAATGAAAGACTTCCAACAAGAGAGAAAAGATACCAAGAGACCGGCTTGTTTGGAGTTCTACCAACCAAGAACTGTATTGTTTTCCATGTCGGCTGTTTTCTGAAGGGAGGCTTAACCAATGCAGTATGCTGCCAAAAAATGAAGGGTATTCACCAATTGTGAAAAAAATGGTGTAAACTATATACTAAACTTCTTGAACATGAAAAGAGCATAGAACATAAAATTTGCTACTGCCAGTGGAAGCAATGACAGCAGTCACTGTCAGGTGGACATGGCGTGGACAGTGAGATTCAAAAACAAATATTAACAGAGGCTACAAGATGGAAAGCAATATTGGAAAGACTGTTGGATGTTACCTTATGTCCTGCTTCACGAGGTTTAGCATTCCAAGGAGATAAATAATCTGATAGATGACCCAGACAATGGTAACTTTCTTGGAACTCTTGAGATTATAGCTTTGAGGGGCTAATTTGTGATTTTGCAATGAAAAAGGCCAGAAAAATAAAGCTTTCAAGTTAATTGGCCTAATTATAAAATCTTTGCAGTCACATTGGTCCATTAGAATAAAAAAATCAAGACATTGACATGATATAATACCTTTATAATGACCAAAAATTACAAAACAAAGTCAGCAAACTTGTAGGACTCTCAGGCTAGGTGTTACGTTAAACAAAAATAGCAAAGGGCAGCATTTTTCAGTAATGTAGAATTTAACAGTAATTTCAGAATTCAAACTTTTTTCATGACTCATGAGATTGTATGTATGGGATGAGGAATTGTGGTGTGTGTGGGAGGGGGCCCATGTTACAAGTTCGTACTGGGCCCAAAAAATTATGCTTGGACCCTGCTTCCTGGTTCATCAGTAATCTTCCTGGGGGGGTTCAAGGGACCCAGGAAGCTGAGTAGCAGATACCACCTCTTCAGTCACCTTGGACGCTGCACGACACATAATAAATAAAGAAAAAACTTCCAGCAGAAGCCCACTCGGCCCTCAGCCATCCCTTTCTAGGGGGACATTGACTGTTCTGCCCTGGGGCCCATGCACTTATACAGAGAACAGGGAACATTTTCCTAAACCTTTCTTATACTTTTTTTAAAAAGCTCTAACTACAACTGAGAAGCTAGGGCTCCAAAAAAAATGACTGCCAATGCAAATCAAACAAATAGATATTTGCCATAAAAATATCACTGGGATCAATTCAGCAGAATAATGCTTCAAAATAACTGTAATAAACAACTTGTAAGACATACATGTGTCCATTGATGAACTGCACTACAATTTCATTTAATATCGTCTTACAAAATTGTGGGTTTCTACCTGAAGTACTTTGATTGAGGTCCATCTTCATTTAAGTAACAGAGATGCTATATTTCATGCCTAGATAGCCATGTGGCTATCACGGTAACATGTTCTTGCCTTTTTGTTAATATGTTCTCTTTTTTTTTTAAACCTACGTTTCCTCCATTAATATCTCCAGCCAAGACACTAATTTATTTTCAAAGGCTGTTAGGTTCATTTTCTGATGTTAATAGTCCTCAGTGGCTAAACAGAACCCAAAACAGGGGTGAATGACAGAATAAAGATTATAGTGACTTGATGTGTCAAACCCTATTTTCAATGAATTTATATAATGCTGATTTTACTATTCCTTCTTATTAGATTAATTTATATTCAACATAGAAATTATATTATAGCCTCTTAACCAAATGTTTTTGCTGTTTTAGATGAAACCATATAATACATTGTATGCCTGCAGAATAATAATGTGATGAATATTTGCCAACGTGAGGCAAATAATGTCAAAAGGATAATGTCAAATAAGCTATTTTCATTCTTTGGTAAGATGTAAGAAGTTCAGGACCCTGGAACCTAAAAGTCATATCTCAATTTTGGAAAGGCATTTAGTACTGTGTAGTATTAGCTTAGTACACCTCCTTCACCATCCCTCCCATTCCTTCTGTTTCAATTGCTCTCAAATCTGCATCTTCCACCCTTCTATATTTCAGAATGCTTTCATTTCTGCTGTCCTAAACAAAGGCCTATTTGACCCCTCTCCCTCTCTAGTTATAGTACCATTTTCTGTCTCTTACCCTCACATTTCCAGACTGAGGTGTCATGTGGTTGGTAAAATACCATCAGGTGCTTGTGTGCGGTTTTGATAAGGTTTGCAATCTAGAGGCTATTTCTGTCTGTGAGCTCAGCACAGAAGCTCAATTTTTCAGTAATGAACAAGGCCAGTTTTTTCATCTCCAACATATTCAGAAGCTGCAGTCTTCTTTTTCAGCTGGGAACATTGTCTTGGTGATCTATGCCATAGTGATGGATTACTATGCTGCTGGTTATTCGCGGAAATCCTAAAAAACATTTCCAGTGGAATCAAGAAAAGAGAAATGCTGGGAAGAGAGCTGGTAATTGACTGGATATTAAGTTCATGAGGGAATCAGAAAATGGCTGTAAGCAAGGACGGGGAAATGTTAGCTAGAGTGTATAAGGGAGAAATGTACTATATCTTAGCCTGTAGCATAAACCATATTTTCAGAGGATAGGTTCAGGAAAGCAGTAAAGTGCATTTTCTAGGCATCATGGGTGAAATTCTGGCCCTGTTAAAGTCAATGGTAGTTTTGTCATTAACTTCAGTGGGGCCAGGATTTCAGCCTATTAATCTTGTCTTTGAGGGGTCCTGGAGACACAGACGCTGCATGTCTGCGGGAGGCAGCATGGCCTAGAAAAGAGTTCAATGCATAGGAAGGGAAGTGCATATGAGGAAAGCTGAGTGTTGCCAGAAAAACATAGACGCCAGATGCATGTAGGATAGGGCACTGACTGGAGCTGCACAAACCTGGACAAGAAAAAAAAGTCAGAATTTTTGTCTCCATTTTGTTTCATATCCCAAAATGTCTCAGTGTGTAAAACTGGGATAATTACCGTATGTGCCCTTAATATCTCACAGAGGATCTCGTTCTCTTCCTTAGTGTAAAGACGCCAGTCAATTTACTGGCATTTGCACTTGTTGACTTTGGGAAACATATGGGTAAGACATTTAATCTCACAACTGAGATGTGGACCAGTTGTCAGACCAACATCAGCTGGGCAACAATTTTTCATCTACACGTTGTTTCCAGTGAAAAAATGGATTTTCAACCCAATTAAAAATTTCTCAAAAATCACCACCAAAAATAGAATTTTACCAGAAATCATTTTTGAAAGCCTAATTTAACTCAGGTTTCAGTTATTTGTTGAAAAATCAAAATGTTTTTGTTTAAAATGCTGTGAAAAAAAGATTTCTTTTCTATACGTATGTTCTATATATAATTTCTATATATTGTTAAAAAACAGCTGTAGCATTTTTCACCAGCTCTACTCTTTTGGGCTCTCTGAACCTCTCTAAAATAAATAAACTCATTTCAGATGAGTGTCAGGAAACATTACAGATGTTATTTAGTTAAAACTCATTAGTGCGAAGTATTTTTAGAACTGGCCAGTGGCAGAGATCAGAGGGGGAAAAAACCTGGCGGTCCCGAGTCCAAGTTGTGTGCTCCGTCCACTAGATCATGCTTGCTCTGCTGAATATGTACGTCAGCCAGGCAGCTGTTGATCACAAACATACAAAGAGTGGAAAACATTTACTGCCCAATTTTGTTCAAAGGCTTTGCAAACGTGAAAAATGAAATCCTATGTTTTTGTGGAAGTTTCAGCAGGTCCTTTAGTTCCACTGAAAGAAAACATTTTGCTGTGAATATTTTCTCTAGATCTAAGAGTAACAATGTCCCAGGGCCAAAGGAGAAGCCATCTTAGGCCATGAAAGAAGATTGGAAAAAGCTACTCCAGGCTATTCTCTGGAGGGCCAGAGAAGTCCTGGAGGTCAGACTTGCAGGAAAGCAGCATCAGGGAAGCTGCATCAGGAAGCAGGGCGGGACAGCAGACAAGGGAGATGAGATGAGAGCTCAGCATGCACGAGACAGAAAAAGTCTGGGGAACCTAGCGTAGCAGCCATAAACATACAAACAAATACACTGTATGACAATTAGTGTAGACTCTGAATCAAACCCATTGCATAAAACTTCACATATTCAAAAAGCACATACATTCACTGGCATGGTGGATTCTTTGGTGGCTGAAAACCAGCCTTAACTGACATTTGGTAATATGGAGTTTGCACTTTTTTATCGCATGAGAGAAAGGCACATAAAGGGTCGCTGTTCTATTGCATGCACTTTTTCTTTAAATATTAATACAGCACAATACCAGTATTTCTCACATCTTCTTTCAATCATCAGCACTGGATGCCAGAAATGCAAATGAGCATCTGCCCTTCCCAGCCCTTATTTTGGGTTTTACATAGTTGCGAGAATCTTTAGACCTTAGAGCATATTTATTCTTTGATTTCTTCTGGTAAAACAGTCTGCAGCCTGGATAAACACTGAAGAGGAAGTTGAGCCAAACTGTTTGTCTACAAAGCATTTTGTTTCTCTCAATCAGATATACAACTGAACATTTGTAAATGAGGGCTGCACCCCGACGGATCACTTCCATCCCACACAACAAAACTAAAACCAGTGAATGTCCCATCCTGCTTCCAGCTTCAACCTGTTCAATTGTTCTCACATGGCACAATGACAATCTGTGCAGGCTACTGCACTGTATAGTGCAATCTTACCAACAATAGACCCAATTCAGATCTCAAGCCAGTTTCACATTAGGATAGGCCCACTAATTTCAGTGGTGTTAGTCCTGATTGACAGCAGTACATAAAAGCAGACTCAGACCCAAGGTTTCCACAGTCAATCAAAGAGAGTGACATCTGTTACATCACCTTGCCTTATCAGTAAACATTTGAAAAAGTGTCTGTTAACAAGTTATTTAAAATCTTCCCCTTTAATAAGAGTGCTGATATCCTCAACTTTGAAATGAGGATATGTAAAGTAGCAAATGAAGCTTGAATCTAAAAGTCAGGAATCATAGGTTTGATTCCCACCTTTGTCAAATATTCTTTTTGTGACCTTGGACTGCAGACATCCTGCAATGCTGGCCTCCCGAAGCCAACTCTGCTCTGAGATGGAAATTCCCTGACAAGAATTCCATGGAAATGGAAATTCTAGAAATTCTAGAAAGATGGGAATCAAACCTATGATTCCTGACTCTTCGGATCAAGCTTCAATTGCTACTTTACATATCCTCATTTCCTTGATTTCCCATATCCCATATCCTTGATTTCCCACCTTTCAAGAATTCCTGAAGCTCTTGTCAGGGAGCAGAGTCAGGAAGAGTCAGGAATCATAGGTTTGATTCCCACCTTTCTAGAATTTCCATTTCTAGACTCCATTGAAGTCAGTGGCAGTTTGCCATTAAAGTCAAGGGGGCCAGGATTTTATCTCATGGTTCTTGTCTTTGAGAGAAGCTGGAACCACAGAAGCTATAAGCCCCTCACTTCATTCTCTTCCTATCCCCCATCCAGTGGCACTAATTAGAGGGGGTTGTGGAAGGGGTGAATGCCCCTCCCAAAGGTTTTTGCATTTGCTCCTAGCTCCATAGGCTGCAGAGACAGGGGCGGGAGGGCATGGCATGGTCACTTTTAAGAAGACGTCCTGTACTACAGTTGCTAACAGAGCAGTATAAAGTGCTGTTCTGGCTGCTTGGTCACATTATTACTGAAATTTGACCTGGCCTCCCCTTTTTCTCTTCCTTCTGCCAAGGTCCCCAAGAGGGAAGAACAGCTCTGATAATCCCAGTCCAACGGGCTGGCTCTTCCCTCCACTAGGCCTTAGCGGACCTGTCAATTACTAAAGATGCCTATGTACGTTAGACCCCAGAGCCTTCATCTCTTTCTGTTCACTTCTCTGCACCCTCGCCCTTTCAATCCAGTGCTTTTTTCATGGCCCACCCAACTCTGCCTCACAACTCTCGATAATTCTGAAAGGCTGAAAGGAGAAACTGTGAAGAACTCAGCATTTAAAATGTTAAGTGCAATTGCTTTGTAATGAAAATTTTGAGAACTAAGTGATTTAAGTTTTAACTGCTAAGTGCCTGGTGGAGATCCCATCTATTTTGATTAACATTGTTATATAGAGAACAGGATCTTAAGCATCTCTCTGTAATGTTGGGGGGTGGGGAAGGACAGTATTATCATGGGAGAAGTTCAATCTAAGGGACATATGCTGAAAATCTCATGCTGCCAGTAGTAAAATGTCCATGGAGTTAGAAAGTTGTCATCTAGAATTTTTACAAATGCAAAAAGAACCATCCAACAGACTATTATATAAGATCACATTCCGATGGGTAAAGCTAAATTGATCAATGAAATAAAAACTAGTGATTCTAAATTCTCACCTCCACCTTGTCGATGTGCATTAGCATATAGTATATAACTACATGGTCACATATTACTTTTTCCATAGGACCCCTGTCTTGTTCAGTGCACAGGAGGAATGCACAGGGGGGCAGAATTAAGGTTGCACAGGATAATGCAAATCAAGCACTTCCCAACTTGCAAGTTCTTGACTTTGCAACCTAATTTACTTTCTGTTAGAGTAGCTTTTCATCTGTAATGTTCACATATATACCTTTGACATAGCACTCCTGTAACATAGTGTGCCCCATTGGAAAGCTGAGTAGCTGCCTTTTCCAATGGTGTAAAATTCCGATTTCTAGCTCTGCAGAGTTTCAAGATACCAGATAGTTAAACCTGTCGTTGATCCAGGATTTAATGTTGTCTGTGCTGTGTGCTTTGGGCCAATATTATTTTTGAGGTCAGGATTCTACATTTGGAGGAATTAAAAAAATATTTCTGGTAAATTGATTTCTTTATAAAAATGGCAGACATTGCAACTTCTCAGAAGTTGAGAATGTTCAAAGAAGTCTGAGTGGAGATGCATTAGTGGGTATATTATAGGTGAGGTTGTCAAATGTGCATGATAATGCAATGGATCCCTACCTAACTGAGAAATGTATGGATGTTTACACCAGTATATATTTATGTCAAACATAAATATGAAGGCAGGGCTACATTGCATCTAATGGTTTTGTTTCTCTTGTAACCTTAGTAAATAACATGGGAAGGGGGAACCTGTTAGCGTTACAACAGGTAAATGAAGGTCCTTCAAATGCACATAGCTGATAATTATTTATCAAAATGAACTAAATATTCTGTTTTGTTTCTGGCTGAGTGAGCTTAATGCAGTTACTGAAATGATTCCAGGCAGCAGAGAGTAGATAGAGGAGCAATAGTTTGTAAATTGTTGGGTTTTTTTCCTTGGAGGCTTGTTTGGCCTAGAAAAATTTAATAAAATAAAAAAAGTGCAGAGACAGTGCTTTACATGTACTCTACAGAAAGGATTGACTCATATAGTCTCTTCATTTTCTGCATATGCATGCATCGTGGGCTTTGTGTTGGAATACACAGGATGGCTAATAAGAGAAGTCCTAAGTGCTGTGTCATAGATAACAGATAAAAAACCACCATTGAAATTCTGTTGGAATTTGGGGAAGAGAAAATCAAATGTCATTTCGTTCAAAAAATATTTTTGTAATAGATGTTCTGCTGAGGTAAAATAATCCTAAGCGTTAGCCTCATAATGTCCCTATTTTTTTAAGGCTTTGTTTCTCTGAGTCATAAAACAAAAGGCTGCTGTATTGTTTTCTTCCTGCTGCCCTGGGTAATGTTAAAACCACAAACAGATGATCACAGGAGACTACAGAATAAAATCATGGCAAAAGTGTCAAGTTTGGGATATGTCTCTATGAGATGCCTAGCTGAAGGATGCAGTTGGTCTCTCCCTCTTGCTTGGTTTAAGGTTGAATCCACATTAAGTCAGAAAATGAAATAATTTGGTGTGTGTCAACTCTTTCCTGGTAGACGATGGCTGTTTCTCAGTAGGACTATTCCATTATCATTCAAGAACTTCTGCCAGGGCCATAAATTTACATAATCCCTGCCTACACTGTACCTGAGCTGCAGATAAGGAGGAAGCTTTCTGTGTTTACTATAGTTTATAGGCCTATTACTTCTAATAAAACTTTCCAGTAAACAGTTTCATCCATTCACCCTGGAGACTTCAATTTTGATCACAGTTGAAATTACTTTGGGGGTTTCACAAGCTAGCCTCAGTGCCTATTTGTAACCTACATAAAAATTCCTAAGAATTTAAGAGAGACTATTCCAGTGCACTTCAAAGGGAAACAAATGCTTCCTCTGCTTGCCCAGCCATTGTTCACAATGAAGAAAGCATGCTTCTTTGAAATTCTGAGTTAGTACCACCACTATAAACTACAATTATTAAAATTCTTAATAAGAATCTGTCTTCATGACTCCCAATGGGCATCAATAAAAGTTCAAATGTGAGAGGTAGAAAAGGCAGAGGAGAAACCAGGAGAAAAGAGGAAGGCTTACCAAGAAGAAAGAAAGAAATGACCAAGTCAAAGTGGAACAAAACTTTTTGAGGGATGATTAACACCCAGAAATTGCACCACTTTAACTAAGTCTATTTCTAAATTAATTTAGTTAAATGGGTGCCACTCCCTTATGTGGACACTCAGATTGGATTAAGAGTAGCTAGGAATTATTTAGCCTAATTAAACTAGATTGACATTAGCCACGCAAACTGATTTATGAGTATCAACACAAAGGGGTTGCACTGATTTAGCTAAATGAATTTAAAAATAAATATAAAGTGACACAATTTTTGGATGTAGAGCAGTCCTTATGTGCCATAACTGCATTCACCTGTAGCACTAATAATACATGGTATGGCTGATCTCCATTTTTCAGTTTTGATAAAAGGTTGTAGCTTAATGATTTTTGGAGACAACTGGGTTTTTTTTCTTCTTTTTAATGAAATTCCATCTTCAGTTTATTTTCTGTTTTTTGCTTAATCAGCGCAAATTGTTTAATTTTTTTAATGGATTTTATTAAGGCATTAAATGGAGAGCCAATAATATAGCACATGGTTCCATTCTTCCTCCTCTTCTTTGGATAGTCACCAGAGAATAACATCTTGAGGCAGAACCATCTGCTTGCATAGATGCTTCCCTAGGCTTTGGTATTAGTTTGCTTGCCTCAAGGTCTGCCATGTGCTTAGTACGCTGGTAGGGTGCCTGGCTTTTTCTACAGGCTGATTTTGTGTTTACTATTTTTTAAAATAGCTTCATTAGATCCCTTGTGGGGCATATATAAAGCCCCTTTGATAGAAAATACTTGCTGGCATAAGCAAAATCCAATGAATTTGTCTTTTAGAATTCAATTTTTTTTAATCAAAAATAGCTTTGTAACTTAAAGT